>OZ018390.1:15107121-16307121 GCA_963969525.1 Ontholestes murinus
ACTTTTGCTCTCATTATTTGTTGTTTTGTTTCTAATGTCTCAACTTCGACTCGTATTATTTGTTTTTCTTTATGTAATGTGAAATTCTTGACTTCCTTCTATTCTTGGTTTTTCTCTGATGCTAAGCCTGTCATTATGATATTAGTTTTTTTTCATTTGCTTTTCTTTCTTATCCACTCTTTTTTTCCAGGTTGCCGATTCTTTTTAACATCTATTGCTTTTCCAGCGCCCACTTCTCTTCTTTCTTTAAATTTTTGCCATTTCTCTCATCAACTCTTTAAACATGCATTTTAGTTCCTCCATTTTCCCTTCGTTCTTAGCTATATTTAAATTTGCCTTATCTTTGTCCTTGTTTTCATCTTCCTTTGTTTTAGTTTTGTATCCTGTTGTTGTTCCAACGTATTTTTTCGCTGCTTTGGCTCTTCTATCGTTTTCTATTTTTTTATTGCTCATTTGGAAACCTTATAATCCATATTCACGGCTGTCCATATCTTTTTCTTCACTTTTTTCTTTCTCTTCTTGTACTCATTGGTTTCGTTATTTTCACCTTTTTTTAGTTTTATATATTTTCACATTACTTATTTACTTTTTATATACTTTTGCATGTAGTTGGTTCGCTGTTTTAGGTTCCTCTGAACGGAACAGAGGATTATTATCGAATTAATATATACGGTATATACTTTCTTCACTGCACTCTTGATGAAACGAAATTATAATATTAGGTAATTTTAAATTAAAACACTTGTTTAGTGTTATTGTTATATTCAGTTTCCTGACACGTGTTTCGGTCAATGACCAAACACGTGTCAGGAACTAAACAAGTGTTTTAATTTAAAATTACCGAATTAATATATATTTACCTCTCTTGGATAATATTATTACAGATCTACAATACAGATTTTTTCTTTTTTAAAATTACCCCCCCTAAGTCAGTTGGCTGGAAACGCCCTTGATTAACAGTTATTTTTACCTTATTCAGAATAACTTAAGTGAAAGACTTTCGATGATAGGTGTAAATTTGTATCCATAGCTGTATTTATTTGTCTAAAATTTTTGAAATCACCTGTTGATATTGAATTGACGAGGCGGATACATGATGAAATAGTATTTATCTGCCTGATGAAGCCACTGTGTGGCGAAACATGTTGCAGTGTTCAACAATAAATGTGAAACCCTTCCAACTGTGTTGTTTTATTTCAATCATCTATTGTGTCTTTTTGACTTATTAATGAACATTTAACTGCTTAAATAAAACTAAGAAAAAAATGGTTGCATATTACTCTATCTATCATTAAATTGATAATATGTATGTGATCATAATATTTTGTACCAATTATAAAATACTAGTATTTATTTTTTATTTGAAATGTTCATAACTGTATTTCGAAATATCAATTTATCAACTATCCGCCATTATGATACCGTTAGTTTCATGTTGGCATCGATAAAATTAGAAATTGCGAGCTTGGAAATAATTTATGGTGCTAGGCGGATAGGTTTGCAATAAATTTAAAACAATTTTATGATTTCCCGCGAACTACCTGTCGGGTAATATTTCTGTTACGTATTTACATTCATATTCAACGTAGAAATAAATGTATGTTATAAATTTTCTCGCACAAAAGAGAGGACGTGTTGATATTGCAATAAACGCCAGTTGTGGTCAGAATTATGCACAGCACCATGAATGGATTGGATACACTCGTTCGGCCAGATCTTGACAATATTATTAGAATAGAATAGAATTTAGTGGTGATAATCACTACATAAGAGTTTTTCACAACTTAAATTTAGTGTATTTATAACTCCAAATTATTTACAAATGCCGATGCGATTGATTTATTTTGGCCTTTACTCATTTGTTTAATTACAGTAATACTCTGTAAGATCTGCAAGCGCTTTGATAGCCAAACAGCTAAATATACAATTAATGGAACTTTAAGCAGATGCAAGCAGAGATTGCATTTTTTATAAGAAAAGGCGATTGGTTGGCTTGACTTTACACAGAGATTGAGAAGTGCTAAAATTTAAATCCGTTGTAACTCTTGTAACTTATTCAAGTGATTCATTTTGAAAGTTGGACACGTTACAGTCTTCGAAAAAGGCTTTGACCGAGCTCGGCGTGATATCCTTATTAGTGCTTTGATACAAATCGGCCTCGGCGACAAAGGCATGCCGCTCGTTAAGAGTCTCCATTGAATTCATTAATTAATAACGAATCCAGTCGGGATCGGCATAAACAGAGGTGTCGAAATATTATGAGGGTAATGGCATAATGGAAATATGCAAAGTGTAAGGCTTAATTCAATTTTTTATTAAGTACTTTATATTAATTAATAATTAGAAAATAGATTACAAAGATAGTCCATGATGATTAATTAAAGCATTCCGCACGCAATTATATAATTACTACTGGTGCAAATAACCATATAATTTCAAGTCTTCATTATAAATTCCGTTTACTAATAGTTAGCAGCTTGTGCGTAGGTTTTTTCTTCATTAATAACTTAACGTTTTGTTTCTTTAGAGTCTAACTAATCATTTGACTTATGGAGTAGATCAAGTGATTAGTTAGACTCTGAAGAAAAAAACGTTAAGTTATTATTGAAGATTATTTATGCCAACAATCTTTTAAATTTTAAAGTATTAAAGTAGACAACAAAAGCATTAAAAAATTTTCCTTCATAACACTGTAATATAACGTTAAATGTTGACTTCACTTCACAAAATATTATTAAATGTTGCCTTAATGCGATTAGATCAAAACGCGATACTTGGCATTGAAAGTAAATATTTGTGTCGGAGGCGTTTCCTAATTTGTAAGAACCGTTGTTATTTAATATGCAAAATAAACAAAACGAATATATTGGGACGTGCTTGGACTTGCCGAATCAGTATCTGATAGCATGGTAATGCATATGGGTGTGTTTTACTTTCCCTGTAATGGCAAACCAGAATAGATTTCTAGTAGTGATTTATTCAATGGATATTAGAACTGGATGAGGTTAAATTACAAGATCTACTCAAGACATCTTTTTTTTATTGGGTTTGGGTGTGAAATGCCCCATCTTTTTTGACATTGGTGAATGCATTCAATATTAATCTAGTTGAAATCTGCTCGCTGGTGTACTTAAATGCTTTGATTCTTGTATCAAACTTTATACACCCGAACGATATTGCCATGATACGACATTACAACCCCCGCATTAACAAAGAGAAAACGCTTTCACATTTACCAATGTATGCAATTTTTAGAGTTTTAAATCACGAAGATTTGGTCCCTACATATTTGTCAAAGAAACTCGTCCAGCATCTATAAACATTTGTTTTCATTTCTATAAATATGCTCATAGTACTGACGGTTTGTGATTTAAAATTAAAAGTTGGTGAATATTTCAATGCCTATTTGTCATCTAAGTGGAGCAAGAAAGAAGAAAAGGTATTTAAGCTACTGAAGAATTCGTTTCACAAACATCCTACCACCATTTGCAAAGTTACCAGCGCTCGCTTACCCCCTATGAACAGCTTCACCAGTGTTTAATCGTCTAAGTGGATCAAGAAAGAAGAAACGGTATTGAAGTTACTGAATAATGTGGTTTACAGACATCCTATCACCATTTGCAAAAATACTAGAGTTTGCTTACTCCCTATGAGCAGTTTTATAAGGGTTTGAGTGGAAGATCTTCAAAAATCCTAACTGAATATTTTTATAACCTAAATTATATGTAGTTTTTTTTCAATAGTAATAAACTTTAAGTATTAACACTTGCCGTTTAAGAAACATTCGTGGAATTTCTCATTACGTTCTTTAGATGACGTCTTCTTATACGAAGGCATTATTAAAATCAGAACACTAATTTCTGTTTTATAATATCGAATCAGTTTGCTTATCACGATTTTTTAAATAGGGGATTGCAGTAATAGTCAATGTAGATCGTTACATGAAGATGTTACAATTTTCTGTCGTATTTTGAATTGAACAATTTTCCACACGTTATGAATCCTAGTTTCAACAGGATGGAGCTATAAGCGGATGATCTCAAAATTCGGTAACGTTACTGGCCCTCCAGATCCCCCCGATTTGTCTGTTTGTAATTTTTTCTTGTGCAGCTACCTCAAGAGTAAAGTATACACGACTAGATTAAGAACTCTGAATAAGTTAAAGCATATAATTCGGTATGAATTTCACAGTATTCCAACTGAGATATTGCAGCATTCAATGAGAAGTCTCAACAGCCGATTGCTTACGTACAGGAAGACGCCATCTAAAGAAAGTAATTTTTAGAAAATGATAAATTCTATTAATGTTCATAAAGTTTTAAGATTTCAATTACTACGAATATAATGTTTTCTTAAATTCCTCTTGGTTTTATTAGATTTTTACAAAGCTTCCGTTTTTTTGTGTCAACTTCTACTTGAGACACCTTGAGATACACAGAATTTGCACACTTTCATAAATATATTACGTCTAGGCAATATGAAATTCCATTATAAACCCGTGTATAAAGTCTGGGTGAATGAAATTGCTTCCGTAGTCCCCTTGACAGTGAAATGCACGTCCAACCTTTATTTATTATAGATGGGGCATGCGTGACGTTGCTTCTTTCCCTCGAACAAATAATTCAGGAACATTTCCCCAATAATATCGGTGACGTGTACTCCGCGAAGGAGCGAGCCCTAGAGGCTGTTATTACATGTCTCGACGGATAAATGCACTAGACCTTCAGGTGAACGGCTATAAATATTAAATAACAATAACAGCTCGCACCAAAGGAAAACGTACGTTATAGAAATGACATAAATTTTACTGCAAATAATCTTGATTTAAATTTCGATCAAAATCATGAATATTCTACTTAATTCTTATTATAAATATGATTTTATCAGCTCTAGTTCTTTTTACGTTTTAATTACCTCGTTTTTAACCAAAATCGTTTGGTTTGTTTCACAGAAATTTCTGTAAATTTGATATTCTTTTGTGTATCTGAATATAGATGAAAAAACAAGTCAACACTTAGGTATTAGTTATAGAGAAGGAGACCAAATCAAAGATTTTGAAAAGAAAGTGAATCATTTTGAATCAGATTTAAGTGAAGGTTGAAAAAAATCTAAACCTTTAGATCGTTATAAACAGATGAGTAAAACCTCTCTCAGATTCTGCGTTTGTAAATAAAATTTCTCTACAATCTTGGAGAAGCAGTTCGCCCCATTCTTCACTCAAATCACCTAGAATTTTAGAAAAACCATCAATTGTTTTTGTTTTATACTACTACCCTTTAAACACTAGCTTTAGAGTTTAGTGCATAATTTCTTTGATGAGCCAATGATAAGATTATAATTTGCCTACTATAACGACCTAATAAATCATTTACTTATTATTATAAAATTGAGAGCTCTTGTATGATGTTAGCAAGTTTTTGCAACAACGTATTCGCCAGACATCATATAAGTTTTCAAGACTACTTGATATAAATCCATTCGCATACTAATAGGATAGCCAAATTATCAACACGTACAATATTAATTTTTTGGTCCATTTTGATTCCCAAACAGAAAACAAGAATTTATTGTTTGTGGATAGTGAACTTTACAATTCAGTGTAAGTATGGATTACCACGTAGTAACCATTCTCTTTATTACGAATTTATTCAATATCATCAATCAATATTTTAAAAATAATTGAAGATTAGCTTTTATTAAAACGTAAACTTCTTTCCACACTAAGATAAAGATTTGAAATTTATTCTGAGACCTACCTGCTCTGACGTTGACATCCCTGGAGTTGATCGAGCCGACGGAGTTTTTGGCCAAGCAAGAGTAGACCTGAGCGTGGACTTCCTGGCGGTAATCTTCGGCCCTGAAGGGTGGGAAGACGAGGTTTCCGTTGGCCAAGATGCGTCGTAATCCGGGAACATCACCGACAGCAGTTCCGTCCGATCTAACCCAGATGATTTCGGGCGCGGGGTTTCCGTTGGCTTTGCATTCGACGACGGCTCCGGTGGTGTTCGAAAAGTCGACGCGGTTGGGGGGCTCGCGTACGAACACCGGTCCCTCGGTGTTGTCTTCGGCGAACGCTCGCCCCAGCAATATAAATGTCAATACACTGTATAACCACATCGTGGAGCACTTATTCGTCGCCACCGCACTGAGCAATCGACGCAGATCGATTCGTTCGATCGGTTTTTGGTTCGTGGTACCGTTCGGGATTATCCTGAAACAAAAAGGAAAGAAAAATGTTGAAATCCAAAAATTCTAAAAAGAAAAATTATATATGTACTTTCATATCAGATACCATAAACTTATTTAGAACATACTAAATAGTTTTGAAGTTTTGACACTGATGTAGTAAACGTATCAAAACATAATCAAATCTAGTTATGACTGTCTATGTCAAGCACACACAAAAATTAGTTTGTCCAACATTTTTTAAAATTTTAAATTTAGTAGTGAAGTATAAATGTTTAGTAAAATAAATGGATTGATTAAAATTAATCATGTTGTTAACAGTCTTATAATAAGAATTCATACTTATTATACGAGGGTTGGTCAATAAGCACCCGTGTGTGAAGACAGGTGGTGTTGCTAAAGAAATTTGTCATTAACGTCGGGTACTACAATCTGTAACACGATGCCTTACTAATTTTCAGAATGATTCATAGCTTATTTTATATTTAACATCCAGTTGTATCCCGCGTGCTTTGCATTTGATGATAAAATTGAGCAATATCGATCCGTAATTTGCTTTTTTTTGGAAGAAATAAAAGCAAAACGACGATTTATACGTGCTCGTACATTCGTTTTTAATAAAAATTCTCTTCATTCGGCTATTTATTGATCGACCCTCGTACATCATATTCCGTATTTTGTTGACCTATACATAAACTTAATAACCAGCTAATTAATAATTATCGATATCTACGAATTTGACTAATTATCTCCTTAGACATGATAACTTATGTGTGTCTCGCAGATTATTTATAAAGGTCTACATCATCTCCACCTGTGCGAAGCTGTTCTCAACGGCAAAGACAAACTATGACACCGTCGCGAGATCCTACGCCCTATAAATGTCCTTATTTATTTATATAAAGATTTTATGTGGACGATAAATGTGCGGATCGAGGTTTATGGCCCCCCCGCAGTACGAACAACCTCTCAGAGCCTTGCCTTGTTCTTGGCATGCTTACAAATTCCTTCTAATGGATTAAGTCGAGACGTCTCCGTTGCCGAATCCATCCGCATCTAGCTGGAAAACATTTTCCACGAACAACAAACGAAAACTTTGGATTTATTTTTGTTCCGAAATCCGCTATTTAAAGAAACCGTCTCTCCATTACAACGGATTTAGCTTCGGTGCACAATTTGTGTGCATCGGAGGAGGAACTTTGGCCGCCGCATGCGAACCAATTTTTTTAATACCCACCACCACACCGGACGCCAACTTTTACTTCGCGTGACATGTTCACCAAGTAAAATGCATCAATGGAACGAACGGCTCGTATTTCATAATTGCGTGCAGGGAACAATTAACTGGTGGAATTAATGCAATCTGTACTTTCATAATGGCTCGTTTTACAGAAAGAAAGAGTCTCCTGGTGTCGTTGACACTGCATAATTTGATAAATAGACGGCTACAGAGAGAAAGAGAGAGAGAGAAAGAACAAGAGAAAGATAAAAGTAGACGGTGTATTTCATATGCAGACTGATAGTCTGGGTTAGAATAATTAAAATTTAAATTAGGTAAAAAGTTTGCTGCTATTTAAGAACAATAAATCAACAAAAGCATTGAAGCTCTAAGGCTAACTCCATTGATTGTTTTTTTTTGTTTTATGTTTGTTTTGGCGTCGACTACTAGGTCATCTGCCACCACCGTTTTTGATAATAAGCATTATATCCATTGATTAATGTTATCTTAAAACTAAACTAAGTTTATTGAAATAATTCTTATAGACCCAAAATAACAAATCCTTTATGTAATTTTAAATGAATATTATTATTTTTAGTTGAATAAATCTTTCGTTGTACTTCGATCGTCTACTTTTTTGTTCCACTTAATGTTTCAAAAGGGTACTATGGATTTTAGTTAAGTTCGTGTGCACAGAATAAGCCGCTTTCATTGCTCATTTCCCCGCTTTCATTAGTCGAACGAAGGGGGAGCGCTATTGTTCTACCCGGTGTTGGCTAAAACCAGAAATAACCGTACTAGAAATAGAAACAATTGATACCCCTCAAGTTATTACCACCCCAATATGATCTTAGCGCCTTTATTGATAACTAAGTTCCACAGAAGAACAAAACTTTGAAAATGTTGATTGATGAGGCTTTTACATTGGATGAAGTTAAAGGATGCTTTTCAGAAGACATACATCAAACATTGCAAGTAATAACTGGTAAACGCAGTAAACATGCAATGAAGAGGAAAACAAAAATTGCCATATTAGAATTGTAGATGATAATTATATCACAGTTTATAGTTTGGGAAGTATTTACGCATATAAAATATTTAGAATTTCATTAAATCATTAAAATTTCTTAGGACCATATATGAAAATCATTTTTATGACATCCTGAATTTTTGGGAAAAGTCATACCAAACAACAACACAAACAAAACGACGCGGCGATATCAAAGCGATCATTAACTCCACTGCCGTTTTTTTTTTCTTCCTTTATTTATAGATCACGCCTTCGGGTCATAATGATCTGCGAGCTTTGTGAGGCCGGGATTCAGCCGCACGAAGCCGGAAACGAAGTGCGCGCATCCGGTTTTTATTCGAATGCAACGTTTTGTGCGTGAACCCGTTTATAATGTTATTCCGAAGCAGGATTCGTGCCGGATTTAAACTCAACATCCTCCGAGTGGTTGTCACGTAAATTAATGGAACGGCGACTGCGGTTGGAAGCCCAACCTGATTCGCAGATAATAAACGTACGTGAAGGACGGAATCTCGCGATTCACGTCACGCCGATGTCAAAACGGCTGAAACGCTTGATAAACGGGGAAACTGTTTCCCGATGCGAATGTGGGTTATACGATTCGAGATGGAGGAAGTTGTAATTGTGTTTAATTTGCATATTAAAAAAGTGTCTGTATATTCAACTCCTGAATCTACGATCAATACCAACAGAACTATCTATTCTTATAGTAAAACTCAGGATATCTACTCCAACAATCTAATCAAGCATGAATTTTCTACATATGCTAATTAAATTCGTGATGTATTCGTAAACTGTAATATTTATGACTAGAAATGCAAAGTATTACAGAAGAAAAGGCTTTCCATCTGATTCAATTGATAGCAATCGTGAACATCAAACTGATCTAAAATTCAAATAGCTTTTAAGTTTCCTTACATAACAACAAAGGTTACGCACAGAGTGACTTGGTGAACTGAACAATTAAATCGTCTATTAACTGTGACTTAAATCATACATCTTTAACGTATGTAGTACTAATTGAAATTATCACATATTTGACCCATGTCACTCATCATATTGTAAAGTTTGGAGAACGTTACAATACTAAACGAGGAAAAACCAACAAACTTACCATGATTGGCATAATTAACTACTTTTCAAATATTAAAAATGATTATTGACAGTAAATAAAGCTAAAGAGTAACAATATTTTTACATAATTTTATAATGATAATGTTGAAGTACTCGACGTAATTTTCAACAATTTACTATCGCTACACGCAATGACAGAAAAATATGATGAATTACATAACGACTACCAGCATGTAGATGTATAAAATGATATTGCGTTAATTACAGAGGGTCGCTTGGGGTTAATTCGTAACAAACGTTTTTGTTTAGCTCCATGTACTCCCACATTCGGAATGAATTGAATCAATAACGGTAACAATTCAATTCCATAACGAAACACAGTTTTGAAATGATATTATTAATTACGCAATTCATACCTTCGAAATACATGTGATGTGTACCCATTTGGCAAATACATAATACCAATAAACTTAGGAAAGGGTAATAAAAATAAATATTCTTTCTTTTGAATGAAATCTCGTTGTATATTAAGGGGTAAGACCAATCTCATCAATATATTCGTTCTAAGAAGAACGATTCATTAAAGGTTTTTTTTAGAGTATTCAAAATCTTTCAAGTATATAATTTTTAAAAAATAGACCTGATTTATTTGCAGAACAACACAATTTATAAAGCTTCACATAATCGATGCATTTTAAGGAAGAACGCTGACCTATCTAAATATCTAGTGCACTTGAGTAAAGCCATTTGCCTGCGATTGACACACTCGGCCTATTTTAATTCAACCGACACATGCTCTCCCCTTTCTTTTTAGAAAGCCGTCGGGAGTCAAAGGAAATTTTGACGACCCGCACCAGGGGCTAAATACAGAACACGGACAAAGGGCGTATGTACTCGCGAACCAGCTTACAACCGCATTCATGAATTTCTCACGCAGCAGCCAGACGAAAAGTAGGACAAGAAATAAATTGTCACTCAGGTTAGAGTAAACATATGTAACATATTTTTGAAAATAATAACTTTTCATGTGATTAATGCTTAAGGCAATTTCTTTAATTATATATATAAAAAAATCATGAAAGCGAAATTAAAATTAATGGAAACTAGAAGAATTAAATTATTAGAAGTTATTGTAATCACTTTGGTAAATTTTCGTAAATGAAAAACGATAAAACTTTCAAATATTTGAAATTATAATGAAAAAACACGATCGTTTTGAGTTTAGCTTTATTTTGTAGATACTGCTACAATTGTTTCACCACACAGTGTAACTCAAAACAATCGTGTTTTTTCATTATAAGTTCATAATGGAGTTTCGCCAAGTAACAGCCTTATCAATCCAATATTTCAAATATTTATTTTGCCGTTCGCGACAATTGTTTCGACAAACTGTGTCTTCTTCAGGCGAAGAAATGATTCAGCTAGAAGTTATTGGTTCCAAATTTTTGATTGACGTTAGAGACATTGATCTATCGCCTCCCAGGATATTTTGAAAATATATATTGCTGCTGGGACATCATCAATATTTTGTTTAGAGAGACGCCTGTCGCATTTAATTTCTTTTAACTCTGGTAGATTACTAACAGACATCTCTTCAGAATTGAGGCTCAAGAAGTCTGAAATCTCGTTCGTTTTTTTTTTCTGGGACAATAGCAAATTTTGTAAACTTTATAACAGTAGAGCCTATTTAATTAAAATTAATTTCGTTCGCTACTTGAGTCAAAACCATACTGTTGGTGTGGTGGCCTTCGAGAGAGAACATCTTCGTCGAGAATTAAGAATATCGAGAGTTCAGAGGTAGTGCAAGGACTATTTTCGAAGGGCCCACACAAGTTAGACTTGTTTGTTTATAAGATTTCGTCGAATGAAACAATATAATCTTTCTTCGTCATGCCAAGTTTGTCTGGTATAAGACGGGTGCGTTGCAAGATCTGGCAGAAGTCGGTGAAGCTGAAGTTCTGGACGACGACGAGAGGCGTTTAGTGAAATTGTAAAAGTCGATAATCCTCGTTCTGATGATGATGAGGATGACTATAGCTTAGATGGTCGTAGTAAGAAAAATGGTAATCTTCAGTCAGATTTTGTTGGTGTTGACCATTTCGGTGGAGGAATGTTGAAGAAAGCCGATGGAGCAAAATCGCACAAAGACTTGATTGAGCAATTAATCGCTGAATCCAAAAAGAGCAAGGCAGAAAAGCAAAAGTAGAAGGAGGCTACTGTGGAATTGACTGAGAAATTAGATACAGAGTGGAAGGATTTATTGCCGCTTGTTAGCAAAAGTAAGAATCAGAAAGACGACGAAGTGAAGAAGCCACAGGTGGATGATTGTGATAAAGTTATAAGGGAATTAGAATTTGAGGAAAGGGTAACTCCATCAGAAAATTGAAGAGTGAGGATTAAATTGCTAGGGAAGAAAAAGAAAAATTGGAAAGGTATTATTTAATCAAGAAAAAATATTATTATATATTAATTTAAAGATAAATATTTATTAAGCTACAAATTTATTAAAATTATGTTTAGTGGTACTAAAATTTTTTTTAGTAAATATTTATGGATTTTGCTTGCTTTAGTTATTATTATTAATTATGTTATTTTGGAATAAATCTATCATTTTTTCATCTATTTTTAATTGGATTTTATTTAATTTATATTTAAACACATTACTTAAATTGTGTTAATTATCAGTGATAAACAATTTATGCTTGAAGCCTCAATTAATTCATATAGGTGACCTTTCCATAACTCACAAATCTTCTTTTTAATTTTAGGTTAAAACAAGAACGTCTTGATAGGATGAGAGGTGTCGTCACTGAGGAGAAAACTATTAAGCATCGTAGTGCTGATGATCTTGATGACGATTTTGAATACGATTGGGACACACCAGACGTTACATTATCTTATAATGATGAAGCTGTTTCAAACATTCCAAGAAAATAAAAACAAAAATGCGAATAACATTGAAGAGAACGAGAAAAGTGATGAGGAAGAAGACACCATCTTCTTTTTCCTCATCACTGTCCTCGTTCAGAAGAATCTGAGCCAGAGGATAATCTTTCAGATTTGAAAGAATGTGATGATAGTGAAAGTAAGGAAGAAATTGTTAATGATGAAGATAATACAGAAGGTACTGATGTTAATTATAATGATGATAAAAAATTGATATTAATGCTCATAACAAAAGTAAACAAAAAATTGATAGTACTATAACAAATATAAACATGATAATGATAATGAAGAGTCCCATACTAAAAAATTAAAGGATGACGTGGAAAAAATCAAGCAGGATATACTAGTAAGAAAAGAAATGATGCAAAAAGTCCGGAAAGAGTTACCCTACACCTATAATTTACCTGAAACCCATGAAAATCTCCAAGAAATCTTACAAAATCAACCACCTCAGCATCATGGAGTCATCATCGAAAGAATGATTAAATGCAATCATCCTAGTTTAAAAGAGGGTAATAAAGATGGTTTAGGTTTTCTCTTCATTTATCTGCTACAGTATTTAAGCGATATTAGTGAGGATGCTAAACATGAAGATGCCATACAAAATTGTTTCCAGATATTTTCATATTTAGTTCCTTAGTTCTTTGATTTAGCCCAGATAAATACAGAAAATACTCACAACTCAATGTCGGAGGTAATTAAAGAGAAGCAAAGTGATTTTAGAGATGCAAGAACTAAATTTCCTAAAGTTGATGTGTTGTTGTACTTAAAGTTAATAAGTACTTTGTTCTCAACATCTGACTTTAGGAATTCAGTTGTTATTCCAACCATAGTTTTTATTGAACAGTTGTTACCGACATGTAAAGTTAGAAGAAGAAGGGATGTTACATATGGATTATTATTAGTTTCATTAATAATGGAGGTAAGTTTATATTCATTTTTTATTTGGTTCCGAAATATTATATATTTTATATATTATGTATTAGCAATTCCTAGTAGTGTTTGGTTATTAACCACGCGGTTCTTCCATAGAGTTTTTTGTGCGTTGATAAATAGTAATTCCTATTTTTCTTTTTTTAAAGACAACAAATAATTATTTTATATACTTTTTAAATTTTAGTGTACTACACTTTCAAAAAGATACTTACTGGCTGCCATAAAATTCTTGTCAGGAGTTCTACACATGGCAATACCGAAAACTGGAGTGAAACTTTTAAAAGTACTCCCACCATTCAAGCACACCTCTGCAGCTTTAACACTCACTGAAGCTCCAAAAAAATTGACATCCTAAAGCTAAACATTACAGACCTTGTCCCCAACAAAGACTACGATGAATCCTTTCAACTACAAGCAATAAATGTAACATTAGGTCTTCTTCAAAGATCCTATAATAATTATGAATGACTTTCATTGTGCCCAGAAATCTTTGAAATTTCAGTGTCGTACCTTAAAAAATTACCTCTCCAAGCACAATTGTTGAACAAGTTACAAAATTTATAAATTCTCTCGAAGAATACCAAGAAAATAGAAAACTAGATTATTTAGTTTCTGGTCTCAATTTTTTTAGGGTCTGCTGCAGCTTTTGGTCACATAAACGAACGAGCAAAAGCAGTTAGGTCGTTTCATGTTTTCGAAATCCGGTATATACATAGACTTGAGAACATTCATAGATGGCATAATGGCCGTTTCTGTTTTTATTGGAGACACGGATTTTACTGCAATTATACTAAAAATAATAAATTTTGAAATCTTAATGTCATTATCAAGAACTATTGTTTTGTACATGATTATTCAACCTAAAGCAGTTGACAATAAGGTAATATGGAAGTGAAACGAGCCAAGTGAACTTTAATTATAAATCCAGGGTGGTTAATGGAAACCCTCTACTATTTCAGATCGTCCTCTTGATTACAAGGCCAGAAATAATATGTTCTTAATAATACGACCAAATGGAACGTAAGAACAATCGAAGTATTTAGGAATCCTTTAATTCGAACCTGAGTAGTAGAACGCAGATTGCATTTAATAAAGTTCTTCGAACGTAACTAACACGATCGTAATTTAATTGTCCGAAGGACACTCGCACTATAATAGGCACTTTGGATTCTCAGAAGATGATTTCTCCGAACGTTACATCCCTTCCTCCAACCGTGAAGTACACGTTTTAGTGTTCATTAACACGAGAAAGAAAGCCGAGAGCAATCCATAAAAGTGCACGGCCTCCGTAATCCACAAAAGCCAGATATTAAATCAAGCTCATACATACAGATCCACCAAAGCCTTTGAAACTTCGATAATGCAATACCGAACTCTGCCAGACCGGATCGATTACACATTTTTCAGTGTGTTGCCCAGACTTTCTCAATTACTGTCTAGACGTATATGATCTGGTGCATCTGACGTTAGATATTTAATTTTGATAAATTCTTCAAGTTATAAGTTGACAATAGGTTATCTACAAAATATTTAAATTAGTTTCATCACATTATAGCAGTTTGCATGCTTAAAAATAAAGTAATCATTTACTTTTCAAGGGTTAATAATAATCCTTTGGGTTGTTTTCCAAAATAATTTTAATCAAAGACTATTGTGAATATAAAAAATTGCTGTAAGTATGGATTCTATTCATAATTTTTCTAATTATCTATCGAAAATAAATGTTTCATATAAATCAATAAGAGTTATATGAAACATTTATTTTCGATAGACAATTAGAAAAATTATGAACATAAATTTTTTCAATTCGCATTAGTCTTTGATTGAAATTATATTCATTTACCCCTTTTAAAATGAACTACCACATAATAACGTACGTTTCATCATTTTCATCTTGATGAAGAGGAGCAACTTTTATATGTTATTCTCTACAAATGATACTCTTTAAAGGATCGTTTCGTAGGCGAACGAGTCTCATTAGACAACTCGAAATAGCCTAAAATCTAGAAGCGGGTTTTATAATGGGCGCTCGGAATTAACGATCCCACTTAATTTCAAGGATTCACCAGGCACCACCCTTACTCACCGGAGCAGAGGAAGGGAAGAGGAGGAGGAGGATCGTGCGTGGCGTTTTCGTATTTTTAGCGGCAATTTATTTTGAAACGAAACGTAATTTAGAGTGTAAACAAATGAACGAACGGGGGAGGGTTCGTCAAATGGAAAAACGGAAAAGGAGATATTTTCTCGGCGGAAGTTCGTAAATAAGGAAATCTCGGTTTGAGGGGAGGTCGATAACCGAGCTTGACTTTCAGTCGCGAGTATATAACCCTTGAAAGGTTAAGGGTATGCCATCTATTAAGAGACATTTAATGCGAATTCTGCACTGTGAATGTAAATTGGACCTATTATGGTGTCTTGATGTGATACATTTCATACTGCTTCTTTGATATTTCGAATTATTTTGATTTGGAAACAATTTATTATTTTAATTAAATTATTGAAACAATTGTAAGACCATATTCTACTTCTATTGAAATGTAGCAAATCTAAAGTAGCTTTCAAAATTTAGAGTTAATAGATGATAAAATCTAACAAATTCTTTTATTGTTACAAATGTTCATTGATTTTTGAGGAATAAATGAAAACTATGAATTTGATAGAATAAGTAAATAATATTTATAAAGCAAATAATAACCTAGACAAAATAATTATAAGCTTTTATAGCAAAATCTTTCTGAGGTGTTTTTCAAGAAATTCTAGGACGTATCACCTTAAAGTCCTAATATTGTTTAAATCAAATTATATTTTGCCCCAATGAACACATTATAAACAGTACTGTATAATACGTATAGTGGATAAAATTTGTGTGCAACACATGTCACCAGTAGATCAAAAACATTTTATGTTTATTGTGAATATCAATCTACACATTTCGTACGTACGAAGAAGAAAAAACACTTATTATTCCAACAAGTGCACAAGGAATTCCATTGAAGATGAGTTGAATAACCGATTATATGACCATACTCTTTGTTCCTTCCCAGAAAATACTGTTTCAATGAAAATAGAAGGACGTGATGTAAATACACTACATACAAAACAATTATTCTCTTAGCAGACTATAGAATAGTTCACAAAATTCTAAAACCCAACCAACCCATTACTTCATTACTTAATTTATACAAGAATTTTACACATTATTGTATTTTTTATAATTAAAGGTTTTCAAGAAATTATGATACATAATATTTTCTATAGAATTACTTTTTGGGCATCAAAGTCCTTACAACCGGAAGCTCGTCGCTGTGATAAACTTAATGCTCTCGGACGAGAGAAAAACTATTAAACTTCCGAAATGAAAACAGGAAATGCATCAACTTCCAAAACAGCGTTTGGAACTTAGGGGACGAGTGCCGCCACAAAAAGTGGCACGTTTCTGAGTCACTGTGCTAATTTTGTGTGGGGGGGAGATGGTTATAGAATTTTATAGCAGCAGGGGTCGAGACTCCCTATCTGCCCAGGCCAGATGGGGCTGCTGTGGAAAACGTCCTAATTAATAGGCTTGAAGTGAAGCAGGGCGAAAAGTATGTGTTTAATTCGATTATACACACTTTTGTGACAGGAATTTATTCCGGTTAAAAAAAAAATACTACAGTTTATTTTTGTCAATAAACAATTACAATAATTTCTTTAGGATCATACAGGAGGAAAAGAAATAAAGAAGAGAATATTTTAAGGATAAAATAAAGTAACAAGCAAAATTTTGATGATGTGGAATTATACACTAATGACCTTTGCTTGCACAATAATATTTGGAATTAAAATCAAATGCGAAAATAAACACAATCAAAATTTCAGTTAAAACCCACCATAATTTACTCGCATTGATCCGTTTGTCGACTCCACATCACGTGAACAGTGCCCGGAATTAGCAGAATTGCATTTTCATACGATAAATAAATTATGTAATGACCTGAATAACCCGACGATTGTGGGTCTTCGCAGAGCGTTGTCATTATCCAGTCCTGCATATTACATCCAACCATTTTGAATCTAGGACGGGCGTGTGGTCAACGTTTCCAACCACCTTTCGATTTTTTTACATGTGCTGACGTTCGGATGTCGGTGGTTGATTATTTATCGTTCCTATGGATATTTATAAGTGAAGAAGTAGGTTACGTTATTGCAGGGGAATAATTGCTATTATTAAAATGCTGCTAGAGAAAAGTACACATAATGAAACAGCTCCCATATCCATTGTTTGACATATGAATATTTTATTTAAGATGTAAATAGAAATTGTATAGAACAAATTATTTAAATTATAATATCAACATTTTGACTTTTTTAGAATTAACAAATTCAAATCTGCAGATCAAGCAGGCTACTACAAAATGCTTCTAATTTTTTTTTCGGATTTATAAAGCGGTGCTCCATCTTGTTAGAACAATACACTTTTCTTTTGAAATGGGATATTGCCACCTAAAATATTTCAGGCAAGAAATTTTATAAATATTATATGTTACCAAATAGTAAAGTTTTACTCTAATATAGTTTCAAAAAGATTATTCATGATTTTTTACTTCTGAAAATAACAGAGGTTGAAAGTGCATTAGATTTAGCAGTTGGTAAACAGAACAATAAACTCTATACATGCCTCTTTAGGTCAACTTATTGATATACCTTCTTATCATTATTACTCTCACCTCTGCAATTTCAATTTTCAAATTTATTAATAACAAAAAAAAATATGATAAAGCTGGTATAAATTTAAATCTTGTTTGTTTTTATAGTAGGTGCATAAATCTCGAGTTTATGCTAATGACCTCGTCCAACCCCGCATTTATTGATTTTTTGCACTGTCGTGTATACACACACGGGGTTGCACACATGTGGGAACTGTTTATGTGTTTTATTTAGTAGCAACTGTTGTGGTGTTTGTAGTGATTAACATAACCTATTTTTACCCTCATTTTTACTTTCCCTACATAGAATATATATAGGGAAAATATTGTTTTCGTGAATGAGAATGGCTGTGGTGTGGGCACTTTATCTCAAAACCGAATGAACCAATTGAGATGAAACTTTAAACTTAAGGTTATATAATTAAAAACTAGAACTGAAAAGCTTTTGGTAGTAGTCGTTGTAGTTTTTATTGGTGTAATATGCATTAAGTGTTAACATAAGCCAAACAGGTAAAAAGTAAATCAATTAGGAACCTACAAGTTAAAAATTAGGACCTTAAGAATACGATTTAAAATACTAAAAACTAAGACACCAAAAATACAGATTAAAATGCATTAAACAAGATAACTAAATAATAAAACGAATCTAATAATGAATGTATTAATTCCAATAAAATTCTTCCAAAGTGTGAAATGTATTAGCACTTAGAAATGTCTTTAAAGAACGTATGCATAATTTTTTTGTTTGTAGTTGTTTACTTGTATCTGGAAACGCATTATAAATTCTTGGAGCGTAAAATAGATGAGATTATGCATGAAAATTATTATCAGACAAATTTTCGACAATGTCTTGTGTTATGATGACGTACACTGGATCCAATATTATATAGATTTTTACTTATATATTTATTCTTTGTCATACTTGCTTAAAAAACTGCAGTTATTACAAAATAGATTTAAAATATTAAAAACATACAAATTTTGACAGCAACTTGAAGGGCGGAGTTCATCTTGTAAAATGTTCTTCCACTCAAACCCACGGATGTCCATTCCTCCACTGATTTATAAAACTGTAAATCAGCTTCAAACACACTTTTTATGCATTAAAATGCTTGTATTTCCCAATTTTTATTATTTTTTTTAATACAGTAGATAAATATACTTGTCTGGAATATGTATAAATTAACAATAATAAGTATATTTAATGGCAGAGTTTTCGTATTCGTTTTGTGTGAGTAAAATGTTCTGTCCATGACAAAAAATTATTTAGAGATAATCCCAAGAACTTGCAATTTGAACTTAATTCTAGGGTCCTACCGTCCAGGGTATTTAATCAATGATGTCGGTTGGCATGTTTTTAAAAATAATTATATTATTTTTTTATTCATTTGCGAGTAACAGTTAAACCATTCATTATTTGTCAATTAACTAATTCGATGTTATTTAACAAAGTATTTTTATTTTGACCATATACACATGCACTAGTATCATCAACGTACATAACAACTGGAAACTCTATGCATTTAGGCAGGTCGTTCATGTATATGATGAATAAAAGTGGGCCCAGAATTGACCCCTGTGGAATACCAATGATTAGTATATCTGATTTATAACCAGTTCTTTTTGGTTTCAATTTCAAGTTTGTTTTATTTCAACTAATTGAGGACAATTTTCTAAATAATCAATTAAAATTTTCAACACAGAACCCTTTACACCGTAATTCTTTAGTTTATTCAGTAATATTTGATGATCAACCATATCAAAGGTCATAATTCAGAATTGTTCTAAAATTACCGGCATTAATTTGTTCATAAATGACACGTAACATTGAACAAAAAAAAAATGGAGAATTTACCCTCTACTTCTTTAGAACAAACACCGCCACAGCGCAATCTGAAAGAGTTAGTGTTTGCTCAAGAGAAGAAACTAAGAGGTTTATGAACGCATTGCAAAATGTGAATTGAATTTGACTAGAAAGGCAAGGTATTGCTTTATAATTCGATGATTTGGTGTTGCTGTGGAAAATTCTACAATATGAAATTGATTGATTGAAGACGAAACAAATGTAATGTATTTTTATATAATTGTCAACATTCTTTTTAATAAATATATGTATAACCCACGGCTGTACTTGTAGATTTCGATTTTCTAAATCCATGCTGAGAAGTACTAAATAAAAAAAACACACAATTTGATTTTTTAAAACAGATTTCTATTATTTACCTATCATCAAAAATTATTTGAAATATTTGTATGAATACATCTCTAAAAATTGAAATTATTTTGTGTTTTTTTATATTTTACAACTTATAATTAAAACCCTCGATTATGTTTTACTAATTAGAGGGTGGGATAGAGGCCACCCACCCACCCTACATATACATGATAACTATAATTAATAAACGTTGATGATTTTGCTGCTAAAAACAGTCATTACCCTTTATGTAATGAAAAATAAAACAAAGTTAATGAAAATAAAAATAAAAATTTACTCACTCAAATATTTTACCTTTTGAATTTGTTTTTTATTCAAAAATTTTGTAATTAATTTTACTCCAAGTCGCGAGACAATTGTAATTTATATGTATATGTAGGGTGGGTGGGTGGCCTCTATCCCACCTTTCAATCAGTAAAACATCTACAAAAAAAAGATTTGAAATATTTGTATGAATACATCAATTAAAAATTGCAATTATTTTGTGTTTGTTTACATTTTACAAATTCTAACTAAAACCCTCGATTAGGTTTCACTGATTTGAGGGTGGGATAGAGGCCACCCACCCGCCCTACATATACATGAGAACTATAATTACTAATCGTTGATGATTTTGCTGCTAAAAACAGTTAAACCCTTTATGCAATAAAAATAAAACAAAAATAAAATTTAAGTTTAAATATAATCTACGTTCTATAGATAATATTATATAATTTAGATTTAAAGTCTTCCCACCCATCATGCATAAAATTTTTATTAATTTACTCACTCAATAATTTTACCTTTTGAATTTGTTTTTTATTCAAAAGTTTTGTAATTAATTTTACTCCAAACCGCGAGACGATCAGTAATTGTAATTTATATCTATTTGTAGGGTGGGTGGGTGGCCTCTATCCCACCTTTCAATCAGTAAAACATCTACAAAAAATATTTGAAATATTTGTATGAATTAAAAATTGCAATTATTTTGTGTTTGTTTATATTTTACAAATTCTAACTAAAACCCTCGATTATGTTTTACTGATTAGATGGTGGGATAGAGGCCACCCACCCACCCTACATATACATGATAACTATAATTAATAAACGTTGATGATTTTGCTGCTAAAAACAGTCAAACCCTTTACGTAATAAAAAATAAAACAAAATAACAATTTAAGTTTAAATATAAATGACCTCATATCTTATCTAATTTAAATTTAAAGATTTCCCACCCATCATCCATCAAAATTTTATTAATTTACTCACTCAAAAATTTTACCTTTTGAATTTGTTTTTTATTCAAAAGTTTTGTAATTAATTTTACTCCAAACCGCGAGACGAGCAGTAATTGTAATTTATATGTACCAAAGGCCATTTGATAATTACAAAATTATTATTCTTATTCTGGTTTTTCATTTTTATTTAACTTTGTAGAACTAATAATTACAATATTGCTATTATTATAAACAACTGCAATTGTTTTACTTTCATCTTTTTCATGGCTACCCATTTTTTTATTTATAATAAAATTTAAAATGACTATAACTCACTTATTTTTAGAAATAACTATGCCGTATGTCATATTGGATTAAAGAGAAAAAAATTACCTTTTGAATGAGGCAATAGCCAACTAAGGTTTCCATTTAAAAAAATGTAAGTTTGCGTCATATCTCGGAAAATAATGGCGATAAAAATTTTCTGATTATTTTTTATTAATCTACATAAAATTATCTAAAACTTTGTCTTTTACAGTTTTTTTTTTCTATCTGTTATAATAACCGAGATATATTGATTTGAAAAAATTGACACTTTTTACTTTTTTCAAAATATCTAGTTACCCTTGACTTTTTTGAAAACTTTGAAAGTGGAATTTTATTCGTCTCGTAAATCTACACTTCTTTCCCCATTTAACCGTTTCTCTATCTCTTATAGTTTCTGAGATCCCCATAGAGAACATCGAAAAAAACTCACCCTGTATATAACTTTCTATAGATAATTTTATCGAATTTAGATTTAAAGTCTGCCCACCCATCATGCATTAAATTTTTACTAATTTACTCATTCAAAAAGTTTACCTTTTGTATTGACTTGTATGAAAGAATGAGTTGGCGAAACATTTCTACTTTAATTATTTTAAGCAAATTAAAATATCACATTTCATTGAGACGCACTGTAGCAAAATGATTGCGACGCTATTATTATTATAATTAACAAATGCACCACAACGTTGTGGATGGATTTCACTTGAAATTTCCATAAATACACGAAAGGTCACGGTTTGTTTGGACGGTGAAAGGTCAATGTAACGTGATACTAAAAACGCAGGTACTGAATTAACTAGCAATGAGGGCTAATCGATAATTTGGGCGGAGGTGCACACAGCGAAATTTATTTGGGTTTGGTATACGGAGCTTTTAGAAATGTGTTACGATACCGTTAATAGAACTTTGAAAGGGAAATCGCTGGCAACATGCATCATATACTCCAAAACATATCTGCTCTGCACGGAATAATAAATCCACGAGGGAAATCGCTTTAATGGCACAAATATAGAGATTAAAAAGGCGCGCCCTTTTTATAATACCATAAAACCATAAAATGTGACCTAGTATTAATAAACCTTACAATGAGCGTTACGGCTCATCTATTAAATATCTTCATAAATGACTAAAACTGGAGTTATACTATGTGAAACATTAGAATTAATTAACGTACATTCAATAATTTCAGTTCATTTTACAGAAAAAAATACGTTCAAACTAGTGTTGCTTTGATAGCCTTGCTATTTTGTAACACGCAAATTACTTTTGTATCATTCAATGTCTGTCGAAGTATTAGCTAGAGAAGTAGATCTTTCAAAAGTGATTTGTCTTAATAAGACTCATTTGTTGTAGATTTTACGAAATATTTTCGTGCTTTTTCTAATTATTAGAATTTTATTTATTTAGAACATTGGTCTTCTTTCTCAGCTCACAATTACAAATCATAAAAAATTAAATTCAACCAATGCCCAATCTTGTTGGAACAATTCCCCAAAGTGAGTTTTAAACGTGCAATGATCATTTATCATCGAAAATTTTAATTATAACCGACAACAAAGTTTCGTTCTAAAACTTATCGATTAAATTCTGCACTCTAAATTAATTGTGCTAAATTCTGCACAAGTGCTGACAGCGTCCTGAAAATTAGATTCTCTCGATGTATGTGCTTTTATTCAGGCCCTGCTCTCGTTCAGTTTATTATTATGGCGACGTTCCAAAATATTGTAGCAGTTGATGGAATTTTATCGATTTTACAAGGGGATATTTGTTTACGCCATGCCACCCTAATACGTTCGTGTAATACTTTGTGGTTTTTGATGGACAATACGGTGTGGTGTGTTTGTAGGGGGAAAATATGAAGGAAAAACGCGTGTATTTTATTTCGATCACACTCATCAAAAAATAGACTAGATAATGTATTAAAATAATAAAGTAATTTATTTATTTGCTCAAGTTAAACTAAATTACAAATGTATTCTTAAACTAAAATATATTAAACTTACGCAATAAAATATGAAATCTCGATGAGCAAAATGAATTTGGTTATTGATTTATAAAATCAATATAGATCAATATATAAAACAGTAGAGATTATCACAATTAATTTTAGTTAAGGCAAGTAATCTATCCACTTATTTTGAAAATTTCACTAATGTAAATCTAGAATGACGAAAAATTCGATTAAATAATGGTTCTTAATTTTTCCAAAATTTCTAGAAAAATGCAAAAAAAATCAAAAAGCTCCTGTAAAATTTTAGTTCCTAAGAAAAAACATTAATCTAGAAATTTAATAGAAAAAATATTGGAAAATAATTGTAGACCCCAAGAAGACATTTCTAAAAACCTAAAAAAGTTGGATATTTTTGGAAATTCAGGAAAAAAATCCCATAATTATGAAAAAAAAATTGAAAAATGAAACAAACAATAGTATAACATTCTAAAAGCAGAAATTCCCAGAGAAATCAGAGAAATTTTGTTGGAGAAACTTTTGGAAAATAAATTGTTCGTAAATTCTAGAAAAAATTAGTGGAAATTCTGGAACCTTAGAAGAAAAATCTTAGCAATAAAAATGTAGGAAATATCTAGAAAAAGAAATCTGAAGAAACAGAACTTACCAAATCCAACGTAAAAGTTTCTGAAAAATTATAAAACTGCTGTAAAATTATAGATACTCATATAAATCTGAAAAAGAAATTGTAAAATATTTGTAGAAACATAGAAGGAATTTATAGAAGCACAGAAGGAATTTAAAGGAAACTGTAAAAAAATACTGCACATTTCGGAAATACTAGAAGGAAAATAACGAAATTAGAAAAACAAAAATCATAAATTGTGAGAAAAATTCAATAAGATAAATCAAGAAAAAGTGGATAGTTGAAAAAAAGATATCTAGAACAAAAATTGCCAGAATTCTAGAAATATAGTAGAGAAATTGCTTAAAAGTACTGTTTTTTTAAAGGAAATTACAAAATAAATTTCGCGTAGAAACATTTAGGAATTAAAAATTTATTTCTGTAAGGGCTAAAATTTTTGAAGAAATGTGGAATATAAATTGCTCGTAGAAACTTCTGGAAACCAGGAAAAAATACTGGATCTCCTCCCTCGAAGAAATATGTTGCAATTAGAAAGAGAACTTTCTTGCAAGCATTAAAAAAATTCAAGAATTGCAGGAAAATTTCTATTATGCTGGAAATTTTTAGAAAAAAAATCTAAATCGAGAAAAACGAGAAAATTCTAGAAATATGGTAAAAAAATTGCTAGATCATTTGTTTTTACAAAAAAAATTTAACAATAGGAGACAAAATATAAGATTTTAAATACGAAATTACTGAAAAATTATAAAACCCTTCAACAACTTGTTGATACTTGAAAGCAAAATATCCATAAGATAAAAGGAAAATTCTATAAGAATGGAAAAGTTTTAGGAAGTTAATCAAAAGTTGCGGTAAAATTTCGATAAAATAAAACCAAGAAAACTGGAAAGTTTTAGAACAGGGAATCTGGAGAATAAATTCCTCGTATAAACTTCTAGAAATCGTGAAAAATACTAACAAAAAATCCAATAAAGATACTGAAATTTATAAAAATCTATAAAAGAAAAAAATTATAGAACCCTTAAGGAAAATTGCAAATTGTCAGCAAAATTGCGAGAATTGGTGGAACATTCTATACGAAAGAAAAAAATTAGGAAATCAATCTAAAGTGTTGGTATATTTTCGATCAGATAAAGCAAGAAAAAGTGGAGTGATTTAGAAAAATTACCTAGTTTAGAAATTCTGTAAAAGTCGGAAATTTCTAGAAAAAGAAATCTGAAACAGAAATTCTAGAACATTCTTGAATTACGGTAGAGCAACTGCTAAAAAATATTACCATTTCCAAACCAAATCCAACGTAAAAGATTCTGGAAAATTATAAATTTCTGGAAGAGAAATTGCTGAAAAGTTATAAAACTGCTGTAAAATTATAAATGTTCTTACAAATTTTATAAATCTGAAAAAGAAATTGCTAAAAAATTCTAGAAATCTAATAGAGAAATTGCTTGAAAATAATTGTAGAAACATAGAAGGAATTTATAAAAACCTGGAAAAAAATACTGGACACTTCTGGAATACTAGAAGAAAAATAACGAAATTAGAAAAACAAAAATCATAAATTGTGGGAAAATTTCGATAAGATAAATCAAGAAAAGTGGATAGTTAAAAAAAAGAAATCTAGAACAATTGATTGATTGATTGATGAGGCACTTTGGTGTTGAAAATCCATACTTAATATTAACGCAATTGTTTGATTTTCAAATATTGGTTAATTAAACATAACACTACATATGTTTTTACTTCAGATGAAGCAAATATGTATTTAGAACAGAAATTGCCAGGTTTCTAGAAATATAGTAGAGAAATTGCTTGAAAGTACTATTTTTTTAGAGGAAATTAGGAAAATAAATTGCGCGTAGAAACTTTTAGGAATTAAAAATTTATTGCTGAGCTAAAATTTTTGAAGAAACTTCTAGGATCCATGCAAAATGACTGGATAATTCTGAATCTCTCGAAGAAACATTTTGCAATTAGAAAGAGCATTAAAAAAATTCAAGAAATGCAGGAAAATTTCGAGAGAGACAAACATCTTTATTTATTATTGAATACATTCGTTATGTACAATATAATCGTAATTGATTTTTATTACGGCTATCGACCCATGGTCTTTCTGCCAGTGGAAAATTTCGAAAATGGCGGAAATTTCTAGAAAAAAATCTAAATTAAGAATGCGAGAAATATGGTTAAAAAAAATCTAGATTTAAAAAATCCAAGAATAGGAATTATTGAAATAAAAAACTTGTTGGTAGTTGAAAGCAAAATTTTAAGAAAATTGCCATAAGATAAAACGAAAATTCTATAAGAATGGAAAAGTTTTAAGAAATTAATCAAAAGTTGCGGGAAAATTTCGATAAAATAAAGCTAGGAAAACAGGAAAGTTTTAGAAAAAGGAATCTGGAAAATTCATTCCTTGTATAAACTTCTAAAAATCTGGAAAAATTGTTAAAAAATACTAACATTAAAAAAATCCAATAGAGATGCTGAAATTTATAAAAATCTGTAGGAAAAATTTCTAAAAAATTATAGAACCCTTGAGGAAAATCCTTGCAAATTGAAAGCAAAATTGCGAGAATTGGTGGAAAATACTGTACGAAAGAAAAAAAATTAGGAAATCAATCTAAACTGATGGGATATTTTCGATCAGTTAAAGCAAGAAAAAGTGGAGTGATTTAAAAAAATGAATAAGTTTAGAAATTCTCTAAAAAAATGTTTGCATATTTCATTAACCAAATACAGAACAGAACCGAAATTTGAAGAAAGTTTATTAAAATATATTAAAATCCTTTAGTTAGTTGTAGAAAATGAACTTATTAATTTAAATATTTTATTTTGATTTTAAATTTATTTACCTCAGTTCCAAAAGGCTTTGAAAAGATTTGAGATGAGAATTGCTGAGGAGCTATTGCAGTCTGACTCATCAAAGTAAATCAAGAATTACGAAAAAAATCGATTAAATAAACCAAAATTAGTGAAAGAAAATGTTGGATAAATCAAGAGAATTTTACAAAAATGGAAAAAAATATAGAAAACTTGCTAGAAAATAAATCCCTAGAAGTAATTTCCGAAATAATGAAGAAGTTCATGGAAATTTTGATAAGAAAAAATAGTCGAATGTTTTAGAAAAAGAAAACAGAAATTGCTAGAGAATTATGGTAGAAAGAATTGCTGAAAATGCAATTTCATCTTCTTCATTGAAGAAAACGTCACTTTGAAATATAAGTGAACTTCTAGGTCTCTTTGGAAGAATGATATCAATTTTTTTAGGAATGATCCAAATAAATATCATTTAAAGGTTGGTGAATATGATATAGATGGTTAATAATAAATAATCTAAATTTCTTATATTTATCTTCAATAATGGAAATGTCACTATTTGCATCATATTCAAAAGTCACTTGCTCTATGCACTATAAAAACTATGGTCTGAATTTTAACCAAAAAGGTTAAATCAAAGAACAATCCTATCTAGATCTACACTCAGTTGCTCATTATTACATTCGAAAAACCTTGAAATTTAGGTGGTTAATATTTTGGCAACACTAATACAGGTGGTTGATATTTTGGCAACACTTCTAAGAAGTCTTTATCGTCTGATAAAGTTCCTGACTTCTAACAAGGATTAAAATCAACAGAATGAACTAAAAATATAATATACCAATTGTATATACTTCTAAAATAAGACCATTAATTTGTGAAGGCGTTATGTTTAGCCTTTACAAATACCTTAACCGCGCTATTTCAGCGACCGAAACGGAACGGAAATAAACGCCCTTGCCTTTTGATCCCCGAAAACGTAATTTCATTTCCATTTTCCCGGAGCCTCGGTAAACCGAAATTTTTATTCCCACGTTAGGGAAAGAAAACAGGTCAGCGCAACGCATAAATTTCCATCAAATAATAGCTGTTTGTTCGAGTTCTCGTTCTTTCGCCAGCAAAGGCTTCGAAGTTAACGCAATTAGGTTGTAATTAATCCATTCGGTTATCGCTAAATTAGAGCAAATTGCAATTAATGGCGAAGCGCCGCCGGATTACCAGGACGGAAATGCGGCCCTGTCATTCTGTATCGGTCCTCTGCAATAATAATAATAATAATAATAATATTTATTAACGTAATCAACTTTTTACATAATGTACAAAATAATAACTAATACTATAATGAAATTTTCGATTAATGGCGTTGTTACGTGACTTGTTATAAAGACGACATGAATTTTGTTAATATAATTTTAAATGTTTGTTGTTGTCGTATTTACTTTTCATTTTCATTATCATTTTCCTCTTGACGATGACTCTGGGCCGGTTTTATCGGCGCAGTTGAAGACAGGAAAATGGAAATGGTGAAACAGTAATAAATGGTGTAAGTGCCGCTCGAAAAATATGTGCATTTCGCATGTTCGGCCATAGGAATTTGTGAAGTAATGAATGTCAATTAAGAAAACATATTTTGCATGTCCAAAGGCAAAGGTTAAAACTAGGTTTATAATTAGTTATAGTTGTTTAAATATTGTAAAAAGAAGCAATTTTTAAGGGTATAAAATATAGAATTGCTGTAGATGTCCTTAGTTTAATTTCTAAGCTATCTACTACTGCTAGATAAATAACCCAATACACATGGAAACCACTACTTAAAACTAAATTTTCTTTCCACTAAAATTTAAGCAAAATCATGTCTTATCATTCTAAACAATAGTTTCGCTCCACAGCTCCCGAGACCAATCAATAACGTCATTTACAATAGCATAGCCGGATTTTTTCGCGGACATGCCTCAGATCAAATGGTTTCATTCTGCAAGATCTTCCATGCGTATAAAATTCTTTGTTTCAGACTTAAAAAGTACAAATCTATAAATATAACCCTCTTAAAGTGTCCATTACATTACACAGTTATTCAAGATTCAGTAATCTTTGATTATATATTTTTGATTATTATATATATATTTTCAAAAAAGCCATTTACCTTACAAATAAAATATAAATATTTTATCATCAAGGAGAACAGCACATCATTAGAAATGTATTTCAATAAATCAAATCAATATACAAAGTTTGCTAAGAAAAAAAGATTGATGCAACTTGCGAAATGCAAAAATTACTACCACCAACAATAGATATTGACCCAAAAGATGAAAATTGAATTTTGGAACTGTTTGATTTATATGCTTTTATCATTTCATATAAATGAATCCAATTTTATTTTCTCGTGACTGAACGGCGATACAATTATTCAAAAATATAGAAAAAGAAATACAATATAATCATAGGTAAAATTAAATTAATATCACTTGGTTTGTTTCCATAGGATCATAATTCAATCGTTTAATCGTCTTTTGTTTCAACAAGCAGGTACCTCACGCAATTCCACAATTAATCAATGCAACGCACTTTCCACCATTCATTCGGTATGTATAAATTCTAGGGCCTTAAATTATATGTAATTAACAAAATCAAAACAAGCGTTCGTTATTATTAAATGTCGGCTTCGAATTATTCCGCTCGAAATGAACGTTTAGTTATAATGAAGGTATTGTATCGATCGGATTACACCCCTCTGAATCGATGAGAGCGCCCGCCTACATTGTGTCTGCATCCGGGTGTATCGGCCCCAAAAGAATTGTTCACACAAATATGCATTGTAGTGAAAATTGAAAAAGCTCGAAATCATTATATTATTTCGATGGCGGCAACATAAAATAATGTGAGTGTGCAGACATTAAAAAAATGTACCGACAAAATCATCCAATGGTAATAGAAAGAGTTGCTGTTGATAAATAACAATACACACATTACAGTTCTGGAATTTTTTTTTTCATCGTAAGGACCATACAATATATCAGCACGGCATTTGGTTTTGGATTTACAAAGACAAGTTATTGCGCATTGGAAACGATAACTGGAATTATTGTAGTCAACTACAATCTACAGCAGTAATTAAAGTTAACACAAGCCGATTTCAACAACTGTAGTTTCATAGCAGCTGAATTGCATAATTATGTAGAAGTAGTGCATCTAAAGATTGGGCTATGTAGGCACAAAATAACAGGGTACATTGGCAAACATCTGAGGATAGAGAAGCAACGTACTACTTAACGTCACCGGACCTTTAGAAATTAGAAGAAAATGTTCGATCGACATCAAATTATTGGCCAGTGGAAAGGTTTACGTGGATAACTAAAACCTGAGAACATAGGATTCTACGACATCAGAAACTGGAAACATATTCTATTATATTTACGACAGGTGTAGTTAGTATCAGCATAGGACTTATCTACCTCAAGCATTCTTACAAGAAAATCCAGGTGAAGCCAATCAAACTAATGGAGCCCTAGATTCCTGGGGGACTATGTTCAATTTAAGAAGTGAAAAGGGCACCAAGATTAGATAAACGCGCCGCTTTATCTCTAACTAAACGTACTCCAACCATTCGATAAAAATACAATCATCCATATAACCATCTCTATCCTATAGGGTAGTATTATAAATTATTATCATGTTCTTATGAAATAAATCAGACTCAAAAAAGTTTCGAGTGAAGTTACTTGTTCCTCAACGAAAAACTTAACAACCTCAGAAAACAATAGCATCCTCAGAAAACAATAGCATCCTCAACGTACTATGATTCTCCACTACATTACACCTAGCGTTAACAATCACCACTTAACCACCTCCTTCCAAGCAAGTACCAGTACCAGTACCAATACTCATCACCACAGTCTCAATAATAAACTTACTTTTTTTGTTTTATTTTCTAGCTTGACAATTTTTATATTGTTAAGAATTAAGAGACTAAGTGCAATACGTTAACAATTTATTTAATACTCTCGTGCATGTTAAATAGCGACGAGCGATAAACATAAGGTTGTAAAAGAGGCAATCTACACAGCAGTGTGAATAATTTAACAGTGCATACAACCCCATGGCATGCGAGCCATTTGTGAAACGCCCTCAAGTGGAAACGTTTCCACCGAACGGCATAACGTCAGCATATTTAAAATTGATAACATCAGCAAAAATGATTACAAATTGAAACTCTTCGCTAGCATAAGATGTCCGTAGAAAAAAGTTTTAAATTAAACACAAAAAGCTAGAAAAAAAAACGAATCCGCTGACATAAACTTTTTCCTCTGGGGAAAAGGAAATCTTAGAGAGGAATCAGCGAAAAAGTTATATCCTATTCTTATTGGATTCCGTCCATAATTTATGATTTAAAATGTGTGTAAATAAAGATATTACAATGAGTAAGTAATTATAGCTTATAGTTGATCTACTTAATAATAAAGTCATAAAACTATGTTAGGATCTTGGCAATAAAACACCGTCATCATCAAAATGATGTATTAACGCTATCTACACGATCACGCCCATCACCTGCGAAGAAACCGCATCAGAACCACTTATGATATTGGCCTTTACGTTTACGTTCATCTCATTAAACCAACACAACCCCAACTCCAGCGTAATAAATATCAATCTAGCCACAATACACGTGATTACGAAAATGAAAGAGTGGTTCATAAAACACGCGCCGCTCGCAAATTATTTTGGACAAGCAAGTGCCCATTAAGCGGCGTAATTTGGTTAGAAAATGGAACCCACCCCTTCGGACTCGTTTAATTTGTAATGAGTATCGATTAGCACCGACCGCTGCAGCGCGGGTGGAAATTCAATTTTTCGCTCATTTGAGCGCAAGAGGTGTCGTTGCGGTTGGAGGAAAAGTGAGCTTCTCACCCTCTCTCTCTCTCTCACCATTGCAAGCTCGCGATAATTTTATAGTCAGTGCAATTTGCGAGGATTAGCATGTCAGGTTTTATTGGCAGGATAAAATGTGTAAAGAAATATACAGGCGAGAGAAAATTCCAAATAAGTTTGGATCAATACTTCGGATTCATACAGTTGAGCCGAAAAATACGTAAATTTCGCATGTCCGGGCATAGACAGTTATGAAGTAATGAATAACGATTAGGAAAACATATTTTCCATGCCGAAAGACAAAGGTTAAAACTAGGTTTGTAATAAGTTATAATTGTTTAAATATTGTAAAAAGAAGCAATTTTTGAGGGTATAAAATAGGAAACTTTAGACAATGTTAAATGAATGAATGGAAGCGTACCTAGTTATAAACCTCTCTTAATGGTTTATTGATGATTTGCACAAAACATAATTAAAATTAAAAGCTAAATAAACTCATAATCATCTATGAGCTAGACCCTTAATTTCCGTATTTTCAAAATTTGAGCCATGCATCTACTTTATCTCTTATGACTCTCATTTTAATTACGTTAAGATAATCAATAATTTCCTCATTTATTTATGCTCAATATAACATAACGAACTAAAAGAATTACAGGAAATCAACTGATTTAGATTTAATCTATCACTCTTCATGCTGGACAATTTAATTACAATTATTTTAAGTAAACCAAAAGCATATGACAACATTAAGCTTCCTTAATGCATCACGTTCTAAATTTCAGGCAAAAATATATGTGCTTCTGTTAAGGCCAGCATTAATAATAAAATCCAAGGAAAGTATTTCACGTAAATAATTGTAAACGTCAAGTTCACACTAAAATTCGATCGGACCGACCTTCCTTCCTCGGTATTTAGATGCCAAGGCGAGGTCCCTTGGAAGATCATCGATTTCGCCCGAACCCACGGTCTGTGTTCCATTAACGAACACAAAAGCCTCAGACACAACACGATTAATCAATTCCCACTGAAGGATCGTCTTCAGCCGCTAAAATTAAGTCCATTTAAAAGATAAGCCGCCTCGAAACGACAACAGACTCATTACTGTCAATTAACAAAGGCCGGACAATCGGCGATTATTATGAGGAAGTGCGATGACGCCTTTTGTGCGATTTAAAAGGTTTTGGTTGTTCAAATAATTTTTATACTTTATCAAATTAATGATTAACTGTACACAAGGAAGTGACATAATATGACCACACTGGTTTTTATTACTTGATGATTAATAAGAGTTAAAGAAATAATGGAAATCATACGAATTGATAAGATAATGCAACAGTTTATAAATATGAATGATAATGAATGCAGCCAACTGTAACCTTGTTGGAGCGGTTGGATAAAAGTGATGTAAATAGATCTAAAAAGGTTAAAGTTGAGGCACATACTTATAGCCAATATAAAAACTAGGCAACGAGTTTGAAAATAGCCAAATATAAATGAGAAAGAAAGAGAAGCAAAATACTAGCAAAAATTATAATGATAAGATAAATTAGTAATTTGTGCTACACCAATTAATATTTGATTTAAAGATTTTTTTATTTCTAAAGGTTAAACAATGGATTCTTCCAAAATTGATCATTATTTTGTAAACACAGTTGTAAGCAGCTAATAAATAATAGCTTTAACATGTATCGCGTAACTTTTGAATATTTACTTAAAATCAAAAACTAAAGTTCAGATAAAACACCCTTGGTTTGGCTACTGAATAATTTCTCCCGTCATCCTGAATAGCTAACCAGGACCCATCAAGCCGAATTAACGGGGTTCAATTGTACTCGGGAATCCATTCAGGACTGCTCAAACATTAATAGTCCCGCATTAGCATTTCTTGTGTAATACCCGAAACCTAATCAAACATTTAAATGAGTCACCGACACATACCCTCCAGCCACTGCTGAACTTGAAATTACTTCAAATTAAGATCAATGTCAGCCAAGACATAAATGATGGAAAGTGAGAGCGGAGGCGGCCGTTGAGAGAGTAAACTTCATCATCAGGAGATAAGACACATGTTTGGTAATTGGGGACCGCGCCGAACGAGCTGGAGGAGCAGCATCTGCGTCGGTTTTAATTTTCAAAAACCGCGTTGAATTAATTCCGGGGAGTAATTCAAACGGATGCGATGTGCAGCTGTTTAATAGAAACGCGTAAAAATGCAGTAATTTCATTATTTATTTAATTAGGCGACCGTTTGGGTAAATTGGCGAAATTGAATTGTTTTTATTTTACGAGCCAACACTCAACCACATTAAAACATTTTATTTGCAAAAGATTTTCTAAAAATACAATATTAATATATAACAATTAAAAATGATTCCGAAAAAATTGCAATTTATTATGATTATACCTTTAATTAGCAATTTTCGAGCTACTACAAGCAAGTGATTTAAAGATTTTGATTTATTCTTAAATTCTTTGAATGATTTTTTTCATGGCTATCTCAAACTTTCAAGTCGTTTTGAAGGTGTTAAATTGATATATTTTTTTTAAATTCCAAATTCCGTATACCTTTCGTTATCGGATTTTAATTCTTTATATGTACAAAATAAATTACATCTATTTAGAAAATTGTAGGATTCATTGAGCATTTAAATTAAATAAACTTCTTCATTTCCTAGTTTTTCCAGGTAAGTTTTTTCAGTTCACCCTATTCAATTCCATTTATTTCCGCTGCTTTTCGCACTTCGTCTCTCCAAGATTTTCTAGATTTCCCTCTTTTCCACTCTCCTTGCTCCCTGGATTCATATAGTATACTTTCTTTACTATTCTTTCTTGCTTAAATAACATACTAATAATAATGTAATAAAGATTTTGTCAGTTCACTTGTTCACAAAGAGCTGTGTACTTTCAGTTCATAATCTGGCATTGCGTGCATTTTTCCAACGCAAATAATTCTCACAAGAATGCTGAGTCACTAGACGGAATGCAATTATGAATGATAAATTTTGCGAGGCAAGAGAAGCCGTCTGCACATGACGCGAAATTTTTGTCATACAATGACTCAAGTGAATGAAATGGCGTGTGTGATACAATAATAACGCTCTGATGTGTAAATCGCCGTAATTCTCAACCATTATCTAGCACAATAGGTGGGCTATTAACGATAATTTGCACGTTGTGTTAACGGAATTTAAATTATTCATTACTAGAACCATGATTACATTAAGACGTTTACTACTGATAGTTTGAGTTTACGTGAAGTGTTTTGAAAATGAAAATAACAACAATTTATTCATTTACTTCACTTGTGAATTGATTTAGCGCTTTGTCATTACTTTAGATATTGTATTTTTCATTACTTTAAGCTATAATAAACCGAATATTCATTTAATATAGCTTTATAAACCTACAATAGTATCAATCATTATTTATTCTATCGTACTCTTGACCTACCACAACAATCCTTACAATGACCTATCGTACTCCCGACCTACCTTAATCAATTAAGTATTAACCTAGGTCATGAGTACGCTACATCGGGCGTACAATTTATCAAGGTCGGACAATGCTGTTTTTCTTTATTTTTAGTATTATATTTATCTGTTTACTAAACAAAATTTATTATTACACATCTTATATTAATGAAAAATACAGAGAAATTACTATGATGGTAATACCATCAATTTTAATAGAGTTTAACGAAAGTTTAAATTCAAATCTTGCGTTAATTTTCCATTTAATACTAAAAGAGCCCTTCATTTCATACTGGATGGAATAAATTGACATACATTTCGCACACATCATCTCGTTTTACTTCTCCTATATAGAATATATAGGAAACGTATTGTTTTCGTGAATGAGAATGTCTGTGGGCGCTGTATCTCAAAAACGAATGATCCGTTTGAGATGAAACTTTAAACTTAAGGTTTTATTATTATAAATTAGAATTTATATTGGCCAAACAGGAAGATCTTTTGAAGTGAGGCTATAACATAAAAAATCAATCATGGACAACAAATATACCACAGGTTTTGCCAAACATTGTATTGAACAAACTCATTTTTTCGACGCAAAAGAATTTAAAATCTTACACTCAGGCCATAAAGGACGATACTTAACGCTGAAGGAGGGATTAGAAATAAATAATTTCAAATCAACGCCATTTTGTTTATAATGAAGATAATCAATTCTTAGAGAAGAATGGATTATAACTTAAGAATCTTAGAGAGTTTGAGGTTGTTATCACTTAGGAGTCGATTTATTAAAAATTAATTCATTTCTCGTAAAGTGCAATTTTAAATCGACGCCATTTTGTTTCTAATGAAAATATACAAAAATTTCTTAGAGAGAATTGAAGAATAGATTATAACTTAAGAACATTGGAGAGTTTGAGGTTGTTATAATGGAGGATAATCACTTAGGAGTCGATATTTTTTAAATACATTCATTTCTTGTAAAGTGAAATTTCAAACCGACGCCATCTTTTTTGTAATGAAGATAAACAAAAATTTCTTTGAGAGTATTGAAGAATGGATTATTACTAAATAATCTTAGAGAGTTTGTGGTTGTTCTAATGGCGGATAATCACTTAGGGGTCGATTTTTTTAAATAAATTCATTTCTCGTGAAGTGGAATTTGAAATCAACGCCATCTTGTTTACATTGAAGATTACCAAAAATTTCCTAGAGAATATTGAAGAACGGATTATAACTCAAGAATCTTAGTGAGTTTGAGGTTGTTCTAATGTTGGATAATCACTTAAGAATCTATTTTTTTTTTAAATAAATTTATTTCTCGTAAAGCGGAATTTCAAATCAACGCCATTCTGTTTGTAATGAAGATAATCAAAAAATTCTTAGAGCATATTGAAGAATGGATTATAACTCAAGAACATTAGAGAGTTTGAGGTTGTTATAATGGAGGATAATCAATTAGGAGTCGATTTTTTTAAATAAATTCATTTCTCGTAAAGTGCAATTTCAAATCGACGCCATTTTGTTTGTAACGAAAATAATCAAACATTTCTTAGAGAGTATTGAAGAATGTATATATAACTTGAGAATCTTAAAGAGTTTGAGGTTGTTATAATGGAGGATAATCACTTAATTTTTTTTAAATAAATTTATTGGAAATTCAAATCATCTTGTTTGTAATGAAGATAAACAAAAATTTCTTTGAGTGTATTGAAGAATGGATTATTGCTAAATAATCTTAGAGAGTTTAAGGTTGTTCCAATGTTGGATAATCACATAGGAGTCGATTTTTTAAAAATACATTCATTTCTCGTAAAGTGCAATTTCAAAGCAACGCCATCTTGTTTTGCAATGAAGATAAAGAAAAATTTCTTTGAGAGGATTGAAGAATTGATTATTACTAAATAATCATCGAGAGTTTGACGTTGTTCTAATGGCGGATAATCATTTAGAAGCAAATTTTTTAAAATTAATAAATTTCTCGTAAAGTGCAATTTCAAAGCGACGCCATCTTGTTTTGTAATGAAGATAAAGAAAAATTTCTTTGAGAGGATTGAAGAATGGATTATTACTAAATAATCATCGAGAGTTTGACGTTGTTTTAATGGAGGATAACCATTTAGAAGCAAATTAAAAAAAAAATTAAAGTGCAATTTTAAATCGATACCATCTTGTTTGTAATGAGTATAAATAAAATTTTCTTAGAGAGTATTGAAGAATGGATTATAACTCAAGAATATTAGAGAATTTAAGGTTGTTATAATTGAAGATAATTGCTGAGGAGTCGATTTTTTTTTAATGCATTCATTTAGTAAAGTGCAAATTCAAATCGACGCCAACTTGTCTGTAATTAAGATATATAAAAATTTCTTAGAGAGAATTGAAGAATGTATTATAACTCAAGAATATTATAGAGTTTAAGGTTGTTTATAATTCCAGATAGTCACTTAAGAGTAGATTTTTTTTAATACATTCATTTCTCGTAAAGAGTAATTTCAATTCGACGCCATATTGTTTGTAATGAAGATAAACAAACATTTCTTAGAGAGTATTGAAGAATGGGTTATAACTCAAGAGTCTTCGAGTGTTTGAAGTTGTTATAATTGCAGATAATATCTTAGAAGTAGTTTTTTTTTAATGAATGAAGATGAAAAAAAATTTTTACGGGAATTGAAGAATGGATTATAATTTAAGAATCTTAGAGAGTTTGAGGTTGTTTGAATGGCAGATAATCACTTAGGAGTCGGGTTTTTAAAAATACATTCATTTCTCGAAAAGTGCAATTTCAAATCGATGCCATCTTGTTTGTAATGAAGATAAACAAAGATTTCTTAGAGAATATTGAAGAATGGATTATAACAGAAGAATCTTGGAGAGTTTGAGGTTGTTTTAATGGCAGATAATTTCAAATTTAATGCCTGTCAGTGATTTATATAAATAATTTCAAAATTAATTATTAGTTTTTTTCTAAATTTGAAAAATATTACATAACTTTTCAAAGAAAATTGTAATTAAAGTATTATCACTTTCTTCACAAAATTGTTTTTATTGACTAGATGTACTTTTCGAACACGAAGTGTTCCTTATCAATAGTTAAATGGCATTGAAAAAAATATAATAAATACATAAAAACAATTTTGTGAAGAAAGTGATAATACTTAAATTACAATTTACTACATAATAATCTCCACGTAACTTAAAAAAAAATATATGTCAAACAAATGTTTATTTATTTTATTTTTTTGTATGTATTAATTAGGCTTTATTGTTTTGTAAGCATCAAAATCATCAACAATTAGTATTTAAAGTTATCATGTATATGTAGGGTGGGTGGGTGCCTTCTATCCCACCCTCCAGTCAGTAAAACAACGTCAAAAATTATTTGAAAAATTTGTATGAATAAATCTCTAAAAATTGCAATTATTTTGTGTTTAGTTATATTTTACAACTTTTAACTAAAACCCTCGTTTATATTTTACTGATTAGAAGGTAGGACAGAGTCCACCCACCCACTTTTGTTTTACAAAAAATTACTTTTCTTAAGTAAATAATTATTTATAGAAAATTTTCAACACTTTGAAATTTTAAATTCAAGTAAATTCAAGTAAATTAAATTTATTTACTGTCGAGACATTCAATTATTTTAGCTCTTTGTCAATGTCGACTGTTTTACCGTTAGTTTTTAGATATTGTAATAATCGTTACATTAAACTCTAAATAAACACAATATTAACTTAACCTCGTAAACTTGATTATTACTTATTCTATCGTACTCTTGACCTACCTCAACAAACAATACAATGACCTCTCTCGTACTCCTGACCCGCCCAAGCAAATTATACGTTGAGGTAGGTCAAGAGTACGCTGGAGTTTAAGCGGGCAAATAGGTGCTATGTTAACGCATAGGTTATTGTCGTAGATCAAGATTACGTTCGGTTAAATAAACTGAAAAAGAAACATTAAATTATTTGAATTTTTATAAAAAAAACAATTGAAAATTTCTGAAAACATATTTTAAAATTCACCCCAAAGAGTTCACTCAAAAACAATTTAAGTTCGAATTTTTGATTTTTACTTGATTAAAATAAATTTAATTGTACACATCAATTGGTGCAAGAATTATTTCAATCAGTTGACTAATTATCGATTTAAGTTCGAATTTTAGATTTTTACTTGATAGTAATAGTTGAAAAACTGTAAAACAATTAAAGCTCGAATTTTAGATTATTGCTTAACTTATATAATACAATATATTTTATTATATGAATCTATTGGTGCAAGAATTTCATTTATAAATTAAGAATTAAAACTAATTTTTAATTGTTTTTTTAAACTACGTAAAATTAAATTTGTTTTCAAAGCAAAGAAAATATAAATTTTAATATTTTTAATTCCTTCTACTGTTTTAAATATGTATTTTTAGAAAGTTTACAACTGTTGTTTGTAATATAATTCAATTGTTTTTTTTTAAATTTCAACTGTTTTTAATTCTTAGTAAATGTCAGTTGTAATTTTTCAATTGTTTTTTTTTGTTCTCGATAAAATTGAAACGTTTTATTAACGAAAGTATGATTTTAACATTATTTTATTAGCAATTTTGTTTTTCTTTATAATTAGTACTGCTTTTTGAATCAATTTGTTATTATTTGAGAAATGTTTCTTTGTAATTAAGCACATTTTAACTGCTTTTATAAAGTAAGTTTAAAAGTGTTTCTTCGGAAAGTTTCAACTGTATTTTAACAAAATTTCAATTATTTTCTTATTCTGAAAGTTTTCAACTGGTTGGAATAAAATGTAATTGTTTTCTTTTTTTAAATTCAACTGTTTTTAACTTTATATTTCTTAGACAATGCCATTTGTTTAATTTATTTTCAATTGTTGTTTTGTTCTTTAACAATTTTTAAGAAAATAGTTAATTTAACCTTTAGTAAATTTCATTATTTTAAATTCAATTTTTAATTTTGCTTTTTTAATCAGTAATATATTTTGTTGTTTCTAATAAAATTCAATTGTTTTTTTTCAACTGTTTCAACAGAAATTTTCTTAAGCTTTTTCAGCTTACATTTTCAACTGTTAATTTTTAAGAAAAGAATGGTTTTATTTTAAGCTGTTTCTCTTTGATTAGTAAATTTAATTTTTGGCTGTGCTTTTATAATTCTATTTTTTTTTTCTTATTTGTGAAACTGTTTATTGTTACATCTCGAAGAAATTTTGAATTATTTCTTTTTGAATTTCAACTATATTAGGCAAATTTTAGAATTTTGTAATTTCTTAGCAAATTTTGTTTATTATATAGTGAATATAGAGGGTGTGAACACTAACTCGTTACACCCGAAAATGTCAGTTAGAACTCAATTTGTGATTTGGTGCTCTGGTTCGGAGTTATTGGAGTTCTTTTGTTTTTCTAAAAATCGCTATAACTCCCGTACTTGAAGGACTATTAAAAAAAAAAGTTTCAAAAGTAGCTTCCGGCTCTCTAAAACATTTGTGTTATTATTATTTTTTATTGTTTTAAATAACAAAATGGCGACCGATTAAAAATTTCAAAACAAAATATTTTGATAGCCACTACATCGATTTTTGAAAGTAAAACATTTATAAAAACCTTTTGCTGTCTACTACAAAAATTTTCCTAAAAATTTTTTCAATCTATCCAAAAAAGTCTTTATTCGGTTACTAATTATCAAATTCCATTGGTCTTTGTTTGATTTTCCAATTTTGTAGTACTATGCGAATTATCATTTAAGTTTTACTGTTGCTTTTATAATTACTACTTATGTACTTACGTTTACTTAGATACCTCTAAAATATCTGAATATATAGTTGATAAGTAGAGACATAGAAATTACCTGATAATCTGAAACAAAAAGAATATTTAAAATTAATTGTGTTACAAATGTACGTGAATGTTTGTAATATCATAATACAAATTAGAGTAAAATTGTTTAATATATTTCATGTCCTATTTAACAGTAGTCAAGATAAGCAAGTAAGGTTTGAACATAAAATGGCCGAATTGAGTGAAAGACAAAGAATAGAAAGAGAGGGTTGCATCAGGAAGTTTGTGATTTTTTTAACAAGGTTCATCCGAATCAACGTATATCACCGTTCAGTAGTGACAAAAACTATGCAAAGATACAAGTGAAACAGTCTGCAATTTACCAAAATTGGACGGTTAAAAAGTACAACAAATTAAAATATAGCTAAAATATTGTTCTTTGATACAGAGTAATCTTTATTGTGTACAAGCAACATCCCCAAAATTTGAGCAAATTTTTTTTAAAAGTAAATTTAAACGGAAAGAGGTATTTGTAGGTAAGTAATTCCATTTCTGGAGGCAAATGGACAATTGCCACATAATATATTTTTCAGCAGGACGGGGCACCACCTCATTTCGATCGCATGGTTCGAAATCCTTTAGATAGAGCATATCATAAGAGATCGATTGGAAGAATGGGTAATTATAATACATAAAATTATTTTAACAAATAATATATTTTTATGCCTTTTATATTTGCAAATCAGAAATGTTCAATTCGCAGCCTTTTACGACGACCATTGCGTAATTAATTCTCACATAATCTTGCAACATGTCTCCTAATTGAATAACCATTTCTAGATTGTATTTAGATTACTTTTAGCGTAGACACTTGACACCGATATTATTAAATGTGTATTAGTTTTAACTGCTCCAGCGAGTGCAATCACACTAGACGCAATATTTTGATGAGAAAATTGAGCAAAGACAAGTTGTCCCGTCGGAGACTAATTGAGCAAATCAAAACTAATAACGTAATAGCCCACCATCACTTCGCAAGAGACATTTAAAATGCGTGGGCGGGCAATTTACGTAACACTTGCATGTGCTGTACTTATTTTTCTACCGGAACAATGGTGAAGAATATCATTTCACTATATTATAAATTATCTTGAATCCGTCAATAATTAGTGTGTATTATTAAAAACAATTTTATTTTTATTACTTACAAACCTCCAATCAACTATCGGTGAAAATAAGGTTATAAAATTATTTAAGCATTTATGATATATCTAACAATCAATTGTTGGAGGTAATGTAACTAATTAAACATTTTGAATGTTATTATTAGTGATGTTTAATTAATGGATAGCAATAATTAGATTTTCTAGTAGACTGCAGACACGAACGAACGTTAAATTACGCAAAATGTGTATTAATTCTACACGTTCGAAAATATAGGGCGAATTCTTTGTAACACACTCGTGATGTTGTTCAACCCTTCTCGAGGGGGTTAAGTCTGAGAGAGTGGCATCAGAAGTGAGTCGCTGCGTACTTTCCATTCAGGAAACACGGCGTCATCTTAGTCATACGTGAGATCTTTTACCACCAATTATCACACAATGCGTAATTCGTATTTATAAACATATTGTTATGTTTAGTTTGTTTCAAGGCAGTAGTGTAAATAAATTTTCTTATCTATTTTACTTAAATTGAAATTTATTATTCCGAAAGTATTCCTTCTTAGGACTTATCTACCTGCACAGGCTTTGTTGAAAACCAGCTTTCTATGAATAGGATTTAACCTTAGGACGAGCTGAATAGAACCTTTTATATTTGTATAATCTGGGAGGTACCACGTATTTTCCAAATGTCTTCGGTAACCTTGCAGATCAGACATTTACGTTCATTTTTGTTGTAAATTGTAATTTTACTTTTTCTAACCTACTCGATTATTTACAAAGTTTAAATTTTTAACGATTATAGATGACTTAAAGCAAGGCGTACATTCCTAGGATATTCCTTTTGAAAATGAAACATTTTTGCCCTAACTTTTATTTAAATTGTGTTTCAAAAAATGTCTTAGCCACCTAGAAAACTATAATTTTAATTGATTTTTTTTTTCATGTCCAAACAGTATACATTGCATAACTCAAGGAAATTATATTTATTATGCACGACCTAACGACATCCTGCAGGCTTCTCTATTGGAAACAGATCGTGTAAAGCGCTTAAAGCATATTGCTTAACAAAACCATCTGTTATGGTTCTTTACGTATTGCGAAATAAAGCAAAAAAAAAGAAGGCACGGAATGGCAATGAACTGTTTATGAATATTTAACGAAGCGCCACTTAACGCTAACATATGCCCGGCTGTAAATAAACAAATTATTCTTTCAACGATGTTGAGCCCGCCTATATAGTTGATTACTCGTTAACAAACGAGGATATTGCCATTATTATGATGGTATATTATTGGTGAAGTATTTTAGTTACAATTTTTGATGAATTGTTGAAAGAAAAAACATAGGTTTATTCATTTACAATGCGGTTCAAAAGGAACTATAATCAAAAACGGCAAAAGTGTATAACTTACCCAAGGAAAAACGTGGGTTTGAATTGAAGAAGATTGGTAAACTGTGAACTCCGCCCGTGATTCCTGTGTCCTAAACTACTTGTTCATTTTTTATTAAATGTATGTATATCATATAATACTTTGTTGTAATTTTGGCAGGAGAAGCAAAGACAATAAAGAATTAAGAATTGAAATAAATTCATTACAGTTATTATTATTATTACAAAATTTAAATTAAACAAACAATTGTGTTCTGAATGACTTTAATCTATTTTAAGCGACTATAGTTTCGGAAACTCGAACTAAAATTGTACTAAAAGACTTTTAGCCAATAGGAAACATAGTTACCTAAATTTTAATCCTAAAATTAAATCTGTAATAGAACAAGGCATAACTGTTTTTCGGTTTTATCCAAAATGTGTTGTTCATTTCAGATAATAAACGAAAAAGTAAGTGTAAACATGATAAAATCTAAACTACGTAGATTATGTTTAAAATAACGTTAATCCAAAAGCACAATGCAATTTTATAATACTTCCACATAAAACAAATGAACTAAAAATTTGACTTATATTATTTTATGACAAAATGGTATTTCATGTTATATTGACAAAACACATCCTCCTTCTAGATAAGTTTCAATTCTGGTGATCTTAGTTAATATAATCTCAATACCAACCACAGGTGTTGTATGTATGATCTCTATAAACAATAAAAATTAATTATTTAAAGAAAAACAATTAAAAAATAACCTTCGGTTAAATCATTATTGATTTATTGCAACACTTAACGGTCGTAATTTATGCATAAAGGAACGAATACAAACAAAACCCGTATACTAACAAACACGCATAATTTCGGTATGTGCCATGTTTGCCAATTAATTCGATTACAATTACCGTTGCTAAAATGGAGCTGGCCATTTGTGTTGCTCATTGTTTACACCGGAACACTTATTTCAGGAGTGGAATGTATTATATATCAAGAATACGTTCGCAATGAGAACAATCGTTAATTACAATATAATTAATATTGTACTTAAGGCAGCGATTAAAAGGTACTACCATAATATATTGAATCGATGCTGGTTCATTAATATTAATTGAACATTATAACCAAGCTGAATTGATGATAAAGAAATAATGTTGGATTTTAAGTTTTAGGAGTTCACAATAATTATATTACTTAGCCTTTGAAAGACATTTGCACAAGCTGGGATATGTTAGTAAACTCACCCCCATATTAACTCATAAACTCTTTAATAGACATTTAATTGTTATTTTTGAGTTTATTTGACAAAAATAAATTGCATATTATTGTACCATACACATAGATAAAACGAATATACATTTACCAGGTGTCAAAAATATTTAGAAAGTAGTTTCCAACCTTTAATTAATTACAAATTCAAGTTTTCCAACGGGCCCTACAGCCTTACCATTCTGGGCGTGCGTTTTAATGAACAGCTGTTTGAATTGTAATGAATCACGGAGAATGAACATAATTAGGGGGTTTCACAATCTAATTTCCAACGAAATCTCGTTATTGTGATGATTTAACCATTTTTTAAAGATATGTTACCCGAACATATATTAAATGTTAAAAATTATAAATACTTCGATTTGAATTAATAAACTATTAGTGGTCCATACCATCAAGTAAGGAAGTTCCTTCTCCTTCTAATATTGGAAGATTTAACAGTTTTTATGTTTCTTTACATTTTACAACTTTTAATTAAAACCCTCGCTAATTTTTTACTGATTAGAGGGTGGATAGAGGCCACCCACCCACTCTACATATACATGATAACTTTAATTGCTAATAGTTGATGATTTTGCTGCTAAAAGCAATAAAACCCTTTATGTAATAAAAAAAGAAATAAAATAAAAATTTAAGTTTAAATATAAAATTTAGGGCTGAAAGACCACCGGTCGATAGCCATGAAACGGAAGAAGACAACAACAGAATTTATTTTATTTTATTGTATACATTACATGTATTATTTCCTTCTGTGAATAAAGATGTTTAGTAGTAGTATAAAATTTAAATCTATAGCTAGTCTTATCTAATTTAGATTTAAAGTCTGCCCACCCATCATGCATCAAATTTTTACTAATTTACTCACTCAAAAATTTTAGCTTCTTAATTTCTTTTATATTCATAAAGTTTTGTGATTAATTTTATTGGAAACTGCGAAACGATAAGGAATTAAAGTTTATATGTATATGTAGGGTGGGTGGGTGGCCTCTATCCCACCCTTCAGTCAGTAAAACATCATCAAAAATTATTTGAAAAATTTGTTTGAGTAAATCTATTAAAATTTGCAATAATGTTATGTTTATTTACGTTTTATAACTTTTAATTAAAACCCTCGCTTAGGTTTTACTGATTGGAGGGTGGGATAGAGGCCATCTACCCACCCTACACATACATGATAACTTTAATTACTAATTGTTGATATATTCTACATCGTTTTTTACTTCCCCTATATAGAATTTGAAAAATATTACATAGCTTTTCAAACAAAAGTTAAAGGGAATGAGAAACTAAACAAATTTTAATCATGATGATGGTTGCGACCGTTACTACGTGGTAATTCATGATATAAACTTAATGACTTAAATAACTAAAATTTATTGTAATGCATATAGGTTGTTTCTGTGACTCTGAATAAAATTAACCACATATACTAGAGTGAACATGATTCATAAAAAATTATTATGAATTTCTTCGAAAACAGGCAATCATCAAAGTTAAGAAATTTTAACACATTTTTCTAAATATTTACATCACTTCGACCGAACCATACTATACAGGGTGTTCCTAAAAATTGTTTGCTCAGTACTTTTTAGTTTGCTCGTAAATATACACTTATTCTTCCACCTTTTAATAGAAAATTTATTTTAGAAACTTTTATTGCTCTGGCCGTTTTTGAGTTAAAAGCAAAAGTATTAAGTCTTTGATTTCAATCGTAACAAAAAACGAAATCTCTTCGGAACAATCTAAAACCTAACGAAAAATTTAAATTAAACTTTTTGTTTAATTCGTTTTTCAATTGTCATCGCCCACTTAGATTATCCGTTTTTTAATCATTACTTTTAAACAAAAGATCAAATTTAAAAAATTCTTTCACTAATTGTTAACAAATGTCTCGTACTTATTGTAAACATTGAAAACGAACATTTGATTTTCATTTGTTTTCGATTTTTGATCATTACTCTTAAACAAAAGCTCGAATTTAAAAAATTCTTTCACTGATGATCCATAAATGTTGTATATATATTGGAAACGTTGGAAACGAAAACTCGATTTTCATTTGTTTTTCGTTTTTTGGCAATAACTCTAGAACAAAAGATCAAATTTTAAAAATTCTCTCACTGATGATCCACAAATGTTGCATACTTATTGGAAACGTTGAAAACGAAAATTCAATTTTCATTTGTTTTTGGTTTTTTAGCTATAACTCTAGAACGAAAGATCGAATTTTAAAAATTCTTCCACTGATGGTTCACAAATGTTACTTATTTATTGGAAACGTTGAAAACGAAAATTCGATTTTCATTTGTTTTTCGTTTTTTGGCCATAACTCTAGAACGAAAGATCGAATTTTAAAAATTCTTACACTGATGGTTCACAAATGTCGCGTACTTATTGGAAACGTTGACAACGAAAATTCGATTTTCATTTTTTAGCTATAACTCTAGAACGAAAGATCGAATTTTAAAAATTCTTCCACTGATGGTTCACAAGTGTCGCCTACTTATTGGAAACGTTGAAAACGAAAATTCTATTCTCATTTGTTTTTCGTTTTTTAGTCATAACTCTAGAACGAATGATCAAATTTTAGAAATTCTTGCACTGACGGTTCATAAATGTCGCATACTTATCGTAAACGAAAATTCGATTTTCATTTGTTTTTCTTTTTTTTGATCATTTCTCTTAAGTGAAAGATCGAATTTTAAAAATTCTTGAACTAATGGTTCAAAAATATCGCATACTTTATTGTAAACGTCGAAAACGAAAATTCGATTTTCATTTGTTTTTCGTTTTTTTAGCCACAACTCTAGAACGAATGATCAAATTTTAAAAATTCATTCACTGATGGTTCACAAATGTCGCATACTTATTGTAAAAGTTGAAAACGAAAATTCACCTTTCATTTGTTTTTCTTTATTTGATCATTACTCTTAAATGAAAGATCGAATTTTAAAAATTCTTGAACTGATGGTTCACAAATATCGCATACTTATTATAGAAACGAAAATTCGATTATCATTTGTTTTTCGTTTTTTAGCCATAACTCTAGAATGAATGATCATATTTTAATAATTCTTATACTGATGGTTCATAAATGTCGCATACTTATTGTAAAGGTTGAAAACGAAAATTCGATTTTCATTTGTTTTTCGGTTTTTTTGCTATAACTCTAGAACGAATGATCGAATTTTAAAAATTCTTCCACTTATGGTTCACAAATATTGCATACTTATTGGAAACGTTGAAAACGAAAATTCGATTTTCATTTGTTTTTCGTTTTTTAGCCACAACTCTAGAACGAATGATAAAATTTTAAAAATTCTTGCACTGATGATTCATAGATGCCGCATACTTATTGTAAACGTTTAAAATCAAAATTCGATTTTCATTTGTTTTTCTTTTTTTTGGCATAACTTTTAAACAAAAGTTCTGATTTTAAAAATTCTTCCACCCGGGGTTTATAAATGTTGTATTCCTACTTGTTGTAGAAGTTAAAAACGAAAATTCGATTCTCATTTGTTTTTCGTTTTTTAGCCGTAACTCTAGAACGAATGATCAAATTTTAAAAATTCTTGCACTGACAATTCCTAGATGTCGTTACTTATTGTAAACGTTTAAAATAAAAATTCGATTTTCATTTGTTTTCCTTTTTTTTAACATAACTTTTAAACAAAAGGTCTGATTTTAAAAATTCTTGCACCCGGGATTTATAAATGCTGTGTACTTGTAGAAGTTAAAAACGAAAATTCAATTTTCAATTGTTTTTCCTTTATTGGTGGTATATAACTCTTAAACGAAAGAAATGTCGCGTACTTATTGGAAACGTTGAAAACGAAAATTCGATTCTCATTTGTTTTTCGTTTTTTAGCCATAACTCTAGAACGAATGATCAAATTTTAAATATTCTTGCACTGATGGTTTATAAATGTCGCATACTTATTGTAAACGTTAAAAATAAAAATTCGTTTTTCATTTGTTTTTCTTTTCTTGGAACATAACTTTTAAACAAAAGGTCTGATTTCAAAAATTCTTGCACCCGGGGTTTATAAATGCTGTGTAATTGTTGTAGAAGTTAAAAACGAAGATTCGATTTTCATTTGTTTTTCGTTTTTTGGCTTTAACTGTAGAACGAAAGATAGAATTTTAAAAATTCTTCCACTGATGGTTCACAAATGTCGCGTACTTATTGTAAACGTTGAAAACGAAAATTGGATTTTCATTTGTTTTTCGTTTATAGGCTATAACTCTAGAACGAATGATCAAATGTTAAAAATTTTAGCACTGATGGTTCACAAATGTCGCCTACTTATTGGAAACGTTGAAAACGAAAATTCGATTTTCATTTGTTTTGCGTTTTTTAGCCACAACTCTAGAACGAATGATAAAATTTTAAAAATTCTTGCACTAATGGTTCATAAATGTCACTTACTTATTGTTAACGTTAAAAATGAAAATTCGATTTTCATTTGTTTTTCTTTTTTTTGAACATAACTTTGAAACGAAAGGTCTGATTTTAAAAATTCTTGCTCGTTATATCAACAAAGTGCAGTTTCTTTTAAAGTTCTTATTCCAAAATGTATCACAGTACTGGCTTCCACCATAAATCAGAAAAATCTAAATGTCATCAAAATTATTTTTTTAGTATAATATATAATTTTCTATAAATAATTATTAATGATCGTATATAAAGTAAATATACTCAAATCATGCAGCCCCATTAAATAAACAAAACGAAAGATAATAAACGTCGAACCCAATTGACCCATCAGTTAATCCAGAACAACACGCGAACATGCATTACTAAAATGAATGACCAACTTCAATAACTCAATTAATCGATTTTGACCGGAAAATTATTATTACTCACAGTCATCATCAATTTTTTCAGTACCAATTGCTTCCATGATCATTTTAAGTATCTGCTAATAAAATTGTAGCAAACTTAAAACATTAATTTAATTTATAATCCGCCGATTATAAATGTAATTACGTTGACCTCTGCTACGTGATACATCTCAAATAACAAACAAACAAGGGAAACGCAATACTACACTTACTACGGGAATTAACTCGTAAATTGAACCTGATACAATGCACTATTTTAAGCACGAACTGGACGCGATAATTGACGCATTTAAAATTCGAAACTAATTGTTCGGGCTGTCGTATTTAAACTGGCCGAAAATTAAAGAAATTTAAGCTAGATCCAACAAATAGGGGACTTATTGGCGGAACGCGACGATACAATAACGAATTAATTAATTGGCAATTGGGGCCAGCATGACAAATCTATTCGAAACACTTAATTTGATTAAATGCAACATAACAACAGTGATGAGTATAGAGTGCTTATTGGCGGCATTATGAATGAAATAGAAGCTTGTTTCGTGGCATTTATGTTGCAGTAAAACTCTTTTATAGATTTATTATGCAATAAATGTACGGTTTACAGATAATGAGAAAATTGCATAATAAAAGAATCGAATGTTTAAAATTAGAATATAATTATGGTTTTGTGAAAATTATATGTTGAAAGATCTGGAAGTGAAATTGTGGATATGAGACTTTAGAAAATTCAAGCTATATACATCACAATGAATAAAGGGATATGGAAATTAATGTAAAGGTTCAAAAGTTATGCTTATAAGATGAACATAAATATAAGCTGTATTGTATTGCTATTTGCAAAACCTTTGCAGATGTCAAAACGGGCTTAATTTAGTGAGGATTATACATTTGAAAAAGGTACCTGCCTGAGAGATTAACAAAAATTAAATTTAAACCCGATAGAAAATTTAACTCAATAGATACAAGAAAATATATACACGTTTTATTTAGTGTTTAATTAGTACGATTTCAATCGAGAATAATTATGTCAACCGGTTTTCGACGTGCAGAAGTTTCGGTCGTACGTTATGTTAATGATCATTTCGGCGGATAAAGTGCCGTGCTATTTTTTTGGACAGTATATAAGCGGCGAAAACTTTCCTGATGACCTTTTCGACGAGGTTATCGACAGGTCTTCTCGTAGTATTGGGCGCCAAAATGAATGACAGTCAACAGTTTCGAACGGCCTTAAATGTATATAAGTCAAGGTGATAAATAAGCCCTAACACGTATTGAAATTTAAAAATTAATCGTTACATGAATAAGTGATAAAACCTACGTTTATAAGAACTTTTATTGTACAACAAATAATAATAAATAGTATGTAAGAAGAAAATCAAATTTCAGTTTAAATCCACGTAGTATATGTTTAGTACACAAGGCCTTACAAAACTTTCGAGGATTTAAAATAGCCTATTAATTGAAATACGAACTCCTATAATAATTATTATTGTAAAAAGCCAGCTAGATTATAAATTATGAATAATAGTTTACGTTGTAATAATAATAACTTCTGACGAATGTTAGTTATATAGGTATGTTAAAGCATATCAGAAGTATTTCTGTTACTTTAGCCTTGGACAGTAAACTCATATTATGTTTATTTATGATGGATCCATTCCATAAACATAATGTTACTTAAGTCGGTTAAAGAAGTTTAACAAAAAAAAATGTTGGCCACAAATTATTAATTCAAACATCCGGGTTAGACTTAATTAGAAATGATGTATTAATATTAATATTTGAAGCAATAAATTAAACACAGATTAATATAATCTTCACATAACTCAAGAACACATACAAATTAAAGAAGGATTATTTTAATAATAAATTAAGTAACATTTATATTTATAATATAAATAGCACACAAATCTAAAATTGCGTTTCTGCATTTCTATTTGTTTTTCGAAAATAAAAGGATGCGCAATGTGAAATAAAACAGTAGCAACAGAGGTGAAACAATGGAGAGCGAAAAATTTAACACGCACGCAAATGGTGGGAACATGCACCCACGTCTCGTGAAACAAAGAAGTTTGTAGTAAATAATAAAGTAAGCAACCATTAAAGCTCTTATTTACCATTGTGTGCCACTACACCTATTGATAAACCGGCGGAGCGCAAATTTTATGCATAATTAATTCGGTGCAGTAATTCAAGCAATGCCATCCTTTTGTACAAGAAATAATTTAATACCATACATTACTTACTTCGTGCACTTAATAAGTTTTAGTAACATCGACATTAAATATTAATAAAGAAATCGATTTCGCCTTTATCAATGCGCATAATTTCAGTTTATTTTTATTAAAAAAAACAATGAAGGTAGAAATATAACAAGTTAAAACTAGTTAAAAATAAATGTATTATTTTGATGATGTTTTACTGATTGGAGGATGGCCCACCCACCCTACATATACATATAAACTTAAATTCCTTATCGTCTCGCTGTATCCAATGAAATTAATTACAAAACTTTTTGAATAAAAAAGAAATTAAGAAGGTAAAATTTTTGACTGAGTAAATTAATAGAAATTCGATGCATGATGGGTAGGCAGACTTTAAATCTTTAAATTAGATAAAATTAGCTATAGAAGGACATTATATTTAAACTTAAATAATTATTTTGTTTTATTTTTTATTACATAAAGGGTTTTATTGTTTTTAACAGCAAAATCATCAACGATTAGTATATAAAGTTATCATGTATATGTAGGGTGGGTGGGTGGCCTCGATCCCACCCTCCAATCAGTAAAACATAAGCGAGGGTTTTAAATAAAAGTTGTAAAATATAAATAAACACAAAATAATTGCAATTTTAGAGATTTATTCATACAAATATATTAAATAATTTTTGTTGATGTTTTACTGATTGGAGGGTGAGATAGAGGCCACCCACCCACCCTACATATACATATAAACCATAACTCTTTATCGTCTCGCGGTTTCCAATAAAATTAATTACAAAACTTTTTGAATAAAAACGGAATTAAAAAATGGTGATGTGGCCATCATAATACTTTCCCTATATTTTTCTCATAAACCATGAGGTTATTCTTAATAATTTGCTCAATTTTGAATTCTTCACAATTATTTGTGTCATAAATTTCATTTAGTTCTTATAGTTTATTAGCAGTAAGCAAAAAAATGTAAAAAATTTTAAATTAAGAATTTTACAAAAAAATGTTTCAATGAAACTTTTGCATTCACTTTAACTTTTGTTTCAAAAGTTATGTCTTGTTTTTCAAAATTTCTTAAATTTCAAAATTTGTTTGAATAAATCTTTAAAATTTTGCAAAAATGTTAAGTTTATTTACGTTTTACAACTTTTAATTAAAACCCTCGCTTATGTTTTACTCATTGGAGGGTGGGTTAGAGGCCACCCACCCACCCTACATACACATGTTAACTTTAATTATTGATCGCCTCGCGGTTTGCAATAATTTTAATTACAAAATTTGAATAAAAGAAAATTGTCAGAAGTAAAATTTTTGATAAAGAAAATGGTTGCGACCGTTACTACGTGGTAATCCATTCAAATTATTAAAATTTTAGATCTTCACAATTTAGAAAGCGGGTTGAATAAAAAATCTTGAAACCTATAGAAGAAATTGGTGGAAATTTCTTAAATTCTTGAAAAAGCCTCGAGAAAAATCTAGATTTCTAGAGCTTCCAAGAAAATCTTTGCAATTTATAAGAAGATAACCTTGAAATCTGGAGGAGAAATTTCTGGAAATTTCCTGAACCCTCGGAAAAACGTCTGGATTTCTAAATGAAAATTTTCTAAAAAATTCTAGAGTCTCCTAGAAATTTAGAAGACCAGTTGAAAAAATATCTTGAAATCAAGAAGAGAAATTAGGGAAAATTCCTTAAACTTTCTCGAAAATAAGAAAAGATTTGTAGGGGAAAATTTTCTAAAAAATTCTAGACCCTTTTTTTAGAACTTTCTAAATAATTTTATAGTTGAAACAAAATGTTGAATTCTAGAGAAGCAATTAATGAAATTTACCTGAATTCTTGAAAAAGGAGGAATTAAAAAAACATTTAGAGGCTGAAAGAAAATCTTCGCAATTTATAAGAAAAGTTGAAAAAAAAAAATAATATGGGGAAGAAGTTATTGGCCACTTTCTAAACTCTAAACTTTTAGAAAAAATCTAGAATGCCTCAAGGAAAATCTTTGCAATTTAAAAGACGACTTCAAAAAAAAATCTTGAACTCTGGAGAACAAATTGCTAGAACAGTTCAATTCGGTTCTTCATCGAGTGAGCATCGTTTTCTGCGAACAGCGTGTTATTCTTAATCTGTGCCAAAATATAAACAATAAGATATTGTACATCTAGTTAGTTAAGTACAGTGTAGTTGCAATATATAGTGCAGCGGAAGGAAAAAACACCCACAGGAGCAGTCAGCTCCGATGGATCCACCGGCTGGGTTTCCCTCGGGAAACCCAGGGGCGACAGATAAGTCATCTAGTTTCTTAATACGTTCAGGCGTTTTAACGCAATCACTAAACATTATCAATGATGCAAGTATTGTGAATACGGATGAAATTAATGATGTAGTTTTTAACGAAATAAACGATTCGTGCGATGAATTAAACACCGCACCTATTCCACGGGCAAATATTTCACCTAAGGTCACGCCGATATCTCAGTCGTCGGATTTAAATATACGAGTTAATCCAATAAAAAACCTATTTCACGAAATAAATAAGGATGGAGTGTCGACTAATAAAATTAAACCAAATTATCGATATGATGCAAGGGATGTTGGTCCATTTCAAATTTATCTTGAAGGCAATCAAACAAGTTCTTCTCTCGGTAGACTTCATCCAATGTCAATTGGAAAATTAATTTTACTTAATCATAAGGAAATTGACAGTCAAATTATAGAAATCGCTTCCATAGGTAAAAATCGTGTCAAAGTGGTTTTGAGAACATTCGCATTGGCAAATAAACTGATTGACTCGGAATTCTTAAAAAGTAAAAATATCGTTGTGTACGCTCCGCAATTTATGGTACGTAGACTCGGGGTTATAAAAGGAATCGACACTTCAATATCAGAAGCCGAATTAATGGAAGTAATTAAACCCCTTTCGGTCGACCAATTTACAATTTTAGAAACGAAACGTTTAAGCAGACGTACTGTGATCAACGGTGAAACCATTTATATCCCCACACAATCTGTTTTAGTTACATTCAGAGGGCAAAAACTCCCGTCTTTGGTTTCAATTTTTCGTGTGGCCTGTCCGGTTGAACCGTACGTCCAGCGTGTGATACAATGTTTACGTTGTCTACGTTATGGTCATATAAGTACGCATTGCAAATCCAGCTCTAAACGATGTGTTAGATGTCTTGGCGATCATGAAACAGAAACATGTCAGAACTTTTCGACTATTAAATGTATTCACTGTGATGGTCAGCACAGCTCCACAGATCACGCAGTATGTCCAGAATATCAGCGACAGAAATCTATTAAAAATATGAGTAAGGAAAATATTTCATATCGCGACGCGGTTAACAAACACAAAACCTCATTCGCACACGCTACCAATAAATCTATATTAACGCAAAAGGATTTTCCGGAATTAAATACTTTTTCAATAAAACCTAAACGTAAACGCCCAGTGGCTCAGTATTCACAAACAATCATTGATACACAGGCAGAACATAGAAAAATATTATCAAAACCCCAGATTGACTGTCCCAATGGCGTGGCAATTAGAAATAATAATCCAGATAATCTTAATTTAAGTAGCGACTCTATTTCATTTTTAATAAATGAAATTTATAGCAGCGTGTCTGATTTAATAAGAACTAACCCCCACACTCCCGACTTTGAATTAGTTATTAAAAAACAAATCGAATCAATCTTAACGAATAAAGTTAATAATGTATAATTTAAATATTTTACAGTGGAATGCTAGATCGCTAAAAAATAAAAAAGGCTCATTAGAACATATGATATTTGAACAAGATATTCAACTTTGTTTAATTAGTGAAACCTGGTTTCGTCCTCAAGAAAAATTTCTGTTTTCCGGTTTTAATGTCTTTAGAAATGATAATGCAAATGGTAAAACTGGTGCTTGCATCCTTTTAAATAAAAACATACCTTTTGAACCCTATGATGCATATTATAAAATCCCTGGCGTGAACTGTATTGGTATCTCGATCAATTGCGAACACAACAAGAACATAAAATTCATAAGTCTTTATTGTAGTCCACAGATTTCAATAAGTAAAAACTCTTGGGATCTATTTTTTAATAGTATACAAGGATCATTCTTAGTAGGAGGAGATTTTAATTGCCACCACTTAGCATGGGGAGATGCAAAAGTTGACTCTAAAGGTAAAAATCTTTTAGATTCTATCGAGGATTGTAACCTACACTTTTTAAATGACGGGTCGCCTACTTTGTTAAAACGGCCACAGTCCGATATATCGGCAATAGACCTAACGATAGTATCGCCAGATATTGCGTTGTTAGCATCCTGGAAAATAATTGATAGCATATTAGGTTCGGACCATTATGTAATCACTTGTTCTCTAAACATTGGATATAATTCCAAATCCTTCTCTAACAATAAAAAATGGAATTTCAATAGAGCAAATTGGTCAAGCTATAGTACATGTATGCACCACCTCACTGCCGAAACATCAAATAATAACATTACCTATTCCGATTTCGTTAATAATATGAATCGGGCACGCGAGTTCGCTGTCCCAATGTATAAGAATCGCTCCAAACCCGCTAAATTCTCGAAATCATGGTGGAATAATGAATGTCGCACAGCAGTCCAAAATCAATCCACATCATTAAATAAATTTAAGCAGAACCCTACTTTGGCAAACATGATTGAATATAATAAGAATGTGGCGTTAGTCAAAAAAGTAATTGCTGCAAGTAAAAAAAAATCATTTGGCCAATTTTGTTCCAAACTTAACCGCAGTACTCCTATAAATACCATCTGGAAGGAAATTAAGAAAATTAAAAATATAACTTATGACAATATTCACCCTCTGGTCGATGGACTGTGGTGTGAAGATCTCTTAAATAAATTAGCTCCCCCTTCAGTCAATAACAAAATACGGCTTGACCCTGCTCAGGGTGACAACCACTTACTTATGCAAAAAATTGAACTAAATGAACTTATCATGAATTTAAAAAAGAAGAATAACATTGCCCCTGGAATGGATGAAGTTGTATACAATATGATCAACGAATTACCTATTAACTCTAAAATTCAACTCACACATATTTTCAACGCAGTGCTGCGTGGTGGTAGTATTCCAAGGGAGTGGAGAGAATATAAAATCATAACTCTTTTAAAACCCAATAAAGATCCAAAGTTGATGTCATCTTACAGACCAATCTCGTTGTCTTCTTGTCTCTTAAAGATATTCGAATGTATCATTAAAAATAGAATGGTTTGGTGGTTAGAATCGCAAGGAAAATTTCCAGTAAATCAATATGGGTTTCGAAGATTTCATTCGACACAAGATGCCCTAGGCACTCTAATTACAGACATTCAAACAAGCTTCTCCAATAACCAATCAGTCACTGCCTTATTTGTGGATATCACAAGTGCGTACGATAGTGTAGATTTGCATCTGTTAGCACAGAAATTATATAAATTTGGGTTCCCTACTCCATTCATAGAGTTAATTTTCAATATATTCAGTGATAGATATTTATACCTACATGTAAATGGTAAAGTATTCGGCCCGCGTACAACTAGCGAAGGACTGCCGCAAGGTAGCATCCTAAGCCCTATACTGTATGCTCTATATCTGTTTGACTTGGACTCAATATTTGATCCCACGATAAATTTCATTCAATATGCGGACGATATTTGCATCTATACTCAAAATAAAAACATTGACAAATCCTACAAAACTTTGGAAGGCGCCCTTAAAAAATTTAAAGTCTATTGTGAGGAAAACGGGCTGACAATATGCAACGAAAAGTCTCAACTTTGCACGTTTACGCGACAGAAATTTGACGCGGATCATATCGCCCTAGATGGCAGCTTTTATCAACATAGTAAATATGTAAAATTTTTGGGTCTGATTATAGACAGCAAGTTATTGTGGCACAAACACATCTCTTATATAAGCTCCCGTGTTGCAAAAGGATTAAATATACTTAGAATGCTATCCTCTTGTAACTGGGGATCGGATCCCGCAATAGCATTACTCATTTATCGTTCATTTATACGATCCATAATTGATTATGGATGCGTTTTTTATGGTAATGCCAGTAAGTGTCATCTAAATAAATTAGACCTTTTACAATACAAATGTCTGAGATTATGCATTGGGGCACTACGAAGTACCCCAATAAACTGTTTGCTGTCCGAAACAAACGAGAGACCACTATTTATTCGCCGTAAACAAGTAGGATTCAAAAGTTTACTTAAATTATTCCAAAAAAAATCTAAATTGCTAAGCAACATTATAAATCTAAATATTTTAGACCTGACGTCGCGTTATTGGATCATCAAAAACTCCCCAGTATTGGTATCATGTTATAGAACCCTGATAGATGTTGAGCCCGATCTAAATAAAACTGACATGAACCCAATGTATAAATTACCGTACGAGACGTTGATAAAACCTATTCAGTGTTATTATCTGAATGCACCTTCATCTGTCTGCAAAGAAACAATGAATGCTAAATTCCTTGATTATGTTAATAATAAATGGCCTAACGCATATAAAATCTATACCGATGGATCTCATTCTAAAGGTTTATTTGGTTGCGCATTCTATGACCCCCAAAAAGGTGTCGAAAACTCGTACATACTAAATAATGCCACTTCAGTATATACCACTGAACTAATGGCAATTTTAGAAGCCCTTAAGTATTTAAATAAAGTCGATGTTTCAACATTTAGTAACATATTAATATTAACAGATTCTAAAAGTGCTGTTGATTATTTTAAAAATTTCAAATTTTCCTCCAAACTTAATGTAATCTCAGCCGAAATTCTCCAACTTATTCATTCATTTAATAAGACAATTGCTCTCGTCTGGGTCAAGGGACACTCCGGTATCACAGGGAATGAAATAGTTGACTCACTTGCTAAAAAGGCGTTAAACTGTACCAATTACGTGAACTACCCATCGACACCGACCGATCTATTCAATATATTAAATAAAAAACTTGACTCAGAATTCTTACTTTTCTATCAGAACAGAAATAATGGGAAATTTTACAAGAGCATTTCTCCCAAAGTTCCTGTTAGGCCATGGTTTTTAAAAGGGGAGTATTTATCCAAAATATTCATTAAAACTATTTGTAGACTACGATGCAATCATGGTTTATGTCCACATTATTTATATAAAATTAATCGAAAGGATGATGCTTTATGTGACTGCGGTGAGTTAGGTACACTGGAACACATAGTTATGAATTGTAACAGATATTCTCGAGAAAGAGAAATTCTATTTAAATCTATTTCCTCAAACTTAACTCTTCCATTTAATTATATGTCAATCTTGGAATCAAAGAACATTGAAACGTATAAACAGCTTTTTGAATATTTTCGTTCTATTAAAATTGTTATATAATATGTTTTGTAGCATGGATGAGAAGCTGAATGAGCGTCCTTTGTCGTAATCCTTTGTAGGTTCACCCTTTATCCGTGGCTTAGTGTTGTCCAGTACCAGAAAATGCCTTGACGAGCCCCTAGGCGAGAAGAGTGTTATCCTTGTGTCATCCTAAGTATGTATGTGAGGCGAATGCAAATATAACTCAAATAAATTAATTTATGTTGGCCAATGGTTTTCTAACTAAGGCCAGGCTTATAGCAAAAAAAAAAAAAAAAAAAAAAAAAAAAAAAATTGCTAGAAATTTTCTGAACCCTCGAGAAAATAATCTACATTTCTAGAAGTAAATTCTAAAAATTGAAATGTGGAGAAGAAATTACTAGAAATTTCCTGAATCTAGATTTTTAAAAACAAATTTTCTAAAAAAGTCTTCATTTAAATTTTCGCAATTTACTGAATATTTCCTAAATTTTATAAATTCAAATTGATACAACAAAAAAAAATTCGATGCTAATTTTTTTACTATTTTAGCCATAATTCTTTAAATAATAATGAAATTACGAAAATTCTTTAACTAATAAATTACCAGCAACGAAGATATGTAAAAATACTAAAAATAGACATTCGTTTTTCAATTGTTTTTCAGTATTTTTAGAATAACTTTTTATAGCACGGACGGATTTAAAAAATTCTTTCACGAAATGATTTCTAACATCAAATACAAGTTCAAAATTTTTTATTTTCAATTGTTTTTCAGTATTTTTACAATTACTATTTACAGGATGGACGGATTGTAAAAATTGTTTTACGAAACGATTATTGACATCCAATTCAAATTGATAGAATAAAAATTAAAAATTAGTTATTCAATTGCTTATTTTATATTTTAGCTATAATTCTTGGAATAGTTATGAAATTACGAAAATTCTTTCACCAATAAATTACCAGCAACGAAGAGAAGTAAAAATGCTAAAAATTAGACATTCGATTTTCAATTGTTTTTCAGTATTTTTAAAATAACTTTTCATAGAAAGGACGGTTTAAAAAAATTCTTTTACGAAATGATTCCTAACATCAAATACAAGTTGATGGACTAAAATTTTTTTTTTCGCAATTTAGATAAGAAATTCCTAAAATTTCGATATAACGATACAAGAAATTTTGTAAATTTCCAGAAATATTGCAAAACCATTCTAAAAAACAACTCTCGAAAAATTTCTTTGCTATATCCAAAATAAATTGCTCAAAAATACTAGAATTTACAGATCTTTTTGAGAAAAAAAAAACAAGAAAATAAGGAAATAAATTTAAATAATTAACGAAAGATACTAAAATTTTTGAAAAGATATTTATAGCAAATTCTAAAATCATTAATGAAATGCTACAACCTAAATATACAACAAATAACAACATTTAAGAAAAAAAATAGTAGACTCCTTGGAGAAATTTCTAGGAACAGATATTCTAGAAAAATCTATAGCCTCCAAATGTGAATATGAGTTATTGAAAATTTCTGAACTCTCGAAAAAAAAAAGTGTCGAATTCTAGAAAAGATTAATTTTTTAACCCTGAAGAAAATCTTTGCAATATATAAGACAGAATTAAAATCTGGAAGAGAAAATACTGAAAACAGCCTCAAAGAAAATTCTAAAAATATTGAAACGAACTTTCTAAAAAATCTAGAACTCCCGAATAAGACCTTTGCTAAAAATTCTAGAAATATGAAGAAGAAATTACTGTTAACTTCCAGAATCCTCCAAATAAGTTCTAGATATCTACAAGGAAAACTTGTGAAAAATTATAGAATCCCTGTTCAAAATTCTTTGGAAAGGAAGATGCAAGAAAGAAATTCGTGAAACTTTTAGAAGTCTCTAAGTAAGTTCTAGAAAATTAGAAGAAAATTTCCTAATAAATTGTAAAATTCTCGAATAAAATTTTTGCAAAAAATTCTGGAAATATCTATTTATTTATTAGATAAGAAAAAGAAATTACAACTTTTTTTGAAGATTCTAAAAGTGAATCTTCAAAAAAAGTTTTATAAACCTAAAATAAAATCTTGTGAAAAATTCTAGAAACCTCAATATTAAAGAAAAAGTAAAAGTATGGATCATCTGAGAAAATTATAGAAATTTAGATAGAAAAAGTTGAACAAAATCTTGTATAGAAACCACGAAGAAATTTTTATAAATAAATATAAATAATGACTTTTTAAAACTCTTGAATAAAATCTTTGCTAAAAAACTAAAAGTATGAAGGAGAAATTACTGAAATTTCAAGAATCTTTAAAGAAAAATCTAAAAAAAATTTCTGAAATGTTCTAAAGTTAAATATTTTTCTCACAAATTAAGAACTTTACTAAATGTCTTTATAAAACTTGTTCAGTTTCTCATTCCCTTTAACTTTTGTTTTAAAAGTTATGTAATATTTTTTAAATTTAGATTTTAAATACTGAGAATAAACAAAAAAAACGCCTCGAGTAAACATCCACAAAAGCTTTTCAGTTCCAGTTTTTTTTTTAAGGTGGGTGGGTGGCCTCGATCCCACCCTCCAATCAGTAAATCATAAGCGAGGGTTTTAATTAGAATAATTTTGGATTCTTTACAATTAATTGTTATATAATTTTTTCACGTAACTTCTATAGTTTATTAGCAATAGGTAAAAATTTTCAAAAATTTTACTTTTAATTTTTTTGCAAATTAAGATCTTAAGAAAAACATTTTTCAATAAAACTTGTTCAGTTTCTCATTCCCTTTAACTTTTGATTGAAAAGTTATGTAATATTTTTCAAAATTTAAATAAATATCGAGAAAATACTTTGATTTTTTTCGATATTTATTTCCCCATTTTTAGTTTTAACAGTATATTGTGTGTAAGTGCTTAAAAATAGTTAAAAAACTATTTGAAATTTTCAAAAGTAGTTTATCAAGAATAAAAACCGTTTTAAAAACCAAATTTACTTATCAAAATAAATGAAACTTGTTGAGTTATTTTTAAAAAAAGAAATAAATTATAAAAAAGAGATTTTCTAGAACTAATTTCATTGAAATAATGTTTTTTTTTTAATCAAAAAACTAAGAAACATTCTGAAATATGTTTTAAATTGCTAAAAACAATTTTTAAATTTTAACTAAAACCAATTGAAGCTTCCTAAAAAAACAATTGAAAACCTAAAGACAAAAATCAGTTTAAACTTTAAACTGTCTTTGAAAATAGTTAATAGGTTTTACAACAGTTTAAAATTTTCAAAAATAATTTACCAAGGCCAAAAACCAAAACAATGAAAATCGATTAAAAACAGTTGAAAGTTTTTTTAAAACGAAAAAATATATTAACCCTTTACACTCCAGCCTAAAAGAGATTTACTGTAAATTACAATTAAAATGAGTTGTAATTATTTCATTATAAATTTTGTTAGAGAAATGCTTTTAAAAAGTGGAAATGTTTTCAAAATAACAATGATAATTGGTAAAACCAAATGAAGACGGGCGTTTTTTAGGTTTCAATTGTTTCCGAAATTCTAAATATCAAATATACGAAAAAAGATCATATAGATAATATATAATTGCAGTGCATTTTCCCCAAATATTTATCAAAATAGTATATTAAATTTTTAGAAACATCTATTGCAACATATGAAATACAACGCCCCTCCGTCATTTAAAATGGTCGTAAACGAGTTAAGCAACCCTAAATGTATATGTCATGTGCATATACGCAACAAATTTCTATTGCGCAAAAATTTAGCGTAAGTATATTACAATTTTATGAGTCGATACTAATAACAATTGCAGACACGAAAATCTATAATCTAATGAAGAAAAAAACTAAGAGAAACCATTCACATGAAATTATATTCTAAATTATAAGACTACCGCATATATATATGATCAATACTTCATACGTCTACCGACAAAGATAATTAACTCTAGGGCATTTTAATTGCCACCTAGAGCTTACACATTACCACCAACTCGTGTGCAATTGTACGGATTCAAATCGATCGGATTAAAAACAAGTTTGATTACGGTTAGAAATTACAAGTAGCGAGTGTAGGCGTGATTTTAATTGCAGCTGAACTCGTTACTGGACGGGCGCAATTTGCATTTCGAACTAATAAACGTTGGGCGGAACAGATCGATAAAACGGCACGGGAGATCATTTATAATAACGGGGCATTACGTCCGATTGTGAAAACTCGCGATCTTCCCCCGGCGCCGGCAACATGGCGATCAGGAGCAGCCCCGAAAATTCGCCAGGGGTGCCGCGCGCAAATCCCTTCATCACGTTCAGGGCGTGAAATCCTGAATGGTGGAGCAGGTATACACGGAATTTTCGGATTAAGAAAGCCGTATTTCTCGGTATCTCGGGGGGTACGTTCTTTCCAAAGAAGAGGCAGGTGGTCAAAGCAGCTGCTGTACCATCATGTGTTCTGATTCGTCCGGAGAAAGAGAAACGAGATATCAAACGTCCTCGTCCTGAAGACTTCCTGTATGTTAATCTTTAAAATTGTTTGCAATTGATCGAATTGAATTTAAGAAACAAGTTATACAATTAAATCAGGAGTGAATCATGCGTTTCGCGGATATCGATTAATCACGTCCGAAAATATCGCGAATTTTTATAAACAAAGGTTATTTGTTTATTGTTAAATTAAATAATCAGAAAAAGAGTTGAAAGTGGAGATTTATTGGGTGGAGTTGCGATTATATTGGGGATTTGGCCCTGAAATTCGTCGGAGAGGTCTTCAACCCTCCTCGCTATAATAATAAGGGCCGGCGTGGGTGGATTTCGGGGGTTGAAGGGGCGGATGAATGATTTTCAAAAATAAATTACTTACAGGAAGCTCCGCAGAGGTTTTTATCCACGGGGTTCGGATTTAAGCGCTGGTTCAATTCACTAAAACACAGAGAGAATTCAAGAGAATTACACGAGCGACGAGAGTACTCGCGCACCACAGACGTCTTCTCTTCAACAAACGCAACGCCTATCGCGGGGGAGACGAGCGGACACGAAAATTAACGATCGCGTTCGTTTCCAGTGCGAATCCGGCAATGTTGCCAACTGTATTATGCGCAAACCGCACCGCCGGACGTCTGCTGATTTTTTCAAACGTCCTATACGCCCGGAATACCTGAAAAATTTACTGAATTATTTATTCGCGGCGTACATAACGGGTTCCGCAAACCTATCTATAGACGGACTTGCGAATTTTCGCTAATAGGGATGAGCCCCACCCTTATGTATGGTATCGTAGCGATAATGCCACCCTAGGCATATTTTCATTCCCCATCTCCATGACAATGACTCAGAATATTAATCAATTCCACGCTTATTATATTCCAAAAATGAGTATAACTTTTAAATTATTATTCTTCCATTTCCTTAGAAAACCTTACAACTATTCTTTGTAAACTACCCATTCAGCACTGAATAGTTTCATAATAACAAAAAATTAAAATTTCGTTTTATTGAAAATTCTTTAGGTTTTTTCTTTATTATATCAAATTTTTGCCTGAAAGATCTATAAAATAAAATTGGCGCATTCACATGTAGTAGCTTTTTCTTTCATTCAAGGATACAAAATTTGTAAAAATTGCCAAACAAATTAACATAATAATATCCACAACGAATTGCAAACCAAAAGCATTCATTATATAATGCATGTGAAAGGAGAAAAAAACAATAACCCATCGAATGAAGCTGTAGCTAAGTATGGATTCCATTAAAAAATGTAAATTTGCGTCATATATAGGAAAATAATAGCGATAGAAATTATTTTATTAATCTGCGTTAAATTATTTATAACTTTGTCCTTTAAAGTTTTTTTTTCTATCTGTCATAATAACCGAGATATATTGATTTGAAAAAATTGATGCCTTTTACTTTTTTTTTCAAAATATCTAGTTACCCTTGATTTTTTTGAAAATTTTGAAAGTGCAGTTTTATTCATCTCAGAAAACTTTTCCCATTTAACCGTTTTTCTATCTCTTACAGTTTCTGAGATCCTCACAGAGAACATCTAAACATACACACCACATATTAAAATAAATAAAAATTGTAATAAGAACAGCGAAATTGAAAAAAGAGAAATTGTATTTTTGTTTAATTCATTTGGGTATAATTTATCGAGATGCATTCCGAAAAATTCATTCAGCCATCGATATCTAAATACAAAATTCGATTGAGTATTTGTTCTTTTTTTATTCCTAAAATTTCAGAAATAGAAAAAATTAAATAATTGTTATAAAATTGCCAATAAGGCTGTTTGAGATCTTTTTATTTCTTAAATATCTCCATTTGTTGTTTTTAAAGATTTTTCGAAGTTAAGACTAAAAATTTCATTATTTTAGACATAATAAAATTTTGTTAATACTCTTCAATCAAGAAATATAGAGAACAGCAGAAAAAGAAACATTAAAGAACTGTAGAGAACATCAGAAAACAACAGAAAATAACAGAAAATAACAGAAAAAGAATTGTAGCCAAAAGGGACATCAACATCGATGTGTTATATAGTATAAATAAACTATAGGTCGAAAAGCAAAAAACAACACCAGGGAACAAAATAAAAACATCAGAGAAAAGCCCAGAGCAGGACATCAGAACATCAGGGAAGAGAAGATAGCAGTGGAGAACGGCAGAGAACAGCAAACAACCGCAGGGAGCAGCAGAGTACATCTGAGTAAAGAAGAGAATAGCAAAGAACAGCTTTCTGATGTTCTCTACTATTATCTGCTATTAACCACTGTGTTTTATGCTTTTCTCTAGATTTTCTCTTGTGGGACAGAAGAAAAAAGTAGCCAACAGAAGAGAGCATCACAGAACTGCAGAAAATATCTGAAAAAAGCGGAAAGCGTTAGAAAACACCAGTGAAGAATAGAGAACATCAGAGAACAGCAGTACACCCCAGAAAGCAGCGGTGAACGTCACAGAATAGAAGAAAACAGACGAGAACATCTGAGAAATAAAAAGAACATTAGAGAATAACAGAGAACAGGATAAAACAGTACAGAACAGTTCTCTGATGTTATCTGCTATTCTCAGATGTTTTCGACTGTTATCCGCTGTTCTCTGCTTTTCTGTGCTGTTTTCTAGATATTCATTGTGGGACAGAAGAAAAAAGTAGCGAATAGAATAGAACATCAAAGAACAGCAGAAAAAGCAAGCAGAGAGCATCAGATAATATCAGTGGGAGCAGAACGGCAGATAACATCAGAGGACAGCAGAAAACCGAAAAGAGCAGCAGAGAACAGAAGAAAACAGACGAGAACATCTGAAAAAATAAGAGGACATCAGAGAATAGCAGCAAATAGCAGAGAACAGGATATAATAGCACAGATCAGCTCTCTAATGTTCTCTGCTATTCTCTGTTGTTATCAGATGTTTTCTTTTTGTCTCTGATGTTCTCTACTATTATCTGCAATTATCCGCTGTTTTCTGCTTTTCTGTACTATTTGCTAGATGTTCTCTCGTAGGCTAGAAGAAAGAAGTAACGAACCGAAGAGAATATCAAAGAACAGCAGAAATGTATGTATGTATTTTTTTAAGAAAGAAGACCAACGATGTTAAATAAATAAAACAGCAGAAAGAAAGCAGGCAGCCTCAGAGAACATTAGAAAAGTGCAGAGTGCAGCACGGAAGGGCAGAGAAAACGGATGAGAACATCTGAGAGAAAAGAGAACATCACAGAACGATTCTCTGATGTTTTCTGTTATTCTCTTCTGTTCTCCGCTGTGCTCAGATGTTTCGTTCTATTTTCTGATGTTCTCTACTAACCGCCGTTCTCTGATGGTTTGTGCTGTTCTCTAGATGTTTTCTTATGGGACAGAAGAAAAAGTGGCGAACATGAGAGAACATCAAAGAAGAGCAGATAGCAGCACATAAGGGCAGAGAACAGCAGAAAACCGTAGAGAGCAGCAGAGAACATCAGAGAAAATAAGAAATTAGATGAGAACTTCTGAGAAATGGAGAGAACCGCAGATAATAGAAGAAAATGCTATAGAACAGCACAAAAAAGCTCTTTGTTGTTCTCCTATGTTCTCTGCTATCACACTCTGTTCTCTGCTGCTGATGATTTCTTCTGTTTTCTTATGTTCTCTACTATTATCTGCCAATATCGGCTCTTCTCGTGTGGGACAAAAGTAGTTGGTAGCAAGAAGAACAAAACAACGAAGAACTGCAGAAACACAAGAAAAAGCAGAGAACATCAGAAAACCGCAGAGAGTAGCAGATAATATCAGAGATTAGAAGAAAACGGATGAGAAAAGGAAACATCAGAAAATTGCAGAGAACATCACAGAACGGCTCTCTGATGTTCTCTGCTATTCTCTTCTGTTCTCTGCTGTTCTCAGATGTTTTCTTCTATTCTCTGATTTTCTGTACTGTCCGCTGTTCTCTGCTGGTTTGTGCTGATCTCTAGATGTTTTCTTGTGGGACAGGAGAAAATGTGGCGAACAGGAGAGAACATCAAAGAAGAGAGCAGATATCAGCACAGAAGGGCAGAACACAGCAGAAAACAATAGAGAACAGCAGAAAACTGTAGAGAGCAGCAGAGAACATAAGAAATTAGATTGTTTATTTCTTTTTTAATTGTCTGAGAATAATTGAAAAATAGCCTTTGACTTTTTTAAAGAATATTGATATAAGAACTTAAAAAATTCATGAAGTTTGCCTTCAAAAATTAGGAAATATAAAAAAAATAATAATTTAAAAGTTGTTGAGAAATGTTGCCAAGAAACAATATATGTTAAAATATGTTTCATATTTTTTAAGTTAGCATTAAAAGAAACAATTGAATTTCTTTCAAAAAACAGTTGACAATATTCTAATTCTTTTTGAATGTCAAGTGTTTTTATTTGGTTATTTTAATACTTTACAAATAAACGAAAACAAAAACTTTGTTGCAATTTGCAAGAACGTATGAAAAAGCATTTTTATTTTGTGGTTTACAGACTACAACTGTTTGTCATTCTATTTTAATTTTATTTTATCAACTTAACGAATTGAAAGGACTAAATTTAATCGTCAATTTGGAATTTGATTTACTTATATTTTATATTTTTCAATTGTTTTCAGGCAATTTAAAAAGAAACAAAGACTTTTCAAATTTTATAAATTTTTAAATTGATTATAAGAATATTAAAAATTTATAACAATTGAAAAGTCTTTATTTCTTTAAATTTTAATTATTCTTTAAAATCAATTAAAAAATATAAAGCAAAAGAAATGATTTTCATAAGTTTTTAATTAATTTTTTTAAACAAATATTCATGTTTACTTTTTTCTTGGTAAAAACAAAATTCAATTGTTTTTTCTTTATTCATCTGTTATATTTTTTCAATTGTATCTTTCCTTTGTTAAAAAACTTTCAACTGTTTTTAACAGGTTTTTAATTTTTTTTTTTTCTAAAATTTTAACAATCGTACTATTATCATGAAATAAATCAAAATAAAAAACACTTGAAAATTTAATTTTGCAATTGTGTTTTTTTTGTCTCAGTAAAGTTAAATTAATTTAATATTAAAAAAAATAACTGTAAAAGAACTCACCACATAAACTAAATTGTTTAGCGTTTAGATAACTCTTGTTGAAATAAGAACTAAGAGCCCCCTTCTGACAACGAACGCATTTTCCTTGAAACTGTTAACGGTAGAGGCTTCAACTTCGTTATACATCATTATTCACAAATAAAACACTTTTAAACTTTATAGTATAACAGGGACTTTATATTTATATTTTCGACAATTTTAACTTGTCATTTAAAAAAAAGTTTAAAAGCATTTTTCTTGTTCTACTCCCAACTATCCAAAATCATAAATGATAATACAGCACAATACGAATATTTAAGATTATTTTCTATTAACGATAATATTGTACTTACCTTTTATTATGCTTAAATAGTTCAATTAAAATTTATAAGAAACAAAATCGTGTAAAATATGACATTTCGGTGGAAAGATGTTTAGCAATCATTTCAAAACAAAACACAAATGATTAAAGAAAAATTATATACTTAAATTAATTTGTGAATACAAAGAATTTCTTAAAATCGGGAGTGAACTTTTATCGCCTAGTAATATTTTTAAATTAAAAGCAAATTAATTCGAAATATAGTCGCATGAAGAAAAATTCAATAGATGACGCCACTAGTAATACCGCAATATTATTTCAAAGAAACATATATAGATGGCGTTAGTTAAAAATTAACAGGTCAAAATTAAAAAAATATATATTCCAACTGGCATGAAATGTCAAATTATTTGGAGCTCCACGTCAGGGCCGTTTCACTCATACGGAGTTGTTTATAACAGGATATTAGTTGGCGAACGAGCCCGAAGATGGCGTTAACGACCAACAATGCAGATTTCCCAAGCGTTCCCTACATTATCCACTGTTCTTGTAGAGTTATGCTTACGTTTTGTAGGTTATAATTGTTACAATAGCATTATTTTACGATTATCAGCCCAATATTCGCTATAAAATATTTTAAAACGTTTATTGGGGGTTTTGATTGCAATTTTCGTCGATATTTGCTGTCATCTGGCTGTAGAAAGGTAAGTACTTTTCTTTTCTTTGTTAGTCATACACGTGTTTATTTGCAAGCGTATATTATCAAAATGGTAAGGTATCGAACGTGTATGGTTAAGAACTGTGAAGATAAAACTTCAAGTAGGCATGCTTTTCCTAAACCAAATAAGGATATGGAAAGATTTAAGTTGTGGGTAGAAGCATGTGATAATGCAGAATTAATAACCATGACACCCGATGAAATTTATGCTAAAAGAAAAGTTTGTCATATTCATTTTTGTAATAAACACTGTGGACCTAATAATACCATATTAACTTCAGCTGTGCCCACATTATTTTTACCTATGAATATAGAAAATAAAGAGAATCAACAGTTGGCTTCAATTGAAATACCAGATCCACATCACGATAATGTATCATTAAATAATGAACAACTTGATATAAATCTTACTGTTAACGAACGTGATTTACAATCAACACCACCCTTATTAAAGGGAATGGGTGCAGCTATTAATCTAACACCAAAGGCTAAGAAAATTTACCAAAGAGGTGCACATTTGAAAAGAAAGCTTGTAGTACTAAAAAGAAAACAGCGTACTCTCAGAAAACGTCTTGATTCTTATGAAAATATGTCAAGGAATGAAATTATGAATATGGCAACATTAGACATAAATCCGATCATGAAACATTTCATAATGAGTCAGTTAAGTATGGAGGGACAAAAACCAAAGTCAAGACGTTTTTCTCTTAAAGATAAGGTGTTGGGTGTAACTTTTTATAAACAAAGCCCAAAAATGTATAGGTTGCTTTCTAAAATATTCAATATGCCATCAAAATCCACTTTAATTAGGATGCTAAGAAAAGTACCTGTAATGCCAGGATATAACGATATCATATTTGATAATTTAAAAAGCAAAGTGGAAAATTTAGAAGACCATGAGAAAAGATGTTTGTTAGTGTTCGACGAAATGGCAATACAGCCACATCTTCAACTAAATATTCAAACAGGAAGTGTAATAGGATTTCAAACGTTCGGTGACCATTCTAATTTAATTGCAAACAGTGTAATAGTCTTTATGATTAAAGGAATTACAAAACAATGGAAACAACCTATATTTTACGGTTTTTCTTCAAATGGTATAAAAAAATTTGATTTAGTGCGTACTTTAAAAGAAATAATTAATAAATGCCATGATTGCGGTTTACATGTAGTTGCAACAATGTGTGATCAAGGATCTGCAAATGTGGCAGCTATTAATTATTTATGTAGAGTATCAGCAGAAGAATCACTGAAAATAGGTGTGACACAAAGAGATTTTGTTTTTAATATCAACGGGAAGAAAGTAATACCTTTGTACGATCCTCCACACTTACTCAAAGGTATTCGTAATAATTTGTTGAATAAAAATTTAATTTGGGAAAAGAATGAAAATGAAAGATTAAAATGTATGTGGAAAGATATTGAACATGCATATAATATGGACAACCACAGTGGAGAATTAAGAATTATGCCAAAATTAAGTGATAAACATATATATGAGCCCAAAATGTCCAAAATGAAAGTAGCTCATGCAGCTCAAGTATTTAGTCATACTGTAGCTGCATCCATAGGCCTTTTTGCAAAATTTTCATTTAAAGGTGAAGATGGAGTAAGTCTTGATAAGCGAGCAAAAGAAACTGCAGAGGTCATTCATTTTTTTGATCAATTATTTGATAGTTGCAATGGGCAAAGTTTATATCCCAAAAATGGGAAGACATTAAGGTGTGTAGTATCAAAGTCTTCACCTCATCTTAGATTTTGGAAAGAGGCTAGAAGGAATATATCAAATATGTATTTTCAGAGAGAGGGTTCAAATGAAAAGTTTATTCCTCCATCATTAAAGAACTGGATTGTTACTATTAAAGGTTTCGAATTATTGGTGACTGACTTACTGCATCAGAATGTGTCATTTCTACCACCAAGATCTTTAAATCAAGATTGTTTAGAGAACTTCTTTGGTCAAATTCGCCAACAATGTGGACCAAATCAACATCCTGGTGCCAATTCATTCATCAATTCGTATCGAAGTTTATTAGTTAACAATTTGGTTACAGTTCACTCAATTGGAGCCAACTGTAGAGATGATAATTGTTCCAATTTAATTTCTAGAGTAGAACAGTTTATATCTCAACAATTTAATGAAATACAATTTGACGACTGTCCCGAATACCCGGTTAAAGTAATGAAAAGATTTAGTCCTGTCGACAGAAATGCTGTGGGATATATAAGTGGATTTATTACTAAAAAGTTGGGTAATTATTATAATTGTATAACATGTAAAAAATCCATGGTGGTTTGGAAAAGAGTTAAAAAACAATTGCAATTTTTCAATTTCTAATATGTTTCTATTTTTTATAGGTATGTAATGAAGAGTAATCACCACCCAAGTTTCATACATTATAAACTGTTGATTGATTTCTGAATAATATAGAACATATTAAGTAATGTTGTATTATTATTTTTGACCTTACCAGTATTAAATTTTTTTCTTTTTACAGTATTAAGGTTAGTATGCTACTTTTGTTTCATTATCATTTTTTTTCAATTTTTATTCCAATAATTTTTTTTAATGTGTCTGTATGTTTTCAAATATTTATTTTCAAATTTTTCATTTGAAAATAAATATTTGACTATACATTGTCACATTAAAAAAAATGTATTAGAAAATAAACATTTATTTCAATAATCGTAATTCCCGCCTGGCCCATTTAAATAGCATTTAGTTGGCGAATTGACCCAGAGATGGCCAGGCACCAGTCACAGACCATAGTACGGTAGAGACGCTTCTATAGTATATGTATATTTTCTATGCTCCACGTCGTTTTTTAAGTAGGAACAGAGGTAACATTTAAACAAAATTCCAAAATGGACAAGCCGAAAGTTGCAGTAGAAGGGACCACAAATGACTTCCGGCACATTATCGCAGCCGTTTTATTTATATTACTTACCCTCGGTGAGTTAACCTTACAAATTCCAATATGTTCCCTAACGCCCTTCTCTTCCAGTGTTTTTCGCTATATACAAACGCAGGAAGCACGCGAGAAGAGGAATACTACTGACTGGTCTGTGTGACAGTGGGAAGACGTTGATCTATGCTCGGTTAATTTACAGAAAGTTTGTCAATACGCAGACATCGATAAAGGAAAACGTTGCTGATTATTTGGTTAACGGTGTAAGTATAAAAAACTATGCATAAAACCATCTGTAAAAATGTGTCATTCAGTGCAAATAAAATAAATAAAACTTGAAGATGATGGTGACAACAGTTCATTAAAGTTTATTAAAAAGATTAAATAAAGTGTGTATTAGATTAAACTACTCGAATTGAAGTAAACAAAACACATTTAAACAAAAACTGAACAAATACATGTACTCATAATAATAAATTATTATTTCTTGTACTTGCCGTTGCACAAGCAATAATAATAATTAAGAACCATTACAATATCTGTGTATAGAAAATACAAAAACAAAGAGGAGTCTTATGATTTTTTTTAATTACTCATCATTAAAACTGGATAAAAACACATACTTTAGTTTGATTTTATTATTTCTTGTATTTATCCACACATATATATTGTTAAATAAAGATATAATAATTTATTTGATTAACAGCATATAAATCTCTATCTATATACAAGAAATGTACAAAATTGCACTATATTTTTAGAAAACTGTACGTAAAAATGTAATATAGTAATTTACCATAATTAACAAAGGTAATATGTTTTAATTATTCAACTAAAACAATAATAATAAGCTTAATTTTTATTATAACTAACCTAACTAACCACTGATGACTTTTTGATAGTTAACGTAATCCTGTTTCAGAGTTTCTTGCGCGTAATTGACATACCTGGACATGAACGTTTGAGAGATAAATTCTTTGAAACGTACAAGACAATGACGTGCGGAATTGTATACGTGATAGACTCGCAGACTATTCAAAAAGACATCAGAGATGTGGCCGAGTTTCTCTACAACATTTTAACAGATCCAGTCGTCCTCAGCAACAGCCCATCAGTCCTCATAGTGTGTAACAAACAAGACACACCTCTAGTTAAGAGTTCTAAATCCATAAAATCAATGCTCGAGAAAGAAATGTGAGAATGTTAAATTTACTTTAGATATATCCGCTAATAGCTTTTGAATTGATTTCCAGGAATACATTGCGGATTACAAAGTCGAGCCAATTGGAATCTGTGGACCCAAAAAGTAATAAATCGACCATCTTGGGTAATGAGAGTGAAGCGTTCAGTTTTGATTCACTGGCGGAATACAAAGTTGATTTCGTAGAGGCCTACGCCACAGATAAAAATAATGAGTGTAAAATAACGGAAGTGGAGAAGTGGCTTGCAAGAGTATGTTAAGTCAGAGATGTTGTAATCATGTGTTCTGTTCCAATTTCTATTATTTATTATTAAGTACACACAAGTTAATTTTTATGGATTTTTGTTTTATATATATTTTTTGTAATGTTTCAATACACAATATTATAATTAAAATTGAAAGTTTGTTTCCATAAAAATAATTATATTCAGGTAAGTCCCTAAATATTATTTGATAATAATTTTCTTTCTTTGTTTTATGGAATTGACTTATAAACAGTTTATTGACCAAATACATAATAATAAGTTTTAAAATAAAATTGAGATCTATTAAAGTCAAATCTTTTAAAATTAGATAACGATAATTTTCAGCAAGATTGAGCACCCTTAATTTGTCAAAATTGACCTAATAATACTGATTATAAAGATTTAAAAAAGTCTGTTTAACACAGTTAACATTATATTAATTTTCATCATGACTTTTCTCATGCCTTTTCTTACTAGATAAATCATAAAACCCCTTGTTGCAAATTTTGCAAATATATGGTGTTTCACCAGTATGTATACGCATATGAATAGTCAAACTCCCCTTTAACAAAAAACATTTTCCACAATGAAGACACTCGAATTTCTTCTCCCCGATGTGGCCTTTCTCGTGTGTTCTCAAATGTGATGGCTGCCTGAACCTTTTATTACATATTTTACATTCGAAAGGTCTCTCTCCACTATGGACTCTCAAGTGTTTAATTAAAGAAGAAGAATATGTAAATGACTTACTACAAACAACACATTTATGAGGTTTTTCTTTAAGATGGACTTTGATGTGATCGTTCAAGGATCCCTTGTGATGGAATTTTCTTCCACAATTGTTGCACAGATATCTTTGTTCTAAATGCACCAACTTGTGCCTAGCCAGGAGGCATTTCTTGTCGTATCTCTTTTTGCATTGATCACATTCAAATTCCTTGGCACTATCATCCATTTTGTGGGTTTTCATGTGTTGTGAATATGTCTTGTATTCGGTACAAATCATTGAGCAGTGTTTACATTTAAATATTTTGTTTTTATCAATGCAGATGTGGTTTTTTAATGAAAACATTACTGTAAACGCTGAAATAAATGAATCTTTAAATACAAATATAATACAACATTTAAATCTTTGTTTTACTATGTATTTCATATATTTCTAAAACACTTAGTGGTTTGTTAAAACTAATAATACCATTTTACTTAAATATCTAATTATTTTCATTAAATAAAATGTCTACTTTAAATATAGTAGTTGTAATTAAATTATTTAATTTTATTATTATTATATATTTTATTGTTTTAACAAAGCAGTTTGAATAATCTCAAATTATTATTAAACATACTGTAAAGAAATTTGTTTACATTATTTTTATATGAAATATATTATGTAGTTTTGAAAAATTAATCTTTTATTTGAATCAGCAGCTAATAGATTTATAAATACCTCTTCCACAAGTTTCACAGATATGTGGTCGTTCTCCTGTATGTGTTCTCAAATGTCGATTCCTGTTATAACTGGTTCTAAAGGTCTGACTGCAATAACTACAGTTATAAGGCCTTTCATTTGTGTGTAATCTCAAATGAATAACACATCCCTGATACCTATACATTTTACCGTCATTGCAAATGCTACAGAGATATTCATGCTTTCTCTTATGCTTCTCTCTTTTTCTATGTACCTTAATATCTGACAAATGCTCAAAAGATTTGGTACAAACATTACAGATATAAGGTGGTCCCTGTTCTTCAGCTCTAACCGGCCTTAATTTTTTATTAACATTATCATTTGTTTCATCAATTTTCTCATCTTGATTATTATCTTTACTAAATATTATTTCATTAACTTCCGTATCAATACACTGGTTTTTATTATCATCTTCTTCTTTTATATAAATTTCATCATCAATCTGTAGTTCAATTGGCTGTTTTACCTCATCATCATCATCTTCTTCCTCAAATTTTAATATCAGTCTTTTATTTTTTGTATCTTCAAAAATTGATTTTAATTTTTCTTCTGATGATTGGCATGTTTTTATAAACACATAGATTTGAACAATTAAAGATATGCATTCTTTGCAAATGTTGTGAGGTAATTGATCATTTTTATTGACCTGGAATAAAACTGAACTATATAATTGTCCCAATACATTTCAGCATATAAATAAGCAAAATTTTACATTCAAGCTCAGCTAAAATGTGAATCGGTAATGATTCCCAATTTAGTAGCAACCATGACAAATGTTATATGAAATAAGATAATGTAAGCTGTTTTTAAGATAATTTGTAGAAATCATCTTTTACTCATAATCATTTACCAGATTAAAAAATAAATATTCTCACTTACATTTATTTTAATATACTGTTCCAATAAATAAGTAAGAGGTACGTCCTCTATATACGTATCAAAAATATTGGTAACATTATTGTTGGAAGACATGCAAGCACGACACATATCTTCAAAATTTGAACTATCATTGTGATTATCCATTCTAAAATAATATTGAAAACTAAAAAAACATTACATGTAATAATGATTATTACATACAGTTAAAAAAAAATATTAAAATCAAAAATTTACTTTTGTGATGCTTAAATTTTAAATGTAAGATTGTTTTCCATCTATCTCAGTATAATATCACAGATGACTTATTTGACCAAAAAGATTTGAATATATGTAATGTAGTGTAACCAGTGTTTATTTACTGGGGGCTAGTATATAATCAAAAACTAATACAACTATTTTGAAAATAATTTTTATAGGTTATAATCAAAAGAAGTTATTATTAATCAAAGAATTATAAACAATTAATAAAACATATAAACGTTTACATATCTCCATGGCTCAAAGCTGCCGCCAACATACTGTAGAATAAATTTTAAAAAGCAAATGCATTTATTGATAATACGTAGTATTAATTAAAATAACTTAAAAAGATTTACATTAATTTAATTTCTTGAATGTATTTGATTATAATAATTTGTTAAAAAAATATCTTTAATTAGTTATATAATTTATCGGTTGTTAACACTGATAGAATGACATAACAAAACATAACCTCCAAAATAAAATTCTAACAAATTTTCTCTGCGAAAATGGCTGCTGTTGTTCGTTTACAAAGCACCCTGCTGAGGAGGATCCTCCCAGTAATCAACAGACGCTTAATTTCGTCAACACCAGAAAAGAAAAGTGAAACTGCCTGTGCTACTGCCCAGAAAGCAGCAGTGAGTGCCCAGAAGAACTGGGTTAGTTATGGCTTCGATACAAAGGACGAATCTTCTGATTTAAACGCTTTACACTCGATATTCTTTGCCTCAATCACCATCTGCATTGTGTTCGGTGCCTTCATTTTAGCCTACTTGCCCGACTACAACCAGAGGGATTGGGCCCAACGAGAAGCCTTCCTGGAGCTCAGACGCAGGGAACTCGCCCATCTACCTCTGGTGGATCCCAATCTGATCGACCCATCGAAAATCACATTACCATCGGATGAGGAGCTAGGTGACACAGAGATCATTATTTAGGTCGTTAAAACAATAGTGTAATGTTGCGATTCGGCAGTAGTAATATTGCATGAGAAAGAAAACATGATTACTGTACATACTTATAATTTTTAAGGTCCAAATAAATGTTACATGAATAATTTCAGTTACGTGTATTATTATTTTTAATGATACTATTAAAATACAAACCTGAAGTAACAATTTAACTTTATTTATTGCTGCTTTGTTGTTTATGTGTTAATAATAAAATGAACCATTTTTATAACTTTGTTTATTTCCCAGTATTCCTAATAATTCATAAATTAAGTTTTGTTTTACAGAATTGAATTTAAATGTAAAATGAATATGTTTATACCATTTTGTTAATAATTTTCCAAATTTTGTTTATTGTTTCTCTTCACGCCTTAATGTCAAAATGAAGATCAAGATTATACATGTAATATTTAAATCTTAAAAAACTATTCAAAATAGAAATTGTAACAACTGTGATTTGTCTTTAATAACAAAAATGATGAAGTTAAATACTTTATTTTGGAAGTAATTTATAAATTAAAAAATATAGTCTGTAGTTTAATCAAAATATATGCATTTATTTTTAATAAAGAACTTGCAATCCTAAATAAATTAACAAATATCTTGTTATGTTATTTAACAAACACATTTGATTAACCAAGGATAAAAACGGCATATTATTCATTTTGCTTTTACAATAGTACACACTACAATATAAGTAAGCTATATTTTAAAATCTTTCGATGATCTTTATATAAATCGATTCTTTTATAATATAAATCAACAGTAATTTTTAAACAGCAATGATTATTTATCAATATAAATTTATATAACTACATATTACTTGAACTATCAAGCATTACATATCAATGGTTAAACTTCAAAATAGAATACAGTAAACACTTGATTGTTGCAACATAAAATGGATTTCATCAAAATGCAATTTCGCGAAAACGCGAATAGTCCGTAACGTGCTACAATTAAAGATAAGTGCAATCTAAATCGCAAAAAACCATTAAAGTTCACTGAAAAATGGCAATTGACTTAACCTCCAAAATAAAAATGGTCTCTGATCTAATGACACAACAGTAGAATACAACACTTTACGTTTGGGCGAGTAAATTGTAAGTGTTAAAAGCAATATGATCGTTAAATAAAGAATGCTTCACACCAATTCCATGTCAAGCTTATGGAGGTAATGAGGAACAATCGGACGTTTACAGCAAACCTAACCTATGCTCTACATTTGCATTTTCAGATTGAAATCTATAAGTAAATGTAATCTTAACCACATTGCCAATTCAAAGAAAAGTTTAAATGTCAGATTTTTCTTCAGTGGAGAACGGAAAAAGGAGTACCATGGAAGAAAATTAGTCGGGTAGGCAATTGTTATGTTCATATATAAATTGTTATTGTATTTATTGTCGTTCAGATAATGTCTTTTTTATTCCGTTTTATCTGAATAAGTATATTCCATATAATTTATATAAGAATATGTAAAAGAAAATTTAGAGAAATCTATTAATAGAAAAGAGTATATTACATTTTAATAAATAAATAAATTGTTAATAAACTATTAAAAAAATATTAAGTTCAAATTTTGTAATTTAATTTCAGATATTCAATGGAACAAATGTACAATGTAGTAGCAGATGTTAAAAATTACAAGAAATTTGTGCCATTCTGTAAAAAATCGCTAATCGTTGAAGAAGAGCCGGGTTACCTAAAGGCAGAATTGCAAGTGGGCTTTCCACCTATCGTGGAAAGCTACACGTCCCATGTAACTCTAGTCGATCCCTACTTGGTGACTGCAAAATGTGTAGACGGAACGCTCTTTAATTTTCTAGAGACAAATTGGAAATTCAGCCCAGGTCTGAGGAGCAATCCAAACTCGTGCATCATCGACTTTTACGTCAATTTCGAGTTCAAGTCCATATTTCACTCCCAAGTGGCTCTGATGTTTTTCGAGAAGCTCGTCGACCAGATGGAGTGGGCCTTCATATCGGAGGCGAAGCGGAGATATGGACACGAGTCCCTCCCTAGTCACAAATTAACCACACCAAAGCGCAAGAGTTGACAATAAGTTTATTTAGTTATTTATATTATACAATTTACTAGTTTTTTTTTTTTCTAAGATGTAATGTCAAATGTTTTAAATGTGGGATTTAATAAAAGTATACATGAAATAATTCTATTATTTATTCACCCTCCATTAATTAATTTAAAAAAATAGAAAAAAAAAGTGGTTTATTATGATAAATAATAATTATTATAATTATTAAGATTTATTTTATGGGCAAGCTTTATTTATACATTAATAATGTATATGTAACAATATTTATTGTAGATTTATGAAATATTTTTGTGCTTTTCTAATTATTAGTTAATTTTCTACAACGTAAAGGATCTTAGTACATTTTTATTATTAAATGTATTACAAAATAGTTGCCTCCACCGTAACCTAATAATTTTTAATATTCATATTGTATATAACTATAACTAATATTCTATATTTCCATTATAACGAGCCGCCACTGATTTCTGCATGCAACGTTATATTTAACGTCTAAACGTTAAAATTGGTATGTACAAGGTGCGCCATCTTGAAGCAGCTTGTATTAGTAATTTGCGATTATGTTTGTATCAAACTTTATAAGTATATAAAATGTATCCATTAATTATCTATTGCATAAATAACATAATAAATGCATATCTACTCACACATGTAAATATTTATATATATTTGTGTTGGGCCGTGTGTGTAATTAATACTACTCCTTTGTAGATGGCGTTAGTATCATTTTCTGATATGATATTTGGGGTCAATTGGGTGTTGTATTTTGTACTCACTATGTAACTTTATCTTTATATTAAGATTTTCCCTCCTGGAGCGCCGTCTGAAGTCATCTCATAGTTTTTTTGTGCCTTAAGTTTGAAGCTAATTATAATTCTGTCTAGTAATTTGATTGTTTGAACGTTATTTTTTATATAGGTAAAAACAATAACGGTATATCAGTAGCGTCGGTTGTAAACACTTTTTATTTAATGCAATTTCAAGATGCACTTCGTCACAACTTTATTAAAGACAGTGAATTAATGAAATATATTTATTGTTAAAGTATATATTTTAACCGATCAGGATGATGAAGGTACAGGTGTTCAAATTAAACGCGGATCAAGTTTGCAGGACTTGTTTTTCCATGGACAGTCCTTTGGCGGATGTTTCCAGTGTTTCATTTAATGGTGAAAGCCTTGTGCAATTGTTGCAACACCACCTCTCAGTTAATGTAAGTTTATAATCAATTTCTACAGACTTTTCAACTCTATATCAATTATTATCTTATTAATAATACAACCCAGAAAGATTTTGTGGTCACAAAACATTAATGATATTAATATTTTTGATTCTTGAGGCTTCTACTTCATTATACATGTCAAATATAAATTGTTTTATTATTATGTTGACACTTGCCTATAGATTATTAAACTTATTTTCTTTATTTACTTTTAGATTAAAGTAAACTATCCTTATAAAATTAAATGCGTGTATCTATACGGATTGTTTAGTATAGTTGTTATTGTTTAATATATCAAGACACTCATTGTAACTGAGATTTTGACTTGGTTGAAAGGATGCAACAAGTGCACCTCTAAGGCATATATATGAAAATAATAACTAACCTTAATGCTCACATAATAAACAATGTTATGTGAAGTTATTATTTTTTTAAATATAGTACCAATTTATAGTGATTTTGTATAGTAGGTATTATTAATGAGTTAATTATTAAAAAAATACTTTTATTCTAGATAATAACCGATGATGATCTACCAAAAAATATATGTGGTAACTGCATATGTGAACTGCACCGAATACACACATTCTTCACGAAATGCAGAGAAACGCAATCGAAATTAGAATCATTTTTTCAAAAAACAACAGAACCAGAAAAGACGACGACGGAGGATAAACAAATGCAACAGGTGATGCAAATAAAAGAAGAGGTCAGTTATTCAAATGAAAATGTCTTGGGAATTGTAACAGATAATGTACAACCTGACAATAAAAATGAAAAAGAAAGTACTGATAATGTGCTGAGAGTAAAATCATTGTATGAACAGTTGATAGATGAGATTAAAAGTCAAAATGTTAAAGAAAACATAGTAGAGAGCGAAATTATTGAAGAAAACGAGGATGATCTTATTGAACTGAATTTGAGCACTAATAATGATGAAATACAGGAGGAGGTGAAAAGGCATGAAACAAAGTTAGTTCCAGAACAAGGGCCACCTTACATATGCGATTGTAAAATATCATTTAGCAGTGTAGTCGACTTGAAAGCACATAGGATGAAGTTTGGCCACGAAAAAGTGCCTTTATTTTCATGTGATATTTGTAAGGACGAAAAGTTGTATTTATATGGAGAATATAAAAGTCATTTAATTGGACACTATCGTGACAAATCTTACCAGTGTGATAAATGTGACCAGACCTTTTCCCGTTTTACAGCTCTGAAAATACATCGGAAAACCCATTTAAATTACAAGTGCAATGTTTGTGATCGAGGTAATTAATTATTTTTATACTTTTTTCAATTTATACATTAAAAACAAAAAATTCTACAAATACTAATTTGTCTATTCAATAAATATAATACATTATGTATTTGTATGACACTAAATGAATAAAACACTAACACTGTCTTCACAAGCATATACATATTTTTAGTTTGCTATTGATAATGGTCGCTTTGTGACCAAAATGTACATCTAGCTCAAATGATTTGTGAAGTGTTTTATTCCAAGTTTATTAATTAAATCTTCACTTAACTCAAGTACGAATTTCAACATTGAATATGTTAATTATAATTTTTAATCTATAAATGAAATACTTTTGTTGTTAATTTCGTAATCATTATTTAGTATTATTTTAATGTAACCTTATATTTTTGAATTTTTGGATAATTAATACTATTATTTTATTTACAGAGTTTAAAACGCCAGCAAAATTGAATTATCACATCAAGTTTTGCTCTGAAAATAAATGCAAGTGGTGTTCTGAAATGTACCCTGAAAAATCTTTAAAAACCCATATAATAAAATCATGCAAAAACAGCCCATTTGTGTGCAATATATGCCAGAAGAGGTTAAGCGCAAAACGTAACTTGGCGGATCACAAAAGGAGGATCCATCAACAATAATAAACGGGATATTAAGGCAATATGTAAATTTAATTTTTGAAAAGTCATACATTTGGTTTAATTCATTTGTTGATCAATATTTTAATTTATGGGTTAAAAGGTTTGTGTCAGTATAGTGGCTAAAAAACATAGATTACATGTAGATAATAAATCATATAGCCGTCCTGTATGATAGATACATATCTATCACTCTTGTTAGCAGGCAGAATATATCTTCACAGTGAGCACATTAGTAACAACTGTGTTTGCTGTTCCAGTTTATGTGTAAACCATGCATTACTCTATCTGTAAATTATCTCTCCGTGAGTGTTTATAGCTGCTGTATTGAATTAACCTGTATATATATTTATATATTAATATAAGAATAAATGTTGAAACATGTGGCCTAAAAACGAATTCCTGATGTAGGATAATTACGGGTCAAAAATATATTAAACGTAATTACATAATAACATAAGAGAAATTAGAATGATATTTGACTTTATATAATAAAATAATTTTATAGTTTAATAATATTAATTGATTGGTAATAAAATTTATTTTGTGTATGTAATGATTATTTATTAACACGTTACCACAATTCTTTTCCTATTATTTATAGCTCCTTTTGAAATATTTAGAAACTTCAAATTTTGTTTTTTGATTGTAACTATTATATCCCTTAATCACATAAATAATTGATATATCAAATAATATTTTAATTAAATTGAATTGACGAGGCGGATACATGAAACTCCATAACAAATTGAAATAAAACAACACAGTTGGGAGGGTTTCACATTTATAAATAAATGTGAAACCCTCCCAACTGTGTTGTGTTATTTCAATATTTTAATTATTTTTTTTTTTTAGAAATAATGAATTGATTTATCAATATCGGCTATAAAGGATAAAATGTGTCATTCGAGCAATTTTGAATAACTTATGGAGAACCATGGAAGTGAATGTGTTCAATCACAATAATACATTTTTAAAAAATCAACTAATAAACTTCAATTAGTTGTTAATCAATTATTTTGATTTTTAAGTGTAGAATTATAGATGGAACTATGGAACGTTTAGCGAAAGATTATGATGAACAGTTCCATTTGAGCATTTTGGGTAAATAAAAAGGCCAAATGTAAAACGTATAATACTGCTTTATAAATGTTTATGGAATAGTACAGTGTTAATCACAAATAACAAGTCTCTTAATAATCTTTTAAACATCCAAAGGCTTATACTTTTTTGGGTAAAGACAGAACAAGGACAATTGTATTGCTGACAGTACTGCCCCCAAAAAATTCGGTATCTGAAAATTAACACATTTTAAACAATTAAAAGAGAAAAATTGTGAAACAAACCAAGTGTAATTTAATTTAAACAGTAATATTTAAAAATGTGTCACCAAGTGATAAATGAGAAAGTCATTCAAGAAACAATTTACTTTACTCTGCAAAATCAAATAGAATGATTGGTTACAGATACTTACTTGAATAAAAGTATCCTTAATTACCAGACCATAGACGTACCATTGACAGGAAACAACGAAAGTCGATATTATCAGAGGAAACGGCAGGCTTTCAGAACTTTTGACTTTAATCACGTGCAATAGTGAGGAAAAGGGTGACGCAAAAAATATTATCGTCACAACACAACACAGGGTTCCAATGTGATTACGAACGACTTGCAGTTGATCCACATCACTGTCTGGCACAAATGAAGAGTAAAATAATACAGCTGATAATATTATCATACAAACAACAAATTGTCTTAATACAGCCCACTGAAAAAATTTAAAAGTAAATATTCAAGTAACAATTATTATTATTATTTGTTAGTTTAATTAATCAAGTAAAAATTAATTTTTATTTTTATTATTTATCTTGAACTATCCATACAAATAATAACAAGATAAATATGATTATTATTTACATCAAATGAATCAGTTGCACTAACAATATTTTGTGGCTAATAATCTCTGAGGTCACTAAAAAGATCAAAATTATTATCTTCTGATTCATAAACATTACTTAAAATTGTTCCAACACTTTAAATATAAAATAGTGAAAACAATTCAACTTTAATTTTAATTTAATATGTGAAATAATAGTATTTAATATAACAACAATATAATTGTTTAGATTTACACTAACTGAATCATTTTTAAATAACAGTGAAATTAATAATTTCACAAGGACAAAAATATTTTTCTGTTATGTTCATTATAAGTTAAAAAAATATTACCTTTTTAAGACTGTATATGTAAAAAGTCAGCACATATGCGAAAAACAATGTAGCCCCTATTGTATTCACTAGTATCAAGGACCTCTCTTGAATAATAAACCCGTAACGCAACCAGAGGCTGGTCGACAGACAGCCGCTAATGAATGGAAAGGGAGAAGCATCACCGGTGCTTCCTTTCTGTACAAACTTTTGGCAAACCAAACTGCAACAAGAAATACTTAACAGCAAACAAGATAATGCGTTTAAAGGTTATTACTCACGTTCCCGATAAAAATTGCAGTATTGTACATATTGAGGCTGAGACCGCAAGCACACTTTTCAAGTCCTCCACATTCATTATCAACATGTTGCTGAGTAATATTAAAACGCTGATTTGTTATTATACATCATCGTCGTGTACACACAAACATCATTTAAATTCGTCCACATAACATCAAATGTCAAAATATCATTAGATGCCACCACTGACGTTTCTTATAACATTAGTGGTATATTTTTGTATTTACCTTTTAAAATAAATGTCATAATTGTAATATTTTATTAAAATCAAGATTTTATTAATATGAAAATTTCATCCAATTCAAAAATATTACGTTGGAAGGATAATTTTATATCAATTTAATAATATATATTATAGAATTATATAATAAGACAATTTCTTATGCAAGATTATGTTTTTTTCATGGAATGATAATGAATAATTATTTAAATTTTCATATTTTGGTATTAAGGGATTTCACTTATAAAGAACAATTCTTCTGTAACTGTATTCAGGTGATAGAGCGTAATAAATTATACGTTTTAGTTCACACGCCATCCGTAAGTTGCTTTCCTTGAACTTTTAAATTTCGTTCGTTGGTTAATAAACTGGTTAGTAAACATTACTACCAAAATGTCACGCAATATCATTTATGTTTCCACTAAATCCAATCAATTGGACATAAATATATACCTATTAAATATACTATTCCAGTAAAGTTTTCAAATGAATTATACACATAATTCATTATCAATTCTCCTTAATAATAACGTGGATGTATTATACGAGATATTTATTAATTAAATGTTATAAACATTTATTTCAGCTTTGTTTTTGTAGCGGATTAATTAATTTTATTTCTATTTAAATATTCATTATCTTACTTGCTTTTTTAATATGATTTTGAATACATAATTGATATATTTTAATTACATTAGGAATAATGTTATAATTTTAAATTTCTCGGATTTTCCGGAGCGCTCTCTATAAATATAAATTAAAATATAATTCAAAACTTAACAATCTATATTAAAAACCCATCTTTTTATACCTACTTAATTAACTTTGTAGCCAACTTCACATCATTTAGATACATGTGAAAGACCTAACCTATAATTTCATGACCGTACCTAACCTGAAAGAAGATGGTAAAAGTAAAAAACAAAAAGCGCAACCTCTGCGACGCCGTTAAATCCAAAAATGATTCCAAGAACAAGAAAACATTAAACCCTTTCGAAGTACACATAAATAAGGAGAAGTTAAGAGTGCTTGGACGTAAACTAAAAAATGATCGGGGTCTGCCTGGAGTGGCCAGGGCCAAGGCCCAGAAGAAAAGGAAACACACACTCCTGCCGGAGTATGAAGTGCAGAATAAAAGTAATAAGTTTATGGATAAACGAATTGGTGAAAGAAATGGAGCTCTTAGTGCCGAAGATAGAAGCATGGCCCGGTACACAGCTGTACGTGTGAAGCAGCACAACAGAAAATCAATCTTCAATCTGGCAGACGACGAGGTGTTAACACACAAAGGACAGACGTTGAGTGAAATCGAAAAATTCGATGATCCTCGTTCTGATGATGATGAGGATGACGATAGCTTAGATGGTCGTAGTAAAAAAAGTGGTAATCTACAGTCAGATTTTGTTGGTGATGCCCATTTCGGTGGAGGAATGTTGAAGAAAGCAGATGGAGCAAAATCGCACAAAGACTTGATTGAGCAATTAATCGCTGAATCCAAAAAGAGGAAGGCAGAAAAGCAAAAGCAGAAGGAGGCTACTGTGGAATTGACTGAGAAATTAGATACAGAGTGGAAGGATTTATTGCCGCTTGTTAGCAAAAGTAAGAACCAGAAAGACGATGAAGTGAAGAAGCCACAGGTGGATGATTATGATAAAGTTATGAGGGAATTAAAGTTTGAGGCAAGGGGAACTCCATCAGATAAATTGAAGAGTGAAGATGAAATTGCTAGGGAAGAAAAAGAAAAATTGGAAAGGTATTGTTTAAATCAATCTTATTCTTTAATTAATTTAAAGAAAAATATATATTAAGATTAAATTTTATTAAAATTCTGATTAGTTCTGCTAAATGTTTTTTTTAAAATAAATTTTATTAGATATTGTAGAATTAATCTAGCATTTTTGATCTATTTTTAATTGGATTTTATTTTTCAATTTATGGTGTTTTTAAATGTTTTTCTGTTTATTAACTGGAAGCAAAATCCATTTAAACATATTACTTAAATTGTGTCAATTATCATTAATTTATGCTTAAAGCTTCAATTAATTTATATAGGTGAACTTTCTATAACTCACAAATCTTCTTTTTAATTTTAGGTTAGAACAAGAACGTCTTGATAGGATGAGAGGTGTTGTCACTGAGGAGAAAACTATTAAGCATCGGAGTGCTGATGATCTTGATGACAATTTTGAATACGATTGGGACACACCAGACGTTACATTATCCTACAATGATGAAGCTGTTTCAAACATCCCATTAGAAAATGGAAACAAAAATGCGAATAACAGTGAAGGAAATGAGAACAGCGATGAGGAAGAAGAAGATGGAGAGGAAGAAGAGTCTGAATCTGAGGCAGAGGATAATCTTTCAGATTTAAAAGAAAGTGATGATAGTGAAAGTGAGGAGGAAATTGTTAATGATGATGATAATATAGAAGGTACTGATATTAATTGTAATGATGATAACAAAATTGATATTATTGATCATAACAAAAGTAAACAAGAAATTGATAGTACTATAACAAATAAACGTAAACATGATAATGATAATGAAGAGTCCAATACTAAAAAATTAAAGGATGATGTGGAAAAAATTAAGCAGGATTTACTAGTAAGAAAAGAAATGATGGAAGAAGCCCGGAAAGAGTTACCCTACACCTATAATTTACCTGAAACCTATGAAAATCTCCAAGAAATTTTACAAAATCAACCACCTCAGCATCATGGAGTTATCATCGAAAGAATGATCAAATGCAATCATCCTAGTTTAAAAGAGGGCAATAAAGATGGTTTAGGTTTTCTCTTCATTTATCTGCTACAGTATTTAAGCGATATTAGTGAAGATGCTAAACATGAAGATGCCATAAAAAATTGTTTCCAGATCTTTTCATATTTAGTTCCTCAGTTCTTTGATTTAGCCCAGATAAATCCAGAAAATACTCACAACTCAATGTTGGAGGTAATTAAGGAGAAGCAAAGTGATTTTAGAGATGCAAGGACTAAATTTCCTAAAGTTGACGTGTTGTTGTACTTAAAGTTAATAAGTACTTTGTTCTCAACATCTGACTTTAGGCATTCAGTTGTTATTCCTACCATAGTTTTTATTGAACAGATGTTGACGACATGTAAAGTTAGAACAAGAAGGGATGTTACATATGGATTATTTTTAGTTTCATTAATAATGGAGGTAAGTTTATATTCATTTATTATTTGGTTCCGAAATATTAAATATTTTATATATTATGTATTAACAATTCCTAGTAGTGTTTGATTATCAACCAGGTGGTCCTTCCACAGTGTTATTTGTGCATGGATAAATAGTAATTCCTAATTTTCTTTAATTATTTTACACATTTTTTAAATTTTAGTATACCACACTTTCAAAAAGATACTTACCGGCTGCAATAAAATTCCTGTCAGGAGTTCTACACATGGCAATACCGAAAACTGGAGTGAAACTTGTAAAGGTACTCCCACCATTTAAACACACCTCTGCAGCTTTGACACTCACTGAAGCTACAAAAAAAATTGACATCCTAAAGTTAAACATTACAGACCTTGTTCCCAACAAAGAATACGATGAATCCTTTAAACTACAAGCAATAAATGTGACATTAGGTCTTCTTCAAAGATCCTATAATAATTTTGAATCACTTTCCTCGTGCCCAGAAATCTTTGAAATTCCAGTGTCGTACCTGAAAAAATTACCTGTCCAAGATTACCCTAGCACAATCGCTGAACAAGTTACGAAATTTATAAATTCTCTCGAAGAATACCAAGGAAATAGGAAACTAGATTATCTAGTTATGGCTAAAAAGAAACCCAAAGCCTTAAGGTTATATGAACCGAACATTGTTAAAGTTTATGATGGAAAACAGCATAAAATAAAATCCAAAGAGAAGATGCAGAGAGATAAGTTGCTTCACAAACTTAAGAGGGAGAAGAAAGGTGCACTTAGAGAGATTAGAAGAGATAAGGCATTTTTGGGTAGAGTCAAGATTGACAAAAGAATTCAAAGGTTTGTTATCTCAGTTGTCGATTTGTTTGTTTTTAATTTGGTTTTATTTATTGTAGTGATCTCGAGAGGAAAGAAAAAGTTAAAAGGATATATTCTGAAGCATCCATGCAGCAGAGTGAACTTAATACAATGGATCGAAAAAATGCCATTAAAAAGAAGAAATGATACTCTTTTTGTTATACAGATACTAATTTTTTAAATTATGCTGTAATTTAATTGCAAATATATTTTTTAAGGTTTTAATTTATTTCTTTTCAATTACACACAGGAATACGAGAGAAACGGGCGGAGTTTTATCAAAACTATACTAATTGTTTGTTTATTTATGTATTCGTTTAATTTTAATGTACATAATGATAATATATTAATAAAAAAATCAGTACTATTTTACTACAATAATTGCGAAGCTGAAATGACCAATAGGCTGAAAGTATAAAAATTAAATGTACATGCAACAAAAATTATAATAATAAAAGCTGTTATTATTTAATCATGCATTTATGATAAGGAAGACAAACTTATTATATAATTAAAGCTATAATAAATAACATATTGCTTTTGTGAGAAGGAACTAGAAAATATTAACATGTTTCCTGACAAGTCAAATGATTTTAAATGAATACTTGATATAAAAAGAATATCAAATTGTTTTATAATATCTATAATAATAATTTTTGTGGTTTATATGCTGAACTATTGTTGGTATATATAATTCAAGATAAAATTTTATTACTTTTTTTTTTACTAATGTCAGTGAACAAATTAATATAACATCATAATATTAAATACTTTTACACAGCAATAAGCAAATATGATGGCACTACACAAAAAAATGCATGTAAAAAATATAAGTCTTTATCTCAGTGTTATTAATGTATTAATATTTGCATATAATATCCCCATGGTCAATCTGTATTTGCATATCGTGCAGATTTGGGTTTAACATCTCATGATTAGTCACATAAGACAGGTTATTGTGCTGTGTATTTAATGCTGGCACCTCAATTTCTATTTGCTGGTTTATATGCACGTTTATGTCCACGTGCCCTCGGCGATGTTTTTTCATGCTACTAGAGTCATAAAATCCTTTTCCACATACAGGACAAGTGTAGGGTGTTTCTCCAGTATGTATTCGAACATGGACAGTTAAGTTTCCCTTCAAGGCAAAACTTTTTCCACAATAAGAACAAACGTACGGACGCTCACCACTGTGGGTGCGTTTATGGTATTTTAAGTGTGAAAGTTGTGTAAATGCTTTGGTACATATATTACAATTGTAGGGTTTCTGTCCAGTGTGTATCAGCATGTGTGCCTCGAAACTTCCAACATGCGCAAACGACTTTTTGCAAACATTGCAGGTGTGAGGCTTTTCGCCAGTGTGCACCTAAATAAAGCAAATGGTATTAAATGAAAATTTCATTCATGCACATGATTAATACAAGTTTTAAGCCAAAAAGTGCTATCCGTACCTTTAAGTGGGATTGTAAAGCGGCCTTTGTCACAAATCCCTTTCCACATTCGGAGCATAAAAATGACTTTTCCCCATGTGTCAACTGGTGGGCTTTTAACAAGTGCTTGGTCTTATAGGCTCTCTTACATATATCACATACATATTCACGTATCTCTTCATCGAGGTCTATTTTCCTTTGCACTGCACTGTCAGAGAAATGGCGTTTTAGATGAGCGTTGTACCTGGCCAGTCTTTTGAATCCTCTCCCACAATAATCGCAAATGAAGTTTGGCGTATTGTTCTCAGTCTTCTTCGTGTTCGTATGGGTTCTTCGGTGATTGACTAAAGTTGTTGCCTGTATAAACCCTATGACAATATCAATGTTCACAATTATATTGGTTACGATTTAAATTAGTGTTTAGAACATACTGTTACTCTTAATATTTATCCTCTATTTATTTAACAATACATACTACAATAAAGCCAAATGTAAGTGAGATAGTCAAAATAATGCAAAATAAAACATTATTAAAAACTGAGACTGAATTGTGAAAAGCAGTTAAAAGAATGTTGGGAGAAGTGAAACACTTGTTATGTTCCATTCCTTTAAATTAATTAATGAATCAATTAAACAGTTAAAAGAATATTTGGGAAGTTTATTAACATTAATTCACATAAAAAACAAAAACAGTTAAAATTATTAATTTTTTTAAATTTCAAGTAAATTACATTACCTTTCCCACAAATTTCACATACATGAGGCCTTTCCCCTGTGTGCGTCATCATGTGCCTTTTTAAATTCCCGCTCATGGAAAATCCTTGTGAGCACACATCGCAAACATACGGCTTCTCCTTGGTGTGTGCTCTCATATGCTGCCTGAGTTTGCTACCTGTAAACATCTTCCCACATTCAGTGCATGCGTGCATTCTACCCTCTGGATGTTTTGCTTCCCTCCTGTGCTGCTGCAAAGACTCCTTGCTGGCACACACTTCCTTACAATCCCTGCATTTAAACGAGGTCTTCTTTTTCTTCCTGCTCCCACCTTTTTGACTAGACAGCCGAGTATTAACAGTTTTGGCACTCTTCTCCTCATGCTCAGAATCACTTGTGTTCCCATTAGAAAAGGATTCCTCTGAATTATTTTCAGATTTATTTTCTGATTTCTCCTTATTTTCGTCGTCGTGCTTTTCATGAATGTTTTTGAGTAATGTTTCGTTTTCTTTACACTTCTGTCGGAATATGTGGAATCTAATCAGCTCCGATATGCAACTGCTACAAAGCTTTTGTGGCAAATAATCAGTAGAATATATCTAAAATGCCAATAAAGAAATCTATTTTTACAATACAAAAAATATATAACAAATATTGTGTTTTTATTTTATTTATGGTGAAAGTTATATTTACCTGAATAGAGACATAATTTTCTAAAAAATATGTAATATTTAAATTATCGTATATCACATCATGAATTGATCGGCAGTCAGTATCATTTGCAAGACAAGTTCTGCAAATTTTATCGAATTGATTGGCTTCAATTGTAGAACAAGTATTTTCACTTGGCTGGCTGTTGTTGAAAATTGACTGATTCTGTTCGAATTTTGTAAGATATTCCAGGTTATCCATAATAAAATAATAAAACGCCTTCGTTTTACATTAGAATTAAAATTAATTGTTTACCAACAAGTAAATTCGATCAATAATTAAAAATATGGTTATGTCCTTGTAAACAAAGAAAAATTTTTCAGAGCCGTGATCGGTTACATTTGTTATAAGCCTTATCCCATTAGTTAGCTAATTTGTATAATTTTGTGTTTGTTTAAAATAAGAATAGTTTTAGTAGTTATAGTAGGGTTTATAAATTTGTAAAGAGGAATATTTTAATTATAAAAATAGTTTAATACAATAGTTGGTACCACAGCTGAGATCCTCATTCTATTGACAATAACACGAAGTGGATTTACTTTTTTGTAGTAATAATAAAAGTTGGTAACACTTTTATTTACATAAAAGACATATTACATTAACACTTAATAATGTAAGTGTGCATACTGTTTAACTTAAAAATATTGATTATATACTTTCACTTGTAATTTTAAAGATGCAATAAAATACTATTATATATATATATATATATACATTTTTTATACACTATTTCACAGCACGCCACTGCACAAGTTTTGGTTTTTGTTTCGTTTACAATACTGCCAACTAAATTGCTATAAAAGAAACAATTAAATACAGCTTTCATTTAACTCCGGTAAGAACTTTTAATTTAAATTTTAATTAATATTTATTACTTAAACGGTGGAACTAAAAAATTAATATATATGTCTCATTAATATACGCATGCGCAAATTTCAAAATTTATACAATATTTTAGCAAAAAGATATTTTGTGTCGCCGTAATTCTAAAAACTCAATCGGTTGCTTACAAATCTAATCTAATATGTATTTTTCTATAACATTTCGCATCAATTAATTAAATAAGTGTATTTATAATAAAATATGGAATAAATAACTGGGTGAAAGCTAAAACATTACAGAGTTAGATAAAAAAAAGGTTTATTGCATTTTGTTTTTATTGTTGCTCTAAATTTCCATGAATATTTGATTTAAGAAGCAAACAAATTAATTCTTTCAATTATTTGATTATAACTAAAGAACTCTTGTATCCGTTCATTAGTGATTAATTAACAATTCTTCTTTCAGTCAGCTTGCGATCAACATAGAATTTATTATGTAATGCTTATTGGAAAATGCATTATAAGTGGAATTTAATCAATTACTTTCAGAGATGTCGAACGAAGCATCAAACAATTTAACTACCAATGTAGGTTCTGATGAGAATGGTGAAGAGGATACCATACTCTGTGTCCTTTTGAAAAATAATAAAATGGCCGCCTCTTACTACAAAATAAGCGAACGTGTGGTAAGACAATGTTACTTAAAAATATAAACATTATAAATTGTTTCATAGCTTTACATACTTAACGATATGGTTGATTTTCAACCGGAATACTTCGTTACCAAATCACTGATCCGGCAAATGAAGACCAAACACATAATTACCATGGGGAACTTATGTGATCCTTTTGTAAAATCCTTGATTAATTTAGTTACCGATCAAGATACTCATACAACTCTTGATTCAGATCAACTGAGGACTATACCCAATAAAATGACACTGCTTCATTCTGCTGAATACAGTTAAGTAAACAAATAATTTATTTTTCGAAAAAACTTCATGTTCTTTCTAGCTCAAACCAATTGCGAGTTTAGGGCAAAATCTTTGCACCTTTCATCAGAACCAGATGATATAGATGACCACGGTAGAGAAATGTATCTGCGGTCATTAATTAATTTCGAATCAAAATTATCGGTTTTTGCCCTTGGTGCTTTGGTGAAGTTTATTGAGAAATCTTGGGCACATCTAATTGTCGATAATTCTGATCAGTTATGTTTCTTTCATATACAACAAATTACACTGTAAGTATGTAAAATTTACCAATACTCTCTAAAATAGTTAATATTTATAAAAATAGGTACTCTCTTTATCCATTTATATTATAGAGCAGACAATGTCTTCATTGATCAGACTACATTTAATGCCTTACATGTCTTCCAAAAGATGCAACATGACTCTGGTTTCAAACACGGACGGATTTCAAGTTCTCGGGAAGGAACCAGTCTATTCCGATTATTCTCACAGTATTGCAAGTCAAAAGTTGGGTTTTTAAAAATGAGGTGAGCATTTTATATTTATGATAATCCAGAAGGAATTTATTTTAATAGCAATAGCAAAAAAATAAAAAAGTTTAGAAAGAAACAAATTCTCTATATTAAGTTTTTAAAAATCTAAATTTATTTCTGCATTTAATTAAATTGGTTTAAATTTTAAAGGAGTTTAATGCTGATGCCTACAAAAAATATTGAAGAACTCAAAAGTCGCTTGGATTTCATAAATTTTGTATTACATAGCAAAAACAGAGGATTTGTAGAGCTTCTTGAAGAGAATTTGAAATATATAGAAGACCTGGATGTAGGAATTAATAATCTTCTATAAACTTACATTTACCATTATTTTATTTCAGATGATTTTGATCAAAATTAATAATTCAAGAGGGACATGTTACGATTGGGAAACATTGTATAGGGTAAATTTAAGTAATTCAAATCAAAATTACTTTTTAGCATCACATTGCAAAAACCTTTAAATCTAAATAATATTTACATTTTCATTAAAACGTTTTTCTACCGATATTAAAACCTAAAAATTAAATTTAAATAATTTTTGTGAATACCACAATAAATTATATTTATTGACTATTGTGATATTAACAAAGAAAAGTACTTTTATTTTATTTATAATTTTATTTTAAAATGTATCATGAAGTAAAAGCCTCCATAATTTTTTAGACCATTTATCATACATTGCACTTAAAGGAATTATGCACTCCATTTGCTAACGAGTCACCTTTCTTTGCAACCTTTATAAACTCGGTGACTGATTCATTGTACGGAATTGAAATGTGCATTGATAACACAATGGATTTTAAGACAAAAAATACATCAAGCAGAGTTATCATCAAAGAAGGCTTGGATACAATTCTGGATAAAAGTAAGTAAGCAGAGAAAGAATTCTTAAACCTGAAGTCTAATACCGATAAAAAAGTATTTATCTGTAGATGACTCTAAAAACTTCTGAAAAATTATAAATTTCTGAATATATTTCAAAAAACTGCTGAAATATGATTTATTTTTAAAGATATTTGTACAAAAATAAAAACTTTCTGTAAAATATTATGAAATGATAACAAATCCCTCAAAAAAGAATTTATCTACTTAAAAAGCTTCTCAGATATGAAACACTATATTTTTCTATACATGTTTTTGAAAGCGGTTGAAGTAAATTTTTGAAGCCATTTGTATTAAAAAAAATTAAAATTTTAGAAGATTTCATATCTATATCGTAATAATGTTTGATTGTATCTATTAGGGAATAGATTTAAACAATTATTTTGTTTTAGATAAAATGATGAAAGACAATACAAAAAAGCACGTAGAAGCAGCTGCCAGAATTGTGCTCGATCAATTACCAGATTATTTAACGGAATGCACAGTTATTTACATACCTGATATGGGACATGTAATTTCTGTTAAAAAATGGAGTGAAACTTGTGATCCTAACGAGTTAATTAATTTTGGATTTCAATTCATGGTTAGGTATTTTTTATTTTTCATATTCTTAAAATTTAATGAATGATAACTTTCAGTTTGAATTAACTGATAATTTACACTACAAAAATCCTTTATGTCAAGGTAAATGGAAAGATTTATTATTATAAATATTTTAATAAACATTATCAAAATTAATTTTAGAATTAGATCATTATCTAGCTGATATCGAATTACAAATTCTTACCCATGAAAATAGGATAATTGAACGTGTGGCAGTATTTGTAAAAAGATTCAACAACTACATCCGGGAACCCCTGCAACTTCTCGGTGTAATTGATTGGTGAAATAATTGAGTTTAATTCTTTTAAAACGATATGAAAATATTTGATTTCAGTTTGATAGCAATGTCCAAAGTAGCTGCAGAAAAGGGTTACATTTGTCCACAACTAAATGGGGACAATATCCACGAAATTAAAAATGGCAGGCATCCCCTGGTGGAATTGTATAGTGGAAATTATGTATCAAATGATTTCTATTCAGGAGGACCTTATCCGCAGATGAAAATAATTACAGGGCCCAACGCTAGTGGGAAAAGTGTTTATTTGAAACAAATTGCTATCATAATTTATTTGGCTCATATTGGATCGTTTCTGCCAGTAACCTGGGCTAATGTTGGAATGGTGCATAGTTTGCATTCAAGAATGCATGCTACAGAATCAGCAGTTCTTCATTTATCTGCTTTTATGATTGATTTGATGCAGGTTTGTAAATTAAAACAATTTTTTTAAATTAAAACAATACCGGTATATAGGGAAAGTAAAAATATTTTTATACCAATCTTTAGATGGCGCAAGCTTTGCATAATGCCAAATCATCCTCCCTCGTCCTAATGGATGAATTTGGAAGAGGAACTACTGGACATGGAGGTATGGCCTTGATAGTAGGTGCTCTTCTTAAGTTTTTAAAACAAGATGAACTTTGCCCTCACGTCCTTGTTTCCACTCACCTAGAAATATATCCAGATTTGATCAATTCCCCACAAGTCCAATGGCTTAAATTGGACCACATGAAAGATCCAGTCACGAATTCTATTGTTTTCCTGTACAAAGTTGTAGAAGGTATTTCTTCCAGTTACGCTGTAGAAATAGCAGCCTCAGCTGGATTACAACCAGATGTAGTGTCAAGGGCTAACCAACTCTTAAATTCTAACATAATTCTACCCATGGAAAACTGTATACCTCCCGATTATAAAATACCTCCAGATCAGATTGATAATACTTTCTTAAAAAACTTTAAAATACCCGAATTTGATGACTAATTATGTTAAAATTACATAATAATTAATTTTAAGTTGTCAAAAGACGTATTTTATTATTTAGTACAGAATAAACAAAATATAAACTAAAAGTGTTTCCTCATGTGCGCTTTCATACTACTAGAATCATAAAAACCCCTTTCACATATATTACAAACATATGGCTTCTCTCCAGTATGTTTCCTCTTGTGAACAGTCAAATTTCCATTCATTGCAAACCTCTTTCCACAGTACGGGCATTCAAAAGGCTTTTCACCAGTGTGAACTTTGTAGTGGGTTATCAAATGGGTTTTTTGCACAAAAGATTTATCACATATATGGCATTTAAACTCTTTCTTCCCACTGTGCACTAAAAGGTGTGTTTTCAAGGAAGCTTTAAGAGCAAAAGATTTACCACATATTTGGCAATTGTAGGGACACACACCATGAACATCAAACATATGTTTGTTATAAGCAATTGTCCCAGAAAAAACGATATCACATTTATCACAGGATTGTACAACCCTGGTTTTTCTGCAATTGTTCTTCTCCAATTCATCATTTTCACGTTCGTGATTCAATCTGTGTTGATTTAATCCTGTCGAACGACTGAATGCTAAAAATTGTTTAATTTTTAAAAATTTTATTAAACATAAATATAAATTCAACTTACATTTTCCACAAATTTCACAAATAAAAGGTTTCTCTCCATTATGTGACCTTAAATGCCTATAGTGATTATGGACTGACTTAGATATTCTACCACAAAGCTCGCACTGATAGACTTCATCATTTGTATGACTCTTCATGTGGTTAAACCAAGACTTGTAGCTGTACAATCTGCTAGGGCTGCAAATTCTACATAAATACCGCTTGATGTTGTTGGTATGTTTTCGCTCACTTCTGTGCTCTTTAAGCTCCTCCAACGTTCCATATTCATCCCCACAATAGCAAGTAAAGGGCGGCCCAACTTCGGGTACCCTGATTGGGCCTAATTTAAACAGATCTACACTATCTTCTTTTTGATTTACATCTTCTTCATATTCTTCTATGTTCTCTTCCATTTCATTCAGGTCTTCTTTTTTATAATATTCATTAGTTTCAGACTCTTCATCATTGTTCTCAACTTCCTCTTCTTCGGCTGTAGTATTATATTCATAATCATTAGTCTCTTCTTCAGATTCTTGTCGTTCTTCTTTAATTTCATAATTTATTACTGATTCATCTTCATCATTTCCTATAATAAAATTATTTAATAACTAGAATATGTAATTATAAAAATATTAATATCTTAAATTTGACCTATTAATACCTCTTTATAAGAGCACATTTATTTTATGGTGCTCAGGGTGTAAGAAATAATAATAATTATAAAATTTTTCAAATGGAAAAAATTATAAAAATTGCAATTTTTATCATGAAAACTTAAGTCATATTTATTACGAACAGAAATAATAATCTTTCTTATACATGCATACATACATAAATACATTTCTTGATTTACTCACTGTGTAATAAACATAATTATGAGGTAATTAAATGCAATACCTTCATTATCAATAATATCCACTTCTTTAGCATCCCCTGCATTAATTAACATACGCAATTTGTCTTGGGCCTTTTTAGAATTATTTATGAACATGTAAATGTGGCACAATTCGTACAAGCAAGTGTAACAAATATTTTGAGGTAAATCGTCATATTCTTCCACCTGCAAGAATAAATCATTTATAGTCATTTGTTGATGATAGTAAATTATGTTAGTGGTTCATACTTCCATTTTCATGTATTTATTGAAAATATCTGGCACATTTACTCCTTCGAAAGCAATTTCAAAAATGTTTATCAACTGGTTTTCATCAGACAGGCAAGTTCTACACACTTTCTCAAAATCCAACTCAGTTTCCAGCTTCACTGACTTTATTTTAGACATTTTTGTTAAAAATTCCGTACAATCAAAGTACAATTTTAACCTCACAAAATAAGTATAGTAATTTAGGCTTCTTCAACATTGGATAGTATTAAAATTCCAGTATATGCCTTAAATCATGCCACGAATTAAGATTTGTGCATCAGAATTTTAAACATTTTTGGAAATTGGCGTGTTTTTAAAGTTACAATGAATAAAAAATTGCTGTAACTGGAATGTGTACATCATAACATCAATGAAGTATTTTATAATTATAATAGCTTTAATGAAATATTTTTTACAATTAAGTGCTTGGGTGTTATAAAGTCTTTGAAATAAAATTTGTATATAATCAAAGTAAAAATATATTATTTGTTTAATATATTAACGGTGCATTTTGGTTTGTTTATATTGGCAACACTTTTGTGTCAATGTAATTTTTTTTTGTTGTCGACAGTTTGGTCGTGCACTTTAGAAGTCATGTTGGTAAAGGCGCGAATTTTAAAAAGTAGAGCCTTGCAAATTTAGACTTTTCCCAAGTTAAGGTAAATCAATAAGTAGATACTAAACTTGTTATAAATATTATTATACAATCAAATAATTTCTTGTGAAAGATAGAAATAAGAAGGGAGATGTAATATAGTGGTAAATTATTTTGAAAGAATATATTTTAATAGATAAAACAATGTAAATAGTAAACAGTTTGCCTATTATTTTTTATAATAGGTAAAATTATATTTTAATTAGCAGTAACTACTCAATAAAAGAAAAACTTTCATGCACATCCACTGCAGCCTAAATATCGCAAAATAAACCTTTAAAAAGTAAATTAACAAATCATTGCCCAGTGGATTTGCATTAAAAGTTAATTTAACATATCATACAAATTTACAACATGCTTTTTACGATGGTTTTTCATACTAGATGAATCAGGAAAACCTTTACTGCAAATATCACACACGTATGGATTTTCTCCAGTGTGTTTTCTAATGTGAACAGTGAGATTGCCATTCAGAGCAAACGTCTTCTCGCAGTAGGGGCAAGAATACGGCCTCTCACCAGTATGTGTCCTTATATGGCTGACTAAATGAGCTTTCTGAGAAAATCGCTTATCACAATATCTACATTCGTACGGTTTGTGCCCAGTATGGGTGCGCTTGTGAAGACCCAACGAAATGGGCCTTGCAAATGCTTTATCGCATATGTTACATTTGTAGCGGCGGATGCCTCTGTGTGAATCCATGTGCATGTTAAATTGTATTTTGTAGTGGAATGACTTGCCACACTCGTTGCATAGGAATTTCTTATCATAGTGGATAACTGTGTGGTGTGCTAAAGAGCCCCTTGTTGAAAACACCTTTTGACAGTGCTTGCATTCAAAGTGGCCCTTTTCTCTCTCCAATTTCTGACCCATGTGTGCGCGAAGCTTATGATGTTTCAAATTTGTAGATTGACTAAATGCTAGAAACAAAAAAAGTAAAATAACTAACAATAAAAGCTGTACTACTGTAATTTTTTTAATCTTTGGATTTTTACCACTTTTAATAATTAATAAAAAAGGATTATATATTATATTACATTATAATTATTAAAAAAGCTAAATTGAGTTTGTATAAACTTAATAAAGTACAAATTATGATAATTTTTAATAGAAAGTTAATTGTTAGATCATAACACAAATATATTATTACCTTTATCACATTGATCACACTTGTAAGGCTTTTCTCCAGTATGAGTTAAAATATGTCGTTCCCGGTTGCCAGGAACACTAAATTTCTTCCCGCAAATGTGACACTCATACGGCTTTTCCCCAGTATGCACCCGCATATGATTCCTCCAATGCCGATAACTGTAGACCTTACTGGGATTGCAAATTCTGCAGAGGTACTGTCGCATGATGTAATGCTTATGCAGTGTCCTGTGCATCTTGATTTCGCTGAGGGTGCTGAAGCTCTCGGAGCAGTTATTACAAATAAATGGGGGTCCTGGCTCTGTCACTTTAATTGGACCCATTTGTAGCAAGTCATTAGTGTTATCTTGCATATTCCATCCAGTCGTGTCATTGTTTTCCGTGGTGACTATACTTTCATGGTAGACTTCCTCATCTCCGCTCTGGACTTTTAAGACCAGCTCTTTGAGCTTAGTATCAGCTTCTCTGCAATTGTTTATGAACAGGTAAACTCTACATACCTCATAAAGGCACATCGTGCAGAGATTTTGAGGTAAATCATCTTGATCCTCTACCTAAAAAATTAATATTTTTAATAATAACAAAAATATTCCTTATACCAGTTTTAAATACCTGCCTTTATTGCCATGTATTGGTCAAAAACTTCTGCAACACTTAACCCCCCCAGAGAGATTTGATGAATGTTTGTTAACTCATTTTTCGATGATAAACATGACCGACACACATCATCGAAATTAACATATTCGTCTTCTTTTTTGGCCCTCAGCAACCTTTCCAGCGAGGCCGAAATTGTCGAATTGAAGATGTTTACCCTCTTGTCCATTTTTATCGTTTTAATTCCCAAAAATAACACCACTTAATCATAGATAGCTTAATAAAACGACGCACATTAAATGATTTGTAAGCCCTGTAAAATGAAGGTAGGTACAAAAACTATAACCATTGCCAACGCGAACATATCATAATCCACTAAGTAATACTGAAGCGAAAATATTATTTCAATTCTATTTTTGATAATATTTTAGAAAATATAAAACAGCTATTAAATATATATTTTTTTTAAGTTTTAGTTTTAATACTTGATTTGTTGTTGATATAAAGTCTGTAAGAATCCATAGATAATATATATTCGAGAGGTACGCAATGGTTTTAGTTTATAGATTGACTCAAAAATGTTACCTACTATATATTGTAATATTCATAGATCATTAACATATGAGTTTAGAAGTTTCCGACGCTCGAAAGGGTAAATGGAAGGGGAGAGAGAAAAAAGTTACAAATATTTAAACTCTATTTTCACACTACATCTTAGAAAACCTATAAATCTTTGTTAGTATTTTAAGATTATATACATTTTTTAGAGGTTCTGTTTTTCGGGTTGCTGTTAACATAAAAGTCACTAAGAATTTATAGATTATTTCTATTCGAGTTCGTTAATTGATTGACTCAAAAATGTTGACAATCAAGTAAATATACATTCATAGATAATACATTTATGATATATTTTCTTCATGTTATAAATAAATCAGATCAGAAATGCTTCCAACATGCGTGTGCACGAAATTGTTTATAAACTGTTTTATATAGATTTGAATTTTTAGACGAATTCATAAACGAATAAATACCAATTTTTAGAACTTACAAGTAACAAAATTTGTTCATTTTGATTTTTTTGCTTAAAATATATCCTAACCAATGTTTTGGAAAATATTTGATATCTCTAAAACAGAATTGATAAAATATTTAAGATATTGCCCTATATATAAAATAGTAGTGTGGACTTAATGACTGGATTCCAGGTGTAATTATAATAATAGCACTATTTATTTAATAATATATTTTTATTACATTAAAAATACAATTAATAACACATATAAAATTAAAACGTAAATCTTAATAAATGACTTAAAAAATATACATGTATATGGCGGCAACAGAATCACAATTGAACATCCTCGAAGGTAACAGGTTTTAGCGTTACTTTGCTCTTCGAAGTTCTCCTCAGGCTACCTAAAATATTCAGCATCTCTGAAACTGCTTTAGGAGCTTCACGCTCTTTTTTATTGTTGTTCTCGTTCTTCGCCTTCCTAAGCGTGAAGAATCCACCTTTGATCTGATTAATTATCTCGTCGTTGACACCGCCGACTGGGGCTGGAATCTTTTTACCATCGACGGGTGTGATTTCTAAGGGCTTATTGTTGTTTTCCGGAGGCGGTGAGAGTCGGTTGAGTTTTTTTATTCGTAGGGGAACCGTCGGTGGTGTAAGGGATAGGGGCGGCGCTGGTGGTGGCGGTGGTGGTAGTGGCGGGGCTACTGGCGGCGCCCTAAGTTGGGTTTCCGCTTTTTCCGCTCGTTCAAGGGCGTGTTGTAGTTCAGATTCGACTAATTTTAGGCGTTCTTCAAGCACTTCTACGTGCGAGTTGTTTTCTTGATCTTCTAGTTTTTCCTTTAAGAAAATAATAAATTAAATGTGCAACCGATTATTAATAGTATATAGTTTTGATCTGTATACAAAAATGATTGTATAAATATGGAAATATTTATACAATCATTTTTTGTTGGTGTAATACCTGAAGAGCTTGGATTTCTACGACGTGTTTATTCCTTTCATCCTCAATGATACTTTTGAGTTCCTCAATTTCTTGCATCAAGAGAAGGGAGTCGATGCCGTCCTCTAGTTTTAAACCTTGTAAGAGGATTGTGCTTTGGTGTGCTAATACGTTTCTTTCCTTTTTGTAATCGTCTGCCTCTTTCCTACAACACAAGTTAATATTAAAAATTAAATGGAATTCTGGAAAATATTTTTTATGTTTAATATACCTTAAAATAACAGCATTATTCTTTTGATTTTTCATCATTTCCTTTAAGTCTTCGAGCTCTTTCTTCATCATATTGGATACTCGTATGATCTGCTCGTGGCTCTGGTTTAAGTCCTTAAGTTCATGCTGCAGTCTTTCGTTTCGTTTCCTTTCTTCTTCCAATTCCTAAATATTTAAAAGAATCAATAAAATAATTTCGACTCAAACAGATACAATCGCACAATAACTTGATTTTAATAAACAATATTACCTGTGCTAATTGTACATTCGATTCTGTAGCTTCGAACTCTAACAACTTTGCAGAATTCAGTTCGGCTTGCAGGTAGGCCACATCGGCGCTTAAGTTTTTCACGCACTCTTTCAGGTTTTCTAATTCACCATCTGAGCTCGGTTCGCATGCATCCACCCCTTCGTCGACTGAATCTGTGTCTAATAACATCGTTCTCCTTCGTAATACTTTATTTTCCCGGTACCAATTCGAGGCGTCTGCCAGGGCCCTAAATGAACAGTAGTAAACTTTCACTACGATAATACAAAGGGTTGTGCAGGGTCATTAATGAATTATCAGATTTTTGTAGAGGAAGTGAATGAATTTTTAATTATAACCGATTAGTCTACCTGTCTATTAACACAAAGAATTTTAGTTTTAATATTTTATATTTAATGTGTGAATATGTAGATTGTATGTTTATAATTAAGTAAATATTGCTTATAAATATATTATTCGTAGTAGTAGTAAAACTGTTCTTTTATTAAAGTCAAAAAACAATATGTTGGATGCTTGAAGCCCAACTTTTTGATACATCTTGAATCAGAAACTTAATATCTCTTGTAAAGGTTGAAACTATAGTTACTGAATAAATTGTGGTATTGACAAAGTACAGTTTATGTATATTAAATGTATATAAGAAATATTTGTAAAGTATAAAAAAATACAAACAATGCATACACTTTTTAGTTAAACCGTGTGATTTTTGAGAAAAGTATAATAATTGTGAAATATAATCATCAACATATAAATCCATGTGTATTTACAAACCTATTCATAGCCCCTGTTTCAACCTCATATTGATTCTTCAAAGCATCATACTCCTTGAACAACCTCTTCGACGCCGTCGTCAACTTCGCCAGGCTTTCATTCCTTTCGAAAAGCTCAGTCTCCATCTCCTCGTGCTTGATCTGCAGTTGCGAGTACTTTTTGTCCAGATCATTAACGGACCTCCTTGCTAGGAAGACCGACAAAATTTTAGACGTCATTTCGACCGTTCAAAGGAAAACAAAAATTGACATACCTTGTTCCCGCTCTGACAGCAGTATCTTCCTTTTCTCCTCCGCCTCCTCATACTTGGCCTTCCACCTGCTGGCCTCGTCGAAGAACGGCTTAATTTGCGTCGGAGAATGCAAGCCAGGTTTGCTGTTGGTCCTCCTGAGGGGCAGCTTGGTGTTCCCGTTGATCAGGCAAGATGCGACCGTCCTGTGCGTGGCCATATTCTTGCATCCGAGTTGCACTCAACTGGAAGTGGAAATGGCACAAAATCACTTAACGTATTTTTGGAGAAAAATATAAACAACTGCGTCCGTTCCCTAATTAAGAGATTCCACACCTCGAAGGAGTATTTTTAGAGAGCGCATTCAGATTTGCTCTACCGCCCAAACTGATGTGATAAGGTTCTAAGTTGTTCTAAGTTATCAGGAAAACGTAACGCGTGATTCACGTCTATTTAAACCCGAATGTAGTCGGTGAATAATTCATGCGTTTTCCTATGACACACGCATTTTTCTCTGAATTACGCTGCGCGATGTAATTATTAAAAATGAAAACATGCGTTCGTTTAACGCATTCATGAATTATTCAACCACCAGACTGAGTGGGACCATTTTTTTTCTTTACAAGATACGTTTATCTTGTTTACTCACAACGCCTTAACGAGGCACTGAATTAACGAATTATTACTTGCGTGAATGTTGTTTAATGTGTATTTGATTTGAAGCAACTCAAGGTTAGATTAACCGTTATATTATTAGTCAATATTATCCTTTAATCTGTACCTATTAAACATACAGGCGTGTGTCTTATCTTTGATATAATGATGATTAATATTTGTATAACGTGCTATAACAGGTACTAATAATAATGCAAAGTGAAATAAGTTTTATGTAGTATTTATACAAAACTTTTAAAAATCTAATTTTTATAGTAATCGACACATAGAACAATTGGGGTAAGTCAAGAGTACGCTAGGGTAATTAATAGTTTATTGTGATAGGTCAAGAGTACGCCAAGGTAATAAATAATTTATTGGGGTAGGTAAAGAGTACGCTAGGGTTTTTAATAGTTTATTGGGATAGGTCAAGAGTACGCTAAGATAATAAATAATTTATTGAGGTAGATCAAGGCAGTGAATAATTAGTTTGGTCATTTTGTATATTATTGCGAAACTATAGGAGTAAGTGTTAAAGAATGAATGAAGGAGATATGTTTAAAAGTTTTTAAGCTGCCAAGAAAATCTTTTTAAATTAAATACAATAGTTCGTTTTGCTTTCTTTTGTAAATACTATTACAACATCTTAATATAACCAGACAATAAATTAATCAATGCATAACACACATCAATCACTCGACAATAGTATTCTTCTGCTCATTACAAACCACACACGTGGATTTCATAATACTTAGAAAGTCCTGTAAAATCTTACCTCATCATACAACACATATGACACCATCACAATTGCGATAACGGAACATCATCCGAGAACCGTCGATACAAAAAACGGATATTATCAACCGCTATCAACAAGCCAAAACCGATTCGTCAGCTGTCCGATTATTTATAAACACTTGTTGCAGAAATCAAACAGCGGCCATCTGGTCTGGTGAAGTTGCGCAACTTCTGGTGGACGGATTAATTTTACTAAAACCGTTAGAAGACGGCGAGCTCGGACGATTCATTCGGCACCGGAAGTAACTCGAGCGCCGAATTAATCACGTCGAGTACCTTCTTAATTATTGCGATTCCGTGAGAAGATTTACTTAGGATGCCGTAGAAAGTTCCTTCGTAATTGCTGCATTATTTACTCGTGGCGTGTATAATGTCTGGGTGTGATTTTGTATTGTCCTCGGGTGATTATTCCTTATTGTTTGTCGAAATATCATCTCGGATGACTATTAAGTTCGAAGGTAGGGTATTTAATAAGTTCCGATCGAGAGGAGACTTTAATGATCATCGTGGATATTCTGGGAATTGAAACACATAAAAATTAACCACTCTATATGTGGAAATAATTTTATTCACAGAACCTAATCAACAAAAAAGTTACTAAGACTTTAAATACTAGATATACTATTTATGGCTTTGTTCTCATTACCAATAACCGAATCTACATTTAGAAAATTACAGTAGTAGTGAGTATTTGGCTGTCGACCACGTGGTCCTTCCACCGTAGAAAATTATATAAATCTGTATTTTTTTTTTGTAATGAAACAATTTATTTTTAATGACTACGGGAAAATAACATTGATTCATACCGGTAATTACTTCTGAAAGTGGATTGTTTTTCTTTAATTGAAGTAATTATTATTTATTTCAACAGAGGAATTGCGACTAATTAACACTTGTCATTAATAAGAGAGAGAGAGAGAGAGAGAGAGAGAGAGAGATTTTCTCATTACACATTAATAATTGTAACTTATGCAGGTAATTTATATTTACTTTCTAATTAAACAATATTGAGTACAATATAGCGATATTTCAGTTTCAGACTTTCAATAATTTAAATTTCTTAGTGGAAAAATCGAAAATTATTCACCACTTCAAATCAAATATTTAAAAACATTTTAAATTTCATTGCTTGTATATCGGAAAAAAATTAACGCCGATTGCTTTTTATGAAACCTTCACTTTTAGCAGAGAGAATTGAGGATAAATGGACATGTAACATTCATGGCCTGTCCAAAAACTTATTCAATAATTTTCAATAAAAAAAAAACTCCTACTTAAACAGGTTTGACATAGATAGGTTGCGAGTAAATCTTGTTGCAAAATATCAACACAGCATTTATTGATTATGAATACATATAATAATTATTGTAATGTATTCATTACAATAATTTTATATATTTGATACCTATTAATATTAAATATTTAATTTGGATATAAACTAAGATTCTAAAAATTGTGTGTTAAATTCACTACAATTGTTTCACAAATTTGTTAAACACATTGCGAAACAATTGTAGTAAAAATTAACACACATTTTTGAAAGTCTGAGGTATTTACAACTTTAATATATAAATGAATATGGATTTTCAACATCTTAACGCCTTATCTATCAACCAAACTAAATATGCAATTTTAATTCTATTTCATGTGTATATTAGTTTAAAAGTTATTTGTTTTAGACTCCATACTTGCTTGATATTATTAACGTTATTTTATCGTCATTATTGTCGATTTTCAAACTTAAAAAAAATTTAAATCATTTATTTACTTGTATTGTATTATATTTCATCTTTATCAATCATGCATTACATAAATATAAAATTCTACTAACAATATAAGAAAAATATATACAAATAATTTTAACTGCATCTAGAAGGGCGGAGTTCACTCTTATGAATGATCTTCCACTCGAAACCGCTGATAGTTGACATAAAATTTTTAGTATTTACACGTATAATGTCAAGTACAATTTTGCTCATTAAAGGTTATCTATAGAACCGATCTGTCCCGCCATCCGTGTATGGTGCAATTAACAGAATGTGAAATTGCATAACGCGTGCATCATAATTAATCTGATGACATTGTATTGTACAGTTATAGGAATACACAATTTATGCTATTGTTGAAATTCAACGTCAAGTTCATCCTGTGATTGTCAATTTAAAAAAAATATTTTTAGTACGCAATATGAATTATATGTAACAAGGATAAAATAATAGTTAATGGTATGATTAATAAATTGATTAACTAAAAAACTTAAAATTTTTTATCTTGAATAACTTAAAACTATAACACACTTTGAAATGAAAGTTTTTTTGCTCTAACTGTAGTAAGAAATGCTCACTGGAAGAAGAGGTTTTATTTCGCAATGATTTTGAAAAATCCGGATGAAAAATTATTGGAAAACTATTGAAGAATTGAAGAAGACGTTAAATTGGAAGCGAAATTTCTTGAATGTTTTAAAACCCTTGAAGAAAATTCTCCAAATTTGGAAGAGAACTTTCTTTGCTCTGTAGAACGGCCAGATATGGGAAACGAACATGAAAATTGGTTTTCTGGAAAAGCCAGGCTAGAAGAGGTGGATACTTTGGAAAGAATTTGGCCCAACATACAGATTTAAAAAAGGCGATACAAATTTAAAAAAATGCAAATCTACTGAAGAAATAATTCAGAACCAATTTTAAATGCTTGAATAATTGAAGAAAATTTACATGAAAATTCCAAAAACTTAGAAAGAATTTCTCGCATCTAAAGAAACGAAAATTCTAGAAAATAGTATCACTATTACAATGATAAAAATCTTGATCAAAAATTTCTGGAAGATTCACCAAAAGATGCTAAATTTACGTAAAAAAGAACAGAAATTGTATCACCCTTGATGGAAGTTCCATAAATTGGAGTAAATTTTTAAAGAACTGAGATATTTTAGACTCTTGAAAATTTTAATGGGAAATTGCTTGAAAATTCCACCTTTGAAGAAAATTTTCGTAATTTGGAAGAGAAATGTTTGAACATTTCTTCACGAATTGATAAAAAGTTTTGAACTCTTCCAAAAAATTCAGTGCATAGAAAATTTTACTCTATGACAAATAAAGCCGATTTCTACTTTTTTTAAATCTCAAAAAATTGTTTCTTGATAGTAGAGGCGTTTACTTCATGGTACATCTTGATTAACTTGGAATTAAAATACGGTGATGTTGTTTATTAAAAAATGGTGATGTGGCCATCATAGTACTTTCAATATATTTTTCTCGAAAGCTATGAGGTTTATGCAAAAAGACTATTCTTAATTTGGAGAATTTGAAAGATATTAGTTGAAGAATTGATCGACACAAACCAATTGTTGATCATTATTTACATAATATTTCATAATGCTTCACCAAGAGATAAGTGAGAAAGTTATTCAAAAAAAGATATTATCCCAATCCAAACTTCTCTACTCATAAGCTACAGTAAAGCAATCAAGATCTGACTAGAGTTCAGCTTGTTAGCAAACGATTAAAAGAAATTTAACGATGATAAGAGATACCGACGAAGAAACAGTAAAAATAAAAGAAACGGAAATTGTTACGGTTGTGCAAGCATAATATTAATAATTTGATAGAAACTGGAAGAATCTGGACCTTAAATGAAGGTCCAATACCTGCAGTTAAGCGGCAAAAGCAATTCCTGAATTAGTAGGCAAAAAAACCCCGTGCTGGCCAAGACGGAAATTTCCCGGAAACCGCTTAAGTTCCAAGATGTCATTTGAATCTCTGTATTTGTCCATATAGTATTTTAATTTTTAATATTTTAGTGTTCTTACTGTTGTGAATGTTTTTTCATTTGGTTTTATATCAGAGAAAAATGTTCAAAGAAACTGCAACTATGCATTACGTGATATGTAGAGCTGAAGATCATCCTTACAAAATGTAATCTGGTATGCGTCTGTCTCCAGAAAATTCACTTCCTTCCAAAAGATACATTTACACTTAAGAGCTACAATATCTTTAAGAAAGAGGTAATACGAGTATTATGAAAACCGTATCACAAAAGAAGTAACTAATTTTAGTAAACTAGGGCTAAGGGCAGACCTATAAGCCACGCCTGAATAATGTACCACCAATGATTATTACAATATTCAATATTATCCATTATCTATCTATAGGCAAAAAATGTCAAAATTATTAATTTTTTTTTTTTTTTTCGCCAGTTATATCTGTCATGCTGACATAAACAGCTCAAATATTCTCTCTGCAAAAAGAAACAAGCTAAGTGAAGCAGTATTGATGAAGACTATTCATGGGTTTGAGTTGAATATCATTTGAAGAAGTGAATTTTAGAGAATTATTCATACAAAATTTTCAAATAATTTTTTATGAAGTTTTACTGATTGGAGGGTGGGATAGAGATCACCCACCCACCCTACCTATACATATACGTTTAAATTACTGATCGTCTCTCGGTTTGGAGTAAAACTAATTACAAAACTTTTTGAATAAAAAAAGAAATTCAAAAGGTAAAGTTTTGAGTAAGGAAATTATTAAAATTTTTATGCATGGTGGGTAGGCAGACTTTAAATCTAAATTAGATAAGATTAGCTACAGAAAGTCATTTATTTTAAACTTAAATTTTGATTTTGTTTTATTTTTCATTACGTAAAGGGTTTGCTTGTTTTTAGCAGCAAAATCATCAACGATTTGTGATTAAAGTTATCATGTATATGTAGGGTGGGTGGGTGGTCTCTATCTCACCCTCCAATCAGTAAAACATAATCGAGGATTTTAGTTAGAAGTTGTAAAATGTGAACAAACACAAAATAATCGGATTTTTTAATTGATGTATTCATACAAATATTTGAAATTATTTTTAATGATGTTTTACTGATTGGATGGTGGGATAGAGGCCACTCACCCACCCTACATATACATATTAACTTTAATTACTGATCGCCTCGCGGTTTGCAATAACTTTAATTCCAAAATTTGAATAAATGAAAATTGACAAAATACATTTTTGAGTGTGCAAATTAATACAAATTATATACATGTTACGTCGAAAGGCTTTAAATCAAGCTTAAATAAGATTAGCTATAGAAGGTCATTTATATTTAAACTTAAATTTGGATTATGTTATTATTTTTTATTACATACAAGCTTTTATTGTTTTGTAAGCAACAAAATCATCAATAATTAGTATTATAAGTTATCATGTATATGTAGGGTGGGTGGGTGGCCTCTATCCCACCCTCAAATCAGTAAAACATAAACGAGGGTTTTAATTAAAAGCTGTAAAATATAACACAAAAATGCAATTCTTTGAGATTTATTCATACTAAATTTTCAAATAATTTTTGTTGATGTTTTACTGATTGAAGGGTGGGATAGAGGCCACCCACCCACCCTACATATACATATAAATTTCAATTACTGATTGTCTCGCGGTTTGGAGTAAAATTAATTACAAAACTTTTTGACTAAAAAGAAAATTTAAAAGGTAAAATTTTTGAGTGAGGATATACATAAAAATTTTATGCATGGTAGGTAGGCAGACTTTAAATCTAAATTAGATAAGATTAACTATAGAAGGTCATTTATATTTAAACTTAAATTTTGATTTTGTTTTATTTTTCATTACATACAAGGTTTTATAGTTTTTTGCAGCAAAATCATCAATAATTAGTATTTAAGGTTATCATGTACATGAAGGGTGGGTGGGTGGCCTCTATCCCACCCTTCAATCAGTAAATCATAAGCGAGGGTTGCAATTAAAAATTGTAAAATGTAAAGAAATATAAAAAATGGTGATGTGGATTTTCCTTACATTTTTCTCGAAAACAGCTTTTTACGCAAAAGGTCTATTCTTAATAATTTGTTCAATTTTGGATTCTTTGCAATTACTTGTTATATAAATTTCATGTAACTCATATAGTTTATTAGCAGTAGGCAAAATATCAAAATTTTTAATTTTTATTTTGTTTTCTCGCAAGTTAAGAACTTTATGAAAAATATGTAAGAATAAAACTTGTCCAGTTTCTCATTCCCTTTACCTATTGTTTGAAAAGTTATGTAATATTTTTTAAATTTAGAAAAATATTGAGAATAATCAAAAAACGCCTCCAGTAAACATCCACTTCTTGTTTATGAACGTTTAACAAAATATTTCAGTTTTGGTTTCTAATAATGAAACCTTAAATTAAAAGTTTCAAATGTTTACAAATGTTTATTTTTTTTTTGAGATACAGTGCCCACAGATATTTTCATTCACGAAAATATTTTCCCTATATACATATTCTATATAGGGAAAGTAAAAATAAAGTAGAATTGAACATTTTTCAAAATGATTTGATTTGAAATATTTAAAGAAAATTTGTGCAATTTGTGAGGAAATTTCTAGAAAACTCTCAAAGAACTGATTGTTATTGAAAAAAACTTTTCGCAATTTGTAAGAATTTCTGGAAAATTCTCAAATAATTGAGAAAAAATTTAAAATTGGAAAGGAAATTGCTTGAAATTTTTTTGCAATTTGGAAAATAAATTTCTTAAAAATTCATGGTAGAAAAACTGCTGACAAATTTTTCATATCTAGAAAGAAAAATTTAATATTATTTATATTATAAAATTTTGTTCAAAAATGCTAGAAAAACTGCCCATACATTCTACACATCCAGAATGAAAATTTTAAAATTATTTATTTCTTAAAATTTCCTTTCTAGATGTGTAAAATTTGTCAGTAGTTTTTCTACCATTTTTCGGAGAATATTTTTTAATATTTTACTTTATCAAGCATGAAATTTTCGAAAAATAACACTAGAAGAAAAATATCACAATTTGAAAGAGAAATTTTTGGAAAATTTCGATATACAGACAACTTAACCAATTTCAATTGAACTCGTTAACTATTTCAATAATTATCACTATAGCATTAAACAGGCAACAGTACAGAGTTTTAACAATTTGAAGTCCAAAATTACATTGTATATATATAATTGTATACCTTAACAATTATATATACAGGGTGTCCCGTTAATGCGGGGAAATGGCTAGACCATAGATTCCTGGGGTCAAAATATGACGATTTAACGCAACTTATCTATATCCAAAAATTTACGGTTAAGCCGGAATTTGGCTTCAAAGTTTCAATTTTTTTTAATTCTTTTGTTTATAACAATTGAACGCTTTATTTGATTTGAATGAAACTTATTATTAATAAGCACCATAATATCATACATCATTTCAGTTATTGTTAGTATTAGTGATTGACAGGAAGTATAAAAAACAGTAGTACCACCACTTAAAAACTAAAATATTTTTTTATTGGTGCATCCAATAAAAGGGGCAAAAAAAGGGCATTAGATTTAAAAACTTTTTTGACTCTTACTAGTTTTTGATATCTTGTAGGGTTTTTGCACAAAAAAATAAAATATGAATATAGTATACTCATTATGCACTAATTACTAAGTAAATAAACTTACTCTATTGAATAAAAATTAAATAATATCAATTCATAAAATAAATCAAAACAACATCTAACACTTTTCAAACAATTTTGTTTGCCAAATCCTAATACAAATAAGATATCTGTTTGTTCCAAATATGAATATTTATTAACTATAATAAAGTTAAAAATTAATTGTTAAAAGACACTAAATAATTATTATTATACATAATTTACATTTTTTAAACAAAGACGGCCAGGAAAAACATTTTTTTTTTCGATTCGATGAAAAACTTGATTTTGTTTTTACTAAATAAAAAATATATATTTTATTTTTTTGTGGGAAAACCTTAAAAGATATCAAATATTATTAAGAGATAAAAAAGTTTTTAAATGAAATTGTCTTTCAAGTAGTATTTTTTTAGTTTTTATTAGATCCACCAATAAAAAAATATTTTAGTTTTTAAGTGGTGGTACTACTGTTTCTTATACTTCTTGTTAACCAATAATAGTCATAATAACTGAAATTATGTATTATATTATGGTAGTTATCAAAAATAAATTTCATTGAAATCAAATAAAGCGTTCAATTGTTATAAACAAAAGAAATAAAAAAATTTGAAACTTTGAAGCCAAATTCCGGCTTAACCGTAAATTTTTGGATATAGATAAGTTGCGTTAAATCGTCATATTTTGACCTCAGGAATCTATGGTCTAGCCATTTCCCCGCATTAACGGGACACCCTGTATATACAATGTAATTTTGGACTTCAAATTGTTTTATCAAAATATTTGATTTTTGTGTGAGTTACGTGAAGGTAAACTTGATTATCAAAATATATTTGTAAATATGCATCTAGTTTGCATAATCAATTAGCCACAGCCACATTTTGCTTGCTGTGTCTCTGCCAGAAGCTCTTTTTGACTTTACCCGCCTTCTCCTTCATATTTTCACCCTTCCCATTACTCTTGGTGGGATGGAGGATTTTTTTAATCCAGTTACTTTTTGTCTTAACTTTCTTTTCCTCAACATCAACAGTATTCAAGTTTGCGCTAGAGTTTAACTGTGGTTGATCTCTGGTTTTGGACAAATTAACCATACTGTTGAATGAAACTCCCTCTTTTCTGGTTTCAAGGAGGAGTCATCATTTAGTCGGATTGCAGGAGGCACATGGTTAATTTTAATATTGGAACGTACTAGATGTAAATCAGATCTGTTTAAACTCGTTTTCCTAGGTGCTTCATGTTTAGCAGTACGTATTGAATTATAGAGTGTTTCCCAAAAATTCCAAAGTCTACTGGTGCGTTTGTAATCCAGAATGAAATAACATTTGAGTTCAACAGGAATTTCACAATGAATATAGATGCAGAGAATTATTTTACGCATCCGCTGATTAATTCCTATTGCTTGAGCAAAACTGACAAAAAACTTATTCGCCGCACTTGTCTTAGACGAAGAGGTATTAAATGAATAAAAGGATTTACAATAAGAGATCACTTTCTAAAATGTAATGTACCAAAATTAATTGGCTCAGATGAAGAAGTATTAAAAGAATAAAGGATTTACAATAAGAAATGATATCAAATAAGTAACCATCTTTTAACTTGTTTAGAGTTACGAAAAGTTTTTAAAGTTTTTAGCAATGCACTTCTAATAAAACTTTTTCACAATTGATTTATTATGCTATCCATTTTCCCTATTTTAAAATCGACCAGACTTTTTTGGTTACGATAGGTTTATCTTCAGATTATGGCCAAACAAGGTGTTGGTGATTATTGACTCACTTTTTATAAGTTTTGTTGCTGTGAATGTCGCATGATTAAGAGTGTTACGTTCTCAATGATCATGATAGAAATCTGAGAAATTTTGCTCTTTATGATTAATATTAGGTGAAGAGTAACACTTGTTTTGTTCCATAATGTTTTTATTTTCAGTTGCCTGACACGTGTTTCGGTCTTCGCAGACCATTTACAAAGTTTAAACTTTCTTTATGATTACGTGTGTTGCAAGGTGAAAATACTTCCTATTTTGATCGAGTGATATTTATTTTCGTTCTGCTTGTACATAAAACGATAGCCTTTACTTTGGTTTGGTTTCAGTTTTTTCCCTTTTCTGTAATAAATATTTCTTACACAATTTATTTTATCGTTAACGCTGATTGCCTCTTCAAATTCCTTTAATTCGTTTTCCAAATAAATTCTCAACATTTGTAATATGTTGAGGCTGTCATTGTCCTTCATAGAGTACTAACGTTAATTGAAGTATTTCAATTCAACGGTACTTGTAAAAACATTCGTACGCAATTATTTAACTGGACTGTATATTAATGTTTAATATTTTTTCATATAAAAGTTTGAAATGAACACTGCAGTGTTCAACAATAAATGTGAAACCCTCCCAACTGTGTTGTGTAAATAATTGCAGTGTTCAACAACTCCCAACTGTGTTGTTTTATTTCAATGTGTTATGGAGTTTCATCATGTATCCGTCTCGTGAATTCAATATAAAAGTTTGTTTCAAAAAGGAATTTTTACTTAGTTGATAGCGTTGCATATAAAATTAATATAATTTGCATATTTTAATTTCATCGATTATAATGTCTTCATTTGAAATTTACAATATTCACTGCATAAATCAATTTGTTAATAGTTACATGGAAATTGCATTACTGAAAAAAAGTTAATTGCATGCATTTTGCTACCTCAGAACGGTGACTGGATATAAAATTTTTATGCGTGTAATTTATCTAATTAAAGATTGTAATGCAATGAAAGTTCCCTCTTATGAAGTTGGTTGCATCAATAATATTATCAATATAATCAATATTATTTTTAAAATGGGTTGAGTAAAACACTTGTTTTGTTCCATGATTTTATTAACAGTTTCCTGACACGTGTTTCGATCCGTTTAACTTTGAAAATGATCGTAACGGATCGAAACACGTGTCAGGAAACTGTTAATAAAATCATGGAACAAAACAAGTGTTTTACTCAACCCATTTTGAATATATGGTTCCATCAAGAAAGTAGCAGAAGAATTATTGAATATAATATTATTTTTGTGTAAAAGTTTCATTCATTTTATTCCTGTTTAATAGTTATTCGTTATTTAGAATAAATAAGTCCTATTTTTTAATTATTATCTTCAACAATTTTAATAAATGAAGTAGTGGTAGTAGTATTAGTGTTTTTGGCTATTGACCACGTAATCCTTCCACCATGTACATTTGTGTATTTGTATGTGTGTGTGTAAATGAGCTTGTTACTTTAGAGGATCGCCTCCGTCACTCGAAAACACCATTAATTGTATCCCAATGGTGAATGATGAAATACTTTACTAGATAAGGTAATTATAATATATATTGTACAGACGAATTTCATTAATTAATTTAAATGCATAATAATTATTTGTAATAAAAATTTGCTTTAGAGGAAACATTTAATCGATTCTAATTATAATTTTTTCGATGGTCGAAAGCTATGAAGATAAAAATGTCGAAGATTTTATAGTCGCAATTTAAGATATTAGTGTAATATGATATTCAATAAAAAAGGATCTTTATATCTCTCTACATACAATTTATTGCATTCGATAAATATAAAATTACAACAAAACGTTCCTATAAAAATTTATATTATTTTATTTTCATTTAATCTATGTATTGAAATATTTAATCACTTTGTAATAAGTATAATCCAGAAAGTATTAAGATAAGTGATTTAAAATACACCAAATTTAAAATTCTGAAAGTATCATAACTTTAATACTTAACACCTACAGCAAATCTTGGTTTTGAATTATGCATTTATTAATGATCAGTAATTACATCACATTAACGCATTTTAAAGATTTTTCAATTAAAACGTCGATTACGAATTATTTCCATTAAGCATCCACATTTATGCAATTCCAAGAAGTGACCCAGGATGTTGGGCAAGCTCCTAATCGACGATTAAACGAATCTTTAATTGGCTGCAATTTTGCACTCGACGTTCATTTCAATTAGCAGAGGCTGGTCCATTTAGATAATCGGGTCGCTTACAAAACACTCTTTTTTTGCCCTGCTCGTATCTAATTCTAATAATTTTAGAAGCGTGGGACTGCAGCGGCCGCGTTATCTTCCAAGTTCTTAATTTCCTCCAGGAAGTCACTGGATTGTAACGCATCCTCTGGCCCGAATTCTTGAAACAAACTAGGAACATAGATAAAAAGTTGTACTCTTTGATTATTTCTTATTATTTATTTACTTGTATAAAGATACAAGATACTTTATAATAATGTTATGTATTAATTAAAACATATTTCAAATTGTTTTTCTTATTTTAATTAACACCAACCTTCAAATCGTCAATAATTGTTTACATTACATGGGTAATAATATCACACGATAGTTTTATTTATGACAAGAGGTAACGTTTTGTTATTGTTTTTAATTAACGGTGAAGGTAAATTATGCTGTTAGTTTTTCAAGGTGATGGGATTATGTTTAATAGTATTCATCATAATATATAATGATTTAAAAAAAGTCTTTAGTCAAATATTGTTCATTGGAAGAGAATGTATACTTAAGACAACTTTTTGTATTACGTATTTATTAAAATATTTGCCAAAATTGAAAGCAAATGAAAATTTTAATTGAAGAATTACTTTCTAACACAAAACGTAGATTTGTTCTGATCTCTGAAGCAATTATAATTTGTCCATTATTGTAATAACTATAGTTTATGTTGGTTATACATACAGACGACTAATTATAACCAATTTGGTATAATACCGTCATCGCATTAAGTCGACCAGTTAATCTAGGAATGCACGCTGACCCAAATTCCCTTAAAATTGTGCATCGCATAAACACAATCGCGTCTATGCCATTCAATTCAAATTTTAGTGGACATGGAATACACCGCTTCACCATTTAAGGGTGACTTAATGATCCCCCCAGAGGCCACGCCTGCCACTTAAAATCCTTTCTACGAATAGTGACCGCACAATTTTCTCACTCATTGTTTCGTCGGGAAAATATCTACATTATTCAGTTTACTGTTAACACATATATATGCAAAAAAAACTACGAAACAGAAATTACTGGCCATGGCGTGGGTTTTACGATTACCATCTGCAGTAATAAAAGCTGCAGCTCGTTACGAGATTAGAATTAATGTCGACATAATTGAATGGTGGATTTTGTTGTGTCGTATGGTTAAATGTTGAATATCTGAATGGATTTTTTGTGTCCAACGTTTTCTAGCGTTTTCAATAAAAGTTGGACGTAAGTAAGCCATGAATAATTACAATTACGACGGCTTAATTATATTCCGCGTTTACATCGCAAGAATAATTTCTCCGTGCAAACAAATTAAAATAAACGATACACAAGCGATAAACATAATTCTTAACTAATTACCTTAACTGAAACAACGTATAAATTAGTTCAGTAGCACATTGTTAGAATGATACGTTATTTTATAGTAATATAATTGATTTAGAAAATGTAAAATATTTTGCCTCCACAAAAATTCTTATGGACGAGTTCAGATGGTTATTTCATACATGAGTAGAAAGTTAATAATTCTAATATAAAATTCCATAAAATGTTAGAATACCCACATAATTTTTATTTCATTCAGTCTCCCACAATATTATATGGGTATGTGCTAATAAAGATAGACTTAACAAACTGATAAACCTATTGCGCTCGTCCATAAAATTATTCATCGCCGCATTGAAAACAAATTGATAATTACATTACGACGTATCCGGTTATGATCATTACAGCAATATCACTTAAGGATATTCTGCATTTGCGACTAAACAAAAGAGCATTACCATAACCAGTACGAAACGTTTATATTTATAAAACCGTGCACCTCGGCAATAAATCCAAGTCTTTATCACAATAGATCGGAGCGCAGCTGTGTAATTATTACCGAGTAATTATTATTACCGCGGCCGTGTGAAACGGCAATAACCGATTTTTTCTTTCTATCGCCGATCGCGAATAATACGTCTATAAATTTTAGCCGCGGCGTTGCTAAAGAGTTGCCTTATTCGCAGATAAATAATTCCGATACAGTTATGCCATATGGTATCCAATAATTAATTGCCGCTGCTTAGAATTCGATCAATGAACGAGCCCACGTTAACCTAGATAAATCAGACTCGGTTTCGTTTCTGTTTCACTTGTCGTCCATACAAATGCACCCAGACAACAATCTCTTAAGGAGTTTTACGTTGAATAAATTAAAGAGTTATTCATTAAAAACATTATTTATTGCAAAACGTTCCAGAATATCAACAAGTCATAGAATCAAAGATATAAAGTACAAAATCCATAAAACAAGAATGCTTTTATTATTTCCAATTAAAATAATTGACGTTCATTAAGTAAAAGCAAAATAACAACTATCCAAACTTTAAAACAAAAAATTCAAAAAATACATTCACTCAAATAAAAAGTCCTAAAATATTAACAAATGATAGAATCAAAGATCTAGGGTTCAAAATCCATAAAACAATGATGGTTTAATGATTTTACATTAAAACAATTGACATTCAATGGATGAAAACAAAACAGCAAACATCCAAACTTTAAATCAAAAAATTGAAAAATACATTCACTCGAATAAAAAGTCCTAAAATATCAACAAGTGATAGAATCAAAGACGTAGAGTTCAAAATCCATAAAATAAGAATGGTTTAATCATTTTAAATTAAAACATTTGATATTTAATGTATGAAAACAAAATAGCAAAAATCCAAACTTTAAATAAAAAAAATTTAAAAATACATTTACTAGAATAAAAAGTCCTAAAATATCAACAAGTGATATAATCAAAAATGTAGAGCTCAAAATTCATAAAACAAGAATGCTTTAAAGGTTTTACATTAAAACAATTTACATTTAATGGATAAAAACAAAAAAAAACAACAATCCAAACGTTAACACAAAAAATAAAAAAGACATTCACTCGAATAAAAAGTCCTAAAATATCAACAAGTGATAGAATCAAAGATGTAGCGTTCAAAATCCATAAAACAAGGATGCTTTAATGATTTTACATTAAAACAATTGACATTTAATGCACGAAAACAAAACAGCAACAATCCAAACTTTAACTCAAAAAATAAAAAATACATTCCCCCGAATAAAAAGTTCTAAAATATCAACAAGTGATAGAATCAAAGTTGTAGCGCTCAAAATTCATAAAAAAGGATGGTTTAATAATTTTCCATTAAAACAATTGATATTTAATGCACGAAAACAAAACAGCAACAATCCAAACTTTAACTCAAAAAATAAAAAATACATTCCCCGGAATAAAAAGTTCTAAAATATCAACAAGGGATATAATCAAAGTTGTAGCGTTCAAAATTCATAAAAAATGATGGTTTAATGATTTTCCATTAAAACAATTGATATTTAATGCACGAAAACAAAACAGCAACAATCCAAACTTTAACTCAAAAAATAAAAAATACATTCCCCCGAATAAAAAGTTCTAAAATATCAACAAGGGATATAATCAAAGTTGTAGCGTTCAAAATTCATTAACAAAGGATGGTTCAATGATTTTCCATTAAAACAATTGATATTTAATGCACGAAAACAAAACAGCAACAATCCAAACTTTAACTCAAAAAATAAAAAATACATTCACTCTAATAAAAAGTCCTAAAATATCAACAAGTGATAGAATCAAAGTTGTAGCGTTAAAAATTCATAAAAAAGGATGGTTTAATAATTTTCCATTAAAACAATTGATATTTAATGCACGAAAACAAAACAGCAACAATCCAAACTTTAACTCAAAAAATAAAAAATACATTAGCCCGAATAAAAAGTTCTAAAATATCAGCAAGGGATATAATCAAAGTTGTAGCGTTCAAAATTCATAAAAAAGGATGGTTTAATGATTTTCCATTAAAACAATTGATATTTAATGCACGAAAACAAAACAGCAACAATCCAAACTTTAACTCAAAAAATAAAAAATACATTCCCCCGAATAAAAAGTTCTAAAATATCAACAAGGGATATAATCAAAGTTGTAGCGTTCAAAATTCATAAAAAAGGATGGTTTAATGATTTTCCATTAAAACAATTGATATTTAATGCACGAAAACAAAACAGCAACAATCCAAACTTTAACTCAAAAAATAAAAAATACATTCACTCTAATAAAAAGTCCTAAAATATCAACAAGTGATAGAATCAAAGATGTAGTGTTTAAAATCCACAAAACAAGAATGGTTTAATGATTTGCTATTAAAATAATTGACATTTAATGCACGAAAACAAAACAGCAACAATCCAAACATTAAGTCAAAAAATAAAAAATACATTCCCCTCAATAAAAATTCCTAAAATATCAACAAGTGATAGAATCAAAGTTGTAGCGTTCAAAATTCATAAAAAAGGATGGTTTAATGATTTCCCATTAAAACAATTGATATTTAATGCACGAAAACAAAACAGCAACAATTCAAACTTTAAGTCAAAAAATAAAAAATACATTCCCCTGAATAAAAATTCCTAAAATATCAACAAGTGATAGAATCAAAGTTGTAGCGTTCAAAATTCATAAACAAAGGATGGTTTAATGATTTTCCATTAAAACAACTGATATTTAAAGCACGAAAACAAAACAGCAACAATCCAAACTTTAACTCCAAAATAAAAAATACATTCACTCTAATAAAAAGTCCTAAAATATCAACAAGTGATAGAATCAAAGTTGTAGCGTTCAAAATTCATAAAAAAGGATGGTTTAATAATTTTCCATTAAAACAATTGATATTTAATGCACGAAAACAAAACAGAAACAATCCAAACTTTAACTCAAAAAATAAAAAATACATCCCCCCGAATAAAAAGTTCTAAAATATCAACAAGGGATAGAATCAAAGATGTAGCGTTCAAAATCCATAAAACAAGAATGGTTTAATGATTTTACGTTAAAACAATTGACATTTAATGGATGAAAACCAAACAGCAAAAATCCAAACTTTAAATCAAAAAATTGAAAAATACATTCACTCGAATAAAAAGTCCTAAAATATCAACAAGTAATAGAATCAAAACTATAAAACAATAATGGTTTAATGATTTTACATTAAAATTGACATTTAATGGATAAAAACAAAACAGCAACAATCCAAACTTTACATCAAAAAATTTAAAAATACATTCACTCGAATAAAAAGTCCTAAAATATCAACAAGTGCTAGTATCAAAGGTCTAGAGTTCAAAATCCATAAAACAAGAATGGTTTTTCATTAAAACAATTGACATTTAATGGATGAAAACAAAACAGCAACAATCCAAACTTTAAATCAAAAAATAGAAAAATACATTCACTAGAATAAAAAGTCCTAAAATATCAAGTGATACAATCAAAGATCTAGAGCACAAAATCCATAAAACAAAGATATTAATGATTTTTCATTAAAACAATTGACATTTAATGGATGTAAACAAAACAGCAACAATCCAAACGTTAACTCAAATAATAAAAATACATTCACTCGAATAAGAAGTCCTCAAATATCAACAAGTGATAGAATCAAAGATGTAGAGTTCAAATTCATAAAACAAGGATGGTTTAATGATTTTCCATTAAAATAATTGACATTCAATGGATGAAAACAAAACAGCAACTATCCAAACTTTAACTCAAAAAATAAAAAGTGCATTCACTCGGATAATAAGTCCTAAAATAGAACTAAAGATGTAGAGTTCAAAATCCATAAAATAAGAATGGTTTAATGATTTTCTATTGTGGTAGAATCAAAGTTGTAGCGTTCAAAATTCATAAAAAAAGGATGGTTTAATGACTTTCCATTAAAACAATTGATATTTAATGCACGAAAACAAAACAGCAACAATCCAAACTTTAAGTCAAAAAATAAAAAATACATTCCCCTGAATAAAAATTCCTAAAATATCAACAAGTGATAGAATCAAAGTTGTAGCGTTCAAAATTCATAAACAAAGGATGGTTTAATGATTTTCCATTAAAACAACTGATATTTAAAGCACGAAAACAAAACAGCAACAATCCAAACTTTAACTCCAAAATAAAAAATACATTCACTCTAATAAAAAGTCCTAAAATATCAACAAGTGATAGAATCAAAGTTGTAGCGTTCAAAATTCATAAGAAAGGATGGTTTAATGATTTTCCATTAAAACAATTGATATTTAATGCACGAAAACAAAACAGCAACAATCCAAACATTAAGTCAAAAAATAAAAAATACATTCCCCTCAATAAAAATTCCTAAAATATCAACAAGTGATAGAATCAAAGTTGTAGCGTTCAAAATTCATAAACAAAGGATGGTTCAATGATTTTCCATTAAAACAATTGATATTTAATGCATGAAAACAAAACAGCAACAATCCAAACGTTAACTCAAAAAATAAAAAATACATTCCCCCGAATAAAAAGTTCTAAAATATCAACAAGTGATAGAATCAAAGTTGTAGCGTTCAAAATTCATAAACAAAGGATAGTTTAATGATTTTCCATTAAAACAATTGATATTTAATGCACGAAAACAAAACAGCAACAATCCAAACTTTAACTCAAAAAATAAAAAATACATTCCCCCGAATAAAAAGTTCTAAAATATCAACAAGTGATAGAATCAAAGTTGTAGCGTTCAAAATTCATAAGAAAGGATGGTTTAATGATTTTCCATTAAAACAATTGATATTTAATGCACGAAAACAAAACAGCAACAATCCAAACATTAAGTCAAAAAATAAAAAATACATTCCCCTCAATAAAAATTCCTAAAATATCAACAAGTGATAGAATCAAAGTTGTAGCGTTCAAAATTCATAAACAAAGGATGGTTCAATGATTTTCCATTAAAACAATTGATATTTAATGCATGAAAACAAAACAGCAACAATCCAAACTTTAACTCAAAAAATAAAAAATACATTCCCCCGAATAAAAAGTTCTAAAATATCAACAAGTGATAGAATCAAAGTTGTAGTGTTCAAAATTCATAAACAAAGGATGGTTTAATGATTTTCCATTAAAACAACTGATATTTAATGCACGAAAACAAAACAGCAACAATCCAAACTTTAAGTCAAAAAATAAAAAATACATTCCCCCGAATAAAAAGTTCTAAAATATCAACAAGTGATAGAATCAAAGTTGTAGCGTTCAAAATTCATAAGAAAGGATGGTTTAATGATTTTCCATTAAAACAATTGATATTTAAAGCACGAAAACAAAACAGCAACAATCCAAACTTTAACTCAAAAAATAAAAAATACATTAACCCGAATAAAAAGTTCTAAAATATCAACAAGTGATAGAATCAAAGTTGTAGCGTTCAAAATTCATAAACAAAGGATGGTTTAATGACTTTCCATTAAAACAATTGATATTTAATGCACGAAAACAAAACAGCAACAATCCAAACTTTAACTCAAAAAATAAAAAATACATTCCCCCGAATAAAAAGTTCTAAAATATCAACAAGTGATAGAATCAAAGTTGTAGCGTTCAAAATTCATAAAAAAGGATGGTTTAATAATTTTCCATTAAAACAATTGATATTTAATGCACGAAAACAAAACAGCAACAATCCAAACTTTAACTCTAAAAATAAAAAATACATTCCCCTGAATAAAAAGTCCTAAAATATCAACAAGGGATAGAATCAAAGTTGTAGCGTTCAAAATTCATAAACAAAGGATGGTTCAATGATTTTCCATTAAAACAATTGATATTTAATGCACGAAAACAAAACAGCAACAATCCAAACTTTAACTCAAAAAATAAAAAATACATTCACTCTAATAAAAAGTCCTAAAATATCAACAAGTGATAGAATCAAAGTTGTAGCGTTCAAAATTCATAAAAAAGGATGTTTTAATAATTTTCCATTAAAACAATTGATATTTAATACACGAAAACAAAACAGCAACAATCCAAACTTTAACTCTAAAAATAAAAAATACATTCACTCGAATAAAAAGTCCTAAAATATCATAGAATCAAAGATATAAAGTACAAAATCTATAAAAAAATAATGCTTTTATAATTTTCCATTAAAACAATTGACAATCATTAGATAAAAGCAAAATAACAACAATCCAAACTTTAAATACAAAAATATCGATTCTTCTCTTTTTGAAGAAAGTAATTTTCTACATTCTACCTTGCGCATTTTTACGTAACTTAGTTAATTATAATTTTTGCTTGCTTTGCACGATTATAATTTAATACCTACCGGTTTAAATTGTATACGTAACATCTAAATTATTAAGAGATGACGAAGACAATTAAAAATTACCAATTCTCCGGAACCTATTAAAATTAATATCCAAGAGTGAAATTCGTGTACGTTTTTTTTATTATCGTCCATTCGATGATTCCGGCGCAAGAGTTAATAGAGCGTAGAAATTTAAATTTAAATTGCCACCTTCAACTTCAAATTGGTCAGCATTGCATCCATCGGTGTGTCCTTTCTAATTACATTAATTGCCATCAAATCGTAAGAGTTTTTATGCTCCGACACTTACCAGGGTAATTTACAATTCAACGACGTTCTCAAATTACAAATTACAAACAGGTGTGAAATAACACATTTTTGGCACTGAATTAAAATTAATTTATACTCAGATAAACTTAAATTACTATTGCTAAGAAATTTAGAATTAATTTTTACCAAATTTTAATATTTTTCCTCATTCTTAGCCCAAAAACATTTCTGTTACAATCCACATTCTATGTTTCAATATAAGCATTATTTCTAAGTATATTTGTAGAGATAATAAAAATGTAGGATATATATTAGTTATGGACTTTCAACAATTAAAAGCCAATACAATCAAATTATATACATTAGTAATTGATTGATTGTTGAGGCAATTAGGCGTTGAAAATCCATTTTTAATATTAAGATTAGTATTTGTTTAAACTATAAAGTATTTAGACTTATTTTATAATCTGTAGTGAATATTTTTACCTCATACGATTATTTTTTATGCACTTTGATTCGGTTTGATGCGATATAAGAAAGTGAATTATTGCTTATTCCAAGGCTTACAAGATTCTGACCATAGCTATATATTCAGATTCGTTGCGATAAATTTATCTACACGGTAATTTTTAAATATAGGACAATAATCTCTGCACTCAAAAATACACGCCTTCAATATCGAATCGATAAATCATTATTACATGTTATTCAAATATTTGGCGTTCGGTGTAATATTTATATAATTAAGTGATTTATTAAAACGAAGACTCGAAAGCGAAAGTAGAAATTCGTATGAATGTACACTTGCCAAAAGCAAGTGGAGAAAAAATATGTTAGATTGCGCAATCGCCCGAGGATTTTGGACTCGAAATTAAGGCGTGTTTTTTGCCATTAATCCAATAATTAAATGCGAGAACGGTAATTAATAACTTTGAGATGCGAATAGGTTTTAAGCGAGTGTTTATCAGAGTTTTTTTCGTTTTGGCTCCACGATCCGTAATTATAACAGTTAGATCAAGTTGATTTTGACAGAGATCGTACACTGAGAAGGTCAATGAATTCAAATTAGAAAAAAAAGTAATTTAGATCAGAAAGTTTTATTTTGCTCAAATATATTACTTTTTTATATATTATTTTGTCAATATGACAATAGAAAAATGCGCATTGGAAATATATGAATTAAATAATTATTATTTTTGTTTGAAATTTTTGCTTCATTCATCTGTCATCTTTTTTCTAAAATCTAAATTATCATCTGTGGTTTATTATCTGCATCTTACATCTTCAATTTTGTCATTCAACATTTGCCAAATTGTCATTTGTTTTAAAGTAAATTCCTTAATTTATCTAATAGTTGTTTCATATTTATATTTTGATTTCGAAAGAATATCCTTTTTAAGTTCATAAAACTTCTGGATATGTTTGCTTCATCTCATCTATCATCCCACCAGTATCTGTAAATGTCATCTTTGCTGAAATATTTGCTTTATTTGACATATTATCTAGTTGTTTATTTACCATCTGTCATTTTTCATTATTTTGGAGTATTAAAATATGTTCTTACCCTTTCAAACAAAATTTAGAATATTATTTTGCTCCTTGATTCAAAATGGTTACTGAGCTTGGCAATTGCTCTTCAAGCTCTTCATTGATGGCGGTAAAAAGTTGAAAGCAGTCGTAATCCGTCGTGAAATAATTGTAATGAACTGGACTGAACTTGGCGCTCGAAGTTAATAACGCGTATCATCTTACCGACTAATAAAACACATCTGGTGAATGTAAACAGGCTATGCGCAACAAATTGCCCATCTTCTCACTTCTAAAATTAAGACAATTATGAATCATTTCACTTGGCGCCAGAAATAAACGGGGAAAAAAACTGCGGCGTTAAAAATAGCACCATTCTGATGTCTGAATGGGGATGCAAAGATAGATGCATAAGAAGGGAAATCTCTTAAAATAGCACGTTTGGAATGGATTGTTTTAAAAAATTTAGGTGGATATAAAAAGCATTCACTTTGGGATTAGAAGGAATTAGATCTCATCTTAGGCTTATCTTTATTTTTTATGTCACAACTGTACATTTGGTAAAATATGATTATGTATTTGTATATTATGTTGTTATTTGTAGTATCTTTATTTTAGATTTATTGCTTTTTAATGAAGTGTAGATTAGCTATAGAATTTATTTTTTATTCAAAATGTTTTGCAATTAATTTTATTCCAAACCGCGAGTCGATCAGTAGATGAAATTTAAATGTATATGTAGGGTGGGTGGGTGGCCTCTATCCCACCCTCCAATCAGTAAAACATCAACAAAAATTATTTGAAAATTTTGTATGAATAAATCTCTGAAAATTGCAATTATTTTGTGTTTATTTATATTTTACTACTTTTAATTAAAACCCTCGCTTATGTTTTACTGATTGGAAGGTGGGATAGAGGCCACCCACCCACCCTACATATACATGATACTTCAAATACTATCGTTGATGATTTTGCTGCAAAAAACAATAAAACCTTGTATGCAATAAAAACTAAAACATAATCCAAATGTAAGTTTAAATATTAATGACTTTCTATGGCTCATCTTATTTAAGCTTGATTTAAAGCTTTTCCATGTTTCATCTATATATTTTTTAATTATTTAAACACTCAAAAATTTTAATTTGACAATTTTCTTTTATTCAAATTTTGGAATTAAAGTTATTGCAAACCACGAGGTAGTCAGTAATTAAAGTTAATATGTATATGTAGGGTGGGTGGGTGGCCTCTATCCCACCCTCCAGTCAGTAAAACATCATCAAAAAATAATTGAAATATTTGTGTAAATACATCAATTAAAAATGCAATTATTTTATGTTTGTTTACATTTTACAACTTTTAATTAAAACCCTCGCTTATGTTTTACTGATTGGAGGGTAGGATAGAGGCCACCCACCCACCCTACATATACATGATAACTTTAAATACTAATCGTTGATAATTTTGTTGCAAAAATCAATAAAACCTTGTATGTAACAAAAAATAAAGTCATATTCAAATTAAAGTTAAAATATAAATGACCTTCTATGGCTTATCTTATCTAATTTAGATTTAAAATCTCCCCACCCATTATGCATCAAATTTTTACTAATTTACTAACTCAAAAATTTTACGTTTTTAATTTCTTTTTTATTCAAAAAGTTTTGTAATTCATTTTATTGGAAACCGCGAGACGATAAGGAATTATAGTTTATTTGTATATGTAGGGTGGGTGGGTGGCCTCTATCCCACCCTCCAATCAGTAAAACATCATCAAACATTATTTGAAATTTTTTACTGTTTGTTTACATTTTACAACTTTTAACTAAAACCCTTGCTTATGTTTTACTGATTGGAGGGTGAAATATAGGCCACCCACCCACCCTACATACACATGATAATTTCATTTACTAATTGTTGATGATTTTGCTGCCAAAAAAATTAAACTTTTTATGTAATAAAAAATAAAACAAATTCAAAATTAAACTTTAAATATAAATGATTAATGAATTATAGTTTATATGAATATGTAAGGTGGGTGGGTGGCCTCTATCCCACCCTCCAATCAGTAAAACATCAACAAAAATTATTTTAAAATTGTGTATGAATAAATCTCTAAAAATTTCAATTACTTTGTGTTTATTTATATTTTACTACTTTTAATTAGAACCCTCGCTTATGTTTTACTGATTGGAGGGTGGGATAGAGGCCACCCACCCACCCTACATATACATGATAACTTTATTAACTAACTGTTGATGATTTTGCTGCTAAAAACAATCAAACCCTTTATGTAATAAAAAATAAAACAAAATCAAAATTAAACTTTAAATATAAATGACTTTCTATAGCTAATCTTATCTAACTTAGATTTAAAGTCTCCCCACCCACCATGCACCAATTTTTTTACTAATTTACTCACTCAAAAATTTTACCGTTTTAATTTCTTTTTTATTCAAAAAGTTTTGTAATTCATTTTATTGGAAACCGCGATTGAATTATAGTTTATTTGTAAATGTAGGATGGGTGGCTGGCCTCTATCCCACTCTCCAATCAGTAAAACATTAAAAATGATTTGAAACATTTGTCTTAATAAATTTATTAAAATTTCGAATAATTTTATGTTTATTTACGCTTTACAACTTTAAAAACCTTCGCTTATGTTTTATTGATTGGTAGGTGTGTTAGAGTACACCCATGGGTCACATCACTATTTTTACGTTATATTTTTTACAAATTTAATTTTACTTTATTATAATAGTTGGATATTATACATAGTCACAAAATTTGTATCGTCCATCTCTGATACAATTATATTAAGGAAATCATTTTCTTCTTGATTTAATTTGCTAAAACTTACTTTCTTTCTAATTTGAATTTTCTACAGTTTCTTCTTTAATACGTCTATCAAGGAATACAATTTGCATCTTAAGTGAACAAAGTTAATTTCTTCTTATTGTGTTTTCCACAGACTTTTTTCCTAGGTCCATTTTTACAAAGAAATAAATTTCATTTTGCTTACAAACAATTGAAATTTTATAAAGAATGTTTCCTCCATTTTTTACTGTTTATTATACTATTATAGCCCTTTTCCCATTAACTTTGTTTATTAATCTGTATACAATAATGCATTTGTCTTCTTTTGTATTTTGAATTTTTGACACGTTTTAAAACAATTTGTCTACACAAGAAAAAAACACATCGACAAGTTTCACTCTTTAAACATTTTTTTTTCATTAATTGTTTTTCATATAAAATTTTCTTTTTATAACAAGAAAAACTCATAGATAATTTACGAGTTTTTCTTGTAATCAATAGAAAATCTTGACTCAATATAATAAATTGTGAATTGAACTTGCGCACTCCTAACCTATTTCAAATAACTCAAATAATCTGGTCTGCATTGATGCTATCATATAAAACTATTTCATCATCCAGCGTATTCTTGTCCCTACATAAGCCCAGCTTTCTTTCTGAAACGTTGGTCTTCTTTCTTTAGAAAAATACACACAAAAGCCAATTTATTACAAAACAACATACAACTATCATATAAAACTATTACACCATGCAGCGTATTTTTGACCTACTGCAATAAACAGTTTCTTGAGAAAGATCAAGGGTGCGGATATTTTAATGTCTAGTTTATTGTGGTAGGTCAAGAATAGGCTGTCATATTTATTATAAGACTATTTATATACAATTTAAATTCGAATTTTTAACACATTTTAAAATACAAATATTTGCAGTATTGTCTCTCAAATTAAATATAAACTAATGGGTGTTTCTTTTATTATCACGAATTATTATGAATGCTGATAAGCTACAATGAGTTAGTTTATTAATTAGTCAACTGGGATAAATTTAAAAGAAATGTGATTTAGTTGAATTATATATTCTCTAGGGATTTTGGAAACTATAAGAGATAGAAAACGTTTAAATGGGAAAAAAGTGTAATTTTAAGACAAATAAAATTGCAATTTCAAGGTTTTCAGAAAAGTCAAGGGTAATTAGATATTATGATTTTTTCAAATCAATATATCTCGGTTATTATGACAGATAGAAAAAAACTGTAAAAGAAAAAGTTTAAGATAATTTTATGCAGATTAATAAAATATATTTAGAAAAATTTTGTCGCTATTATTTTCCGAGATATGATGCAAACTTACATTTTTTTAATGGAAACTATAGTTGGCTTTGGCCTCATTTGATAGATTATTTTTCTCTTTATTCCAATGTAAGATATATAATGGCGATTTCTGATTATATTTTATCAATCTACAACTTTGTCTTTTAAAGTTTTTTCTATATCATGTCATAATAACTATATTGATTTAAAAATTGACACTTTTTACTTTTTTCAAAATATCTAGGTACCCTTGACTTTTTTGAAAACTTAAAAAGTGTAATTTTATTCGTCTCCTAAATCTACACTTCTGGAAATTTATACTACATACTTGAACACATTCACCTCTCCCTTCAATTCTAGCACTTTTATCCTTCCCTCCCCTCCTTTATTCCTAAATAATCATCCACTTCGTTTTTTTCAACATTTACCCTCAATTCTCTCCTATCCATGAATTTCTTCACATGCGTTAACATATCTTTCATTCCCACCCACTTCCTCACCATACGTTAGAACCCACATCGCACTCCTCTCAATCAACACTGATTTCAGCGAGGATGAATATTTGTTTTTAATTTTGTATTTCCTTATTTAATTCTTTAGAGTTTTAATATGTATAAAGTAACTACCATCGTCATAGGTGCAAAGTCTGTTGACTTCTATAATTTCTGGTAAAAGTTTTATGAGTAGCTTCGGATTTAACATCAACACGTCAAGCTAATTTTGACTCCTTTGATTAAAGTTTAGAAGTTTGGGCGGTTCTAATTAGATGAAGTTAGAGTTGACTTTCTTTCCAGTATTATTTAATCAATCTCTTCACTTAAGTCAAGAAATAAACCAACAGAAATATCATCCTCCGATGTTTTGTAGTTCGACCTAGCTAAAAATGCCCAAGTTCTCGAATATGTGGTCGCGTTTTTGTTAAAAACGTAGTAAGCGTTTTATTTTAGTTTAGTGTTTATTCAAATTGATAACTTTTACAATAGGACATTAGAATAGCCATGATCGTAACTAAAAATGAATCCGTTATAATACACTGAAATAGTAATAAGAATTTGCATTAATATGGATTAAATTTTTTACATAAATCCAAATAATACTCAGTTACATAAAAGCTAAGTCTTTAAATCGGAATTGTCAATAGTGAAAACAAAGAAAATTCACGTTTAATTATTATTAATCAAGTATAAATACTCCAAAAAAATGAGCCAAAAGAAATAACTGTTATTTATGATAGAAACTTAAAATAACTGTTTCATAAATAACTTCTAATGACTATTTTGACCAATATAAATTAAACGTACATCTATTTCTAAAAATCTTCTTTTTCTTCAAAGAACGCAGGTAAAAGGATGTACAACAGGACGGAAGTGGTGGAGTTTTTCCATGTTGAGAATCTTCTTCCTGTCACTTTTACTACCTTGATTTATTTGTCCAAATGCTTAATACCTTTTAAACAATCAATAATAATATTGCTTCTAATAATAAATACAATCTTGGACAAAAAAATATTTAATAAATAAAAACACCAATGCTCAAATAGTAAATATAGTTTGATTAAAAGTAGTAATTAGATCTGCAAACACTACTACCAGTAAATTAAAACTATAGAAAAATTATAAACCTGCAGCATTGATGATCATCTCTAAAACAATTTTTTTTTACAAAATAAGATTCTTATTTCTTTGAAACAAAATAGTTAATACGCAGACTGAAAGTAGATGAATGAATTTATGTAATTGGCATCTTATCACGAGTTTGGATTAAAATAGTTGCAATCCTTTGTTAAAAAACAAAAGATTCCCAAAGCAAGTCCTTGAATTCGCAGCGATTCATCAGATTGATATATACATTTTCCTAGTTACTGAGTCACTGTTGTACAAATGAATTATTTATTCTGCGACATTCAATAACTCCAAATTATACAATCCACGTAGGATGTTCAATTTGCATAAAAAAGATATCACTGCCTACTTTTGCATGAAACAGAGAAACGACAATAATTTCGCTATCACGTGATCAGAAATAAAGGTAGAACCTTGTAAACGTATAATAAGTCTATAATTATGAATTCTATAATTATCAATTAGATCGATACGTACCGAGGATCCTACATATGATGTTGGAGGAACACTATAAGAGCGTGAGACACAGTAACCCACTAATGACACAAAGGTGAGCCAATGGAAGATACTGGAGGCACTGGTTTGATGGCTATGTGTGAAGTGCAAGGTGCAGTCGGGAGAGTAAACAAAAGGGAAAGACCCGATTCGCGGTGAAAGTTAAGCAAGTCGGCGCGCGTACACTAAGCGGAGGCTAGAGTCAAGTGCACGAGACGATCGCCTAGGAACTCGGATGTCGACTGAAGTCTCTCTCGGATCCGAACGTTTATCTTGAGACATGTGCGCGGATATACTGTACGAGTGCGCGCCTCTTCTGCTCAGTAATTGTTAAGTATGGTTCGTAGGTGTGAGTCAGAACTGTGCTTGAATGCACTCATTTCGCTAATGTCCAACCCTGCACAAACGAATACGTACCGGCGAGTTCAACAGCTCGTCGCCGGTGATATCACCAGTCATAACAAAGGATTTTGTTAGTAATGCGTTTGCAGACAATGAGTAAACTCAGGTCAAGATTATCTCTAAAGGTATTTGGAGAATTATTTCAAGAATGTGTTTTCTAAAATTGTATTACTTAATCTTTTTAAATGTGCAATGCTAATAAACATTGTTGTTGCATTGCAGAACGACAGAAAAAAATTGTTTGATTTTACGTATTTTAATTACGTTTTTATCCAAAATTTCTTCATCAGTACGGTTTACCAAATCTATACAATAAATTATTCCAAGAACTTCGCTAGTTTAAGCATGTTTACAGATTATCTGTCTGTTGCCACTTCAATCATAAGCCCTTCCCTTGTCTTCTTTATTGAGACTTTGATTTTACAATCTTAGTATACCATCCTAATTCGTTACCTTAATTAATTTGCGATTGATTAATAGTTTATATTAAAATTTCCAAAAATAGTGAATAATTTCAAATAAACCTTAACAAATTTTACTCAAAAGTAAATTCAGGTATACCACGGGGTTCAATATTAGGTCCTATATTATTTAATATTTTTATCATTTGGCCTATATCCCACCCTCCAGTCAGTAAAACATCATTGAAAAATTTGTTTGAATAAATCTATTAAATCTAATGATAAATAAATATATAAAAACAATGCATAAATAGTTAGTGCAGATTTTAGATACATAGCTTGTTATTATATTTAAAAAAACAATGGTTTACTAAATAGCTGTCAGTATAAATCATCAAATAGAGTTAATGTAAAATAGTATTTAACGTAATTTGATGACACATCGATCTATAATTACGTTAAAAAATCGGTCGATAGATCAAAACAATAAATGTTTTCGTAACCACCTAAGGCGTCCGAAAATAATGTTTAGCGATTAATCTCGAAGACAAAAGAACCGGGCGTCGCCGTTTTCCTAATTTACTCCGATTTATAAACAGGAAGCAATTTATTCATTCTAAACGGCCGATATTTTTACACGGATCCGTCGATGTATTTCTGGTCGTTTTTTTTTTTCTGTTTTGTTTTCAGAACGACTTGAAAGGATTTGGGAAGATTTATTATCGTTGGACATTCAGTAGTTGAAATGTACAAATAAATAATTCAACGGAGGATCTATTTTAAGTTTAATACTATTTATATTTAATTTTTTAATAGTGTAATTTAATTTTTTAATATCTTTTTTCTACTTGATGTTATGTACATCATCATTGGCTAACTTTTTGTTGCCTGGATAAGATTAATTAGCATTCGCTCCTGGAATCCAATCTCCGGGTAATTTGATTTTTTTGTGTTGTTGCAAATTTGAAAATTGATTTAAATTACGGTATTTTAAAGCGATTTTCAGTGTACGGTACTCAGTGAACAATACAGTCGCAACAGCACCGTGAACCTGTACAATCCATAACCGATCACCTGTTGTAGCCCTGACCTCAAAAACCGGTACCCAGATGATCATTAATGCCTTCACACTCAACTCAACATAATGTTTAAAGGTATTAATAATAATAATTTAAAATGTTAAAAGTTTGCTCCTTTAAAATCACATCAACATGCCAAGGAAACTCGTGTAATGCACTCTTGTGGGAAGCGCAACTTTCCACGTGTTATTTAACTTTCAAAAATGGCCAAACCGATTGAGGTATAAATTACTTAATTGTCACAGCTCGAGAGACTGAGCTTTCTCCAGTTTGGAAATTGTTAAGGGCGTTGCTCGGACAAACGGGTTTTCTTGGTCATACGTTATCGTGACAACGCGACCTTTTGCGAGATTAGTGTACTTAATTAGAGTATGAGTTTAAGAACCTTATCAGGTTTTCCACTTGCGAAGATTAACCTGGTGATAAGGTAAGATTAACCGCCTTTTAATGATGGCGAAGTGAAAGTGGGGTTTTACATAAGGTATTTACAGGTAGTTAATTACAAGTGAAGTATTAATTAGTATCGATTGTAATGTTGTAATTAAAGTTTACATAAGTTTTAAAGAATCTATAAACTTCAAAAATATATGAGAAAGTATTGAATGAATATTTTAGATCAAGCCATTATATTTATCAATATATAAGCTCTACAATTTAAAGCTTCCTCAAGCCTTATTCAAAGTATATGAATGTAATTTGTGAAGAAAAAATTTTGGTCATTCCAGGTAATTGGTCGCCTCATCAATTCAATATTTAAAAGAAGCCAGAGATAGCTAATAAGAAATCAAAAAATAAAACAAACAAAAATGTGATTATATGTAAATCTATTTTGGGTTTAATAAATTTGAATTTGATATTGATTTGGTGAACAAACGAAATGTTTTTTCAACTTTTTCAATTTCGTACATCTTCACTTCATTGTTGGCGATTTCTATAACAGTAATGTGAGAAAAATCAAACGTTTCTGAAATAAAAACCCATAATTATATTTTCACCTGAAGATTTCCCATTGAACATTCTATGATATCGGCAATTATATCTTGCGTTTGAAATTAAACTTTCTTATACGACGACAATACAATTAATATAAAATATAAAGCCTTCGTGATTAAGAATGCACAAGAATAGAAGAGAGTTTACTTGCAAAATTACCTTACGATCGCATGTCTTTGGCAAGTAATTAATTTGATAATTGCTTTACGCCGATATTACAATAAAATGTACGTCTAAACTTGTTATAAATTAATTTAACTTATGTTTACCTTCCCAGGGTTTCGGTCTTAACCTTCCTCGTAATTCTTTTCTTTCATTTCTGAAGAAACCACCCACCCACTCTACATATATATGATAACTTTAATTCAACTCAAAAATTTTACCTTTTTAATTCTTTTTTATTCCAAAAAGTTTTGTAATTAATTTTATTTCAAACCGCGAGACTATCAGTAATTTAAATTTATATGTATATGTAGGGTGGGTGGGTGGCCCCTATCCCACCCTCTAATCAGTAAAACATCATCAAAACTTTTTTGAAAAATTGTATGAACAAATCTCTAAAAATTGCAATTATTTCGTGTTTATTTATATGTTACAACTTTTAATTAAAATCCTCGTGTATGTTTTACTGATTGGAGGGTGGGATAGAGGCCACCCACCCACCCTACATATACATGATAACTTTAAATACTAATCGTTGATGATTTTGCTGCTTACAATACAGTAAAACCTTGTATGGAATAAAAAATAAAGCATAATCAAAATTTAAAGTTTAAATATAAATGACTTTCTATAGTTAAGCTTATTTAAGCTTGATTTAAAGCCTTTACACGTATCACGTATATCATTTTTATTAATTTACACACTCAAAATTTTACTTTGTCAATTGTCCTTTATTCAAATTTTGTAATTAAAGTTATTGCAAACTGCGAGGCGATCAGTAATTAAAGTTAATATGTATATGTAGGGTGGGCGGGTGGCCTCTATTCCACCCTCCAATCAGTAAAACATCATCAAAAGTTATTTGAAAAATTTGTATGAATAAATCTCTAAAAATTGCAATTATTTCGTGTTTATTTATATGTTACAACTTTTAATTAAAACCCTCGCGTATGTTTTACTGATTGAAGGGTGGGATAGAGGCCACCCACCCACCCTACATATACATGTTATTTTTAATTGCTAATCGTTGATGATTTTGCTAATAAAAACAGTCAATCCCTTTATGTAATAAAAAAATAAAACAAAATCAAAATTTAAGTTTAAATATAAATAACTTTCTATAGCTAATATTATCTAATTTAGATTTAAAGGCTGCCCACTCATCATACATCAAATTTTTACTAAATTACTCACTCAAAAATTTTACCTTTTTAATTCTTTTTTATTCAAAAAGTTTTGTAATTAATTTTATTTCAAACCGCGAGACTATCAGTAATTTAAATTCGTATTTATATGTAGGGTGGGTGGGTGGCCTCTATCCCACCCTCTAATCAGTAAAACATCATCAAAACTTTTTTGAAAAATTGTATGAACAAATCTCTAAAAATTGCAATTATTTCGTGTTTATTTATATGTTACAACTTTTAATTAAAGCCTTCGCGTATGTTTTACTGATTGGAGGGTGTGATAGAGGCCACCCACCCACCCTACATATATATGATAACTTTACATACTAATCGTTGATGATTTTGCTGCTTACAAAACAGTAAAACCTTGTATGGAATAAAAAATAAAGCATAATCCAAATTTAAAGTTTAAACATAAATGACTTTCTATAGTTAAGCTTATTCAAGCTTGATTTAAAGCCTTTCCACGTATCATGTATATATTTTTTTATTAATTTACACACTCAAAAATTTTACTTTGTCAATTTTTCTCTATTCAAATTTTGTAATTAAAGTTATTGCAAACTGAGAGGCGATCAGTAATTAAAGTTAATATGTATATGTAGGGTGGGCGGGTGGCCTCTATTTCACCCTCCAATCAGTAAAACATCATCAAAAGTTATTTGAAAAATTTGTATGAATAAATCTCTAAAAATTGCAATTATTTCGTGTTTATTTATATGTTACAACTTTTAATTAAAACCCTCGCGTATGTTTTACTGATTGAAAGGTGGGATAGAGAACATATACATGTTATTTTTAATTGCTAAACGTTGAGGATTTTGCTAATAAAAACAGTCAATCCCTTTATGTAATAAAAAAATAAAACAAAATCAAAATTTAAGTTTAAATATAAATGACTTTCTACAGCTAATATTATCTAATTTAGATTTAAAGCCTGCACACTCATCATACATCAAATTTTTACTAAATTACTCACTCAAAAATTTTACCTTTTTAATTCTTTTGTATTCAAAAAGTTTTGTAATTAATTTTATTTCAAACCGCGAGACTATCAGTACTTTAAATTTACCCTGCAATCAGTAAAACATAATCAAAAGTTATTTGAAAAATTTGAGTGAATAAATCTCTAAAAATTGCAATTATTTTGTGTTTATTTATATTTTAAAACTTTTAATTAAAACACTCGCGTATGTTTTACTGATTGGAGGGTGGGATAGAGGCCACCCGCCCACCCTACATATACATGATAACTTTAATTGCTAATCGTCGATGATTTTGTTGCTAAAACAGTCAAATCCTTTTTGTAATAAAAAATAGAACAAAATCAAAATTTAAGTTTTAATATAAATGACTTTCTATAACTAATCTTATCTAATTCAGATTTAAAGTCTGCCCACCTACCATGCATAAAAATTTTATTAATTTACTCACATATTTATTTTTTTATTTTTTATTAAAAAAGTTTTGTCATTAATTTTATTCCAACCCTCGAGACTATCAGTAATTTAAATTTATATGTATATGTAGGGTGGGTGGGTGGCCACTATCATACCCTCCAATCAGTAAAACATCATCAAAAGTTATTTGAAAAATTTGTACGTATAAATCTCTAAAAATTGCAATTATTTTGTGTTTATTTATATTTTACAACTTTTAATTAATACTGTCGCTTATGTTCTAATGATTGGAGGGTAAGATACAAGCCACCTACCCACCCTACATAAACACGATCACTTTAAATACCAATATTTGCTGATTTTGCTGCAAAAGAAAATATTCCTAGTATCATGATCATTATGATTAATATTATACATACAATTTATAACTGATTTAGATCTTGAAAAAACTTACCGAAAAACACTTTTTGACATTCATTTCATTCATTTCAATTTGTTGATATCACACCAGGTACAAATACGATTCAAATCATCCTGCAAATCAACATAATCACTAATAGTCTCAATTGGTTTATATATTTTAAGGTCATACGCGTACATAAGTAAATTGCTATGCCACACAACATTATGAATATCATTAGTAAAAAGAATGAACAAAATAGGACCGTAATGCGATCCCTGAGGAACACCAGACGAAACAACTATACTTTCAGACACGAAATGACCGAATTACATTTGCTGATTCGATTCTTTTCTCTAAAAATTATTTTATCCGAGTGTAGTATTTTTGACACCAATTTGTTCTAGTTTAACCAATAATATAGAATTATAAACTTTGTCAAACGCTTTAGAGAAGTCAGTGTATATACTGTCAACTTGCATCCTTTTATCTAAGTGCTTCACAAAAATTGCTGATATTCCACTAGATTGGTACAAGTGGATCTTTTAGAAACAAATCCATGTTGACTTATAGGAATATGATTACGAGACATCCACGCTAGTTGTTTAGCAACTATTTTATCTAATTGTTTAGGGATAACTGTTTGAATGCACAAACTTCGATAATTGCCTACTTTATCAACTGCTCCAGACTTACAAATTGGTGTTATAAATGATTGTTTCCAAATCCATGAAAATTCGCCGCATTTTAAGATCAAAAAATAGGAAGCGCAATAGAAAAAACACATTTTTTTAAAGAGCAACTGGGAATGCCATCAGGACCACACTTATCACTTTCTTGTAGATACACAATATGTTCGAAGACTTCAGACAGTGTGAGGGCTAGCGATGTGTTGTTGACGCTTATTACGTTGGAATCCATCCTTAATTGTTGAGATACTGCGCTGTCAACTAAGTATACTAAAGAAAAGAAGTTTGAAAACATCTGCACTATTTCCTCAATATTCTCAGCTTTCTCGGAGTCATTTTTTAGTATTGTAGGAATATTTTTATTTGATTTAAATCACATAGTTCCAAAACAATTTTGGGTTAGCTTTTATGCTATATATTTAGTATGCAATTGTCGTGACAAATTCTTACACTGGCACCTTTATGTTGAAAATTGAAGATAATCGTCAACTGATGATGTTTGCTTATATTTATGGCGAGCTGCTTTCTTCCTTGACATTAAACGCTTTAAATCCATGTTCATCAATTTTGGATATGTTGATGATGAATAGAACCTCCAAACAGACGGAATGTATAATTTAAAAGCTTCACATATTATATCATTAAATTTAAGAACAACATCATTTATGTCTGAATAAGATGGAAATAAAGCATTCCAGTCAACAAGATTCAAAATTGGTAATTCAGAGAATCATAATCACCTTTTCGAAAAAAATATATTTTACTTTGGAAATAAGAGCTTTAGGATTATCCCAGGGAATAGAAAAAGTATACACAAGATGGTGATCACTTTCTGTCAATAATAAATCATCCGCCAAACAGTAACATTTGCTATAGTACTAAACACTAAGTCCAAAAATACGCCTCTAGAATTTTGAATATGATTGTATTGAATAATAAAATATATTAAAATCCTTTAGTTCGTTGTAGAAAAATTAACTAATAATTTAAAATTACGAAAACATTTCTTGAGTCTTACTAAGACTACAAAACAAATTACTTGTTGAAACAACTACTTCTCTAGCTAACATCTCGACAGACATTGAATGATACAAAAGTAATTAGCGTGTTAGAAATAGCACAACTATCAAAGCAACACTAATTTGAATGAAATTATTAGTTTACTCAATAGAAATAATTTTATTAGGGTGAGTGGGTTGCCTCTATCCCATCCTCCAATCAGTAAAACATCATCAAAATTATTTGAAAAATTTGTATGGAGGATCAACAAAATTTGTAGTGAAGTTTGAAATGAAATGATGTCAAAACAGGGCATAGCATCAGCAGACACTGACGTAATGGCAACTAATTTTCTGGAAAAACTGTTTAATGCATGTAATGTGGCAATCCCTAAAGTAAATTTAAATAGTAAAAAACCTGTTTATTGATGGAACAAATCAATTTCAGAAAAGAGACGTTTAGCTAATTCTGTATGACGTAACTATAAAAAGGGCAAAATTAAATGGTGCAGATTGCAAAGAATTATGGGACGCATGCGCAAAAGCCAAGGACGACATTCGGGAGGAAATTTTTATTAGTAAAAGTAAAAAGTGGAGAGATCTGTGCGACGAAATTGACAATGCCATCTGGGGCATGCCTTACAAATTAGTAGTGGGAAAACTTGGTGCATCTTCTTCAAATGCCGGTTCACTGGTAAAAACTAATATCGATACTTTATTCTCTCAAAATTTGATAGTTTTAATGGATATTGGCAAGAAGGTCCAAATATAAATGAACTTTTCACTAATGAAGAAGTTGTTGCTGCAGTAATGTCCCTGCCAAACCGCAAGGCTACTGGTCTGGGCAACATACCTAATGAAGCTCTTAAAATTATAATTAAAAATTCCTCTGATGAATGTGCTTAGCAAATGCTTAATCGAAGGAAAATTTCCTAAATTGTACAAAAAAGCAAAAATTGTACTGCGAGAAACAACCAAATTGATATAGGCCTATATACCTATTAGATGGGGAGGGCAAAAACGAATTTTGAACAGGGCAAAAATTGCTCTAGAGGAATCGAGTGGTCTTTCGGAAAATCAATATGGTTTTTGCAGTGGCAGATCAACTACTGACGCAATTTTAAAAGTCCAGAATATTATGAGAAACGCCAATAGTGGTCTACTGAGAAAAAGGAAGCATTGCTTAGCTCTGAGCTAAGCAATGCTAAAAATGCGTTTAACTCTCTTCCATGGCAAATTGCTTTTAGAGCTCTCTACGAAAAGGGTATGCCCTCGTACCTTATGAGAATTTTTGTAAGCTTTATGAGCGAGAGGGAACTAACTTGTTTTGGCGAGGGTGGCTGTGAAATTAATACAAAGATGACATGGGGTGTTCCACAGGGATCAGTTCTTGGCCCATTTATCTGGAACATAGCTTATGACGGGATTTTTAAATTAAATTTACCGGACGGTGCTGAAATTGTAGTATTCGCCGATGACATTCTTGCTACTATAAGATTGAGGGAAATCACTGCCAGTCAAACGATAAGGTTAATAGCCGACTGGTTAACCTCAGTTAGCTTAACAGTAGTGCCTGAAAAAACGAATGGTTAAGATTTAGAAGAGCAGGTAGGAATTCCTAACGAAAAAATTAATCTTTTAGGCGAGGACATCGAAATTAAGAAGTTATAATTGTTAAACTGTAATTGACTATTCTGAAGGTTTTTGTAAAGCCATGTTTCTGAAATCACTATAATATCACAGATACAACAAGAGACAGCGATTGAGAGAGTATCAATTTTTGTTCTAATACAACCATAATTTTGGTAGTAACAATTTAGTCAATTAAATATTAAAGTCAATTAAATATTTAGGTATAATTTTAGAAAAGAATTCATGTTGCAGTCTTCAAGTGCTAGAAGCTTCAAATGGTGCCTCAAAAACATGCAAGGCAATCTCTCGTCTATTGACAAACATCGGTGGTCCATCATGGTCGAGTTGTCTCAAATCATAAAGGAATATTTTAAGACTGGGGAAAGCCCTTAGACCAGCTGCTCTTAGAATTGCTAGAACTTACAGAACAGTGTACAGCAGCAGCTCCTCGTCCGCTCCTCCAGACCTAAAATTAAATTATAGAGCGAAATTATACAGCCTAATAGCAAATGGCCAAAATAAAACTTTAGCCAAAAAAGATTGCGAAGTCGAAAGATCATTTCGATCTGGCAAAAAACTAAAGGAACATGGACAAGACGCTTAATCCCAAACATATCTTCTTGGATTGATTGCAAACACGGTGAAAATAGGTGTTTTATTAACTTTCTTAACAAAATTGGTAAATCAGTGAATGACTTATGTAACGGATGATGCGAAACACTGCTTTTTTTGAATGTGTTAAATTTAACCTTATTCGTGAAGAACTTATTTCGAAACTTCCCAGAATCATTACACCAGAGAATCTCGTCGAAATTATGTTAGAAGATGAAAACTAAAAGCTTGCAAACAAATTATTATCTATAAAGAAGCTCTTTTAAAAGAGATGAATGAACCTGATGTAATTTTGAACTAAAAAGGAAAATAGATTACTGGGTGAATAATGCACCAGCGATGCCACCAGTAATCCAAGAGGAAAGAGAGGAGGTTTAGTGGGTAGGGCCCCTTTTTGACACACACCCCCTATATTGAAGGGTCAGTGCGTAATGCTTGCCTCCTCTTCTTCTTTATTAAAGTAATTGCAAACCGCGAGGCGATCAGTAATTAAAGTTAATATGTAGGGTGGGTGGGTGGCCTCTATCCCACACTCCAGTCAGTAAAACATCATCAAAAATTATTTGAAATATTTGTATGAATACATCAATTAAAAAATGCAATTATTTTGTGTTTGTTTACAATTTCTAACTAAAACCCACGATTATGTTTTACTGATTGGAGGGTGGGATAGAGGCCACCCACCCACCCTACATATACTTGATAACTTCAATTGCTAATCGTTGATGATTTTGCTGGTAAAAACAGTCACACCCTGTATGTAATAAAAAAATAAAACAAAATCAAAATTTAAGTTTAAATATAAATAACTTTCTACAGCTAATATTATCTTATTTAGATGTAAAGTCAGCTCACTCATCATACATCAAATTTTTTACTAATTTACTCACTCAAGAATTTTACCTTTTTTAATTTTTTTTTTATTCAAAAAGTTTTGTAATTAATTTTACTTCAAGCCGCGAGACTATCAGTAATTTAAATTTATATGTATATGTAGGGTGGGTGGGTGGCCTCTATCCCACCCTCCAATCAGTAAAACATCATCAAAAATTATTTGAAATATCTGTAAGAATACATCAATTAACAAATGCAATTATTTTGTGTTTAAATATATTAACTGATGAGGCTGTTATTTGTTGAAAATTCGCCACAGTGTGGCGAAACAATTGTTGCGTTTTCAAAAAAGCAATAATAAAGTGTTTTGAAAATTTAAGTGTTTTACTTCCACAACTAAACAAGTATTTTGTGTTTGTTTAGAATTTCTAACTAAAACCCTCGATTATGTTTTACTGATTGGAGGGTGGGATAGAGGCCACCCACCCACCCTACATATGCTTGTTAACTTTAATTGTTAATAGTTGATAATTTTGCTGATAAAAACAGTCAAACCCTTTATGTAATAAAAAATAAAACAAAATCAAAATTTAAGTTTAAGTATAAATGACTTTCTACAGCTAATTTTATCTCACTTAGATGTAGTCTGCCCACTCATCATACATCAAATTTTTACTAATTTACTCACTCAAAAATTTTACCTTTTCAATTCTTTTTTATTCAAAAAGATTTGTAATTAATTTTATTTCAAACCGCGAGACTATCAGTAATTTAAATTTATGTGCATATGTAGGGTGGGTGGGTGGCCTCTATCCCACCCTCCAATCAGTAAAACATCATCAAAGTTATTTGAAAAATTTGTATGAATAAATCTCTAAATTTTTATTTATATTTTAAAACTTTTAATTAAAACCGTCGCGTATGTTTTACTGATTGTAGGGTGGGATAGAAACCACCCAACCACCCTACATACACATAAAATGTGTAGAAATTATTCTACGGATGAAAACGTAGTGCAAAACAAATTACGACGGGCACTACAGTCAACGAATATAAACAATTATCGTTCAAGAATTGTACAACCAAGGAACTTCGAATTAACGGATTTAATTATTTCCTCGCCGATTTAATGCACGAAAATGCTAATTGCGACTATTTGCACGCCTACAACAATCCTGCACTTCCATTTTACACCCGGAAGTTGGCAAACGTGTGCGCGGTCTAACGCTTCAACGTGTGTATTAATTAGCTAACTGTCAATATCAAGAACTTGATCTAATTTTTTATTACGTTGTACAAGTACTCAGATATAGTAGCACAGTTATCATCCATAAGTATCTTGATTGTTAACTGTTATCTCAACATATTTTAATAGCTTTCTAAACTACCAAAACTTCCAATATAATTTGTAATAGTGAATAGTTGTGAAATTAGCATTCAGTGTCATATGAACGAATTGAATTTGAAATTGCAAGGAGAAAACCAACATTTCCATGATGTATACACTAATATAAAATCTTTCAAACAGAAATTAACGTAAACAATGTTTTACTCATATTAAAAAATCTTTATCTTCAAATCATTGAAAGTTTCAATTAAAAAATCAAGAGGAAACTCAGATTCAGTAGCGTGACTGAACCTTTTTATCACTACTACTAACTTCTAAAACTGAGTTTCCTCTTCATATTATAATTAAAACTTTTAGTGCTTTAAAGATAAAGATTTTTCTAAATCCTTTTTGATATTAACATTGAAAGCATAACCACAAAACTTTGAATGGAAATTTTTGATTTCACGAAACTTTAAATGGAAATTATTGATTTACAGTAAGGGAATATAATTAAGAAGAAATGACAAAACGCACCTTTGTTGGAACCTTCTAAAAGTCTTCCACTGGTACAACTTGAGAATTGAGAATGTATCTTTGGTCTCTTTTCTTGAAATAATCATGTATAACAAATCAATTTTATTCTCGTTTATCCCGTGGCGAAACATTTTTAATATTAATTGTTGTTTATAGAAAGGCCTTTCTATAAACAACTCTTAAAATCAATTTTAAAATAACATACGTCAAATTTTGGGCTGAAAGAAACACAATCACAAATTGCCTTTTTCCACTCAAACCCTTCTGAGGGAGTAAATATCCTCTTCGACATCCCGACTTTTTTTACATATTCTTTTATTTCCTCACATAAAAAGTCTCTCCTAAAAAGGGGATAATTTTTAGGAGAGACTTTTTGCCTTTTTATGTGGGCATGATCATATAGATATCATTAGCATAAATTTGCTCATGAGCTGTTTTCAGTTTTTGTTTTGTACTACTTACCAGTATGAAAAAGCAATCTTCAAAATAAGGTATACAAATAATGTTTACAGATATAAGTTTTGATAATTAGTACAAATAAAACTTATTGACAGCTTTTTCTTTCTGATTGTATACACATTTCAAACTCTTGTTAGAACATTTCAACGTGAGCAACAAAAAAATCTGCAAATTCAATCATTGACGTCCACAACAGAATACGTAAAGAGTAAAAGTGACTCTCTTGCAAAAAAAAACAAACCGAACGGAACACGTTTACTTTTGACCGTATTAGAACTTCGCCTATACGAGACACGTTTTCACTCGCAACAGAATAATTTCCAATGTGATTTTTTTTTCTAATCCTTGCAGTGATACCTTTTTACGGCGAATATCCTAAATGAACCGCGAAACCGTCAACTCGCGAATCGACTTTTATTTTCAAGAGCCGACGGAGTGCACGTGTCGGCATTAGAGCCGATCCAGTGAAAGTGCTTTCCTTCATCGACGTACCCGTTGGATAATACCGGCGCGGCAATTAATTTTGAAGATGGAAATTTCGTGGGCGAGTTTCGGACGACCGGAATTTTTGCATTAATTTTTAACGAGTTGTTATGTAAAAAAAAATAAAAGCGGAATTCGGTCGGAATTTATTTAAACTTTCTTATGTAGATTTATTGTAACATCAGTTTTTTAAATTAATTTATTGTTACTACTCTACTATCTTAAGAGAGTTTTACGTTTATTGCTTTTAAAATATTTCTTATCTTAGATCAAAATCATACGAGCCTAAATAGAGGGAATCAATTGGGTTGACTGAGTTACTTGAAGATAATAATAACTTAGAACCTTTCTTTAATATTGAAGAAAAGTTCTAAGTATTCTTATCAAAGAGGGAATCAATTCCTCTTGGACAAGGTCCATCTTTCTTACAGCCTTGGAAAGATGTGCTCAACTGTGTTCGATGAAGGGCTACAAATGGGCACACATCTGTCTGATCCCAGACAGTCAGGTTACCCTTAAATACCCCAAAGCGTATAATTCCAAAACTTCTTAGAACTAAACACACTCTGAATCAATTGGCCAAGCCAACAAGCTCAATCTAACGTGAGCACCAGGCCATGCAAATATAATAGGCAACGAATATGCCAATGTACTTTCCGATCATGGTAGCCGTAGATCGGACCAAAGCCTACATGTGGGCTATCAAAAGAATATAGGAAGGGATCACGCCCAAAAGTTTGAAACAAGTGCAAAACGGCAGTACATAAACGTACCAGGTTAAAGACAATCCAAAATGTTTATAGACCTCTTGCCAAGCATAGCTGACTGGTCAATGCAGGACATTGACTAGTGAAGTACAATCTTCACTTCTTCTAGGAAGTTAATTGACCATACCAAGGAAATTGACTTCTTGACTGGTCAATGCAGGACATTGCCTAGTGAAGTATAATCTTCACTTCTTCAAGGAAGTTAATTGACCATACCAAGGAAATTGACTTCTTGGAAACATACTAGTAGAAGGATATTAATATAAAAGATCCTTTCAGGTCGCACTGCTGTTAGGCTGTCTATAACCAAATGACCCCGTCTAATCTAATCTATCAATAATGTGAAAACGTTTCTAGTAGGGCATTTTCAAAAATGGAAGAAGAGGAAACAATTGCGAGAACAAAGATTAAAAAACCCACGCAAAATACCTGAAAAAAATCCGAAGCAAAAGGTAACATCTACACTGCTCTACTAGTCTGCAATATGAAAAATTTTCCGAAACTCATCATAGATCAACATGCTCAACCAGCTTAAAAACGTTTTATAAAAAATCAAGTTTCCAAAGAAGAAGAAATTCATCAGGAAATTTCAATAAAACAATTATAACAATCTCGTGAATGTTTTAAATATGCCAAAAATCAATTGAAAATTTGCCAAGAAAAACATTCTATAAAAATAATTTTAAAATTTTCAGTAAAACATTTTATAATTCTATGTCAATTTTTTTTAAGGAAGGAAATTCTAAAAAATGGTTATAATTTTATCAAAAACAATTGTTAATTAATTACAAAAGAATTGAAAAAGTTTTACTTTAATATTTACTTAAAAACGCTAGAAATTTACATTAAAAAAAAACATAAAACAACTCAACTAAGAAAAATATTTTAAAACTATTTGATAATTTAAATAGTTGTAAGAATTTTATAAAAACCAAAATAAAACTAAAAATCTAAGAAAATAGTATGAATTAAAAAAAATAGACATTCTAAAAATATTCTAGAAAAATAATTTATTGAAATTTAAACAAAATTATTAAAATCAATTTATAACGTTTTTAAAAATATTTTCTAATTCTCATAAAAAATAAAAAATTAACATTCAGATTAGCTAGGGACAAAAAACCTTTTAGGAATCCCTATTGTTACGTATTTTCGTTGTTTTTTTTAGCAATTCTGAATGTTAAATTTTACCTAAAAACAATTGAAAATCTGTTAAAACTTTTAAAATTAACCCAAAAAGATTCAACCTCCAAATTTTTGTAAAATTAAGAGTTCCAATAAAAAATATAAACTAAAATATTATAAAAAAAACGTTTAACTAAGGAAATCATTAACAAATTTAATACAAGAAAAGACGATAAGTGAATTAAATTTTTCCAAAAGCAAAATATCTTAACTTTTTTTAAATAATCATAGTTTGAAAACAGTTGAAATTAAAACAAATAATAATTGAAATTTGCTGAAAAGAAACAGAAAAATGAAATATTGCTTAAAAATAGTTAGGATTTTACAAAAAAAAGACATTTAAAAAATGATTTACAAATTTGGCATATTTTGTATTTTTAAGATTAAGTGATATATTATAAGTTAATAACATAAGACATTTCATATATATATGTTATGAATTTTATAACTATATTTTATATAGCAACAGTGCTAAATAAAGTTTATTATTATTATTATTATTAACAGTTGGAAACGTTCCAAAAATGTATTTATTTATTTATTTAATCTTTATCTATTACGCATTACATAAAAATTATATAATTAATTTAATATTTACCTAAAAACGCTAGAAATTTACTTAAAAAAAAGAAAAATAACTCAAATAAGAAAAACATTTTACTATTATCATTTAACTATTTCATAATTTAAATTTTTTTATAAAATTCAAAATAAAACTAAAAATCTAGAAACTAACTTTGAAAATAGTTTGCATTAAAAAAATATACAGTTAAAAATATTCTAGAATAATTATTTATTGAAATTTAAACAGAAAAAATCAAAAACATGTTAAAATCACCTGAAAACTTTCTTAAAAATATTTTCTAATTCTCATAAAGCAGTTAAAATAATATTTTAACATTCAGATTAGGTAGGAAAAATAAACTTTTTTTGAATTTTTTTATGGAAAATGTTTTTTTAGACATTCTGAATACTAAATTTTACCTAAAAATAATTAAAAATCTGTTAAAACTTTTAAAATTAAACCAAAAAGATTCAATCTTGCTTAAAATTTTTGAAAATTAAGAGTTCCAATAAAAAATATAAACTTTGATTATAAAAAAACGTTTAACTAAGGAAATCAATAACAAATTTAATACAAGAAAAGACGATAAGTGAATTAAATTTTAGCAAATCAAAATATTTTAAAACTTAAATAATCATAGTTTAAAAACAATTGAAATTAAAACAAATAACAATTAAACATTACTGAGAAGAAACAGTTTAAACAAAAATTTAAAATTGCTTAAAAATTAAGATTTTACAAAAAAAAAAAACATAAAAATTTCTCTAATAATATTTAAAAACAGTTCGTTAAGAAAATAAAAAATATATACAGGGTGAGTTTTTTTTGTGTTCTCTATGGGGATCTCGGAAACTATAAGAGATAGAGAAACGGTTAAATGGGGAAAGAAGTGTAGATTTACGAGACGAATAAAATTCCACTTTCAAAGTTTTCAAAAAAGTCAAGGGTAACTAGATATTTTGAAAAAAGTAAAAAATTTCATTTTTTTCAAATCAACATATCTCGGTTATTATAACAGATAGAAAAAAACTATACAGGACAAAGTTTTAGATAATTTTATGCAGATTAATAAAAAATAATCAGAAAATTTTTATCGTCATTATTTTCCGAGATATGACGCAAACTTATATTTTTTTAAATGGAAACCATAGTTGGCTATGGCCTCATTCAAAAGGTAATTTTTTTCTCTTTAATCCAATATGACATACGACATAGTTATTTCTAAAAATAAGTGAGTTATAGTCATTTTAAATTTTATTATAAATAAAAAATGGGTAGCCATGGAAAAGATGAAAGTAAAACAATTGCAGTTATTTATAATAATAGCAATATTGTAATTATTAGTTCTACAAAGTTAAATAAAAATGAAAAACCAGCATAAGAATAATAATTTTGTAATTATCAAATGGCCTTCTGTATGTGGTATAAACCCATTTGTCAAGAGGATAATACGTTTCTTACAAAAATATTATGAACAGATGAATCGCGATTCACTAATTGTGGTATTTTTAAGAATCCACGAGAAGTTTCACAGAGAAAACTACAAATTAAATTTGAGTTTAATCCATGGTGTGTTTGGATTAATAATTCTCGCTCCATATATTTTTGAAAGCTCACTAAGTGGAACTGATTACTTTCATTTTCTTCAGAAAACATTTGAAGATACGCTCGATTGTTTAAATTTATCATTACAAGCAAGATTTAAATGGTTCCAATATGACGTTGCTCCACCTAATAACATGTTGGCTTTACAAATTATTTAAATGATGCTTTTCCTAACTATAAGTGGGAAGAAATAAACCAATCCCAGGGCCACCTAGATCTCCCGATCTGCGCGTTTTAGAATATTTTCTGTGGGGTTATGTAAAAAACAAAGTATATGAAAAATCATATCAATCTGTGGAGGATCATAAACTAGTTGTTATTGAAACATTTAATTCAATTTACATGAGAATAGTGAAAAATCCATAAATTACATTTTAAAAAGATATAATCTATGTCATAATAGTATTAATAGTGGACTCTTTGACCATATTTTTTTAATATAAAAATTTCTCTCCCATTGATATATTGATAATTACAGAATTACTTTATGCGGTTGTTTCATTTTGATTTATCTCTGTAAAACTAATAATTACAATATTGCTAATATTATAAACAACTGCCATTGTTTTACTTTCATCTTTTTCATGGCTACCCATTTTTTATTTATAATAAAATTTAAAATAACTATAACTCACTCATTTTCAGAAATAACTATGTCGAATGCCATATTGGATTAAAGAGAAAAAAATTACCTTTTGAATGAGGTCACAGCCAACTATGGTTTCCATTTAAAAAAATGTAAGTTTGCGTCATATCTCGGAAAATAATGGCGATAAAAATTTTCTGATTATTTTTTACTAATCTGCATAAAATTATCTAAAATTTTGTCCTTTACAGTTTTTTTCTATCTGTTATAATAACCGAGATATATTGATTTGAAAAAATTGACACTTTTTACTTTTTGCAAAATATCTTGTTACCCTTGACTTTTTTGAAAACTTTGAAAGTGGAATTTTATTCGTCTCGTAAATCTACACTTCTTTCCCCATTTAACCGTTTCTCTATCTCTTATTGTTTCCGAGATCCCCATAGAGAACATCGAAAAAAACTCACCCTGTATACTAAAAATTGTTTATTGTTGATTCTTGAGGGTTAAGTGAATTAAATTTTTCCAAAAACAAAATATCTTAACTTTATTGAATAATTATAGTTTAAAAACAGTTGAAATTAAAACAAATAACAATTGAAAGGACATTAAGATCTCAGGTCTATAGCCCAGACGGACTAACACAATTTGTTTGAATTGTATTAATATTTATTGCTATTAAGTATTATGTTTTGTAATAATAACGATTATCGTATATATAACAATTGAAATTTACTGAAAAGAAACTATTAAATAACATTTAAAATTGCTTAAAAATAGTTAGGATTTTACAAAAAAAAATACATTAAAAATTTCTTTAAAAATATTTGAAAACAGTTCGTAAAGAAAATAAAAAAATAATTAAAAGTTGTTGATTCTTGATGGTTTAGTAAAGTAGCGTTATGCAAGTTAAATAAAAATAAAAACACTTTTCTAACTTTGTTTGTATAATGTAATACTGTTTATTTAACGTTGTTTATGATTTCGGCAACTTAACGTGCCATTATGAAAACTAATAAAGTTTTCATTTAGATTTCATTTGAAATTTGCTTGGAAAATTAAAAACAATTTAACAATTCTGAAAATAGTTAAACTGTTTAACAGAAGTAACTATTGTAAATTTAATAAAACATTCTAAAAATACATTTTTAATTGTTTTAAACATCTTGCCAAAAACATTATTGAACTTAACTTTAAAATTCTGAATTATTGGGTAATAAGAAATATAAATCTTTTAAAATTTTGGAGCCGCCTTCACGATATTTCGGAGAAATCGTCTGCGCCATCTTAAGGTGTGCTGTTCTAGAATAATCGTAAAGTATTGTTAGATGCGGCCTACAAAATAGTAAATTCAGGCCCTACCACATATCTGGAAAAAATTACCAAAACTGAAAACCAAGCAACTCCTATAGAAGCATAAATCAAAAAATAAATTATCCCAAAAAAAAATTCGATGTTCGAAACTGAATGGACGTGCTATTTTCTAGAAAAATCGTAAGTATTGCTAGATACAGCGTACTGACCCTACCAAATACCTTAAAAAACTACCAAAGCTAAAATCCAAGCAACTCACATAGACGCTCCAATGAAGAAACAAATTTTCACAAGAGATGTGCAATGTATAGACTACCAAAGATGCATAAATATAAAGTTCCTCTAAGGCCCGTAGTTTCACCCAAAGGATCTCCAACACAAATGCTTGCCAAATACCTAGCCAAACAATTTCAAACACTAACATACTCCAAGAAAATGATATCCTTATAAGTTTCGACATAAAATCTTTATTTTCCCAAGTTCCTACCAACGAAGCATTATCCTTAATCGAACATAAACAACCAACGACGTGACATTGTAATGATTGAATTCGGGGTGGGTAACGAAATGCTAAAATTTATTCAATTTACCTCCATAATTCACAACCATTTACCATTTATCCAACTAGAAGGCTAACAAGATGGGCATTAAAGATAAAACAATTCCAAATAGTTATCGAATTGGTGCTTAAAAGAAGTTATTATAGATATTTTGTCTTACAAATCATGGGAGACTGTTAAATCATGTTCTCAAGTGAAACACATCCAGCTCACCAACTAATCTATCCCAAGAGATAATGCTGTAGCAAGCGAAACCAATCGAGTAAATATAATAAATCAGTGAAACAAACCAAGTGTTGATCAATTCTTTACCTATTATACTCTATTCCATTTGAAAAACAAACGTGATTTAAAAGATAGAAGATAAACATTAAAATGAAGTTCATTGCTTCAATGGAAATGGCACCTAAACATGAAAAGAGAAGTAAAGTCGATGTAACAGTTAAAAGTAATTGGAAAACTATTTGAATCTCTTTTGAAGCAAAAGCTTTTAATAAAAATCGGTTCTTATATTCATGATTACCAATCTGGCTTCTTTTCCTTTAGATCCACATCCCTACATCTTTCTATCTTAAAATCAAATTACCTCAAAGGAAAAACGTCTGCCATCGAAATTCAGAAGGCGTTCGATTCGGTGTGGCATCCAGGTATGTTGTATAAATATCACCTGTTCAACATTTCATCCCACCACATAAACATTTTTGATCAGTTCCTTTCCAACCGATACCTTAAAGTTCGAATCCAACAATAATTCTCCAAAATAAGGTGTCCTCCAGGGATCGCCTCTATAACCTCTTCTCTATAATCTCTACTGTGAAGACATAGTTGTAAAAACTATTACATCTCTCAGCATTTGCAGATGACAAGGCACTCATTACAGCGAATGTAGTACTCAATGAAGAAATGACAACCCAACAATAACTGATTGATAGTCGTAATAATGGTTAGCAAAGTAGCTTATCAAAATCAATATCAACAAATCACAGTTGCTTATTCTCTTTCACAAGCCTACAAATTCATCACCGACTTTACTAATCATTAAATATGTCCATCCCACTATTGCGTAAACTTAGACATTTGGTTTGATAGCAAATTATTATTCAAAAATAGTAATTATTTAATCATTTAACTAGTGAAGTAAAAAAATCTATTTTAGATTTAAAAAATATAATCTAGCTTTAATATTTTAAAAAGTTTCATAACATGAAAGACGCTGATGTACTGGAAATTTCTATCTGTGTCAAAATATATTAGCATTAAGTAATTTGTATTTGTTTGAATCGAAATAAAAGAATAAATTGAGTAGCACTAGATTTTCTAAAAATATTTTCCCAAAATATTCAAATGATTTGATCTCATTCCGTGTCTTTAGCATACTTTTATATCAATCACTAAATGGCAAAATTTCTTATAATTTTTGTTTTTTTATGGTTACTATTATTGAAACAATATAAATATACGATTTCTTTAAAGTTTTGTCAACTATAAACATGCCAACTAAGTTGCCTATAAAGAACAATGAAAAACAACAATTAATTGTAAACGACTTTCTGTATATATTACAGATAAATTTTAAATAAACATCATTAGATAATACAGTTTTCAATTACGCTTCATTTGAATTATAAATATTTAACTATATAAATATTATAATTTATTGAATACAAAGAAAATACAAAAAATATTTTTTGTACGAAATGATAGTTCTCGATGAAATGTGAAAGAAGTAATGTTTTATTCTTATTTGATTTAGTTTTTTCAGGTAAATGACGGTTTAAATCATATAGAATCTAATAATTACATTCGACAATTCTTACAAATTTTGTTTTGCTTAGGAATAGCTCAAGGAATCTGATTTTTCTCAAGTACAATAGAACCAATCTTTTTCTTCTTCTTCCCGAGGGGTTGTTATCATTATGTCGTATACGTTTGCTTATCTTAACCTTACTTAGGTGGGATTACAGATATTTTCAACTTTTAACTTTAACTCCACAATAAGAGTTAATGTTAAAAGTTGAAAACAACTGAGGGGTTGTTAGTATTATGTCTTATAGGTTTCTCTTATCTCAACCTTGGTTAGGTGGGATTACAGATGTTTTCAACTTTTAACTCTTATTGTAGAGAAGAAGAAGATTTTAAAATCTCCCAAACTGCTATGAAGCAAAAATCACTAATGAATAAAATACCAATTTCAGTAGAAGACTAGCACTATCAATACTGTTACAATCATTCTTTTCTTTAAGTCTACAAGATCTATCTAGATCTACTCATTAGGAATCAAGATCATATTTTCCAACATCTGATCACTTATAACATCCCGCATTGATCTTTTTACCTGAAGGATTATTAAGCAATATTGGGGATAAATAAGGACCAAGTCGCATTGGTCTTCTTCAGACAGTTTTGCAACTAACGCCGCCTGAAGAAGACCAATGCGATTTGGTCGAAACATTGCAAATCAGTTCCTCCCAAAACCATTAAAACTTGCAAATTCGAAGAATTAAGCCGAACCCTTACAATGAACATATTTTTAGTCTTTAATAAATTGCAAGGCTACAAGGCTGAAAAGTATATCCTAAAAAAACCTATATCAAAAGGGTGTTCTTCTAAACTCAACGAAAGCTAAACCAAGTAAGAAAGATTGCAGTCAGATGAAATCATTTCTACTACTATCAAATATAATCCGCAACAAGGCTAAAAATAATATCCAACAAACACCGCAAACAAAAGACTCGCATATTAAAGTAGGTATGGCAAACTACACTATCAGACTTACGAAGTCCAATGTAGTTAATCTAAAAAAAAACGCATTTTCTAGAGAAGAAAGCAAAACAAATCTTGAATTAAAATATATACCAACATTCATATTCCTCCTAAAAAGGATTGGCTTCCAGCATTATGACAGAATCAGAAACAACCTGGTAAATTTAAATTATCCTCATATCCTTCAACATCTGTTCACTCTGTTTAGAGCATGCATAGCTATAGATATTTCCTACTGAACTTGATGAATGTTCAGGTAATATTATTTATATTTCAACAAGAACTTTGTTTTTCAATAGCAATCAATTTTTCAATCTAAAAACCGCATTTTCCAGAGAAGAAAGCAAAAAAAAGTCTTGGTTAAAATAATATACTAACATTCGTAATCCTTCTAAAAAGGATTGGCTTCCAGCATTATAACAGAATCAGAAACAACCTGGTAAATTTAATCATTCTTATCCTCATATCCTTCAACATCTGTTCACTTTGTTAAAGCATGCATAGCTACCCGATATTTCCTTCTGAACTGGATGAATGCTCAGGTAATATTATTTATATTTCAACAAGAACTTTGTTTTTCAATAGTAATCAATTTTTCAATCTAAAAACCGCATTTTCCAGAGAAGAAAGCAAAAAAAGTCTTGGTTAAAAAAATATACCAACATTCGTATTCCTTCTAAAAAGGATTGGCTTCCAGCATTATAACAGAATCAGAAACAACCTGGTAAATTTAATCGTTATTATCCTCATATCCTTCAACATCTGTTCACTCTGTTTAGAGCATGCATAGCTATCTAATATTTCCTTCTGAACTGGATGAATGCTCAGGTAATATTATTTACATTTCAACAAGAACTTTGTTTTTCAATAGTAATCAATTTTTCAGTTTACAAACAGCATTCTCCAGAGAAGAAAGCAAAAAAAAGTCTTAGTTAAAAAAATATACCATACATACATATTCCTTCTAAAAAGGATTGGCTTCCAGCATTATGACAGAATCAGAGACAACCTGGTAAATTTAATCATTCTTTTCCTCATATCCTTTAACATCTGTTCACTTTGTTTAGAGCATGCGTAGCTATCCGATATTTCCTTCTGAACTGGATGAATGCTCAGGTAATATTATTTATATTTCAACAAGAACTTTGTTGTTTGAGTTTTGATATTTACTAGAAGCTTTGGAAGTTTTTGGAATGAGTTGATTTTTGCTCAACAACAGAATTAAAATATTAATAATAGGCTATGAAAAGTGATGGATTTGTAAAAGTTATATTTCGAAAAATACGTAATATTTTCGGTCAACATAATCGTCCTTCTGAAAGCGCTATTAAGAATTTGGTCGATAAGTTTTGAGTTGGCAGACTCGGTACATAATGTGCCAATACGACCGGACTGTTAAAGTGAAAACACCGCATAGTGTTGAAGAAGATGAAAATGTATCAATTTCTTGTCGTTTTGAACATTTTGAGTTATCCGCAAAGACCACGTGACGAATTTTGCGTAAGGATTTTGCTTCGAAGCCTTTCATGGTATAACTGGTGCAAGAATTGAAGCTGGTTGACCATTCACATCGCCATACATTAGATAAATTGATTCATGAACAAGGAGCTTGTTTTTCAATAAAAATCATTTTTTCAGAAGAAGCAATTTTCATTCACTTGGTAAATGTTCGTAAATGAAATACGATAAAACTTTCAAATATTTATTTTGCCGTTCGCGACAATTGACACTGTGTCTTCTTCAGGCGAAGAAATTAATCATTGATTAGAAATGAACTTTCAACAACTAACAGCCTCAACTATTCAGTGAAGCAATTTTCATTAATCTGGACACAATAAGTGAAAATGTCGTATTTGGACTTCTGATAATCAAAGAGCAATTATTGAGAAGCCTTTGCTTGCTCAACGTGTCACAGTATGGTGTGCTATGTGGTGTGGAGATGAAATTGTCCCGATTTTTTTCGAAAATTCTACTGGAAATGCGGTTATGGTCAATGGCTATCGAGAGATGTTAACAACTCAATTTTGTCCTATTATTGATGATATGAATATCACTGACAAATGGTTTCAACAGGACGGAGCCAATGACTTAATAAAACACTACGACAATTGTTTCGTCACCCCGTTAGCATCATCAGGTAGATGTATGGATGGAGGCACAAGTCGTACAGCCACCGAAACAGTGAATTTATTGGAAACCAAATTTCGCAAAATTCAGCTGGATTATTTTTGCGAGGCTATATTAAATACGGATTCTATACAGAGCCAATCGAATCAATACCAGCCTTAAAACTCAAAATCTGCATCAAGAAGTAATTGAAAAGTTTGGTCAAAGAATCAACATCTGTAAGCGTGATCGTGATGGAAATTTATCGGATATCTTTTTCATTTTTGAATAAAAACATTGGATAAGCTTTTTGAGAGCTATATTAAGGACTAATAAAGGAAATCATCATCCAAACCAACATGTGTATATTTAAGGATGCTCAACTAATAAGCTTACGTAATGGTCGTTATAAAGTTCAATTATGTAAATTAATGTAAAGTGCTCTCAAGTTAGTGGAAAAGTAGTGTACCTTTCAGTAAATCCATTACTAAGATTTAATAAAAAAAGTATCAACTTGAAGTTTCCCAGCTTATTTAACACTTTTCAGTTTGGCTTAGCAATTAAATATCTAAGAGAGGAATTGGAGCATAAGTAAAACTGAAGTAATTGTTTAATAACTAAGCTACAAAAGGAGAGCATAGCTTTCTAATAGAGCTGAAGCGTTATGGAAAAGTCACACATCATCCTATTGTTGCTCTAACATAAGCAGCAGTTATATAGTGCCCTAGATTTAACTCGAACCTGCAATGAACAAACTTTAACAAATTTAACGTCTAAACTGAAATATTGGAGTCATACACACCATAAAGGCGGTAATCATGAAATAAGTATTGTCTCCTTCCCCTTTGGACTTATGTGTGCAGGAGGTACTAAAAATTCTAACTAAAATGCTTAGACTAGGCGATAATGGACTATGGTACCGTGAGTCAGATTATATAAGGCAATTCTTGGAGGATTTCGAAATTAATTGATTCTTTAGGAAAATACAAGGCCAAAATTGCTCAGCTCTTAAATCGAATTGAGCAAAAAACAGGATATGGACAGGAGCAGATATCTATAGTGCCAAACTGAATACATCTGAAGGGTCACTCCACGATTATATATGCAGAAATTACAGAGATACTCTTTAGTCCCCATAACATAACTAAAATGAGTTTGAAAGATGAATACGTCAGCATTCTTATAAACAGTAAAATCAGTCTTGATGTTCTAACAAATCATCAAAAAATGTAACGCATATGTGTTGATATCCTAAACAACAGGATTGTCCTCTCCTAAGCCAAGTCTACTCAAGGTTAAGCTCTGATTGACACAAATAAGAGATCTATGCTATTATCCTCAAAAGCTACTTTCCAAAAATGCCTCCAATAGGTTCTTCCGAACTCTGACAGTTGATAGCGGCTATATTGTTGAAGCTACATCATTTATTCAGTTTGCTTTGCCAAATCACCAAGGACGAATATAGCGTTTAACAAAATGTGCTAATAATAAAGTTGTTTTATCAAAATGGGTGTAAGAAAGCTTTTAATCAAAGATCCTATGAAAGATATACCTTTTGTAGTGCATTAAGCAACATCTCCACTTGTGATAATTAAAAAAAAAACAATACAGACACAAAATATCTAGCAATGTTTTACACTTTTTATAAATATTAAAACATATTTCATTTACAAATCTGGAGTATATTTTCAACTGGCTATCGACAATTGGCCTATCCGCTTCATTATCATTTGATAGGTCAACTTACAGTTTTTATGGAATACTTGAATTAATTCGTGATTACAGTGTCGCTAAGATTATAAAATAATTAAATGAATTCGTGGAGTGTTACGTGTTTAGGGATATTTTATTTCTGGGAATTCATAGGGAATCTAGGATTTGGACATGGGTAAGGTTTAGCATTTCTTGAATGGGGATTACCTTCATAGATTCGTGTAGAAAGGAATTAGATAGATTATGTAAAGGATTTTGGAAGATGTAATTATTGTTAGCACCATAAAGGCTGATATTTCTCAGACTTTAATGTTTCGTAAAGTTATAGGGTGCGGATTGTAGAAGAGGATAGTCGAATGGTCAAGTAATCATCAAGGTATGTACTTGTTTATAAATGTATACTTTGATTTTTGTAATCTAGCCCTTTTCTTGACTTTAGCTTTATAGAAAGTGGAGTGGTTTTTATATTAAAAGTTGGTTTGGTATTAAGTACCGTACATAGATATTTGATTAGGCAGATGAAACGACCGAAAACATACTATGCACTTGTGTCGCGATTGTTCACAAGCGTCTATCACACTAATAAGTAAGCAATATCATCCACAAGAAAGTTACCAGGTTCATGTAGGACGTGGGACTGATTGGGAAGTGCCAATCACTTAAGGGTAGAACAATAGATCTTTTAGGTCGCAGTTTAAGAGAGTCTAATACACCTCACTAGCACCCTATGTTAACCTATAAGCTATATATATTTGATGATGGCGGAGAAATATATATTTTAGATAGTCACGAATATTGAGGAAAGTACTAGGAAATTTGGTAGAAGGAAAGTAGGATTTGATATTACGATAGTTGGAATTGATAGAAAAACGCTACTTCGCAAACCCGACCTGTATAGTGTCTATCATGCCATTTAGGGTGCTGAGGCTTTGGAAGGCTACTCTTGGAGGCAATGTCGTTGGGGAAAATTAACGTGTATCAAGAGATTACATAGGATGCGAGAAATGAGAGAACCTTGAGGTAGACCTTTCTCAGGAGAAAATGAGTTGGAAATGAAGCTGCAGAGTTTGATCCGAATGGAGCGGTTGTGTAAGATAGTATCCTAGACATTTGATAGATTAATCGGATTGGGTTTTTATTTAATTTAGAAAGACGACCGAGGAGTTTTGTTTTTCTTCGACGAAAAACAAAACTCCTCGGTCGTGAAGAGGGTATTCAAGAAAACCGAACTAATATTAAGGTATGAAATTGGATATCTAGGATGCAATTTTATTTTTGAGGAGAGTTTTTGTTTCGCCCGTGGTAATTTGATTTATCATTGGATCAGTGAAATTATGAATAAAGTTAGTTTTGCGATATTTACGTAATGTTTTGTCTATCAGAGAAACTAAGGCATACTATATTCCTATTCCTTTTAGATTTAATCACATTACAAAGTTTGAGCAATAATTTACCTATAGATATGGAGTGTAAAACGAAACCTCTTCTAAATTTGGTGAACAAGCCTCTTCTAATTAATATAATACTTATAACATTCCTCCATAATCATTGATGGCCTGGCTAAAATACTACTCTATCTTCCATCAATGATTGAAGTTGATGTACAATTTTACAAAACATTTTTTTTTAAATTATATAAATATAAGTTTCAAATATAAATACAAATCAATTTATTCACTACATAACTTGCAGTACCGAATAACGCCTTAAAAACATCGTTTAAAAGGCCAAATAAATATGAGTGCAACTTTCCAATCCGAGCATACACTGAACTCTAAATTAATCATAAAAAAATGAAAGTAATTTCCATAACATCAAACAATAATCAATGGGAAAAATCTGTTGAAGCAAATACCAACTAATTAACTTAAGTGGGTCCTTGTTTAAGCCAACGACTTACCTAGAAATCTATTAAAGTGTTACGTAAACCAAAGATGCGCCGCCGTTACGAATATCTGGCATTTTATGTAAATGGAAGAAAGTCTGAACACACCTTATAATTTCGTACATAATAAATGGTATATCCGAAATAAGTACTAATTAATCATTATTTTATTACGTTAAGCGTTTTGTAATGATGTCGAATATTAAAACATCTTCGATAATAAATTAATAAACATTTTATATAATAATACTGAGTTTATTAAAAATTCCATGTATGAAAAGGGACTCATTCAAGCACTATTAAAACTTGGCTTCTTCAGTTTTTTCACAACCGGTCCCTTTCTAGCCATAAATTTCTCCTTTATCTTCATGATTGTCACGTAGAAGAAACGGCCGACGTAAATCGCCAGAATTAATGTGATTATGGCGCTGTTCATCTCCTTGTAATTATATTTGGTTTTCATTTTCGCCTTCTGAAAAAAATAAAGAAATTGATTAGACGGATTGTTATTGGAGGTGTCTGGTTTCAGTCTGCACTTATAACTTTCACGTGCCCGCGTGAAAGTGATGGGCGATGGGTGAGGCAATATCTTCTTTCATCTTGCCGATTGTTTTTTTTTTGTTGTTGGTATGAAGATCATAACATTATTATTACATTCGTGTCTTAGAAATGTTGAAATAATTAGCAATTTTCAATTCATATTTCTTCGAAAATTTCCATAGATTTGTTAAATGTTATCTGTTTTAAATGCTTTTAAAATATATTTTTAGAAAAAAAGGCAATTTCAGATAAACAAATCAATTTTTTCAAGTATTTTCAATTATTTTAATAGATTATTAATTATTTCTGATTAAAAAAATCAGCTACTATCAAACGAATTATTGATCCCCAACGTTTAAACCATATTTGCAATTATTTGTTTTTACATTTTTTAAAATGAAGAAGACATCAATAAAGTGAAGTATTTCTCCACTCGTTTTATTCAAGGATTAGTTAAAAACTAATATCTCTAATATACACATGGCCCTAACAAGAAAAAACATTAGTCTCTTTGATATATAGTTTATTTCTAATAGATAAATAAGAAAACGAAGATTATCATATTAAGCTATTATTTAGAATTTTGTAAATAATTATTAACAATATTTTTTTATCATTATTAACTGGAAAAGCGAATATTTTATGTATATGCCTTATTTCCAAAAATTAAAATTTTTTCCGTTTCTACAACAGACAGCAGATAAAATGCCTCATTAATATCCATAATTAAAACAATATAACCTTAAAATGCAACGTGTTTTAAATAAAATCGCAATTATACAGAGATATGACCTTTTTGTTTCAAAGTAGATACATATTTACATTTATTATAAGGCAAATCATTACTGGAAGTAGAAGAATTTTTATGAAAGTCCTTGTATCTTTATCTTTTGGAAAAATGTTGGTCTTATTTCAGCATGATTTTTAAATTTTTAATAAATACAAATATTCTATCGTAATAAAATCATTATATAAGATATATCATAAAGGTGACAGCTATTGCCTAAAGCGTTGAACTTTTTTGAGCTGCCATTAAGAAGAGAATAGAATGGAAATGAATTAAAAATAAAGAGTCTTAAGTATTATACTTTGTTTCTTTTTGGGCTTGGGCTGAGTTTCAATTCGAAATTTCTGAAGTAGCGTTTAAAGTTCCTCTAAGGTTTTGTTGTGTTTTTATTTTTCATGATTTCAATAGTTACTTTTTTTAATTGTCAAAAACTTCCTGATATCATTTTTTAAGTTCGTCTATATCATATTGGTTATCAAGAACTAAACATTCAAGGGTTTTCTCACTTATATTCAGATATGTTAGTTAAGTTGTTCGTTACTGCTTCATTTTCTTGAATAAGTAAATAGTGTTATAAATAACAAATATAACTGAAATCATAATCTAATAAATAAACTAAACATTCAAGGGTTTTCTCACTTATAGTCAGATATGCTAGTTAAGTTGTTCGTTCATCTCTGCTTCAATTTCTTGAATAAGTAAATAATGTTATACATCACAAATATAATTGAAATCGTAATCTAATCAATTAATTCGCTTTTGAAATATTAAGCAAACAATAATTATCTTTATAACCCCATTTACCAAATAAAGGAATCGATGCGGTAATAAACCTTAATTGGCAATTTTTTTTTTCAAACGACCCACTTTTTGCAAATTTTGCAAAACCGCTAATGATTCGTATTAATGATTATGAAATGAGCCAGTGGGCGTCATTTATGCTAATACCAAAGACTGCAGATAAATGGGTTAAGTGATAATTATTAAGTGACGTCGGCGCATTGTCAATTTTTACGGACGGCGTGAAAGTCATATTTGGAAAATCATCGCAAATCGATTGATTCGAGAAAGTTAGATATCGGTGCCGGCGATGGGGTGATTAGGATCTTTGAATTTTACGAGTAGTGCAATTATGATAATTTTGCTCTATGACCGATTGCACCGCGCCGTATCGTTTTATCGATTCGAAAACACTGCTATTTAGAAAACGAGTTAAATAGTAGTTATTTATAATGAAAGTGTATATCTGCGGAGTAGGTAAATATGTGTTTAATTTCATGAAGATAAAGATACTATCAAGGTGGTCGTTTTTATCCCACACTTCGTGTAATTTTATCAAGATGATGCCGCAAATTTCATATGCCAAAAGGTAATTGTAGGTCTTCATCATGATAATAAAATGCAAAATTGATGAAAAGAAAAAAAAAACGTTTAAATTTTATAATTACACATTTTCGTGTAACAAAAAACAAATTTTACTTGAATAATAATGTCCAGTAATGACTAAAAATAATCAGATGCATATGAATATCTAAGTATTTGATATATTAATAAACTTTCCCACTGAAGAAAAGATGTCAAGATGACTTTTAAACTCACTACAGTAAATGTTTAATTATTTGAAATATTTGTATGATAGCAATTATTTTGTGTTTTATTTTGCAACTTCTAACTAAAACCCTCGATTATGTTTTACTGATTCGAGGGTGGGATAGAGGCCACCCACCCACCCTACATATACATGATAACTTTAATTGTTAATCGTTGATGATTTTGCTGCTAAAAAACAAAATTAAAATTTATGTCTAGTATAAATGACTTTCTATAGCTAATCTTATCTAATTTAGATTTTAAGACTGCCCACCCATCGTGCATAAAAATTTTATTAATTTCATCACTCAAATATTTTACCTTTTAATTTTCTTTTTTATTAGAAAAGTTTTGTAATTAATTTTACACCAAACCGCGAGACGATCAGTAACTGAAATTTATATGTATATGTAGGGTGGGTGGGTGGCCTCTATCCCACCCTCCAATCAGTAAAACATCATCAAAAATTATTTAAAAAATTTGTATGAATAAATCTCTAGAAATTGCAATTATTTTGTGTTTATTTATATTTTACAACTTTTAATTAAAACCCTCGCTTATGTTTTACTGATTAGAGGGTGGGATAGAGGCCACCCACCCACCCTACATATACATGATAACATTAAATACTAATTGTTAATGATTTTGCTGCTTACAAAACAATAAAAGTTTGTTTGTAATAAAAAATATAGCACAATCCAAATTCAAGTTCAATTGAAAATGACCTTCTATAGCTAATCTTATTTAAGCTTGATTTAAAGCCCTTTGACGTATCATGTATATAATTTTTATTAATTTACACACTCAAAAATTTTATTTTGTCAATTTTCTTTTATTAAAATTTTGTAATTAAAGTTATTGCAAACCGAGAGGCGAACAGTACTTAATGTTAATATGTATATGTAGAATGGGTGGGTGGCCTCTATTTCACCCTCCAGTCAGTAAAACATCATCAAACATTATTTGAAATATTTGTATGAATACATCAATTAAAAAATTGCAATTATTTTGTGTTTGTTTACATTTTACAACTTCTAACTAAAACCCTCGATTACGTTTTGCTAATTGGGGGGTGGGATAGAGGACACCCACCCACCCTACATATATATGATAATTTTAATTGCTAATCGTTGATGATTTTGCTGCAAAAACCAATCAAATCCTTTATGTAATAAGATATAAAACAAAATCAAAATTCAAGTTCAAATGTAAATGACCTTCTATAGCTAATCTTATTTAAGCTTGATTTGAAGCCCGTTCACGTATCATGTATTTAAATTTTATTAATTTACACACTCAAAAATTTTACTTTGTCAACTTTCTTTTATTCAAATTTTGTAATTAAAGTTATTGCAAACCGAGAGGCGATCAGTACTTAATGTTAATATGTATATGTAGGGTGGGTGGGTGACCTCTATCTCACCCTCCAGTCAGTAAAACATCATCAAAAATTATTTGAAATATTTGTATGAATACATCAATTAAAAAATGCAATTATTTTGTGTTTGTTTACATTTTACAACTTCTACCTAAAACCCTCGATTATGTTTTATTGATTGGAGGGTGGGATAGAGGCCACCCACCCACCCTACATATATATGATAACTTTAATTGCTAATCGTTGATGATTTTACTGCTAAAACCAATCAAACCCTTTATGTAATAAGATATAAAACAAAATCAAATTTTAGGTCTAATATAAATGACTTTCTATAGCTAATCCTATCTAATTTAGATTTTAAGACTTCCCACCCATCGTGCATAAAATTTTTATTAATTTCATCACTCAAATATTTTACCTTTTGATTTTCTTTTTTATTCAAAAAGGTTTGTAATTAATTTTACACCAAACCGCGTGACGATTAGTAACTGAAATTTATATGTATATGTAGGGTGGGTGGGTGGCCTCTATCCCACCCTACAATCAGTAAAACATCATCAAAAAATATTTAAAAAATTTGTATGAATAAATCTCTAAAAATTGCAATTATTTTGTGTTTAATTATATTTTACAACATCTAATTAAAACCATCGCTTATGTTTTACTGATTGGAGGGTGGGATAGAGACCCCCACCCACCCTACATATACATGATAACATTAAATACTAATTGTTAATGATTTTGCTGCTTACAAAACAATAAACCTTTGTATGTAAAAAAATATAACACAATCCAAATTCAAGTTCAAATGAAAACGATCTTCTATAGCTAATCTTATTTAAGCTTGATTTAAAGCCTAATCATGTATATAATTTTTATTAGTTTACACACTCAAAAATTTTACTTTGTCAACTTTCTTTTATTCAAATTTTGTAATTAAAGTTATTGCAAACCGAGAGGCGATCAGTACTTAATGTTAATATGTATATGTAGGGTGGGTGGGTGGCCTCTATTCCACCCTCCAGTCAGTAAAACATCATCAAACATTGTTTGAAATATTTGTATGAATACATCAATTAAAAAATGCAATTATTTTGTTATTTACAACTTCTAGCTAAAATCCTCGATTATGTTTAACTGATTTGAGGGTGGTATAGAGGCCACCCACCCACCCTACATATACATGTTAACTTTAATTGTTAATCGTTGATGATTTTGCTGCTAAAACTAATCAAACCTTTTATGTAATAAGATATAAAACAAAATTAAAATTTATGTCTAGTATAAATTACTTTCTATAGGTAATCTTATCTAATTTAGATTTAAAGTCTGCCCACCCATCATGCATAGAAATTAAATTAATTTACTCACTCAAAAATATTACCTTTTGAATTTCTGTTTTATTCAAATAGTTTTGTAATTAATTTCATTGGATTCAGCGAGACAATAAGGAATTAAAGTTTATATGTATATGTAGGGTGGGTGGGTGGTCTCTATTTCACCCTCCAATCATTAAAGCATCATCAAAAACTATTTGAATAAATCTATTAAATTTTGTAATAATGTTATGTTTATTTTCGTTTTACAAACTTTTAATTAAAACCCTCGCTTATATTTTACTGATTGGTGGGTGGGTTATATAACAAGTAATTGTAAAGAATTGAAAATTATTCAACAAATTATTAAGAATAGCCTTTTTTCGTAAACCTCATAGTTTTCGAGAAAAATATAGGGAAACTATTATAATGCCACAACTATTCTTTTAATATATTGATAATTTAATGATTTTCTTGTTATTTTGATTTGGTTTGCAAATTAATCATCGAGATGATCCGCAAGCAAACGTAATATTTACTCGTAGAGTTTCTATTTGCGCAAAAAGTAAAATCCACTTGCACTATTGCGAAACGTCAATTAGCAAAGACGTTTTACGCATAATTGCCGTTAACCGGGACGGTAATTGATGGGAAAACGGTCGCAACCGTTTCTGGCGAATTTCCTCGTGTCGCAAAATTCGGACTCCTCCTCGAGTGTAATCGGTTGCAGCATTACGCCGTATGCGACATAAATAATGATAAATAATGCAATACTGTCACTTCCTGTCGCCCACGCGTTATGATAATGCAAGAGCCCACATGCAAATCAAAAGGACCAGATTTATTCGCTGGAACCACTGCGGAACCTTATTGGGTAGTACCGTCAACCTTGGACTGTAAACGTTACGAATAATTCATGGTTGCACAAACGCGATATATTTAAAAGCTAAATAAGAATCAACATTGTTAATCTTAACATCATATTTTTAGAATTTTTATACTACGAGGGATAGTAGGAACACGTTTGTGAGAAGAAGACTAAGAAAGAACTGGAACAGCTCAATAAGAAATGAAGCACAAAGAAAAGTGAATAGATGGAAAGAAGTAAAGAAGATTAATCAAGAAGAAATAGAGAAAATACTATCATCGAAACAAAACGAATAAACAAATATTTTCAAAACGTACTCCGAAAATTGGAAGGGCAAATGATGAATAATAATATATTAAGATTTGACACTTTTTTGTACACACTATTATTATTTTATACATTTGCAAATTTATTAGTTTTATTTAAACTGTGTGGTCTTATGTCATGTTGTAGTCGTAAAATGTATAAACGAATTTACATGCGAACTGAACCCGTCCGACAAGACATATGTTAAAAGCCGTTATTAGAGCCGATTTTATTGCGCCTGCATATGGAGTTTATAGGTGTAGTTGGGTTTTCAGCACGAGAACTTTCGAGAGATTATGGAAATAGGGTCTAGCGTATGAATAATGTATCAAGTCGATGTAAAAATTGTTAAACTCGTGTTTAGTAAAAAATAAAAAGAAATGACAAAGGAAAAGTTAACCATGGTTAAAATGTGTACGCTTAAAGCTTAATCAAAAATCAAAAATTATCAAGAATATTATTAATTTTGTAATCAGGAAAAGTGAAGATAATAAAGATAGAACCTTAAAAATTACTAAGAAAAAAGTACTTAAAAATAGAACACTTCGGATAATCGTAACATTAAAACTATCGCAACGAAACTAAATGATTGTTGATTATATAGTTGGCACGCTTCATTGATAATAAAAAAGACCATAGCAAATAGGATTATCATTCAATTTATAACATAAACCTAGGCATAAGTAATAAGTTAAGGCAATAGATCATAACATATAGGGATGCATTTGATACTGAATAAAACGTATCGACCAACATTTTTTTAAAAATTCCTAATATTATTGCCAGGATGTATACTGCGTAATAATTCATTTTAATAAGCTACAACAATACGGCAATTAGCTGTCATAACCCGTGCTTAATTCACATTAAACATGACTAACTACAAATCTCAGAAAAATAACTCAAGCAATTACCAAAACAAGTCTTTAGACCATAATGGTACTCGATTCCGCTTGCAAACGTCGCAATTACCAAACATAACAGTCCACCGCTTTTTTATCAAAATTCCTAACAAAACTCTGCGTCATACATTTTCCAACGCGAAAAATCCACTGATAACAGGCGTAACTGTATCAGGTAGGAATCGTTTACGCGACATTCCCATGGTGCACCATAACAATGGAAAAGATTTGAATAACACGCAACCTACCGTGACTGTTACAATAGTACTTAAGTGCGTTTAAACAAATTGGCTGTTAATACGCACATTTCGGTTACACAATTAAACCTGCCTGCATGTTTTCACTCATAAATATGCCGTGAACCCCTCCCAATTAAAAATCAATGAACGAACGGGTGTCAACATGAAATTTTGCAATTTGGGTTTTTGTTTCGTGCGTTTCGGGGGACGAAACGATTAGGCGGGTTTAGCCTATCATTTCAGGAAGAAAGTCGGATACGGATTTTGCTCATTATTACCGGACAATTGCAATTGTAAAACTGCAAGGATAAAATAGACCAAGGTTACTTACGTAATGCAAGTGTGTTTTACATATGTGTGTAAATTTATATAGATGCGCTGCTGGTACGAAACCGACTAATCGTCCGTCTTCCAACGCGACACATTCAAACATTTACGATAAACTATAAGTACCCGATACATATTCATAAACGCACAAAAATCCGAAAGATTTTTTTTTTGGTGTTCAAATAATGCTCCGTTCAAACAGCACGCCATGACGTTCGTCGCGGCACTTTTGCTCCTAACCTACGTGTATTCCTCCAGTGGTTAGTTTTCGTGGTGCTCAAAATTTTCTGCTTCTGATTAATACACGTTTCAGGTGCCATACTTTCAAACTGCCCTAAAGAAGATATAACCTTCGAGAAGATTATCGGGCTTAGGCCCGCCGCCAACTTTCATCCCCTGCTGCTTCAGGAGAACCGCAATAATCAACCCCTCACGTTGGACTGTTTGGAAAAGTGCGCAAAAAATGACGAGTGCCTCAGTTTTGTGTTGTATTACAAAAACTCGAGTTGTTACTGGTTCAGGAATGAAGTGCACCGACTACAAGAGGAGGAGAGTGTTTTGGATGCGAACGTAGCTTGGTTTTCAAAAACTTGTTTGAAAGGTAAGTTTAAAAATTTAATAATACTATCACTTCAAACATTTTATAATGTAGAATCTTTATTATTATATAATTCTTATGTAAATTCATAATTACATTAATTTTACAATAATTTAAATTTAAGAATTTAATCAGTTTATCGACTATATTCACAATTTTTTAGAATAATATACAGAGATAAAATAAAGCTTTTAAAGTGTTTTCTCACTCTTTACTTTGAAGTAAACTCCGACTTTTAAGAACACATTAAAATCTTAAACATAAACAAATTTTATATTTCTAAATTACAGCACCAACAATAAAGATTATTATTATTATTAACAATTTAATTAATCTTTAATTCAATATAAATCGGTGTAAGTTTACGTTTTCAATCCATCAATTAAAACTGACTTTATTCCTTGCTTATTTACAGGATTCTTAAATAATTCAAGCAAGGAATAAAGAGTTATAATTATTAACTTATTTAGTGATTAAGTTAATTCTAAAAAAATCAAAAATATTGTTTACAGATTTTTGTTCATATTCTAGAAATTATTTATTTTATTTTCTAGAATTATAGAAATTTCTGAATTCCACCTATTTTCTAGAATTTTTACACTTTCAGGCAAGTTTATTGTTTTATGCGATTTTAATAATCATTTAGGATCTTAACGTGTTATTTTAAGCGTTGGTATTAACAAAAATTAATATTTCTTACTAAATTATTCTTAAATTATATATATATATTATATTTATTATTGTAATTTAAAAAATAACAAGAGTAGTAGTAGAACTGTCTGTCTATCGACTACGTGGTCCTACCACCGTGTTATTTGTATATTTGTGTGTGTGTAAATGAGCTTGTTACTTTAAAGAATCGCCCCGTCACCAAAAGCGTCATTAATTGTATCTCAATGGCGAATGATGCAGGTCACATCATAAATAACGATATACAAAATCGTATTCATTTTGCTGATCTTCTTTTAATAAACACACTTTAAACTTTCGTCTGTAAAATAGTTTAAAGTATGTTTATTAATATTCAACATGTATAACGAAGTTTTCCAAAAAATATATGTTGTTTTCCAAAAATTTTAAGGGACTATAGCTCTTTTTGTAATTTTCTTGATCTTCCGAAATCTTTTATATTTGTGATTTTGCAAATATTTGAGATGTTTATTTGGGTTTTCTGATGTTCTCTCTTCTATTCTCTACTGTTTTCTGCTGTTCTGTTCTTTTCTGTTCTCTGCTGTTCTCAAGAGAATAGCACAGAAGAGCAAGAAACAGCAGAAATGTTCTCTGCAGTTTTCTGATATCATCTGTTTTTCTCTGATGTTCTCTTCTGCTCTCTAATGTTCACTGATGTTCTCGGTGAAAAGCAGAGAAGAAGAAAGAACAGCAGAATACCAGAAAACAGTAGAGAAAATCAGAGATATGTTCACTGCTATTGTCTGCAGAGAATAACGGCAGATTTCTGTTCTCTGATGTTTTTTGATGTTTTCTAATGATCTCTGTTTTTTCCTTTTATTTTCTGCTGTTCTTTTCATGTTGTTCTCTTTTATTCGCTCCTATTCTCTTATGGTGAGAACAGCAAGAACATCAAATAACAGCAGATATTAGCAGAAAAGAGAAGAAAAACAATAGCAGAATACCAGAAAACAGTATAGAACATCATCATCTGCTTCTGTTGAGAACAGCACAGAACAGTAAAAAAATATCAAAGAACACAGATAATAACAGAGAACATCAGAAAATATCAGAAAGCATCAGATAACATCGGAGAATAAAGGAGAACAGAATAAAATATCAAGATAACAGCAGAGAATGGTAGAGAACAGCAGAGAATAAAATATTTCTGTTCTCTGACGCTCATTGCTTTTTTCTTCTGTTTTCTGCCGTTCTTTGATACTCTCTTCGATTCGGTGCTTTCCTTCATCAAGAAAACATCAAGAGAACAGCACAGAACAGCAGATAATAACAGATAAAAGTAGAGAACATCAGAGAGCATCAAAGAACAGAAGAGAATAGAAAAAAAAGCAGAAAAGCGCACCAAGAAAACAGTACAGAACCACAGAAAACTGCATATAACAGCAAATAACAGCCGATTTTTGTTCTCCTCAGTTTTGTTCTGTTGAGAGCAGCAGACAACATCAGAGAACATGAGATAATAGCAGAGAACATCAAAAAAAATTCAGAAAGCATCAGAAAACATCAGAGTACATCAAATAACAATAGATAACAGAAGAGAAAATTAAGAGAAAAACGGAGAATGAGAATTTCTCTTATGTTGAGAACATCAGAGAACAGCAGATATTAGCAGAAAACAGAAGAAACTAACAGAGAACATCAAAAAATATTCATAAAGCATCAGATAACATAAATACATCAGATAACAATAGAAAACAGAAGAGAACGAAAGAGAATATTAAGAGAATAAGGGAGTACAGCACAGAACAGCAGATTTTTGTTCTCTGATGTTCTTTGATGTTTTCTAATGATCTCTGTTTGTTTTTTCTATTTTCTGCTGTTCTGTGCTGTTCTCTTCTTAATGTTCTCTTTTGTTCGCCCGTTCTCTTATTTGAGAACAGTGAGAACATTGAAGAATAGCAGATATTAGCAGAAAACAGAAAATAATAGTAGAGAACATCAGCGAATATCCGAAAGCATCAGAGAATATTATAGAAGAGAAAAAAGAACACAGAAAAGAACTAAAGAGGACAGAGAGCAGAAAGAATAGAAGAGAACAGAAAAAAAAAATCACGAGAATAGCAGAGAATGTCAGAGAACAACACAGAAGAGCCGATTTTTGTTCTCTGATTTTTCTGATGTTCCTTGATGCTCTCTGCTTATTTCTCCGTTCCTGCTGTTTTTTGATGTTCTTTTCATTTCGCTACTATTTACTTCTGTCCCATAAGATAACGGCGGATAATAGCAGATAATAGTAAAGGACATCAGAGAACAGAAGAAAACATCTGAAAGCAGCAAATAGCAGAGAACATCAGAGAGCTGCTCTGTGCTATCTTTGCTGTTCTCATCTCTTTTCATCTGTTTTCAGCTGCTTTCTGCTATTCTCTGTCCCTTTGTGCTCCTTTCTGCTCTCCTCTGATATTCTTTGCTTTTTTTGCTGTTTTTCGCTATTTTTTAGTATTCTCTTCTGTTCGCTACTTTTTTCTTCTGTCTCACAAGAGAACACCTAGAGAACAGCAAAGAATAGCGGATAATAACACATAATAGTAGGAAACATCAGAGAATAGAAGAAAACATCTGAGAACAGAGAATATAAGAGAGTAGCAAAGAACATCAGAGAACAGAGCTGTTATGTGCTGTTCTCTGCTATTCACTGATGTTCTCTTCTCTTCTCAGATGTTCTAGTCTGCTTTCTTCTGTTCTCTGCTGATCTCTGCGGTTTTCTGTTTTTCTTTGCCATTCTGTGCTGCTCTCTGCTCTTTACTGATGTTCTCTTCTGTTCGCTACTTTTTTCTTCTGTCCCAGAAAAACAACCCAGAGCACCAGAGAATAGCTGTTAATAGCAGATAATAGTAGATAACGTTATAGAATAGCTGTCCTGTCCTCTCATCTGCTATTTTTGCTAATCTCTGATGTTCTCTTCATTTTTCAAATGTTCTCGTCTGCTTTCTTCTGTCCTCTGATATTCTCTGCTGCTCTCTGCGGTTTACTGCTGTCCTCTGATATTCTGTGCTGCTCTCTGCTCTTCTTGATATTATCTGATGCTCTCTGCTTTCTTTCTGCTTGTTTCTGCTTTCTTTGATGTTCTCTTCTTTTCGCTACTGTTTTCTTCTATCCTGCAACAGAATATCTAGAGAACAGCACAGTAGAGCAGAGAACAGCGGATAATAGCAGATAATAGAAGAGAACATCAGAGATTAGATGAAAACATCTGAGAACAGCAGAGAATAGCAGAGAATATCAGAGAACATCAGATATCTGTTCTGTACTGTTTTATCCTATTCTCTGCTATTTTCTGTTATTCTCTGATGTTCTCTTTATTTCTCAGATGTTCTTGCCTGTTTTCTTCTGTTCTCTGCTGCTCTCTGCGGTTTCCTACTGTCCTCTGATGTTATCTGGCGTTCTGTAATGCTCTCTGCTATTCTCTAATATTATATGATACTCTCTGTGTTTTTCTGCTATTTTCTACTATTCTTTAGTGTTCTCTTCTGTTTGCTACTTTTATTCTTCTGCCCCACAAGAGAATATCTAGAAAACAGCACAGAACAACAGAGAATAGCGGATAATAGCAGATAATAGTCGAGAACATCAGAGATTAGATAAAAACACCTATTTTGAAAATAGCAGAGAACATCAGAGAACATTACATAACTGTTTTGTACTGTTTTGTCCTGTTCTCTGCTACTTTCTGCTATTCTCTGATGTTCTCTTCATTTCTCAGATATTGTCATTCGTTTTCTTCTAATCTCTGACATTCTTTACTGCTCTCTGCGGTTTTTGGCTGTTCTCTGCCCATCTGTGATGCTCTCTGCTTTTTTCTGCTGTTCTTTGATATTCTCTTCGGTTCGCCACTTCTTTTTTCTGTGCCACAAGAGAACATCTAGACAACAGCACAGAAAATCAAAGAATAGAGGATAATAGCAGATAATAGTAGATAACGTCAAAGAATACAAGAAAACATCTGAGAACATGAAAGAGCTATTTTGTGCTGTTCTCAGCTATTTTCTGCTATTCTCTGATGTTCTCTTCGTTTCTCAGATGTTCTTCGTCTGCTTTCTTCTGTTTTCTGATATTCTCTACTGCTCTGATGTTATTTGCCGTTCTGTGCTGCTCTCTGCTCTTCTCTCATATTAACTGATGCTCTCTGATTTTTATCTGCTAATTAATCAAAAACGTTTACTTTGTTGATATCACACTTCTTTAAGTGACTCGAGTTTCGATCATTAACAGATCATTTTCAAACTTCAACTTGAAACTCGAGTCACTTAAAAATAAAGTGTGATATCAACAAAGTAAACGTTTTTGTTTAATTTTCCAAGATGTATCACGAAGTTAACGCCTCAACCTATTCGCTACTTTTTTCTTCTGTCCCAAAAGAGAATATCTAGAGAATAGCACAGTACAGTAAAAAACAGCGGTTAAAAGCAGATAATAGTAGAGATCATCAGAGAATAGAAGAAAGTAGCTGAGAACAGCAGAGTATAGCAGAGAATATCAGAGAACATCAGATAGCTGTTTTGTCCTGTTTTCTGCCATTTTCTGTGATTCTCTGATGTTCTCTTTATTTCTCAGATGTTCTCGTCTGCTTTTTTTTCTGTTCTCTCATGTTCTCTTGATCTTTACGGTTTTCAGCTGTTCTGTGCTGCTCTTTACTATTCTCTGGTGTTTTCTAATGCTCTCTACTTTTTTTCAGCTATTTTCTGCTGTTTTTGATGTTTTTCTTCTGCCTCACAAGAGAACATCTGGAGAAAAGGGTAGAAAACCGCGTTTATTAGCAGATAATGTTAGAGAACATCAGAAAATAGCAGAAAACATCAGAGAATAGATGAGGATAGCAGAGAACATCAGAGAACTGTTCTGTGCCTTTTGCTGCTCCCTGCGATTTTTTTGCTGTTCTCTGTCGTTGTGTACTATCTGCTCTTCCCTAATGTTCTGCTCTCTGGTTTGTCTCTGATGCTATTTTTGTTCCCTGCTGTTGTCTTCCGCTTTTCCCTGATGTTCTATGATTTTCTCCAATGTTTTCTTGTGTTCCCTACTGTTCTTTTCTGTTCACTGCTGTTATCTTTTTTTTTAGCTATTCTCTGTTGTTTTTGCTGTTTCATATTGTTCTCTACTATTCTCTTATGTTCTCTGCTGTTCTTTAATGTTTATTTCTGCTGTTCTGTTTTTTCTGCTATTGTGTATATTTTTATATTTCTTCATTGAAAAGTATTAAGAAAATTTTATTATGAGTTTTAGTCTTTAAAAATAACAAATAAGGATATTTAAAAAATTAAAAGACCTCAAACAGAGTTAGTAATTGATTTCTATTTTTCTATTTCTGAATTTACATACGTCGATTATAATAAAAACGCATTAGGTTTTCAATTAATTAATTCCGATGATTCACGACATGTCACAGATAAAAATAGCGTTAAATTAAACAATATTATTTAAGAAATGCCAATTATCATAGCAAATATAATGACTCATAGCAAACCAGAATTATTCCTGGGAGGATAATGGAGAATTCGTGTTAATGAAGTACGTGCAAATAAACTAAGAAGTTTTCTTTCGGCAGTTTATTTAGATGGTCGTTCGCAAATAGAGAAGTAAAACTTTTTCCGATATTATCTAATAAGATTTTATTAATATAACAGTATTCATTAATATTTTTTTTAGAATTTTTGGAAGAAAGTTACACTTTTGTACTTGTAGAAACCTTTAAACAATTACCATTTAATATTGAGAAATAACGTATTAACTTTTATCTAATTATACAAAAGAGGGTAATTTGCATAAAATCTTTATATTGTCGTAATTTGACGGGTAACGATGCGTACCGTATCTGTTTTATATTGCAAAATGTAAATGCGTACAAGTGAATAATTAAAGTTGCGAAAAAAGTCGCGGCATTTATGTTGCGACAGCGTACTTTTAAAAAAAGCATTTAGATTATTTAAATACCCCCATATCACTACCACCAAGGACATATGAAAATTGTTGAGAGGACTTACTTAGAAATTTCCGATAACGGTGTATTTTAATAGTAGAAAATATAAACGTTTTCAAATTATTAAATAAAAATTTATAAATATGTATTCAAGTCAAAAATTGCACAAATATAATGAAATCAATAGCATATTTATTATTAATATGTATAAATTATAATAATAAATATCTTTATTCACATTTTTTTCCTTTACAATAATAGTAATTACAATTTGTGATTTATTTGTAATATGTATATTAGGTCGGATTTATTATTTGTCTTTGCTTTTTAAAATTAATTATAAATTGTATATCTTTAATAAATGCAAATTTATAATATAATCAAATACATTTCATGTTACTGCATTAAATCTCTTGCAAATAGAAAGCAATTTGTCCCACATACATACATCCCTTCGCCCTAAAAATTCGAAAAATTCACGTTTTCACTTCGACACCGACGATTTCCTTTTAATCGAAATCGTAAGTATTTGAGCAAAACGGCCGTTGGGGCTATGATTTATGGGTGATACTTTCTATCGGTCCTACATTTATATAGATCTATCTGTTGTTGTTCTTTGCTCGTCACCACTTTCACGTTCCAATTAACGAATTACGAAACCGTCTGCAATATAAATCCGTTTAATTACGTTAATTATTACGATCTAATGGATCGTTTATATGGCAGCCAGTTCGGAACGCACTATTAAAAATACAACTATGTAAATTAAATTATGCTTATTAATAACTACTGGATTCGTTTAATTATTGTTTTCTCACGTTATTACTCATAATTTAAAATTTAAATTTTCGGATTTCTTAAAGAATGCAAGTAAAAAATAATATTAAATGTTTTAAATTAACTTGATTGATTTTAAAGATTCTTTTTAAAGTAGTTGAAAATTTTGCTCACTTTATTTAGCTTGTTTTTTGTGGAATAATTATTAATTTCTTTTTTCGTTTAGAACGAATGAGTTGCGATAGAGGATGGACTTTCGAAAGAATTCCTGGGGCCACATTGGTGGCCAACGATACGAAAAAGCTCCCCGGTCTGCTGACGCGAAACGAATGTCAGCAGTACTGCCTAAACGAGACTACGTTTGAATGTCGTTCAGCCAAATTTCGTGTTCAGCCCATCAATGCCATAGCACCTAGTTACTTTCAAGTACCGCCAAACAAAAATATCGAAACACTCGGATCGTGCATCCTCAGCAATTCTGACAGGAGCTTATCGCCGAACGCCTACAGAGTTTCTGGTTACGACGAAGAGTATTTCGAGAATCAGTGTTCAAAAAGTAAGTTGAAAATTGTTCACAAAAGATTACGATATTTCCTTTAGATGATCATGAAGAGGATTAGCAGGTAATTTTAGCTGTTAATGCAATATTTCGCCAATATGTATCTAATTTACATGTAAATATTTTATAATGTTGTGTTAAAGGAAGGTATTTAAGTTTTAAGCATTCTCTAACATTTTGGACATTATCTTCCAAAAAAGTCTTGAATTTTTCTATTAAAATTATTTTTGTATTAATATTTAATTTAAATTTGATACTTTTTAGGAGTAACAAACAACTTTTGTGCATTTGAAGAGTACGACAGCGTCGAACTCTCGCACGTAGATCTGATCAGACCAAACTTGACGAAAATACAGTGTCAGGATGAATGCAACAATATCGTCGACTTTCAATGTAGAGGATACTCCCTTCAGCCGACGAACAGAATTTCTTTACAGGATTCCCAGTACAACTGTCTGCTTCACAGTGAAAACAGCAAACTTCACGGGCCAAAATCTTTAACCAATCACATGGGAGCCACTTATTATGAACGGGCACCTTGTCTAAACAGTAAGTGTTCAGAAATACGCATCAAATTTAAAAGATATATACAAAATAAGTAAACTGAGCACGCAGAAGAAAGGCATACAAATGCACTCTTTAGTGAAAAATTAGTTGCAGTAAACATTCTTTTACATTTTTCTATAGTTACAGTAGATTGTTCGCCGAAGATAATGACGGTAACCTTCACCCCTGACATGTCTTTCCATGGGAGGCTTTATATGAAGGGTTATTCGGAAAATCCCGAATGTTTCGCCCTGGGAAATTATACGGACAGCGTTACTTTGAAGGTGCCTCTGGTGGTCCGCAAGTGTGGTATAGTTCGAGTGGATAGCCCATTAAATAGGTAATTAAATGAATGAAGTATTTTCATTCTTTGGCTGTACTAACCAGTTTATTTTTGTTTAGAACACTACTATCGAGCACAATGATACTTCAGTACAACTCTTTGGTTCAGACGCAAGCGGACAGAATCATAAAAGTGGGTTGCATCTTCACGAACAGTACGAAACTTGTCATAGGAGCTGGATTCAACTTCACCGAGTAAGTATTATAGTGCAATCGTTGGATAAGATTTTGATTGAACATTTTTAGGGATCACGTTTCGTCTGGATCGAATCTTGTGAATACTTCGATTGAACTGCCAACTGTTGAAATGCGCATTTTGGATCTGAACACTCAGGGAGAAGTGAGCGACACGCAGATAGGTGATGAACTGCAACTGGTTATTGAAATGTCTCCGGCGAACAGTAAGTTGGGTTAATTTCCTAGAACATTTTAATTAAGTGACAACATTAATTACATAAACACAATAAAACAGTTAATTGATATTTTTAAACTTAATCTACTGTTTAGATCATGAATTGCCACGTATTAACAGTCGTAATCATCATTGTAATCTAATTAGTTTTTGATATTAAACACCCAGGGAATAAATTTGTAAAGACCTACAATACGTAACTTTAAAATGGCAAAATTTGGATTTGTTCATTTTTATGGTTTTTATATGCACATCACTTTATTTTTGTAGAAGGAATAGATATCTGGGCTGGACATTTGATAGCTATGACTGAAACTGGACAAGATTCCCTGTTACTCTTGGACGACAGGGGCTGCCCAACAAACCTCGACGTATTCCCTGGATTGGTCAAAACAACGACCGGCAATAGCACAACGTTAACTTCCACATTTCAAGCTTTCAAATTTTACACCTCCAACATTATCCGTTTCAGCGTCATCGTGCAGTTTTGCATGGAAAGGTGTCCACCAGTAAGTACAAAATTTTAAGTTAATTTATTATCTAATACTTTTAACCTACGATATTTTAGATTTTGAATGTGTAATTATATCAAAAGTTTAAAATCAAGATTAAGAACAATATTAGTGATTTTGTTATTCTTTCTTCAGGTAGATTGTGGGTCAACTATTTACAACAGGGAACGAAGATCGGTGACGTACGATGGCACCAGCGTAGTTCCGATAAACCGTACCGAATTCGGCGATCAAAGGCAGAAGATCGTCGACAAAAAGCCTTTGGAGTTCGTCCTATTCGTTCGAAGCGCGGACATCAGACCAGACAGATTAGTCTATGGCGAAAATAATCGGATTCTAGTGGCTGGTTACGGTAAGTACAAAACACAGCCGAAAAATGACAAGATGAATCTATAGCTCAAATTACAGTACAAAAAGTTTTCTAAGAATCTCAAAAAAAAACCTGATATTAAAATCGATGTAACTTATGACCTCTTTCAACTAAGGCTATAAGATAGGTGTTCACATTTTTTTTTTAATTATTGCTTAATCCTACTAATTAAATCCACATAAAAATAAACAATTTTGACTATAAATATCTCTGCGTTAACTGCCCTATATAATATTAGATTATTTGTTTTGTGTGATAAATTTATGTAGCACTAAAATTTGTGTGTTTGTGTAATAAAATGTATAACTAATGTAATTATTATATAAAATATATATGAATAAATGAAATAAATTTGTTGTAGATTACTTAAGCAATGAAGTGTGCATTGATTACTCACTGCTAATCGGCATTATCATAACGTGGGCTCTCATCCAAATCATCCTGCTCGTCAGTTGCATTTTACTGATCAGAAAGTACAAGCGTCACTACGAGAACCAGTGCGCTAGCGAATCCCTCGAGGAGCTGAACAAAAATTTCGGCCTGGGATTCAGTAACCTAGAAGGGAAGAGGCGGGTGCACTTTGACGACTGGTACATTACATCTTAGGACTCGGAAGGGAAGTTTCGTAATTTTATACAAATTGTACAGCAGAGGCTTATTCTATCCTGCACATTACTTTTTTGCACTAAGGTCTTTAAACCTATTAAAACGGTGTATATATATATTTAATTGAATCAATCGTATTGTATTTAAGAAGTGTATTTGATTCAAATATTAAGGAAGATAAACCATTTATCATAGAAGGACTACAATCTCTTAAAATTGAGTATCATAATATTTTTTCCAAGAATATAAGTGAAAGAAAATGGCCAGTTTAGTAGTAAAGAACCGACTTTAATCATCTACATAAACATTCATTATTTTCATTATTTTTTATCAAATTTAAAAACATTTTTTTATATTTTTGTATATATATTCTAATGTACTCACAAATTAGACTAAATATTTAGCATAAATTTAAATTAGCTATTATAAAAAGTAACAATTATCAGAATAAAATCATTGAATAATTCCTCAAAAATGATAATAGTGGGCAGTATTATTTAATCCAAAGAAAGTAAGCTTCCTAAAAAGCGTGATTTTTAGCCAATACGCATAATTAGTTATAAACATTAATCTTTAGATATTTGGTTATTAAATTGATAAATTCCATATTTACCTCCACTGTATAATAAAACTCTCAACGAAAACTAATGACTGCAACTGTTTACAATACAGGCAAGACTGTACTTACAGCTAAACTTATTTGGTTAATCTGTAAAGGCCTTAAACGTTTAAGAATTTAAAACAAACCCTTCTTTCTCGAACTGAATATACATATCTGTATAGCACCCGTAATATATACTTGTAAATTTGTAATTATGTACATGTTTAAGGGTAAGTTATAATAAATATTGTAGCTGTAAATCCACTTAATCATTTTTAAATACCTAAACTACCACCATATATTTTTCAAACAATGTCAAACTCACAATATTTCAAAAATTTAAAGGAGAGGACCTACTGGTTAAAGTAGTATACGAAATTATTTGTACACTCTTTTAACGTTTTATAGATTGTGAATTACATTTTCAAAACAAGCTAATATATAAATATATATCATCATTATAAATTATTATTACAAAATAGATTTACAGATTTAAAAAAATCATTAAGTGATGTATTAGCTCTTTATAATTTAATAAACAAACATTTAACAACTTATCCTCTCTTAAAACCCTCTACTTTAATATAATGTAAACACTTTAATAAGTATATTTTCTTATTACCTGCGTTCTTGTATTACCTCGTTGAAGATGAAAGGTAAACAAATAAAAATATAATTTTTTTAAATATATTACAGTTTAAAATCTATTTATAACTAGAACACACCATTGTAATCAACTATACACCACCTTGGGCTTCCTCTCTTTTCTTAATTTCTTTCGTAATATCGATTTGCTGTTGTAGGTTGTAAATATTTTCCGCTTTCCTTCTCTGCTGACGTTCGACGTCCCTTATAACACCATCGTGCAGTTTTTCTCTACAATGTACATAAAATAAAAACACGATTTATACATTGTTGTATTAAGCATCAAAACCTGTATTAAGTACTTTATTAATCAATTGAAATTTGCTGCAAAAAATGGTGTCAATAACTTTTCATTATCACAACCATTGTATTTTCTAAAACTATTTCTACAAGGAAGAATAAAAGATAAGAAAAATTAACACTTAAACTTACTAATTCTTAATTTATCTTATCATTAAATTATCTTTCACCAAGTTATGTATGAGCAAAACGTAGTTTAAGAAAGAGTAAATACAGTATAAAATAAAAATAAATGTAAATAGGATATTTTCATATTTATTTTATAATATTAACTATTTAATATATTTATTTATTAATTATAACTGATTATATTTTTACAACGATAACTATTATTTAATTGTGTATTACTCAAACTATGTAGTTTACAAAAGTATTTATGTATATTTTTTATTCATAAAATTAAATAACAATAAACTTATTTTTGCAAGTAAAATGTGATATTTACTTTAAAACTTAGATTAAAATTTCTACACTAATTATATTTCCTCAGTAAATGTACATTTCATATACAATACCAAAATTTTCAGTGCCAAAAAATAAGTTTTTCATCATATTATTATAATCATCCTCGCACAGCTCTTTTGATTCACATAAAACCATTATTCTTCCATGTGAAATATATACGATTGTGAAGAAATGATTTTAGTGAACTAAATTAATTTACGTAACTCACTAAAGTAGTGCAAACGTTATATTAAAATTCAATCAGTAATCTAAATCTAATAAAAACATACATACTTATATATATGTGAAATAATATAAGTAATAAATCTTGTTGTTATTTTTATATTATTTAAATTAAAAATCATTAATTTTTACAAGTGTAATATCTTTCATAAATTTAAAATTAGTAAATGGTAAATTTAATAATACCTATCTAGCTTCTGTTTATAATGCACGTAACCAATTATTGAAGCGGAAATTAAGCACGACACTGCAAGTACACTTTTAGCGGAGAAAGACATTACGGCTTATCAAAAATGGGAAAATCAAAATAAAATCACACAATAATTTTTAGGTTAGAATTAAAACCAAAGAAAGAAATATACTCGGGAAGATACACAATAATAGCGGACGGTTGTGGAACTAAATCTGTTTTAGTACATTTCTATTTTAAAACCAGTGTTGCCAAATGAAGTAAACAAAAACAACTACTCTTCGAGTGGCGCAATTACTTATCTTTTTACAAATATTCTATGATTTTACTATGCAATAAAATAAATTCTTGAATGTTGTAAGTATTGTAAACTATTTAAAAACTTTGTTTTAACAGTGTATATTTGAAAAATTGTGAATATAGTATCGACCACAAACAGTTTATCATCATACCTTAAGTTTTACTTTAGTTTAAAATTAACAATTACCAGATTGCGACCGAAACTTTTTACTAAACAATAAAATAAATTCTTGATTGTTGTAAGTATTGTAAACTATTTAAAAACTTTGTTTTAACAGTGTGTATTTAAATGGACATAGTTTCGAACACAAGCTAATTATCATCATACCTTAAGTTTTACTTTAGTTTAAAATTAACAATTGAAACTTTAGCTAAAATTTTTGAAGTGCTTACTTAAATTCTTACAAAAAATAAAATTCCTCCCTTTGGAGCCCAATTCATTAAAGAATATCTAAAAATACTTCTATGATTTTACCTAACCTGACCTACTAATCTACTGTCAACATAAGAATTTAATTTCATAAATTCAAAAAAGAAATATTGATTCCGGTAACTTCATTGTACGATTTAAATGAGTTATATAAAAAGCACGCCCATTATTTACACCTCTTAAAATTTAAAATTGCAATTCGCACAAGGTATTTAATTCAGTGCACATTTAGAATAAGTACTAACGTAAACACTACACTTTATGTACGAATGTAAATGTTTAATAAAAATAACAATTATATGTTTGCTAATTTAACTGTGCAGCAGATTTTATCTATGCACTGAATTAATGATTGAAGTGCACTATGAGTGATTTGTGCTGCTGCGAATATTGGGACTTTGAGGGTGAACGGAACCATATACTGGCCTGCTGTTGTAATTGCCGGGATTTAGATGAAGGATTTGAGGGGTACTAACCTTTTGATTAACTAAATTTAATGTATATATTAATATTTTGAGCCAATAATTTTGTTTTTAACTGTAGTATTGTAGATTATAAGCTTTAATTAATGCATGAAATTTAATTTATTTGTTGTATATGGCTTATAGGTTTTTAATATATTTATAATAGGATAGCAATGTTTTAACAGTTCTAATAATTTTGTAGTTATTAAAATATTAGAAAATGATATACTTCTCTACACTTAGTTTAAAAACATAACTATTTTCTTTGCAGATTACTCACTGGAAAAGGAGTATCACCGCACAACAAGACAGGTATTGCAAAAGCGGTGAGAGACAGGATGCGAATACCATGGCTAGGGGGTGCCAAACAAGTCACACCCGACTTAGCGCTGCCCGTACTATTAATCCCATCGCTATTACTATTAGCCACAATAAATTTAACCTGTACCATCATGTCCTTTTCTATATTCCTTATAATCGTAGGTATAGTTTATAAGTACCTAACAGAAACGATGCCGAAATTTTTCCTAATGTGCACTGCTGTTGCTATAATAACACACTTTTTAATTTTCCAATTCCTAGTCGTATCCTTCCTGCTGATTTTGCTTGAGGAAAATGTCGGTGCGTCGATCGCAATGCTCGGCTTCATCATTTGTGTCTACAAAACTAAGCTAGAGGCCATGAAATTGAGAGATTTGGTGCTTAATACGGAGAAGGCTTCCGATAGGACTCAATATTGTGAGTTTTGTGAGATTTATACTCCAGAGGGATCACAACATCGTTTCTGGTATGTAAATTTATTTTAGAAGTTTAATAAATTGGCCAATAATTAAACTATTCTAAATAATTATTTATATTTTAGGATAGACAGTTGTATAATACCAACAAATATCAAATACTATACGTGTGGTTTACTCTTTGCATTAACTACTCTATTATATACTTCAAATTTGACATTAACTTCAGTGTGCCATCCATTTACATTATATTGGACTATATTATTACCAGATGACTGTAGTGATGTCTACAACATGATAGAGTAAGTTAAGTTAATTAGTAACTTTTTATTTTAAATCAAAATGCTTTTTTTTTTCTTTTATAGATTAAGTTTATCTTTTACGTCAGCACTATATGAATTACTATTTTCTGTTTTCATCGTGTGGGAATTACTGTTCGCATTGAAGGCATTCTGTTGTGGATTGAGGAAGAGCACCCAGAGGCCGTGTTTTCGAGGAGTGTTTTTTAACTGTGTGAGAAATATCTGTTGCGTTTTCAATCAATGCAAGTGCTGTGGAGTGCAATAGGATGATTTAAATTATAAATACACTAGGACATACTGCAGCTTGCATCCTCACTCGTGTAATTTATTTATTTATACGTAAATATGTACTGTTAAAAAGATATTTTTGTATTGTGTATGAATTAAATATATTATTTATTAATTTTACTTTAGTTATTTTATTCAGATTAATTGTCAATGTAATATTTAAACATCAATTAGTAGGCCATGATAAATTTTAACCCTTCAACATAAAGTCATTAATCATTTAAAACCATAATTCTCTACAACAATCATGTTCCACAGAATTCTGCTGTACATTAGCAAGCTGGAAGTTATCATACCCTTCAATATAATACCTTGGTCTATACTGCTGTCTTCGATAAATTTAAACTGGGCGATCATAACAGGCTTAATGTTATTAATAATTGGTGTCGTCGTTTACAAATACCTGATGGAAATCATGCCCAAATTTTTCCTGCATTGCACAGTATTGTGGATCGTTGCAAACTACGCAATCTACGAATTTGTGAGTGTTGGATCACTACTAATATTTCCAGAGGAGAACCGGACGACAACGTTTCTCATGGTCGCCGCTATATTTTGCATATACCAGGCGAAGAGGAAGGTTTGGAAGTTTAAGAATCTTATTCTGGGCACGAATAAACCTGCGGATTTAGTAAAGTATTGTAACTTTTGTGAGATTTATACACCGGCAGATGCACAACATAAGTTTTGGTAAGTTAACGTAATGATAAACCACAATTACTATTAATTTAAAAAAAAATTTAACGTTTGTAAATCTAAAACAATGAATGAATGACTACAATAATATTAGGTCTTAATAAGACTCATTGTTGAAGATGTATAAAATGTTTCATAATTTTTAAATCATTAGTTAATTTTCTACATCCACGTAAAGGACTTTAATCATTATTAAACCATAATTACATTTTCATACTTGTGATATTTTGATTGTTTTAATGATCTTTACATAAAGAATCTAATACTTTTTACAGGTATATTAGTTTTTTTTCTTTAACATATTTTAACCTTAATATTTGCATTTCTTTTTAGGATAAATACCTGTGTAATACCCACAAACAAACTGTACTACCTTTTTGGGTCATTATTCGGGTTTCTAGCTCTACTGTACACTTCAAACCTGATTTTGATAACCTTATGCGAGCCTGTTCATATTATTAAAGGATACTACCTCCCCAAAAAATGTAACGGAGTTTATTATGCTAGAGAGTTAGTTGCTAACAAACAAAAATTGATTTTTTATTTATTAAAATTTTTTATCTCCATAGGTTGAGTTTAAGTTTTATTTCTGCAGTTTACCAAACCTTATTCGCTGTCTTCCTTTTATCGGACATGTTGATGCTGGCAGTAAGGAAAATTTGTCGAAAATGTAGGAAATGATCAAATTTATTAGCAGCTATGGTATTAATTGGAATGTAATGAAAAGCAGAGCTTATTTTAGTTAAAGTTTAATATGGAATTAGTTTTTTTAAATAAAAATATATAACGCAATTATTTTTGATTTTATATTTATTAAATTCGCATTTATATATAATAGACTTTATACAAAAAGAACTAATACAGAAAAGGAAAGGCCTGATAATGGTGCTACTACTACAAATAAGTATATTTTTTCTAGAGTAACAAAAAAAAATCGATAATTGTATAATAATGAATTTAAAGTACTATCTTTAACACACTTCTCATTGAATATGTAGGATTTTTCAAATTTTTATATTGGTATGAATATTATTAATATCTCATTGGATATATAGAGTTTTTTTAAGTTTTTACTTAATATTAATAAATATTTCTTTTAATTTCGCATACACAGTAAGTACTATCATTATTAACGAAATTAATGTTAGTATTTACACTTTCACCGTATGTATAGTGGTTTTTAGATTATTGTGTTGGTAAAGTTTATATATTTAATATTTACTTCAATGATTAGCCCTCAAAAGTGTTAACAATTTATCAACATCAAGAAATAATATTCTTAACCTATAATTTAATACACTATCTTTACCGCACATTTCATTGAATAATAAGTGTAGTGACTTTTAATTTCTTAGATTGCAATACTGTATTTTTAGCGCCAACAACACTCCGTGGGTGCACACAGAGGTTTCTGCAACCAGCAAATTTTTGTTTGTTTATTACGATTTATTCAAGGCGTTATTATTTAAACGGCATCCAAAGAACCGCAATATAGAACAGCCGTGCTATTTAAACCAGTTTTTTTTAAACGATGAGCATTTGAGGTAAAACGCAATTAGCTTAACCCAACGTTGTTTGTTATTTTGTGAAACGAGGAAAACGGGTAAACGCAATGGAGACCCCGAAGAGAATATCGTTGAATACTACGCTTAAGAACGCCAAGATATTCGAATACGTAAGTAATTGATCACCTGTGTTATGTAAGAAAGTTTAATGATAGTGTGAAACAGTATCTCTAAACCTATACTATCATACGTTACATTTTTTGCTTGTTATTACTTTTAGCTTTATTGGGGGTAATAGTAAGGAATTGTTTTAGTGTGTCAAAAATGACGCAGGTTCAATAATTATAATAATAATTATATTTAAGAAATATCAAAATATTACAATTTTATACACATGACTATTACTTCAACTCTATATCCCCTTAAAATTTAAATTCTTTGGCAACTTTAGTAAGTAAAACGTTCGAAAGAACTTAATTAAAACATTATTTGTTAACTTAAATAATAAAATATAACTTATTTTCTCGTAATCAAAGACATTAACATAATTTTTAATGTGACAAATAGAAAATTATATGGTCTTTTTAGTATAAACAGAATGATAATTATAGATGCTAAAATTACGATTTGTAGAGTTAATTAAATACATGTGTTGACAGTGATTGTAGTTTCGATTTAGTATAGTAGTGTAGAGGTTATAATAATAAAGTAACAACAAATAATTTCATATATAAATTATTGTGACTTATCATTTGGGTCTTTTCACCAACATCAAGGAAAAAAGCAAGAAGAAGAATTATATGTATACATGTAATGTGTCTTAGGCCCTCTTAATAAATATTACTAAAAGTTTTGCCTACAAATATAATCTATTAATTATGTATCCTAGTTATACCTATTATCATGACCCAATACTTTATCAGTTAATTAACTAAATTAACTCACTGGAGGGAAAAACAGTTTTACTAATTAATTCATATAAAAAAAGCATAAATGTGTGTTATAGTTTACATACTATAGTAGTTACAACATATTAATTTTCAGAGTTCTGAAGATAGTTCTGAACCCCTCTTAACGTTCCAAGATCTTATAAAAGAAAGTCAAATGAAATCGGCGTCAGAATCCTTAAATAATAAACAACCAGACCCTTATAATTCAGAACAACTGGACTTGCCCATCAAGCAGGAGAATATTAAAATAGAATCGGAACACAATTCCTTCTCTGACAACTGTGATATCACCATGGGAAAGCAACCAGACCATTTCAATTCGGAACAACTGGACTTGCCCATCAAGCAGGAGAATATAAAAATGGAATTCGAACACAATTCCTCTTCAGACAACTGTGATATCGCCATGGGAAAGCTCGGCCTACAAACGCCCATCAAGAACGAGGATGTCGAAGAAAGCCTTAACAAGAGCAACCTCAAGAGTGCCAAGAGGACGTTGCTGAAGCAGAGGAATTCGCCTTACTCGAAAAACACCAACTCTGAGGAGAAGTCAAAAAAAGTGGGTAATCTTTCAAAAATGGTGAACACCAAATTGGAAGGGAAGAAAACGAAAAAGAGGGATCTATCTTGTGGTAGTTGGGACGAGGAAGTTGATAATAAGATGATGAGGGGGAACGACGACAAGAAGGGTGAGAAGAAATTTGAGACAGATCCGGTGGTGTTGGAGAGGCGACAAAAACAGATTGATTTTGGGAAGAATACTATCGGTTATGATAATTATATTAAACAGGTTCCCAAGTAAGTAAAATTCAATAAATTCAGTAGGTATAATATAATTCAATAAATTTTAAATTTCTGTAGTAATAATAATTACAGTTCTAGTTAATTATCATTTGCTAACAAAGTTTATATATGTATGTTTTTTTTTTTAGAGATAAAAGAACGGCTGAAGATCCAGTAACACCAAATAAATACCGAGTTTATTCCAGAAGAGGATTCGATGGCTTGATAAGGCAGTGGCGTCTTAAACTGCACAAATATGATCCCTGAAGCGGAATGCTTATTTTGTAATTTATTAATAAAATCACAATACTTTTTAAGAGCCACTTGTACATATATACAATAATTATCAGATTTTTAGATTTAACTTTCCAGTTTACATGTTTAGAGTTTCTTTTTTATATATTGACATATTATATTTGAAGGGCACCATGTATATTTTTTAATATTTTTATATTGATACTGGTTATTCACACTTACTAAGGTGTGAGAGTGATGGAAGGAAGGAAAAAATACGCAAACCATTGTTAATATATTTATATATAAATGCAATTAGTTGTTTTGTTTTGGAAAATAATTTTGAATTTGGATTGTATGTCCTTTTATTTGAAATATATAGTTTAATTCTTTTTTATTATGAGAATTTTAATATTCCAGAGAATAAGAATGAGTGACATGATTTAAAATAATTATTAAGAATGTAGTGTACATTAACTTTGTTACTTTAATGATGTTAAAGCTTTTTAATAGAATTACAATTTAGTTCCTCTAAAAATCTTATTAATATTTATTTAAAATTGTATTTCACAAACTGTATTGATTGATGTAAAAGTTTCAATTGAGAGCGTTGGATGTTAATTGTGTAAACACTTATACTAGCCAACTATTGCTTATAAAGTTATACAAATGATCTCTATTTTAAATATTTGAAATTGCATTATTTCGGTTTATTTATATACATTTATAAAACCACACTACATCAGTAGGCAACATTGGACTAGTGATTGTGCCAGCCAAGTAATTTTGGCCTGAGGGATAGGTAACTGATACCATTTGCCATTTAAAACAATTATTTACCTTGATATCAATTATAACAGTTAAGCATTAATATCGTCAGAGTCTTGAAAATCTTTAAGCTTAATAATATATGATTATATAAAATAAAATTACCTTTATATTTCTGAGAATGCTGCGAATTCTTACTTATCGATGTTTATATAATGTTAACGTAATCGAAACTTACATTTTGTAAATTTCAAATCGAATTCAAAAAAATTACCAAAAACCGGGAAAAATCAATCAAGGAAAAACAAAACTAAACGTTGGCAACACTGAAACTCGTGTCAAAATTGTTTGACGCTATCCGTGCTTTTTAGGTTAAGTTAGGAAATTCGTTAAAACATTATTTTAAAGTGTCTTCGTATCGATAATAATTACATATTATGGCTGATGAAACGAGCAAAAAGGTGAGTACGACAGGCGCACGGCACCCGACTCGGTAGTAACGTATTTTCATTAATATTACTATTTAATTTGGTGTTTGTGTTAATCACCATGCTTTCACAGTGCATTATTATTATATATTTTTTTTTTTTGATATGGCCGGTTGTCACAAATGGAAATTCGTAGCGTTTATATAACTCCCTAAATGAACAATGTTTCGCACAAGCATCCAATCTTTATCGTATTCCCTGACCCCTTTGGACCATGTGAATTATGCTAAGGTACGAATATGAAGAGTTTAGCTTTTTTTTAATATAGATACATAAAATTAACACTACACCTGACACTTTTCTTATGTATACCAAGTGCTGATTCATGAGTTAATCGTGGAAATGTTTTCAATTGGATTTTAAAAGGAATTTTCTTTATCATCGGAATGAATCATGTGACGTGTGAATAAAATCGAAATTCAGATATAATTATCTGGTGTTTGGGTATAAAAATTCTTTCTGCATTTTTTAGTTATTTAATTCTGAAATAAAACACTATAATGAAAAAATTAAAAATAATTTCAACCTAGGAAGAGGAATATTTCATTATAAATTTCAAAGTAACGTACAATACAACCAATTTGTGAACATCTGTTACAAACTATTTAGTCCTTTTTAGAAATAGTTTTTAAACATTTCTTTTTATAAATCAATTTAGTGAAAAAAAATTTGATAAATGTCTGAAAATAATTTAGTTACTTTTGAATGTTTTTGACAAATGTTTTTGAAGTCATAGTGTTTGAAAATTGGTCACATAAGTTCGACTTATTTTCAAATATTCACAACGTAAATGATTAAAATAGGTGTTAAAAAACTTGTCTCTCAATTTAAGTCAAAATAAAATGAAATAAATCTAAATTACAGTTTTTATAAATTCTCAACTGTAGTATTTCAATTGTTTAAAGTAAATTTTGATAATGTACAAATGTTTTATTACACATTTCAATTGTTTTATCACTTTTAATTTTTAAAATTTCAATTGTTTCAACTGTTTATTACTGTTTTGTTCTATTACAGACTTCATTTGTTTTTTGAAAACATTGAAATTAAAAACATATTTTTTTTTAAATTCTAAATACCTTTTACCTTTCGGTGTCGGCTTTTAAATTTAAATTACATTACATGTATATTTATAAGGTTATAATCGTTACTTTTAATTATTTTGTTAGTTTTTCCATTAAATGAAAATATGTATATTAAAAAAATTGAATATTGCCTTAAAACAACTGAAATTAAAAAAAGACTGAATAAAAACAACAGCACCAACAGCAAAAAAAGAACCAATCTAGATTGTTTCAACTGTTGTAGACAATTTTTTTAAATTATTTTAGTTTTTCGCAAAATTCAATTGTTTTAACTAGAATTTCGAATGTTTTTAATTTTTAGAAAATTTGATAAATATTCTACAGATTTACACTATTTTTTTTAATTTATAGATTTTTTTTATAAATTATCAATTTCAAAGTTGTTTTTATTGCATTAAAAATTATTAAATTCTTTAAAATCAATTAATTTTTTTAATTTGGCGTTTTCAAGTTAAATCCTTGAAAATATACATTTACTTTGTATTATAGATGTCAATTGTTTTTAATTGTTTTTGTAAATATTAATTGTTTTGAGTGAATATTTTTTAAAATATTTACTTTTTTTTTTCTAGTTTTTCAATTTTTTTTAGTCAATTCTATAAATTTCATTCGTATTAAGTGAATTTTGAAATGTTTTTTAAGAACATTTACAACTGTTTTACTTCGATTCTTTTTCATTTTTGTATTTGTTTTTCTAGGAAATGTAATTGTTTTATTACAGTTTCCAATTGATTTTTAATTTTTTTTTCTATAAAATTCAATTGTTTCAAGTAAATAAATGTTTCTTTAAAGAAAATTTACAACTGTTTTATTAGATTTTCAATTGTTTCTTTTTCATAAAATTTCTACTGTTTTGAAGTAAATTTTTATATATTTAAGTATATTTACAACTTTTTCAAGAAAATTTGCAAATGGATTTTTAGAAAATTTAGATTTCATTTATTTTTTTTCTTTAATTTTTTTCCCTAAAATTTCAATTGTTTCGATTAAATAAGTCTTATTTTAGATAATTAAAAACGGTTTCATTATAGACCTCAATTATTTCAGTTTTCTTTTTTTTTTGTAAAATTTCAATTGTTTTAACTGAATTTTGGAAGAAAAAAACCTTAATTGTTTTTCAGTATAATTTTAATTGTTTTAAGTGAAATTTCATAATATCTTCCAATATTTTTTTGTGTATTTTAGAAATACATTAAATTTTTTTGAAAAACACGAAAAACTATGTTTTAACAGACTTCAATTGTTTTTCTTTTTGAAAATTTCAATTGTTTCAAATGTTTTATTTATAAGAAAGGTTTTCAGTTGTTTCTTTTTTATAAACTTCTTGATGTTTGAGGAAGATAATTAAAATTCAATATTCTCGTGTAGTTATTTTTGATTATTATGATTCATTCTTGAAATTACTTATAGAATTTCGCTTAACTCATTAGAGGTTATGTATAATCTAACAATTGAGTATTGACATCGTTTTTTTTTTATTATTGATATATCAATTTTAAATTATAATAAAGATTGTACAGACTTTATGATTCAATAGATTTTTAAAGATTTGTTTCAAGTGAGTTACTTAAGTGAATAGTGACGAGGTTAAAATGTCTGCATGCATATATCGATGTGGCTTTTGTATGAAATCATGTAACCTTCGGAACGCTTTAGTTTGTGTGAACACTGTCAATTATCACTCAGAATATTTTCTATTTCAGTTTTTACATCTGTACTCGAAACGGATGGGTCTTAAATGTGAGGTATGTCTGAATTTATTCTAAACCGAAGTGGAAAGCATGCAGGCATTGCTTCGCCTTGAGTTTAATAAAAATATTGCGCTTAATACTACACTTTCCGGAGTAATATTTATTTTCTGGCAACATTCGATATTAACAAGCTGTTGGTTTTTGTTAGGTGACCTAATATAACCCAAAAAAGCTTTTAAATGATCAAAATAGATTCTTTTCGCTTTCTCTGTACAAAGTATTGTGTTCGTGATTTTTAATTTTTATTTTTCAACAGTATTATCCGTTTTTGAGGTTTTCAAATGCAATATTAACAATTAAAAAAAAAACTGTGTCTGTGTGTTTGAATCTCAATTAAATTTAATCATCTATTCTCTAGCAGAAGATCTGAAAGGGTTTTGGTAAGAATTAGTTTCCTAGAAACTATAGCAGTCAACATTATTAACATTTTCACCGCCAAGCGATTTTGTATGTATATTAAATTTAGGCGTCTATGACCGCCGGCTGTACATGTGGCGGTTAAGGTGTTAAGAAACAAAAATCAGAAAAATAAATCTAAATTTTATTCAAAAAATGTTTTTGTTTCAATGGTTCGTTAAAAAAAATTTCAACATCAACAGTGGTTTTTTGATTGTGAAGTCGTTTTATTATTAATTTCATCAGAAATGTTATGTATTTAGTCGAAGAGTTATATTAAACTAATATAATAATTTTAAAGGACAATAAAATAATAACTACAAGGAAAGTAATATGTTGGCCACAACACTGTTTTTTTTTTAAATTTTAAATTCTAGCAGTTTGTTGATAATTGTTATCTATAATCCGGTTATTGTCCCAATTATTTTTTGATAACTCCTTATCACATTAGAAATGTATGTGATATTCTTATTAGGATGGTTGATAAAATCAGAATGATTTAAAGTGAATTTAATAGGTCACCCTCAAAAAGAGTATTGCATAAGTGCTTTTACTAATGTAACAGTATTCATTAGTTACCATTAATTGACCCATTTATGCACATTTACTTTAGATTAAACATCTGTCATATTTAATTTTTCTAGGTGCAAGAATATAAAGACTCTTTAAAGACGAAAGCGGAGAACCTGATACTGAAAGGATTCCCAGAAACGATAGTGAGTCTCAACGAGATCCTAGAGACGCCAGCTTTCAACAACAGGCACTTCTCCGATGTGTACTACGAACTGAACATCCCGGTCCCAGATCCGATACTGATAAAAAATGAGGACGACCTGCCGCCGGCCAAGAAGACCAAATACGACAACAGCATATCACAGGATGGCACCAAGGTGATGGCGCTGCCGTCGGGCCCCGTACCGAGCAACAAGCACCTACTGGAGCTGGTCGAGATCGTCAAGCCGCACATACGAAAGTTGATGGAGGATTCGAATTTGGTTAGTATATAATATAAATAATTGTTTTTATATCTAAATTATTAATTATTTATATATTGTATTTTTTTCTTCAGTTAAAAATGTGGATTTCATTTATGATTCCTAAAATCGAGGATGGAAACAATTTTGGCGTTTCCATCCAAGAGGACACACTGGCTGAAGTACAATCAGTAGAATCCGAAGCTGCCGCATTCTTCGACCAAATATCCCGGTATTTTATTTCTCGAGGTAAAAATAATGACAATTAAAATCCTTGATAGTTTCGGCGTTTATTTACTTTTGGTACATTTTTTATATTTTAAAATATTTATATAGGTAAACTGGTATCAAAAGTAGCCAAGTACCCTCACCTTGACGACTACAGGAGAGCTGTACAGGAGCTGGATGAAAAGGAATACCTGAGCCTATGGTTGGTGATGGCGGAGATCCGAAACCGTTACTGTTCACTCCACGACATCGTTATTAAGAACCTTGACAAGATCAAAAAGCCGCGGTCGTCAAACGCCGCGGAATCGTTGTACTAAACCTTTTTGTATACTTAATGACGACCGGTAGATTTTTACTATACCGGACCACACCAAGAATTCCATTGGTAGGTTCAGATTGCCTGGGGTATCGACTTTTTCTATTTATTGTGGGAGTTTTTTTTTATATACAAACCTTTCCAATCTGGACCAGCCAAAAAATCATATTTATAATTATACACGTATAGTAAGAATGTACCAGGGATATTTATTTGCCCATGGGAGGAAGTTGACTCAATTACTTCTGTGTAAGGATTTTTAGAAGGGATCTGAAGCTGTCATTTGTCAAGTGTAATAAAAGAGAGCTTTGATCGGTTCATTGTTTTTTTTTCTTTGATGTATTATTGTCATGTCGAGTTAGTTGTGAATAAACATATATTTTCATCCAGTACAAGAACGAATATTATTTATAGACAGACAAAATTTTAATCATTGGTGGTTAGAGTTATTTGAATGGGATTGCGTTTCTACTTGACCGACCGTCATAATTGACAAGTGGATTTTGAAGCTCTGATGCGGATTCTGCCTAAGTGCCCCAGTTCTGATAATGTAAAAATTGATGTGCATTCATTAGGGAATGATGATCAGGACGTGAAGGTGCGTGAGTATGTAAATGCTGCTGTTTATGTCGAGACCACGTATGATATGTCCTCTGGTAAGTCCATTTACATGAACATACCTGGCAGTGGCGATCATCCCAAGATTGTTAAGGTGAAACGCTGTCTTTGTTTCACCAATCCAAGAGATTGTCCCTGCCATCCATACGATGAGCCATTAGTAGAGGAGCCAAAGTATCACAAATTTGCAAATTCGTCTCCTTCACTATTAACCAAACCAACCAATCAATTAGAAACACCAAAATTTGAAAGCGACAGCGGCATCACCGTGAAAGCCACTAATTCCACGACAGACGACTTACACCTTTCCATCGCTTCCTTAACCACGTTGAATACTGTGCGTTGCATTGATGATCCGAACAAGGACGAGAGCTTCAAGAGCTGGTGCATGAAGAAGGACCAGGAGCGCAAGCTCCAAGAGGAGAGACATGCGCTGATGGAGGAAATCAAGAAAAAGCAACGCGAGAAGCAGATCGAATTGGAACGCGAAAACTTCAAGCGTTGGCTGGCCAACAAGAAAAAGGAGGAGCAGCTGAAGAAAAAGCAGCTCGAACAAAAAATCGAGGAGGAGCGTATCCGCAACGAGATTAAGGAGAAACGCGTGCAGGAGAACCATTTGAGTTTTCAGCTGTGGGTTAAGAAAAAGGAAGAGATGATTTTAGGTATGATTTTAACAATATTCAGATTTTTAGTTTTCTAAATATAGTTCAATTTTTTCGGTAGAATTTTCAAGGTATTAGGTATTATTTATTTTATCCAAGATGCTAACAAAAGTATTCCAATTATATACATAATAATTCTTTACAAAAATTTCGATCGCACTTGAAAAGGCTTGAATTTACAAAAAAAATGTGTTCTTCCATTCTAGACTTTGTGTCTAAATAAATTCTGTTATTTTAAACATCGTGAAATCTCTAGAGTTTTACTATATAATTACATTTAAAATTTACTCTGTATGTATAGTTTTGGATATTAAATACAGATTTCAAATGATTCTTTGATTTATTTCAGATAAAAAAATAAAAGAGCAGATGAAATTGATAAAACTGGAGGAGGATAGACAGAGGAGGTTAGCCTATAGCGCTAAAGCCTACGAAATTTGGTTGCAGCAGTCGAAGAACAAGCCTAAGCCCCTCCCACTGAGCCGTGGACTGGAAAGTAGATCATCTCTAAGAACGTAACGATTTTTTTGGTAATGTTTCGCATTTCAGGTTTAAAATCTTCAGTGTCTGTAACGTACATAAACCCCGAACCTTGGGTGCCCAACATTGACGTCACGCAAAAGCCGACATCTCAATGACATTTCTAATAGTAAGACACTAAATAATATTAATCCCTATGGCATAATACAGAATTTTACACTAATTTCTCTTTTATTATTATTACCATGTTGAAGTACAGCAAATAATACTGAGAGTGAAAATCTAAATCTAAAATTGACTGAAATTAAACAAATAATTCATTGTAGTACATATTTTTTTTTATTAACAAATATAAATCCTTTACACATTACTAGTTGTATAAATTTACTATTAGAACAATTAGTTATTCAACATCAGATAAATGACTACGCTTTTGTATATCTTTATTTTTTTTGTAAGTGGTTATATAAAAAACTATTCTTTGATATATAAAATTACCTAAGTGTAAATAAGTGTGGTTTAAAAAGTAAGTAATCTCCGTAAAATAAGAAGCCGTTATGAAAGTAATAAAAAGTCACCCTGTGCTAGAAAACTGTGTCGGTTATTTTGGTTCCCGTGTGTGAAGCGCGACTCGAAGGACCGCCGCCTTAGAACGTCTCCTCTTCCTCCTGCAGCCGGAGGATGTCGGACTTGTTCATGAAGTAGTAGGTCGGCTGGCGTCCCTTCAGGTCCTTGGAGACGCGCCTCGCCCCAGCTTTGATTAATACCCTGCTCACCGATTCGATCTTTTCGATTCCCATCGCGTAGTGGAGAGCTGAACGTTCCAACTAAAAAAAAATGTATAATAGGTAAGATTTAATTAAATTTATACAAATTAATTAAAGAGCGCTTCCTTGTCGTTAACCATACTTACATTGTCTCCAATTCTGAGTGTGTCTGGAAATGTATTGGCAAGGTAGTCGACGATTTCTTCTTGCTGACACAGTACGGCTATATGCAATGTACACCGTCCGTAGCTGTTCTTGCCCATTGCCAACAGTTTTCCACTACCTGTATCGTTTTCATCAGCTAACATGTCTTTGACGTCCGTTAGGTTGCCTTCCCTTATTGCGTGGTGCACACGTTCTCTTCTTTCCTAAAATGGATTTTGTAAAACTATTAGATCTTGAAATAATTTGAATAAAATAATTGACTGCATGATTAAATTTCTGTTGTACTATACAGAAAAAAGGAGAACAGTGATGTTGTGGAGATGAATGCAGAAATCATCAAGGTTTTGATAGTCTTTAACTTAGCTTATCGTTAACTCTTTAAGACCAATTTTACGTGTGATTCATATTTGATATAATGTCTTCTATTGAATTCAGTAAAATTTCTTACCTCGAACGCTAAGATGGAATGAAGGAAGGCAACTGTGTCCGGCTGATCCGCATTACCGACCGCTTCTATAATGGGGACGCCGTCCTCATCTATAATATCTATAATGTGATCGTAGCCATCTAATAATAATTCCACTAGTTTGTCCGTGTCCCCTTAAAAAGAAGAGCAAGAAAAAAACGGCAAAAATCAGTCATCTGAATTATGTTTGGCATGCGGTGCTGCGGCTAGCAATACCTTTGGTGGCAATTTGCAAGACATATCTATCGATTTCCACGGTGTTTTCCGGTATATTAGCTTGTATGCTTATGTCTCTAGCTGTGCGATATAACTCGTCTCTGTAGCCGATGTTAATTTCGGATTCCACGAGCAATTGGAATAAAGCGTTTCTCCCATGTGAACGAGCGGCAGCAAAGTGTAGCATGCTTTGTCCGTGCTCATCCTAAATTGTAAATATAGATGATATACTGATGCAATACTTAATTGTTAATCATTACATAAAATAATAATCAATTAGTGCTGTTACTAAAAAAAATTAGACTGATGCAACTTTACCTTTAGAAATACGTCCAACTATAAAACTACTTACGTTATACATGCTAAACTAATATACTTTATTATTTACTAGAAATATTCTATAGTGATATGAATATTTTAATTATTTACAATAACTTTTGATCAATCTACCAAAAACGTTATTAATTTTTGTATTTAAGACCTAAATATTATGATTAACCTTTCATATATTAATAATTTTCATGATTCATATACGTTGATTTACCTGAATTACTTTATTCATTTTACTTACTAATTGCCCAAAATTATTAATTAATAATTAGTTATATAAATCCTTTGTATCATACTTTTAAGTTGCACCAGTGTTGAGAGATATAATAATTAATTAATTAATCAGGCAATTACTTATGCAAGCATCATAAAGTAGTGGTAATAATAAATAAATCCAATTAAAACGTACCCTACTGGTTGGGCTGAACGCGGAATCTTCTTCGCTGACGTTTTCATTAGGATCCAGTGTAACTACTTCTATATTTGTGGGAACGTCAGCGTCCGCCTCAAGCGTTTCGGGAGAACCGGATGTAATCATCGGCTGGCTTTCCTAAAGAACAATCATATTTTTAAACGTAATCAATTCACCTCTTCATTCACCACTCACTTGCGTTCGTCCGCGTGAACGTGCTCTATTATTATTATTGTTTGCAAAATTGTACAAATACTGGGCTAAGTATGCGATCGGATCGGACGGTCGTTTGTTAGCCACTTCTGTCAGTCCTTTGATCAGAGGATCGCCGAGAGCTGGAATGGAAGCAATTACTGGGCGTCTGTTAAAATATTCAGAAGACTTGTGCTTTGACACCGAAACTGTGCATGCAAGGCCGACAGCAAAAGATCTATACCTCATTACGTATTAACATAAAAGTATTAACAGTACAGACCACATAATGATAGAGTTATAAATAATGCTACCACGAAATCGGTCTAAAAAATAAAAGCAAGGAATATCAAAGGATATTGGATAGGTCACAACTAATTGTAGGTAACTACTTGTGCGTTTTGAAGACATTGTTAATAATAAGATAGTACTTTGCGTATTAATAAATAAAATTAAGAGAATAATCAATGATTTCTTACAGTCTATAAATAAATTTAGAGTAATTGATTATATATTTACATTAAACATTTGTTGTGAAGTTAAAACATCGCATTTGTTTATACATTGTGCATCAAGTACAAAACTCAAAATAGGAATTTGGATTTTCTACCTTGACTACATAAACTATTAATAAAAAGCCAGCAGTTTACAGATTAGTAAAAATTTGCAGAACTTACAAGAAGCTAAGTATCGTCCTTCCTCCGTGAAGAAAAACGGCATTTCCACTTGGGCGTTGGACATATCTGCAACAACAGAAGAGGCACGTGATTTTTGGGAATTGCGATGGTGCATTTAGACATAGATAGCTGCGTGTTTATAGTCGGAACGTGTATAGACATGTACATGGCGAGTGAGAAGACACATATCGTAAAGCACGGACATAAAATTGTAAGACCCACAGGAAAATTTCGTGAAACACCACACACTTGCGAAAATTTGCCGGCAGAAGGGCGGGGTAGGTAACATTGATGTACTGACCTAATCCGAAATCCGTAGGCACTGTTTGTGAATATTCGATTGAAAACGAAAATGTTTTGGCACTATTTACACTCGAATAAAAAAAATAATGGAAATGAAAATGATAGAGGTGTGAGGTATTAGGTTTAGTATTCGGCAGCGTTAGCCTTTTTTCGTTTGAACATGTTTACGAATAAGGCGGCGATGTGTAAAGAATTCGACATGGCGAGGTCTTTCTCCAACTGAAGAATGTTGGCGACGGCCGTGCAAAAATCTTCGAAACATTGGAGCTCGGTTATGCTTAAGCATTGTTGATTGCCAATGCGCACAACGTCTGTGCTTTGGGTATTTCGATGGAACTTTAAACCTCTCACGTGACATAGATGTCTTAAGTTATCGGGCTCTTTTATTAAATGAGGGAAGCGTACGTTAAGGTAGAATTGTAAGGTGTTTCCAATTACTGAAGGTCTAGCACTGAGGAATCCTAGTTTCTCATCACGCTTGAAATTGATGCGTTTGTTAAGGCAAGTCATTAAGCGGTGGACTCTGGAGTAGATCTGACCGACATTGCCAGGTTTCAAGTGGGACGTGCACGTTATTATTCTAACGTGATCGAGTACATTAACCCAAACCGCTAAGTTACAGCTGTTGCTCAAAAATACACCTCTACCATAAGGCCAATGCCTTCCATGTAATCTATCAGATTCAGGAATGTTCCAAATTGGTATCATCAAACCATTAGAAGCTAGAACTACTCTTGCCTCACTTTGATCTTCCAAAATCTCATTCATTGTATAATAAGTACCACATCCTTTATCTTCAATCTCCTCATTAGTAGCATTCGGATATAATGCATGCGCGGTCTCAACATTCAATAACGCCGATGTTAACTCTCTTTCCACAGTCTCTAGATCGCCGACGTTTAAAGATTTAGGTAATTCGTACCCTTCCAAATTCCTTGTGCACTCCAAACTTCCTGATATGATATTTTTGACGTGCACATCTAAATCAAGATCCAAATCCTCCGTAGTGGACTGTTCTTTCATTAAAAACTGTTCATCGGGTTGCGCGTGTATCTCCAAATGTGGATCCAAGTTGTTCACGAACTTTATCACTGGCATTATCAACTCGGGGAAAACTTTATACACGGTAAAATCAGGGGCCACTATCCCAGCGGGAAAATCCTGCTCCAGGTTGTTCCTGAAGCTCATATCGCCCGGCAGCTTCTTAACACTGGGCCAAATCACATCGTACAAATTATGATCGTATTTGGTCAGTCGCGTTTTCACCGCGTCGAAGGTATACCTTCTGGTGTGCTTGCTCAATATCGAACACGGTCCCAGGTTGCTATTCGAAGCCACCGTCACCGTTGAGAGGGCTGATGCTGCGTTCGAATTCCTGCGGCCATGCAGGACGTTGTAACAACGTTCTAATACCGTGATCATATCTTGATCGTCCAGGTCTTTCCGCGCTGAATGGCTGTCGTCGGGAACTGTGATAGTAACAAACATTGTGCAAGAAGTATGTTCAATCAAGACTTAAAATCTATATATACAAAAAATTGTGCGCCTGATAGAAGCTTATTCGATTCGTTTCCGTTTACTACGTGATGTATATTATTTGGTGACTGTACACGCTTAAATTTTGCAACATCAATAAGCCACTATGATTGTGTTCGATTAATTTTAATCTGTTTTTTGCGATAATTACCTTTATCGCTCAGCATCTCTTCGGCCATCTCTTCAGCGCCGTATTCTTGAAGGAGGATCTTATGGGAGAACTCGCCCTGGTTCAGCCTGTAAAACTCTGGAGTACTTCCAAACTGTAAACAGATTTATTTTAATTGGCAATATTATTATAAGTTTTGTCCAAGAAATGAAATGCAGTTTAAATATATATGTTTAAGAAGAATTTTATTAACCTAGGAATTTTTTGCTAATGACGATTAAATAAATTAACTTAGAATCATTTCATTTTTTATTCTAAGTTTATTAATTAAATCTTCATGTACCTCAGGAAAGAATCACGCGGATTTACTTGTTTTACAATTTTACAATTGTAAAGGAAGTGAAACCAGTGATTCAAAGTTAATATACCCATTAGCTGAAATTCTTTGATCGTATTTTGATAAATACCGTTGATGGCGATTTAAAACATTTAAATGTGTATTAGTGTATATTTATTTATACCTTATCTTCTGCTCGTGTATTGGCTCCTAAGTGCACTAACAGATTGTAATAGTGTCCGTTGTCTGGTACTACTGCTGCGTAATGTAGTGGCGTCCTGCCATTATCATCTGCAATGCTAACGGTTTCGGGAAATCTTCCTGCTAGGTATCTTACAATACTGGTGTTTCCGAAAATTGTAGCTACGTGTAATGGGCTCGCACCGTTTGGTGATATTTTATCTTTGGCTATTGCAAATTTACGTCTGTCTAGAGCCGCTTGCAGCTCCTTCAGGCTACCATCTCTAGCAGCCAAATGTATCCTATTGATCTTGCTCTGTAAAGCAGATGATGTTTAATGGTTTCTATTTAAATTTATTTTGTAATCAATTCTCATTTATTAAACCTGTATTAAATTAAAGACATAGTTTTTTAACTTGAAGATTTTTTTGTGAAAGCTCAAATATTGAAAAATAAAATCACATTATCATCTTCATTACAAATAAATTAAGCTTCTGAAAATATTTATTATAATTATATTCGATGCTTGTAATTTAACGAAGAAGACTATTGAAAGAACCCAATATTAGAAATCTGAGGAATTTAGCTATAGAAAATATATTTTTTTTGTAATGAAATGCTATATTTAAAAGATTTTAGGAAAAACTAGATTGATTTTAGTAATAATGTTTGGAAAATAAAATCATCCGTTACGATTTTCTAAATTATTTAAGTTTATTTCTATTTTTTTCAATATGTATAAGTAAATATTAATTATTAATAATTTTAATATTAATATTTAAATAAATAATTTTACAATTTTAATATTTAAAAAATATAATTGATAAAATGAAAGAAGTTTAAATGAATTGTATAATTTGTATATTTAAGGTTTTTTTTTGTATATTAATGAAGGTTATGAAGCTGAAAATATATTTTTGTTAATGGTCTGCCAATAACTGAAGACGTAAGTCAGTAGTATCAATTATAAGGATTTTATTTCAAACATTATTACAATAAAATTCTTGGTAAAACTTTGGAGGGTGTTAATCAATTATATTACCATGTAGACTGGGACATTGTCTAAAAAAGCCTGAAGTTCTGGGGAGTCACTGGTGTGACCTAATAGCCGGTCACCTTCACCATTCAAAACCAGTGCGGCCAACTGTTCCATATTACCGGATTCGACCATCGCGGCAATTTCATCATCGCGGTAATCACCAGCGTCCGGACCTTGTTCGTTTACGGATTCGATTTCGTTCTCCCCGTTGACGATACCCTCGATCACACCCTCGGGTTCGATAATGGCGACGACTTCCTTGTCTTCATCGTCGTCCTTTTCAGATTTCTTTTCCTCGTCTTCCTCACCCTTTTCTTCTTCAGATTTAGTTTCTTCGGTTTCTGGTTCTGGTGTTTTTTCCCGTGGTTCGTCTACATCTTCTGTTGCTACTTCAGTCTCTGGTTCGGCTTCCTCTTCTACGGCGGATTCGGCTGCAGGTTCAGCTTCTGTTTCCTCAACTGCAGGTTCAGTTTCTTCGGCAGCGGGTGGATCTTCGGTTTCTGTTGGTGGTTCAGGCTCTTCCTCTGGTTCAGGTGCAGATTCAGGTTCAGGTTCTGGTTCGGGTTCATGTTCTGCTTCAACTGGAGCGACTTCTTCTTGTAAAGGCATCGGGGTATCCGCTCTTGTAGCCTCATCAGCTTCATCCTCGTGAGCCTCGGCTTCAGCCACAGGTTCGGTTTCCTCATCTTTACTATCTTCTTCCGGTGCAGCTTCTTCCTTGGCTGGTTCGGCTTCGGTTTCAGCAACCGGTGCCTCTTCCTCCTCTGCAGCGGGTTCTTCGGCAGCCGGTTCTTCAGCGTTTCCATTTGTTACTTCTCCATTTTCTTCGTTGTTATTTTCTTCAGCGCTACCATTTTCCGCTACTTCCGCTTCGATTTCTGGAGAACCGTTCTCCTCCTCCGTTTCGGTAATGGTCTTCACCATTTCCTCGGCTGGGGTGGCGGCAACACCAAGTATACTCCAATCGAATTGCGAGTTTGCTTTGCGTGGAGAGTCGGGAATGACTTGGAGCACTTTGGCGTCGATTTCGTTGTTCCGGGTTTTATAAAATGCAGCGCTTTTCGATTTCTATAATTATATATAATTAGAAATATAGGTCATGCGTATTAGTCATCCAACAACGTACGTTATCTAGAGCTCCTTCATCTGCGCCTGCTTCCACTAAATAATCGAACATTTTGCCTCCATCTTTCAAAAGGACGGAGTAATGTAGCGGCGTGCGACCCTCGTTGTCAACACAGGATACACTCTTTGGATTATGTGCGATGATATACTCGGCAATTTCCTGTCTTCCTAAACCTGCTGCCTAAATATAATCGGTTAAGTATTATTTTCCACACAACTATTATTACTTACTTTATGCAATGGCGTTAAACCATTCGAATCCTTAGCTATAAACAAAACGTTAGGAGCAGGAGGAGCAGTGTGTTCCTTTAAAGCATCCAAATCGTCATTAATCACATCGGAATGGACATCACGAATTGCACCCTAAATTGAAAAATTTTAACGCACCCATCCTCAATTGGTTATAAAAACTTACCAAAATATGAGGAACGGCCTCAAGAAATTTTTTCACTTTCGGATTATTACTGTGTTCAACTAACAGCTTCGTACCGTGTCCTTCCCAAACGACTTGTTGCAAACTACTCAAGTCCCTCTGATGAATCCATATCCTTATGTTAGACTTCTTGATGTTCAAACCTGAAAATGCGTCCTTCATATTTGAATTGATTACGTGTTGGTATGCGCACAACTAAAAGGTTTGTGTGAAAATGAGTTTGACCAACGCGTAACCGAAGTTTGTACGTCGCATGTTCCATACCTGGTCACATGACTTATTTTGTTTTAATAATTTAACATTCCGAGTGTATCGATTGGTCTGTTGGTTGGCCGCTAGTAACGCGACTTCTTTTTCCTAGCATTAATTGATGACATCCATATTGATTCGTATTTTAGTGGAACAACCTTAGTCAACCCTATCATTATATCTAGATCCCGTTGATGCCCACTAATTGGTAGCAGGATTTTTTCAAATGTTTATATTGGGAAAATTGTATATATTGACTGGTTCTGATGTTTAATTATTGGGGTTATCGGGGAAGTTATTTAGGGGGTGAAAATGAAAATGTTACGACTATTAATACTTTTTTTTTATTTCCGTTATTTAATTAGGCAATGTCATGGTGTCCGTATTTTACGGCTTTGGTATTGATTTGAGGTTGAATAATTTATCTCTGGAGGACGGATTGTCCTGTAATGACATTATTATCGCGGGTTATTGTGAAATGTTATGATTTGTTTTCCAGGTTACTTATTTATACTTTCTGTGTTGTTTTTTTTATAGCTTTTCCATTTGTAAAGAAATTATTTGCTTATCAAATTAAGGTACTTGTGTCATCCTAAGTATTATTAATTTATGTTGGCCAATGGTTTTCAAACTAAAGCTATTAAAAAAATAAGGTCCTACCAAAGTTTTTCTTGTAGGATCGTTACTTTTGGAATGACTATAATTGAAATATCAATTTTTAGAAAAGAAAACCTTATTAATAGACAAGTAAACTGGTAAACAATTATCAATCAAAATTATTTTGATCACATCTATTAAATTATGTAATAGAGAAAATCATGAAGTATATGTAAGATACAAAGGTTGAGAATAACGCATGAAAATTGATGAATGAATATTTCTGCTGCAAAACCTGATAAAACTAAAGAGTAATTGTTAACATGAATGTCCGCATTCAGATAGTTTTGATATCTGTGTTCTGAAAATACGTTTTTGTTTCTTTTTGAAAATGTTTTTGCGTTTGAAGCGCAAGATTCTAACAGAAGCTTACATTACATTACCAATGCCTCAACTTTCCTCTTTCGGTTTTTAGAAACTATTGTCATCGGATGACTTTGAATAATCTGAAATGATTGTTGAATGATCTAAATAACCTTGAATGACCTTCGATGATCTCAAATGATAACAAAAAATATAATAAATACTTATCATGAGACTGTTATGAAAGCAATTGCTTTTATTTCAATTAAATAAAAAGATAAAATAAATATAAACATGAATTACTTATACTAGACGTTAGATAAATTTAATAATTATAACATTTCTAATGTTGATTAGGAAAAAATGCAATTTTGTTGGGAACCTTGGTATTTATTTTGATACTGAATTATATAAAGATTTTATCTCTAAAATAACTGCAAATAAATGGATTTTATATTATTACATACATTGTACTTATTTTAGTTACGACACATTAAAAATTTTGTATTACAGCCTTGTTCGAGAATTTATTTTATGATCACCTTAATAAAATAATATGATAAAACGTCACGGAGAACAAATTGAGCGTGTTCAGGGGAAATAGAAACTTATTTAATTCGTGTGATTCAAATATATTATAATATGCTATGATTATAAACATAGAGAAAAATAATAATAAATGAATTGCGTTTTAAATTATTTATTGTGTTATTTTAGAAACTATTGAAAATAAATGTTTCTTGTTTTGTAAGAACATATGAAATTGTGGTTAGTCCTTAGACAAGAAATAATTAAATTGCAATTGATCAATTAAGGAGAGAATTTATAATTAACTTTGTGTAAATATTGAAGTGCACTATCAAGTATAATTGATAAAATTTCCTTAATGCATTTATGAAAATATATAGAATTTCTAAAAATATTCAAAACATGTGTTAATTACAATAAGTAATTTTGGAGACTTTCACTTCGTGATACATTTTGATAATTTAAAATAAAATAATTAACTTTATTTTGTGTTACAACAAGACAAATTCATCATCGAAATACATTTCGTCTCCGATGCAATATCAATTATCCTGGAAAAGTGGAAGAAACAAGTTCTACAAATCTGGATGAAAAATTAATGAAAATTCTAGAACCCTCAAAGATTTTTCTTAGTGACTTGGAAGTGAAATTTGCTGGAAAATTCTAAAAATATTAAAGAAAATACTTTGGAAAATTCTGGAAACACAACTTGTAGACTATGTAGATTTTTTAATAAGAAATGGCCAAAAAGTAGACGAAATTTATAAAGTAATAGTAATAATAATTAATATTGAGAGTAATAAATCTCTATGAGCATTACTGCACTAATGTTTTACATAATAATGTAAAAACTCCAGCTAACAGTTAAAACAACTACTCCCCGTACTAAAGCACCGCCAGGCATTGAATGATATAACTGTTAGCTGTCGTTACATGTCTAAAATTATATTTAGCACTATGTAACAATTTTGTGGTGTTATCGTTTCTTAACCGCGTCTCGAAAAATGTTATGTAAGACAATCTGCAGACACGTGTTTCGCTGTATCACAGCTCATCAGTGCAGCTATGTCGTAATTACGTGCGTCCTTCCAGTTGGAAGGCCGCCTCGAAAATCGAAGATCGGCAATGTTTCAATTCTAACTGGAATTGATTCATTCTCGTGCAACAACAAACAACTGCACGAAATATTTTAATATTTCAAAAGTAATAGTAGCCAAAAACTTCTGAGGATTATTATAAAGAAAAATCGATTTAAATAAAGAAAACATATTTGAAAATTTGCAGAGAAACAACGAGAATATGATAAAACAGAAATGAGTTGTAAAAATTTTTTGTATTCAAGTTTCCCTTGAATAAATTTCTCACTTATCTCTTTGTGAAACATTATGAAATAATTATTTGTTAAATACTAAATAAGGAAAAGGACAAGAGGAAGATCGAATAAATACAGAGAACGAAGACAAAGAGAGGAAAGTGACATCTATTCAGGTAGCAACAAGATACTACGGTCGCCAGAGCAAGAGAAAATACAAGAAGATAACAAATTGTAGAATAAAACAGAGATAGGCGGCAAGAAAAAAGAAAGAGAAGATATGGAGGAATTGAAAGAAATGATGGTAGAGATGAAAAAAATGCAGAAGAAGTAAGAGAAGAAATAAAAAAAATATTAAGAGATGAAGAGAAAAGAAGATAAATGGGAGCAAGATAAAAAAGGCTGGAAAAGATTTACGAAAAAATTGAGAATAGAATAGAAAATATGGAGAAAGATAAGAGAAGAAGAAGAGAAGCTAAGGCTGGAGTAGAGAGAAACACTACAAGTAGAAGTCAAAGTAGTAAAGGTCAATAAAATTGAAAATCGAAAAGGAAAAGAGATGACAATAGCGAAAAATGAATCTAGGGTAAAAATAATGAAAGCCAAGAGCAATAAATTGAAGAATACTAAAATATTTATAGACAACGATTTGATTGCAACAGGGAGAGAAGTGCAAAGACTTGTTAGAAGCGGAGAAATCGAAGCGGCCACCGGAGAAGTATATGTAGCAGAATCGACAAAGCAAAAAAAGACATCAATACGATGAGAAGAAAATATGGGGGAGACGTAATAAACGATAATACATTATTTAAACACAAGGAGATACATAAATCCACCAGGGAAGTGATAACTAGGAATGAAAAATCTATAATAAATCATGTAGTGACAGAACAAAGAAAAAAGAGCAAAATTACAGACACAAGAGTAAAGAGAAGCTACGAAATAGGTAAGTGATCACTATCTAGTAGTGACTACATTTAAGGAAGTCTATCAAGACAATGAGGAAGAAATACCGCGTCTACAGCAATAAACTACAACAAGATAAGATCATAAAAACTAAAAGATAAAGAAACTGCAATACAATATAAGGAGGAAGGAGAGGATAAGCTAGCAGTCGTCAATGGAAGCGACAATGTAGAGTAAATGTGGAATAACTTAAAAAGAAGTATGCTTGAGGTGACCCAAGAGAGTACAAGAGTACAGACAAGAAACAACAGACAGCCTGATGGTCAGAGGACATACGTGTAAAAATAAAAGAAAAGAAAAAATCATAGCAAAGGTATTCAAATGGCAAAAACAGTAATAACTACAAAAGATACAAAGAAAAGAGGAAACCAAAAGTTATTCTACAAAATCATAAAATGATACAGGAAGAAGCGAGATACATACAAGGTAAACAAGGAAGAACGCTGAAGGAAAAGAGAGAAATAATAGAAAGATGGAAAAATATTTTGAAGACTTACTACAACAACGCTAATTGTTCCAATATACAAGAAAGGCGACAAGACGAAATGCACCAACCATAGAGGTATAACAGTAATAAGCATAGGAATGAAAATATTATAAAAAACAATCAACAAGACGACATCTTTACAATAAGACAAGTCATAGAAAAAAATAGAAAAAAATAATAAAAGAGAATCATTGGAAATTGAAACATTAGATAAGTAGATAGAAAAGAAATAACTCAGCTGGTGGGGACACCTAATCAGGATGGAAATCACAAATCAAACAAAAAAAAATTGGGAAGCAAGAACAAGAAACAAAAGAGGAAGAGGAAGACCAAGACAAGAATGGGATAACAAAATAGAAGAAATAATAAACAATAATGGAAAGACAGTAAAACGAGTAACGGAATTTGCGAAGAACAGAAAAGAGTTGAAAGAATAATTTAACACATTAAAGTTGAAAGATTTGACAAATAAATAAAATAAAAGTCATGTAATAAAATAATGTAAAATGTATAGACTACACTGAAAGGTAAATGACATTTGTTGATAATATCAATATCATAAAAATCGTGCGAAATTTTGAAACGAAACAATCAACCTAAGGTTTTGTTATTGCTTATTTACAGAAAAAAACAAGAGAAATGTGTTCTTGTTAAATTTCTTTATTTTCTTCTATACATACAAAAGACTAAATAAAAAATTAACCCACAAATGAAGCACTTTTTAACCTTGTTTGTATAACGAATTAGAAGCCTCCACCGTTAACAGTTTGATCAATGCTAGTCTAGTTTACAAGCCAAAAAAGGACTTTAATCTACATTTAAAGGTGCAACATGAAGCACCCTTAAATATTAAATTTCTCCAACAATTCTTAAAAATGAACGTCATCCCAAAATTTGTTCAAGTAAAAACCAAATTCCAAACCAAGAACTGCTAGGAACGCTCAGGCGAAAAAACAGGTTTGAGAGATGAAGTAAAGTCTTGGTTTTACATACAGATATCCTGCTCACGTATATTAAAGTTTATCATTGTGAACTTTCATCACAACTACATCCAGTGAAATTTGATCTCCTAGGCGAACGCATGAGAAGAGAGCCGCATCTGTTCTAAGAAATTTCTGATCCAGAGGCAGAAACTTTGAGCTCTTCAACAAAAGAAAAAAGAAGAAACATCCCATAGATATATTCACACAGAGAGGCAAGTTTTCATCGTAGTTTTGTGAATCATAGTGAAGTACGGCTTTTAAAATAACGAAATAGAGTTCTTGAAATTTGTCCCAAACTATACTCCACAAAAATAGTTAAAAAAATAGATTGTCTCAATTATACAAAGTTAAAAAGTGATGTATAACGATAGAAGCCTTCGCCGTTAACAGTTTTCAAAAACTTAACTACTCACTTATTTCATTGGGCATTCGTAATTCTGCAAGTTTTTATCTTCTAAAATTTATAATTAAATTGCAGCTACTTTTCAGATTATGGTAACTTGTCATACAAGTGGGTATTTGCACATCCACCTTTTTCAATTTTTTTATAGCAAAGATTGAATTGTAATTTTGGCAGATTCTGCAGTTATAGTCGATTTTAGTTTTTTTTAAAGACTTTTTTAAAAGGTTTCCTTTTCTAATATTTAATTGTGTTTTAGTAATTCTAAACATTTTTTATGCTAACCTTTTTCTGATATTTTCAACTATGTTACCAATACCCTTTGGGTACATTTGACGAGTGAGACTCGTCATCTGCTTACTTGGGCGAAGTTACTGTGGATGTGTCTGACTCGTCATCTGAATTTAAGAGGCAGGCGTTGATCGCAAACAATTACCTGACGTTTGTTTATGACACCTTACAATTGCAAATAAGGTAAATCCCAATTATCTTTATTATTCCCCCTATTTTTTGTAGTTTTCAGTAACTCAAAATGAAATGAAAGAATATGTCTCGTTATGTATTATTATGTCTTAAGTAAAAAAAATCTAAACTGAGTTCATATTTGTGAAAAAGAAGTATAATAAACCAATTTTTGCAGCCACAATGACTCGGGATAGGTTTTTGGATATCTCAAGATTCCTTCATTTTACAGAAACGAAAAGTTAGACAAAAATGATACAATTAAGAAGATCAGAAATCTAGTTGATTCTCCAAATAATACATAGAAAATCTATCGCAGTATCACTAGATTCTCTCATGAAAGTCAAAGGACGTTTGAATTATATTCAGTTCAATACATTGAAAGGAGCGCGAATTGGAATAAAAACCTATAGACATTGCGAGTCTTTATTAGGTTATTGCATTTGTTTTATAAAATTGGTTTGCGCAGTTAAAATATAGGGAGTTGATAAATCGGCATCAGAGAGTGTTGTCCTAGAAGAAGAAGAGATTGGTATTCGTCTCCATAATTATATTTAAAATTACTAGAACAAGATACAAATGTAGTTGGAACTGCGCGAAAGAACAGAAAACACATACCAAAAGAGCTTGCTTGCCTCCAACTAAAAAAATGAGAGGCGAAAATGTTTCATCCCACGGTTTTTACCACTAAGATGTAAAGACGAGAAAGATGTACACATGCTTAGCACAAAACATTCAAAAAGTGATTTAGTTAATACAGAGCATCGAAAAAGGAAAGGTGACAATTTGGTTTTTTTCATTTGTTCTCTTCTGTTCTGTGATATTCTCTTCTGTTCCCTAATATTATCTTTTGTTATCTGCTGTTTTCTGATATTATCATTTGTTATCTTCTATTATCTACTATTATCTGCTGTTTTCTGATGTTTTCTTCTATTCTGTGCTGTTCTGTAAAATTTTCTTTTGCTATCTGATATTCTCTTCTGTTGTTTGCGGTTCTCCGATGTTCTTTGTTGTTCGTTTGAGTTATCTGCTGTTCTCTTTTGTTTCCTTCTGTTTTCTGATGTTTTTTTATGCTATCTTCTCTTCTCTTCTGTTCTCTGCCATTCTTTGCTGTTCTCTGATAGTTTTTTCTGTTTTCTGCTGGTTTTTGCTTTTTGCTCTGCTTTCTGCTATTATCTGTATTCTTTGCTGTCCTTTTTTAATATTCTCTTTTGTTCTTTTATGTTCTCTAATGTTTTTCTCTATTTTCTTCTGTTATTTGATGTTTTCTTCCGTTCCGTTCTGATAGTTTTTTCTGTTTTCTGCTGGTTTTTGCTTTTTGCTCTGCTTTCTGCTATTCTCTGTATTCTTTGCTGTCCTTTTTTAATATTCTCTTTTGTTTTTTTCTGTTCTCTAATGTTTTTCTCTGTTCTCTTCTGTTCTCTGATGTTTTCTTATGTTCTCAGCTGGTTTCTGCTCTTTCTTCTGTTCTCTGATATTCATTGTGGTTCTGTGCTCTTCTCCTTTGCTCTCTTCTGTTCTCTCATATTATGTGCTATTCTCTGGTGTTTTCTTTCGTTTTTTGCTTTTCTATCCCAGTTATTTGATGTTTTTTTTTTGTTCTCTGAGATTTTCTTTTGTTCTATTCTGTTCTATGATATTCTATTTTATTCTCTGGTATTCTCTTTTATTATCTGCTGTTCTCTTGTAATGTTCTCCTCTCTTCTATTCTGTTTTATGACGTTCTCTTCTATTATCTGTTGTTCTCTGATGTTTACTTCTGTTCTTTGATATTCTCTACTATTTTCTGCTGTTCTCTGATGTTTTCTTCTGCTATGTGCTGTTCTGTAAAACTTTCTTCTGCTCTCTGATATTCCCTTCTGTTTTTCCCTTGTTCATATAGCAACAAATTAAATTCGTTCTTTAGTCATAAAAATCAACAAATAATTCAGTACTTAAGAGGTTAATATAAGTGAAGAGCACATTAGGACAATGAATAATGTATTGGGGTAGGTCGAGTAACGCCAGGGTAACGAATATTTTATTGGGATAGGTCAAGATAACGCCAGGGCAATGAATAATTTATTGGGGTAGGTCACGAGCACGCTGTGGCAATGAAACAATTGAAAGAGTTATTCTCTTGACGGTTGTAAGAATATTTTGTCATTTTATGATTTTTAAAAACCCGCTTTGTTTTGAAGATTTACACCTAACAAAGTTTTCGACAATATCAACATTTTATTACCAAAAATTACATGTACAGAAATATTGAAAATGACTACCTCTAGTTGAATTACAACAATCCAATCTTATTGGCGGTCAAATTCTTTAAAAAAAAACACCAGGGTAATTTCTCATTGTGTTACACCTAATAATTATCAAATTTCATCTTTAAATTTAAAGTAATTACTTTAAAAACCCCCAAAAGGAAATAATCAAGGGGTTTGTATAGCGATTCGTGATAAAGGACTTCACTAACAAAAGTTTAACTATTAAAGACAGAAAATAAACGCCAAACAATAAAACGGTACTCAATTTCAACAAATTCGACAGATACCAAATGATCAATCACGAGGCGTATTATAAAGAAATCGATATTTAAACTGAATTTCTTTTTCATGTCTGCACTTGCCTGCTGTTAGTGGATAAAAGCCGTTTTTAGTAATTAGAATTAGAAATTCTTATCATTAGAAGTAGAATATTTAAAGTTATGAAAGAGATTTACAATGGATTCACTGTTGAGCGTAAATGACCTTGAATAAGCAATAAGAAAGATTCTAGTGGGGAAATTATAAACATGTATCAAATAATTTTCTGGACGATTCCCCGAGGCTAACTAAGGAAATAAATTATAATAATGGATTACTTCAGTCGAGGTCAAGGCATACCCGTTACTACCAAGAAGCATTAAAATTAGAAGAATTATTAGTGAATGTTAGTTTTTATAATATTTCTTATTAAAGCGAGAAGAAAAATGAAATTTATATCCAGTAATTTGGAAATTGGAAGTAGGGGTAGGAATTTTTTGAAGAAACTTGATACAAACTATTAAAATACTTCAATTATATATGGATTAAGTGGCAATGACTTATTTGACAGGTCTTTCAGTTATTTCTAACAATTTTATCAGGAGTATATTTTTTAAAATTGTGTTCGGTTCTATACTACTTTCAATTTTCATCGTTGATTTTGCAACAAAATGAATTCTTCTGAATTATCCGAGGTAAAGGGAAAAAATAGAAAAGAAGAACATTAAAAAAACTGAATGTAAATAAGCTTAATTTTATGAATTTCAAAATTATGTTTTTTGATGTGAGTGGGCGACAATTTAAAATCTGGATGACAATATTAAATCTAAAGAGATCTAAATTCACTTAAGCAGAGCAAACTAGAGAATAATGTGTAATGATTATAGGAAAATGGAAAATGAAAAACGAAATAAATTCTCTTGAATGAATATGAATAACTCTATTATATTCTTCACGCTTTGATGTATATTTTGAATGATCTGGAGCAAAGAAAAGGAGGAGTAAAATTTTATTGATGTTAATATTCAATCCCAAAAAATATTGTTGATGTTATACATCCCAAAAAAGTTTAATAAATAACATTTTTTTAGGAAAGCAAGAAAAAGTTAAATCTAGTATTGCAAAAGAAACTAAAGTTGTTAAAATAGAGAAAATTAAAAGTTAGTTTGTAATTATTATTGGTAAATGGCAGAAATGTAGAAAGATGTGAAAATTATACCTATTATCAAAAATCTTGCGCATTACAACTCAATTGTGTCGAAACATTATTACAAATATTAATAAAGTATCTGATAAAGACAAATTTTAATTTTATAAAAATGTATTACAAAATGAAAACCCTCACGAATAAATATATTTTAATTATTCATTCTGTAATTAACATTTTTAATACACCTGGAAAACAAACATTGACACTTTTTTCACAATTTAGTTTTATTTTCATCTTCATGTAACTCAAGACAAATTTCAACATTTTTAATCCTACGTTAAACTTAAAAAAAATCAGATACTTTATAGAATAATTTGCCTATTTTATTTTCATTTCACAAGTTAATAGTTAAGGTATATATAGAAAAAATTCTACTATGAAATAATATATTCTTGTATAATATGTGTACATTTCAAACTATAAAAAATGTTTGAACAATAATTACTAATGTAACATAACACCGTACAATCGATCTGAAGGATTATTTTAGGTATTAAATGAGGTTATACAGACCGATAATTAACATAATTACACACAGTGACCTGTTTTAGTGTTTAAAAAAAATAAACCATGACACTCACCAAAATTGCGCCCAATTAACCAAACACACCCCGCTTTCACTTGTGCCACATCAAACACCACCGTCCCGATTTAAATACGTCCCCGCCATTAAAGTAACATTGAAAATTTCCCCGACCAACCAAATTATTTAGGTAACACCTCCGAAAAGCGCCAGCTGTTACGGCCCATTATCCACCCACGCAATTCACAGTTCAAAGATGCCTGACCCACTTTAATCATCCATCATTAATAATTCTACGCCGAATTTTCCATTTTGTACCCATCAATTCTCGGTAGTTTTAATGAAAACTTAATTTTCCCGTCTTTATTATTTATACATAAAGGTTTGATGGATGTGAAATATTGACGCATCGTTTGGTTTATTACCTAGTTGTGCGATGTATTAAATATTCGTTCGATCAATATGTTCTATGCAATATTTATACGTGTGAAATGGTTTATAAATTTACACGGGTTGTAAATAATAAATTTATTTGTATACTAATTTTATATGTGTTATTGTTATTGATGCTTTCTATTTTTAACATTCTGTAAATAAAATTTACATTGGTTACCCAAAAAAGCTTTTGTATTTTAATGCCATTTTTAAGAAACGATGAAAATTTCATCAATAAATATTAATAAACTTGTTTTACATCATTTGTATACAATAGCACAATGCTTTTTTGATGTAAATTTATTTTTATCAACAATGAAAACGGAAACTCTTTAATTTTCCTATATTTCTAAATCGAATAGTTATTATTATTGTTTTAAGTAAATGATTTAACTTATTAAAATTCTAATTATTGATTATTATTATTAAATGATTAGATAAGTAATTACAAGTCAGAAATTTGTATCATAAACTTAATTTGGTATGAAATAATATTGTATGTAAAATTTAAAAATAATAATCATTAAATTTTCCCGATTACAATATCAGAAAAGGGAATAAGAAAAATATTTCATGTAATGTCGCGTGTTTTAATAATATAGCCACCACCGTTAAAATTAATGCATATTAATGATTTATTCATAGTTTTTTTATATAAAAAGAAAGCACGGTATGAACAGTCAATAATCGCACGTGAACATTAGAGACTAAATTTATTAAAAATGAATAAATGACTAAACAGTCATTATTAATTCAAAAAATTTATTTCATATTGCAACGTTTTATTCTTTTTATAAGTTCAAGATGTGCAATACTTATTTAATTATTATAAAGATTTTGGAATGATATTAATGTTACTTTTAACTTTATTTACTTTTCTATACTGGAAAATAAATCTATTAATTATTGATTATCAAATTAATAAGTTTGTAAAGGACTAAAGCAGAGAAAGAGGGAGAGATATAAAGAGAGAAAGCTTTTATTAACTCAAATATTATTCTAAATGTATCAATATGTATTTGTGAGTTATGTGAAGTACTATTTTTAAATTAATTCTAAATAGAAACAATTTTACATTTTCTATTCCCGGCGCATCCACCATTTATGACACAATGATTCAAAATCGTGTAACAATTATACAACACGTAAATTTATTTTAGTAAGCAAAAGATAAATTACAGCAAATTATATTTACCCTAAAATTTCGTTGCAACTTCCAATTTTCAAATCACTCACACTGACTTCGTAATTACTCTCACACAAAAAAAATTTCCCGACTGTGTGCAATGCAAACAACTTTATACGTCTTATACAACGAGAAATCCTCTGCACGTGCACGTGAAATATTAATCAGTGAAAATTTGCTCGTTCCTCGCCTAATACATACTTATTAAATCGAACCCAGCTCGTAATTACAAGCCTTTAAATAAATATTGAATACAAAACTGTTGTAATAATCAGCAAATGGAGAAATTAAAAGAAAAAGAATGTATAAAAATAGAAACGGTGTCTTATTTGTAATTACACACGATTGAGTGTAACTAGTGGTTGCACTCTAACCTTGAACTTTGATAAGGGCTTGTGAATAAATCACGGTTTCAATTATGGATGTTGTGATGATACGTTTCTGGAATGTGCTGGCCTTTAATCTAATTAAATTTAGTATTTAAATTATACATTTAACGGCGTATTATTTTGTAATTGAAATGCGGTTCAAGGTGGTGTAAATATTATCTATTAGGGTGCACTCTAGGAAATTGTTTTATTTGCATGTTTGTGGAAATGTGTCATTGTTTCAATCGATACTATTAAGGTGATTACATTCTACACAGTAAACTGTGTAAACTAAAAAAAAAATTATAATATTTACAGCAATAAATTTACATCAAATATACCATATATTATATAATAGCACAATAAATACATTCATTTTTGTAAATAAAATATTTATTATGAATTTTCTTTTAAAGTAGGTTAGTCTATTAAAATAATGCGTTATAATTTTATTGTCACGAAGACAAGTTTGTTTTTTTCTGAACAATCAATGAACCATCATACACGAAGTGAAAAATACGGACACGATGTGTGTGTTGGCTTGACAGTAAAATTTATCACCACAAATATTTCCATTCCCGGAATAAAAAAACCCACCTCTACGTTGACATGACATGAATGTAGATATATCTAGTCGACGTGGACATGCTGAATATAAGTGAAACACATTAAAGTGACATGCTATGATTGAAAGATTAGGAAACCGTTGCGATGTCCGATAGGGATGAAAAGGACATTATCCTAGTTTAAATGTATTATATAAAATATGAAATGTGAAATTTTTATCAATAATAACTGACCTGAAATATATAAATCATATTTAGTATTTTTTAAAGAATTCTTTTATGTTTTGTAAAAAAATATATGTATAATACAAACACAATTAGTAACTGTATCATTTATATTTAAAAAAAAACTTAAGTATCGAAGTAGAGAAATGTAATTTCGAGGAATAGGCAATGTACATCAAGAAAACTTTAATAATCTTAATAAGGTTTACAAGATTTTATTAAAACAGAAAGTTGTGACTCTGTTGTAGTAAATAAATTTAAGGAAATATTTAATATATATTTTTATTAACTAACTATTTTAATATCTATTATGTCATAAATAATTTAGGATGAAATAAAACACTATTTTCTCTATTTTCTATGTTTCATTAATATACAGTGGTAAAAAACATAAAAAATTGTGTTTTATTTCATCCTATATTTGAAAATAAAATACCACACAGTAACGGTCATCACAATCCTGTTTCATAAATAATTGTGCATAATAAACATACAAATTAATATTTTTGTTCATTTTTGATATTTTTAAAATATTTATATAAATTATATTTTATTTTTCTTAGAAGTATACTTCCAGACTGTAACGATCGCCAAAATTATATTCATTTGATATTTCGGTTATTAGATATTAATAGAATTGGCTAGACAAGTTCGACGTTAGATACTTCAAAAAAAAATGGATCTATTGGATTATTAGACTGCTTTTAGTTGCAAACACATTACTCATTACATTAATGGCTAATTTATTATTTAGCCATTGTTGTGGAATATGTTTCGTGCTGACAATTAATTAATTGATATTTGTTTGTATTACTCTTGGTCCAATTGATTGATATATGACTAATAACACTAATTACTGTTTGAATTAATTATTAAATCAGTATCAGTTATTTGGTTTATTTATATTTGTCTGTATAAACAAAAAAAAAACTGAGATATGAGAGGTAGAATATTGTTGTAAGCAAATTCCATGAATCTCGTAATATATTGAAGTTATTAAATCAGGTAATGTACGAATTAATGATAAACCAAGACCATTAAAAATTATTTTTGAAAATGAGGATCATTCTACACAGAATTAAGAAGTAATGTGACTGCACTAAACGTTTATGTACCGTTCAGGCAGAACAAAAAAAAACAAATTGAACATTTTAATTGTTTAAAAGAACAATTAAATTTCAGGAAATCTAATGGAGAAGCACACCTTCGGTTAGCATATGAGAATGGAACTACGTATTTAGTAAATGGTAATGATAAAACAAAATTAATTTGAATATGACAAAAAACTAAATATTTACTACCAGAATTATGGTGGTTTTAGAACTAAAATTTCCGATCTCTCACATGCTATAAATCTAAATGACGACATTATAATAATAACTGAAACTTACTTTTATGAAAATATAACGAATTGCCAACTTCAAGAGCCAAACTATAATATTTACAGATGTGATAAAACTGTTGATGAGGGATTAGGGGTAGAGGAGTCCTAATTGTTGTGACAAATGATTTAAAATCATCATTTATTTCTCGCAACAATAAGTTTATTTGTTTTATTATTTTATTTAAAATTAGTAAATTGTAATTCTTTTCTGGGTGTGTTTATACAAGTCCTTTATTGTCACTAAATGTTTTGCACAATTAATTATATTCCGAACTCACGTGGTGTCTACTTGGACCTTCGTTTTACCTCCCGTTATAATATTTCGACAAGTCTTGTACACATCTTACTCTGCTTATTACATATCATACTTTTTGAACCGACATAAATGTATGATTCACTTGATAAGTTATATTTGTTCAAGATTACTACATCATGATTAACATGTATTTTAATTCAATTGTTTGGAGCTTTATCGAAATATTTAATGACGTACAATAGATGCAATAGTAAATAAGTTTTATGATATTTTGTACTTTGCAATTGAAAATTTTGTTCCTTTTAAATATGATCATGGTAATCTACGCAGTTATCTAAGAAGTTGATCTCAATGAAACGCAGAAAGAAAAGAGTTCATGCAACTTATAAACAAAACTGCTCTTACACAAATTATTGAGCATTTTTATTACTTAGAGATGAGTGCGGTAAACATTCAAAACGTTGTTAAAGCGACATCTACTGAGGGTAGAAGCTTTTTTAACAGTTTTATTATTTAAATTTTTAAATCTGGCTCACGAAACCTTGGACAGAATTATAGAGGCGTTTGTATACAATCATGCACACCCAAAATATTCGATAAAAATCCATACAACTGGTTTGGTTCTTGAGATTATATCTAACAAGCAGCATGAATTTGTAAACGATCGTTCCACTGTATCAAATTTAATAGAATATAAAGCATTTCTAGCGAAAGCTTTTGATAAACTTTGACAAATCGATTTCATTAAAGCTTTTGATAGAATTAATAATAATATATATTTATTTATTTACATTTACAATTAAATAATAAATTATTAAATAAGTTATGTTCAATAGGTTTTTCTTCAATTATGATACGTTGATATTCATCTTATCTAACAGTTTGTAAAAATTAAAAATTCAATTTCTAAACAAATTGAAGTCTCGTCCGGTGTACCTCAAGGATCTCATTGTGAACAGATTTTATTCATATTTTTTATTAACGTCTTACAAAAGGTTATTATTAATTGTCATTTTTTGTTGCTTGATGATTTAAAGTTATTTAAAGCAATATGCAATGACAATTATTGTCTTGCTGTTTAAGCATACCTAAACCGTTTGAATTACTGGTGTAACAATAATTGTTTATTCTTAATTCTATTAATTCTAACTAAAGTAGATACCATAAAAGATTTTGATTGATTCAAAAGTTTTATTCAATTATCACATATCTAATATTGTTAAAAAGTATTAAGGTTTGGGGTTTTGTCTGGTAGATTGGCAAAAATTTAGATAATGATTGCCCAAAAATTCTGTATTGCGAATTGGTCAGATCCCACCTTGAAAATGCTTCTCCGATTTGGACACCATAGATTTCAACCAATGTGGAGCTTTTTAAACGTGTGCAGAAGAAATTTTTGAGGTGTATGGAATTAATTAATCAATCTGGACTTGGTGAATATGCATCTATAATGAATCAGCTCAGTTTAAAATCATTACAGGATCGGAGGACCAATGCTGACCTTTGTTTATTGCATACAATTATTAATGAACATTTTGATGTTCCTTATTTATTAGGACAACATCTATTTTATTTTAACACTCATAAAACACTTTCGAGCTCTATGAATTCAACGACACGTGTGCTGATGATTGGAAACGAATTTAACGACCATTTAAAATTTACCGACAATTTAAAAAGTATGCCTTAGATTATAAGAGTACATTTTTGTTTTATTTATATATTATTTCATTTATAGTATATTATTCAACGAGTGGTAATGTAGGCAATAACTCAGGCGGATGAAATTTGTAATGTAATCATCCAAGTGAGTTATTGCCATTGCCACGAGTTGAATACTATACTTTATCTACAACAATATCAATTTTTAGTAAAATATTTTACTTAATACAATAACAGTGAGTTATAATTCATAGCGTGAGTTATGATTCATAACTCATGCTATTTAATTAGATATACCATTATTTGTACTAATCTAGATTAATAATAAATATATAACCCAACAGAAGTAGATAAATACTGTTTATTTTCATTCTGGACGTATTTTTTTGCTAATTTATTTAAAATGTATTTTATTTCTATTTATAATATATACTAAGATACTTATACTATATCATTTATGTAAAAAGGCGTATTCCATAAATAAATAAATTATTATTATTTTAATTTCGTTCAACAGAACACATTTAATGAAACCGATCTGCCATGATCAGATAATTAAAATATCTAAGAACACACAATCTGCGCGATGATCATCTCTACTCAGGCAATACCAGAAGCGCCATTAAACACAGACGACCACATAATAAAGCTATAACAACAAATTACTCCTTTGGCATATCAAGTATCACAGCTCAAGGAAAACTACCTACTCAGGAGAGGAGTAGAAGCCGTTTAAAATCAAAAAAACCGTGTCCGTTTCAATGATAAAGCATTACAAAACACTGTTGATACCACCAGAAGAATGCGAATCAATATAAACCTCCATGGGAGTGGGGAAACGAGCAGCAGCCACAGGGCTAATGTCGGTCCATCGTATTGCGATCACCTCAGGCCTCTTGTCTTGCGACATAAATACAAGGATTAAATTCTTAGTTGACATAGGTGTTAGGTCAGCATTTTGGCGGTAAATCAACTTTGCACCAATACTTAACAACCGTGAAAGGTAATTACATACCCACGTTCGGTCATTTAAAATTAAGTTAACCATTCAATTCTGAGCATCGACTTCTTTCCATATTTTAGTAATGTTGTTGATTTTTCCCACAATCGGTTAATAATGAATGCAGCCGGCTTTGCAGAACTAAATTCTTTGTCAACAATAAATTCAGCCTATTCAAGATTATTACTATTATTAGCAATTTTCTGGTTTAATAATCCCCTTCAATTTCTCAGGCCCAATCAAACATGATGATTTACATCACATTAACACCAAAGGCCCTCCTGTATTTGCAAAACCGCGAGGTCACAACGTCAATAATTCCAAGCAGTAAGAAAAGAATTTGATAAACTACTCAAACTCGGTTTCATTCAACATTCAGCTAGACTCTGAAAACGCCGTTATACCTGATAATGAAACCAGATTAATCAAGGCGCTTCTGTGGTGACTAACGTGATTTAAACAAATTCCAGACTGATATCCTTTATGGTTCCACGATATTTTCCAAAATCGATTTGGTTAAGGCATACAATCAAACTCCAATCAATTCTGAAGACATACCAAAAACGGCAATCATGGCACATTTCTGCCTCTACAAATACACCAGGATAAGTTTTGACTTAAACTTTTCAGAGGTTTATGGACTCTGTACTGTGCGAACTACATACTCATCTTCAGCAAATATGTTCGTCACCTTTTTCTAATTTTTAAGCGGTTGATTTCATTTGGAATCAAAATTAACACAGATAAATACGTTTTCAACGAAATAAAATTGATTTTTTTAGGTCATAGCATCAGTGTTGATGGAATAAAACCTCTACAGTACAAGGTTGATGCAATCGTGTCCTTACCGCAGCCCGCTGACCTAATAGTGTTACAACATTTTATCGGCATGATCAATTATTATCGTCGTTTCATAAAATCATGTTTGAGTGTTTTGTCACCGTTAAACCAACTTGCTCCATCAACTCCACTTACCAAATCATTGATCTGGATTCAATTCGTGTTGTATGCATTTTTAGCATTTTCAGACCCTGTTGCCGAGTTGAGCATCATAAGGATATTTCTTTTAAAAATATTTCACTTCAACTGAGCGCAAATTCAACAAATTTGGCCATTAATTATTAGCCGTGTATTTAGCTTTAAAGAACTTTGAATATTTTCTCGAAGAATTTATCATCTTTACCGATCATAAACCCCAGACACAGACAGTTAAACTTTATCACGCAATTCTTCATTGATATCCGGCACATCACTGGAGAAGATAGCAATGTAGCTGACACAGCGTTGCGTGTTAAAATTAATACTTTAAACCTAAACATGGCATTAAAATTACAATCTGAAAATGTCGAATTTAAATATTTTCTGGACAGTGGTATTACTGCCCTTAAACTGGAACAGATCATTTCAGCAGGCTTCAACACTAACATCTACGCAGACACGTCACTTGCAACAGGACGATGATATGTTCCTGCAGCATTGTGGGAAGAAGTTATGAGTTTTCTCCATGAACTCAAGAATCCGGGCGTTCGTGCAACAAGACGTTTCGTAGCAACAAGTTACGTATGACCGAGTATCAACCACGACAAGTCTTGTTTGAGGTGTCAAAAGAACAAAATTTATAGTCATACCGTGTCAACCGATTTCTAGACCAATTAACTGACATTTACAACGAAATAATCGGCTATTTGCTATTTTATATATTTTCTAGTCTGCATTGATTGCTTTACGCATTGGCAAAGAAATTATAAGTCGTTGGATAGCACGCTTTTAAAAGCTTTTGACGGTTATCATCGACCGAGACCGAGAGTTCCAGTTCAACACTTGGAAGGAATTATGCAGGACTTTTGGTATTCATCACAGGTCCACAACCGCCTACCACCTACAATGTAACGGTTTGCTAGAGTGGCACAATAGACAAATTTAAGATTTAATCAGAATGGGCAATGATTCTAAACACTGACTTAATATACTGGGTATACAGAAGTAATTCAATGCCACCTGCAACACTTCAAAGCTGCAACGGCTACACTAAGCCGAGAGCTTGATGAATCGCATGACTGATTTACTTTAATCCAGGAATCCTGGGCAATTAAAAACAGGGTTAATGAAGTAAGCAAACCAGATAGTGATTTTTTTATGTATCCACAGGAAAAACACTCAGGGCCGCCATATATTACCCTAACAAATATAACCCCCATCATATTATAAAATTTTGTTATTGTATAACTTCATGTTTTCTTTATTCAAATATTAAAGGTTTGGATGGTAGAACAGCAAGGTTATTACCGTATGCTGAATCCCACCTTATGATTCTCAATAATTATATATGTATGTTCCAGTGTATATACATGCAACATGAAAGATAATAAAGTCCATTAAAGTAAATATTTATGCAGCACCTATCCACCGAGGACCTGGCAGTTATTGGGGTAAGGTTATACTTGGAAGATGATGATAAAAACGTGACATTAGCATCTGCATACCTTCCACAAGAAGCTTCCACCCCACCCCTAACTCCGGAGATCAGAGAAGCACTAGTGGTGCACTGTGAAAAGGTAGGTATACCCCTATTAGTAGGGTATGACTCTAGCTCACACCACCAGGTATGGAAAAGCCAAGAAAACAACAGCAGAAGTAAGTTGTTGCATGATTTTATACTAAATAGAAACTCAGACACAGTAAATACCCACCCTTGGACATATATATCAGCGAACATGCGGCAGCGGCAACTATAAGGCTACGAGCAGCAAAGTTTTGGCTTTTAAGCAACGGTGGAGGTGAAAACCACACAATCTTAGAGGATTTCAAGAAACTAAATCCCTAAATTATGATGATGGTGGACAACATCCCTTGAAAATATACATTCACTAGAAAGCTAAAAGACCTAAGACTTGAAGACTTAGGAGTAGGAAGCAAACACAAAGGCATTTATATACTGATGGGTCGTTGGTAAAAACAGGTGCAGGTGTAGGAATGATCACATCAACAAAGGTGGAACTAATGGGTATATGCTATATGTAGGCAATCTCTGACAAAAAGATTAAGGGGAAAAACATACACATCGTAAGGAACAGCAGAGTAGTAATTTTGTCAATTACTAGCTGTAAAATTACCTCAGCATTAACGCTGGAATGATGCGAAGCCTTGGAAGAAGTGGATCGTGACAATAAGGTGATCTTATGCTGGGTGAAAGGACATAACAACAGCAGAGGTAACAGAATAGCAGAGGAAAGTATCCAGACCTCTTTCTGCCTTTCTGAAAATTGCATCAACCAGGACATTACACGTGGCTGCTTCAAAAAACTTTATCACGATGAACACTAAAACGGCCAGATACTGTTAATTAACCTTCTAATTAACATAAAAATGTTTCACCACGTGTTTCTTTCTGCATCGTCCATTCGTGCGAGCGTACGGACGTCGCGTATCCCCTTTTTAAAATCCGCTCTCATCCGGTGAATCCGGCTCCTAATTTACTTGGACTGTACACGAGGATTAAGGGAAGATGCCGCCAAAGTTCGACCCCAACGAAGTTAAATTCGTTTACTTGAGATGTGTTGGAGGAGAGGTTGGTGCCATGTCTTCCTTGGCCCCCAAGATTAGTCCACTCGGTCTGTCTCCAAAAAAGGTTGCCAAAGGAACTGCTGTCTTTAGATTACCGTTCAGCTGAAGTTTCAAAACAGACAGGCTACCATTTCGGTTGTACCATCCGCTGCTTCTTTGAAAAGCCCTTAAAAAACCTCCACGTGACAGGAAGAAGCAAAAGAACATTAAACATAGTGGAAACATCTCCTTAGATGATGTGATTGCCATTGCAAGACAAATGAGACCACGTTCTATGGCTAGGGCTCTGTCCAGTACCGTGAAGTAACTCCTGGGAACATCCCAATCAGTAGGGTGCACCATCGATGGCAGACCCCCACACGATATCATCGATAATATCAATGAAGGAAGCATAGAAATTCCAGAGGAATGAGCCTTGTTTCATATACATAAGTAATTTAATTTTAAAAAAAGTTTAAGTGAGAATATAATTAATCTGCCAGATACTGTATGCAATTGTCCAAAGAAGGTTGTAGGGCTCCTAACAGGATCGCACCTGAACAGACCTATTATATCTAGTTATACCTACAGAGAATGTGAAGACCTTGAGTAAATCCACAATGGGAGAGGGATGTCTACAGTCATTAGACATCCTAAGAGTCTCTCTTGCTGCATTGTTCTGGCATTTGCCAATGCCTTAGGTTGCCTTGAACGTAGCAAGAAATGAGGACTCAGATGGTAGGACGTACAAAGGGACCACTGGGGCCACTGGCAGCGGACTTTTCTATCCTCCCATCGGACAAATCCAAATCTAAAAATCTTGTGACTGTCTACAAATCATCTCTTTCGGCCACTATTTCAAGCGTGGAGTCGTGAAGAATCAAGGCAACAAGAAGCGGAAAGTAGCGTAGTAACGAGGGATACATCATAGTTTTTTTTGTATAAATGCAGATCGGTGAATATTTGTATTGACCACATTAAAAATAAAGTTTTTCTAATCATGTTATGCTCCTGTCCATTCTGGGCCTGCAAAACTCACATATTAAGATTCTGTAATTCATGTTTTTCTTAACTCATGCTGTTTTTATTAATGTTCTACCTTGAATTTTTATTAATATGGAGTAGAATAAGTTCATTAACGGACATCATTTGGAAGAAGCACTGCTATATCAATCGAATATGAAAAACGGCTTGTTGAGGGACTGTTAAAAGTGGAGAAGTACGGGTTTGTGTTACATAGAAAAGAGGTGCAAGAACTGGTTGGGCAATTCGTAAATAAGAACAAAATTAAAATTTCATTTAAAAGCGGCTTTCCTGAAGAGGACTGGTTTTTGGGATTTGCAGAGAGGCATAACTTATCAATAAAATACCGCAAAGGCGAGAAATCACTCGAAAAAAAGTTGCAAACCCATTACAATTGGCAAATACTTTACATTTTTGGAAAATGCCATAAACGAGCTAGGAACGAGTATATAGTTTAGATCCGATTGTGACCCATGCATTTCAGTACTAAGCAATTAATATATATATATATATATATCTCATTCTATCATCATCTTAGGATGACCGAAACAGAATGGAATGAAAGACGGAACTGATTCCTCCAATATTAAGCAATGAGTCACAATTTGGATGAAACTATTTTTTGCACGGATACTTTGAAAAGAAAAAATATTTCTTGCACTCGCACTGTCAGTGCTCCAGGAAAGCAAAATATAACAGTTTTGTAGGCTGCTTCTGCTTCTTGAGACAAACTTCCCATATTATAATTTTTAAAGGTAAACATAATTGGGATCAATCGCAGGCGTCAGAGAATAGTGAATATCCTGGAACTAGTAATGGTTGGATAGATGCAGAAGTATTTGAAAATTATATTCAAAAAAGTTTTTTGAAAACAATAGGTACTTATCTTATTAATATTCGATGGTTATTCTACTCACTTGGTCCTCAGATTGATAGAGCTTCTCAAGAAAATATAACAATTCTAAAATTACTACCTCATACCAATCATTATTTACAACTCTTAGATTTAAGCGGTTTTAAACCATTAAAACGTTATGGGACGCAAAGCTGGTAACGTGGAAAAGGCGGAATATTGGTGTAAGGCTTCCAAAAAAAGAATTGTCTAAAATGATTGCGAACATTTAGAATTACTTGGCCTCAACATAATTATGAATGGTTTTAAAAAAGCTGGTATTCATCCATTGTCGAAAAATATTGTTCCAGATTAATGCAGGGTCCAAATTCCCTTGAACAGTGGCAAGCTGCGAAAATAGGAGATGAGGATCATTCTACACAATATCTTAGGACCCAATGACTGCATTAATTGAAGAAGATACTTTGCACCTACCTATAATATTTGCAATTGCTCCTAAAGATTCAGTGGACGTCAATGATAAATTTAATAAACATGTTCAAAATTTGAAGAAACATCTCCAGAAAGATTAACGCAATGTTCTACAACTTTTGAAGAACTTATTTTGGACAGCGTGAAAACATGCGAATAAAAAATTAAAAATTGCTAGAGAGGAACGGAAGTCATCATGTCAGAAGCGGTGAAGAACAGAATGGTTGCTAAAACAAGGTGCTAGAAAAATGGTAATACCATATTAGACGAAGAAGCCACTTCCTCAAATGATGATAGTAGTAAATTATGTTCAATCTGCCAGTGCTATTTTCGGCATTACATTAAAAAGAAAAATTGGATTCAGTGAGTAACTTGTATCCAGTGGGTAAAATAAGTAAAATCCTTTAATGCTTGTATAATTAAGCTCTGCTTATATGAGTTTAACACCTTAAGAGAGGTAAATATAAAATTCGTTCTTAAACTAATTGTAAAATTTTAAATACGAAAAATCACTTACTCTCTTTTATCGTTGTGTTTCTCCTCGTAGAAATGTTAGATTTGTGCGGGCTTGGTAATTCTAATTCGGATAAATGGTCCTTATAATATTTGGCAGAATGTTGTCGGTTATCAAGCGCTGCTGGATCGCAGCCGGCCGCCTTCAGGAGCTTCAGGAGATTGGCCGGATTTTGACACATCGGTGTGTAGTGATACGCCGTCCGTCCATCCTAAAAATTTAACAGATGATTAGATAAATTGAATAAATTTCTTAACCTATTACAAATAATAGTTAAAAATCTAAACAATAAAATATTATGAATTATTAATATATAAAGAATATAAAAAAATCTCACTTATTACTTGGTGAACCATTATGATATATAATATAAGTAAAGCTTTTATCAATTTAAACAAAAAAGTTTATTTTGACAAACATATGATAAGAAAAATTGATTAAATTTCTAAACCTATTACAAATAAAGAAGTTAGAAATGTAAACGATAAAATATTATGAAAAATATAAAGAATATAAAAAAATCTCCAAGTGATAAGGTGAAACATTAGGAAATATTATGTAAAGTGTTCATCAATTTAAACAAAAACGTTTACTTTGTTGATATCACACTTTAACTGGTCATTTTCAAACTTTCAAGTCAATTCTTTACCTAATATAAAAAAAACCATTTTAAGTATTAATTTATTACATGACTAAAGTATTAACCTTTACAAGACAAGTATTTTTTATTAAATAATTATGAATTATTTAATTTTTCATTGCTACTTACAGCATCTTTTGATGCAGCAGTAGCCGGATAGTTCTTAACGATCCACTCGGCGATCTCTTTAAGATCGTAATAAACAGCCTTGTGCAGTAACCCCACGCCAGCATCATCTTTCGCCACTATCATTTTCTTCCTCGTCTTCTCGTTCTCTTCGTCCAGCAGCGACTGCAACTCCTCCAATCGTCCACTGTTAACAGCATCGTGTAACAGGCTGATTTTTGCCTGCAAAAAACAAACTCGATTAGTCAAGGAATCGGCGACGACACGCGATCCCACCCTCCCAAAAAATGGTGCACGCACGCAATCATTAGCTCCCGGATTAATTAACCAACCCCTAAAAAAACGTATTAATAATTAAGAGGCAACGGCGCATTCGTGTCCCATTGTGCAAACCAGAACAATAATACAATTGCCCTTTCGCATGTTTGCTTTTGTGATATTTTTATCAGGGCCGCTTTCTTCACACTATCTCGCGATTTTTATTTTTACACGCCGATAAAATGTTGATTTGATTGGTTATAGAGGTTAAGGATGAAAGACTTATTAAATTCGCGACTTATTAGTACAATAATTTCCTACACTGTTGGAAAATCGTGTATTGTTTGTAGAAATTGGGGCAGTGGTACAAGAATAAAAAGGTAATTAATGTAATAATAGTAATTGCATAGAAAAATCGATAATATTAATTGTAAGTAAACACGAACTCAATTAGGGGGAGATTGTGGGAAAATGGACAAATGATGTAGAAATACCTCTATTCGTAATTTTCTACATTAAAAAAGTTACTTTTCAATAGAAAATATTATTTATTAAATTTTTATTCATTGTATTCAATCAATTGACAATAATAATTTTAAAAAGATAAGTAATTCAAATTATTAGGTAATCAATTTTATTGTTATGTATGTATGTCATATTATTTGCCTTTATTAGGTGATTATACTGGTTGGGGAAACTTTATTATTATAAATATAATCTTGGTAGTTTATTAGGGTGGCATAGCTTTGAAGTAATAATTCTTGAATAAACACGATTCCAATAAATTATAATTTATATATCCTTCATATCGGTACACTTTCTTAACTTAGAACTCATGCAATATAAGAACAAGAAATTAGCAATTATACAAGTTATATCAAATGTGAACTTTTATTGTTAACTTAAAGACTTTTCCACGATAGCATCGAAAGTTATAAAGCAAGTAAATATTAAGAATATTAACTTTTACTTTTTTTATACCACTTTAAATATTAATTAATATACATTCGATTTTAGTGGATAAAACAAAGTAGATCAGTAGTTAAGAAACAACATAGAATATTAAATCATTTACTTGTTTACATTTGTTTGTTTTCTTGTTCATAGTAGTGTGATGTCTGCTTTATATGTTTTTGTTTAGGGTTATATTTTTAAGTTTTAGTTTGAAAGTGGCGTAATTGAGTGTTTTTATATGTTTTTCTAAGTTGTTGTACTGTTTTATGGATCATGTTGTTGGAGTTTGTGAAAAATTAGATTTCTGGAATTTTTCTGTTCGTATGTCAGATTTTCTTCTTGTTTCGTATTCATGGACTTGTTTGTTAACTTTTAGTGGAATATTTGTTTTAATTATTTATATATCAGTAGTAAGTTACTCAATGTTATCATGTTCTCGATATTTAGTTCTTGTGTTTGATTGTATAGGTCTGTTGTTCTAGCTTTTGTCCAATTTATACAATACTTTTAAAACTTTGTTTTGTTGCGTTTGAAGTTTAGTTGTATTTTGTTTGTGTCACCCCAGACATTTATTAAATAATTGTTTTGTGATGTGTAGAGTGCGTTATATATTTGTGTTTGGAATGTAGTTCTTTATTTTTGTTAGAGCTTTCCCTTAGTTGATTTATGTTTTCATCCCATTTGAGGTTATCTTGCATTGTTAATTTCAAGTAGTTGACTTTCTTTAATTGTTTTATAGTTGTTCCTTTGATGTTGATTGTTAGTTTGGTTGATTGCTTTATGCTCTGTTAAAAATTATGAAGTAGTGTTTTCTTTTCATTTATTGTTAGTAGGTTATTATAATACCAGGTTTCTAATGTTTTTATGTCTGTATTAATATTTTTGTGTATTTCCTTTGTATACTATGCAGGTATCATCCGCGTATATGTAAGGTTTTCCTTTTACTTTTAGTTTTAGTTCCATTATATAATTCGTATATATGAGATATAATATAGGTGGTAGCTTTCCTCCTTGGAGTTTTCCATATTCTGCTTCTTCTGGTTGACTTTCTGCACCGTTTACCCTCGTTGTTTGTGTTCTGTTTGTAAGGTATGTTTTATTAGGTTTTGTTCTTTACCTCTTATTCCTATTGCCTCCAGTTTTTCGAGTAGTTTTGGTTTTGAGATGGTGTCGAATGGCTTCTTCATATATATGTATAATGCTGTTACTGTTTTTTTCCCATCTATTTCTGTTTTTATGTAGTTTATGAGGTCATTTCTTGCTGATTCTGTTCTTGAGTTTTGTTAAAAGGCATATTGTTTTATATATATATATATATATATATATATATATATATATAATTTTGTTTTTTAGTAGATGATCACTCATTTGGGTTTGTATTATTTTTTCGAGGATTTTGTTTCGTGTCGATAGCAGTGTTATGGGTCTGTAGTTTTCTGAGTTTATTTTATCCCCTTTTTTATGTATTGGTATGATGGTCGATTTTTCATATATCTAAGGTCAATGACTGCATTTATTATTTTATAAGAATTGGTATTAGTGTATTTTTGTTTTATGGTGAGGTAAAAGCCTGGTGCTTTGTTATCTTTTAGTTCCATTATTATTTTGTTTAATTGTTTGTACGTTGCATGTTGGAGTTTCATATTCTTGATTTTTCTTTTTTTGTTGCTGTTTTTGGTGTGGTCTTTTCTGTATTTATCCGTTTTTCCGCTAGTTTTTTTTCGACATTTTCGAAATATAAGTTTATTTCTTTGGCTATTTCTAGGTTATTTTTTGTGATGTCCCCATTTTATTTGCATAATAATAATAATAATAGTTTATTTGTGCTAATAACATAGTTTTACACAGGTCAAGAAGTAGGATAAAAAAAATTATATAAAAACCAAGTTAGTAAATAAATAATTTAAAACTTCTTGAGATAATAAAATGATAAAATTATAAAAACTCTATATTGATTTGATATCATTTTCTTTTTTATTCTGTTTATTTACTTCTTCGTTTATAATTTTCCATAATTTATATGGGTTATTGTTATTTTTTTGGAATATGTTTTTGTAGTATTGTGTTTTAGTGTGTTTTATTAATTTTGTTGTTTTTCGTTTTTGTATGCAGTATTCTTCTTTTATTATCTCATTTGTTGGATTTCGTATAAGTATTTTTTGTAGTTTATTTCTTTGTTTCATTTGTTCTAATATTTGGTTGTTAATCCATGGATTTTCCTTGGTTCTTTTGATTCTGATGTTTTTTTGATTGGTCTATATTATATTTTTTTGATAGTTGCTCAAAATTATTTATTTTATTTATATTTCCTTTCTTATATGTGTATACTCCATTTTATTTGTTTCAAATATTTGGTATATTGGCTTTGGTTTTCTTGTTTCTATTACTTTTATTATCACTCGTGTCGGTTCTTCTTATGTCTATATTTCCATCTCTTCATATTTGTAATTGTTTTGTTTTTTTTAATTCCCTTACTTTGTAGAATAGTGTATTCGTTAATGTGGTAAGTTGTTCGTTGATATATATTTCGTTTTTTTTTTTAATATGTGTGTTTATACTTTCTTGTTTTTTACTATTATAGGGCTTTTTTTGTAATGTTTATCTTTCCTGTACGTGTTTATAATTTGATTTCTTTCAATGTTTATGTTCAGATTTTTAATGATTTTTGTTACAATAACGTCTGTTTTTTTCATTCTTTTCCTACTCTATTATTATATACTATTATTATGTTATTTTTTATTTTGTCTTTTTCAGTTTTCTTCAGTAGGTGTTCTTCTAGTAGTTCGTTTTGTTTTCTGCTGTCTTTCAGCATTTTTTTTGAGTTCTTTATTTTCTCTTTGTATTTTTAGTATTTCTTTGTTTGTTATTTCATCTTTATTTTCGCTTGATTCTGTTTTTGTTGAGTATTTTGGTGGTTGCTCTTCCTTATTTTCGTCATTATTTCAGTGTTTGTATCTCTATTTATTCATATCTTGAATTTTGGAGGCATTCACTTTGTAGTACATTTTTAATGAATAACAGAAAAACGTTTAACTTTTTTTTATATTACTTTTTATTTTTACACAACTTCGTGACTAGTTTCGAATTACACAGTTCGAAACTAGTTACGAAGTAGTGTAAAAATAAAAAGTTTTTCTGTTATTTTATTTATTCACTTGGCATTTGTTTGTTCGTGGAGGTGGTCGCAATTGTTAGCAACTCAGTATTTAAAGTTAATATGTATATGTAAGGTGGGTGGGTGGCCCTTATCCGACCTTCTAGTCAGTAAAACATCATCAAAAATTATATGAAATATTTGTACGAATACATCAATTAAAAATGCAATTATTTTGTGTTTATATTTTACAACTTCTAACTAAAACCCTCGCTTATGTTTTACTGATTGAAGGGTGGAATAGAGACCACCCACCCACCCTACATGTACATGGTAACTTTAACTGCTAATCGTTGATGATTTCACTACTAACAACAATCAAATCTTTTATGTAATAAAAATGAAACAAAATCAAAATTTAAGTTTAAATATAAATTACGTTCTATACCTAATCTTATTTACTTTGGATTTAAAGTCTGCCGACTTATCATGCATAAAAATTTTATTAATTTACTCACTCAAAAATTTTACCATTTGAATTTCTTTTTTATTAAGAAAGTTTTGTAATTGATTTTACTCCAAACCACGAGACGATTAGTAATTGAAATTTATTTGTATATGTAGGGTGGGTGGGTGGCCTCTATCCCACCCTCCAATCAGTAAAACATCATCAAAAATTATTTGAAAAATTTCTATAAATAAACCTCTAAAAATTGCAATTATTTTGTGTTTATTCATATTTTACATCTTTAATTTAAACCCACGCTTATGTTTTACTGAATGGAAGGATAGAGGCCATCCACCCACTTTCCATATACATGACAACTTTAATTGCTAATCGTTGATGATTTCGCTGCTAACAACAATCAAATCCTTTATGTAATAAAAAATGAAACAAAATCAAAATTTTCAAATTCAAATTCTTTATTAGTGTATTAACACCAATGTTTTACATACGACATACAATATATGATTAAAATAAATTAAGAACTAGTGGAGTAACATCGATAATAAACAGAAATAAATTAAGACATAATTGTAGAAATTAGATTATTAAACCCTAAATATATGCATATATCAGATAATATACATACAAGTATAATATAAAATCACTTAACAAATAAAAAATTTAGTAAATAGTATTAAAACTAATTGAAATTAGAATAAAAATTACAAGTAAACTTAAAATTAAAAATAACGGACTTAAAAATAATAATTGAAGTCAAGTTAAAAGTATAATTTAAGATTGAAGTTACAATAAGTTAAAAAATTGGATTACGAATTAAAATAGTCAATAAATAAACACGTGGGGGTATACACAAATTAAACTAGAACATACAAGAGCTAAAATCAAATTCAAGATACTCCTCCCAATTGTAAAATGCATGCATAGTAAGGAATTTTTTAATACGTTTACTGAATATGGCATTGCTTGGAGTTTTAATTTAATTGGGGAGTACATTATAGAATTTTATCCCATGATATCTAACTCCCGTCTGAGATTTAGTTAATCTCGTACATTTTGCATAAACATCTGTTTTATGCCTTGTATTGTAAGAGTAAATGTCGTCGGTATTCTGATAGAGCAAAATATTATTAATAATATTTATACAGATAGGGCAAGGTTAATATCTGCATGTCTATGAAATCCTGGCGACAATCCTCAGTGTAGCCAATGCCAGACATAACTCGGATAACTCTGCGTTGCAATCCAAAGATTCGGTGCCTAATCATGTGAGTGACCCCATATAATAATCCTATAAGATATGTGACTTTGAATCAGTGCGAAATACGCAACTCGCAGTGTTTCGTTTGAGACTATCGATGACAAGTTACGAATAAGGTAGATGTCAAGTGACTGTCGATATTTAGACCTAAAAATTTAATAGATTCATTGTTGTTTTCCACTTTACGAAGAGAAAATGTAAGGGTTGCCGTTTTAGTATCATTTAATTTGAGGCAGGATACCATTTTTTGTGATTCGGTATGTAATTCATTTACCACCTCTAATTGTTTGGCTATATTTATCAGTGTGGTATCATCGGCATATTGAATCAATTCCGCGCTTGTTGTAGAGTCAGGTAGGTCATTGATATATATATATATATATATATATATATATATATATATATATATTAAAAAAAGTAGGGGTCCTAAAATGGAGCCCTGTGGGACACCGTGCATAATAGGTAAGGGATCAGATAAATTCCCATTAGTTAATCTACTGTGTTTTCGCTCACCTAGATATGACATAATTAATCTGCAACTGTCAGGGTGTACGTTGTAGAAATAAAGTTTGCGTAGTAGAGTTTCATGCGAGACACAGTCAAAGGCTTTTGACAGGTCAAGGAAGCTTGACATTGAGACTGATCCCTCTTCAAAACAATCAATGGTTATTTCGACGAATTGTAGGACTGTGTCTGTTGTGGATAGCCCTTTCCTAAATCCAAATTGTTTGTTTTGTAAGAGTTTCATGTTTTCAAAATATTCCACTAATTGCAATTGCATGACTTTTTCAAAAAAAATTCCAAAAATTGGAAGTAACGAAATTTATGACGGAAATTATCGGGATCTTCACAATCACCCATTTTTGTGAACTGGGATAATTAAAGCTTTTTTTAGTACCTCTGGAAAAATATTGTTCCGTATGCACATTATCAATAATTTGTTGAATGGCAACAAAATAACGTTTAGTACAGCTATTACTGCATCACTGCGGAGTCCAGAAATATCTTTACTTTTATTGTTTCTTAAGTTACCTATAATATCTCTAACAGTAAGTGCAGAAACTTCCGAAAATTTGAAATAGCATTTACAGTTTGGAGAATTGTTATAAATTAATATTATTGGGTCAACAGTTGGTTTAGGTAAGGAGTTTACAATTTTGTTAGCGATTTCAGAGAAAAATGTGCTAAATTCTTCTGGTGATAAGCTTGTAGGTTTATTGTTATGATTAGTTAATGCTCTTTTTGAATTAATGATGGTCAACATTGCTTTCAGTTTGAAATAATTGTCTTTTATGTGTGAATTATTAGCGTCCCGCTTACACGACTCAATAGCACGCTTATAATTCTTTCTATGACGATTTCTTATGTCTTTTATGTCAGGATTTTGAGTTTGGTTGTACAATTCTAAAAGTAAATTTAACATGTCTCTCATCTTAGCTAAGGTATTGTTAAACCATTTAATTTGGAGAGTATTATTTGGGATTTTTACTCGTTTTTCCGGAAAAGCTGCATGGTAGTGAGAGAGAGAGAAATTGATCAAATATATCATTTACATTGTAAGCATCATTAATAAAACTCCAATCTTGGGAATCTAAAAGTTGAAATTAAGTAGATTTGCCTATAGTAGTAATCGGTCGTGTGATTATAGATTTGGAAAAATAAAAACACTAACACTTTCTTCACAATTTGATTTTATTTTGCTAGACGTACATTTCGAGTACATAGTACTCTATCCCACCCTCCAATCAGTAGAACATCATCAAAATTTATTTGAAAAATTTGTATGAATAAACCTCTAAAAATTGCAATTATTTTGTGTTTATTAATATTTTACAACTTTAATTAAAACCCTCGCTTATCTTTTACTCAATGAAAGGTAGGATAGAGGCCACCCACCCACCCTACATATACATGATTACTTTAAATACTAATTGTTGACGATTTTGCTGCTTACAAAACAATAAAACTTTGTATGTAATAAAAATAAAGCATAATACAAATTTAAGTTTAAATATAAATGATCTTCTGTAGCTAATCTAAAACCTTTTTACGTATCATGAATATAATTTTTATTAATTTACACACTAAGAAATTCTACTTTGTTAATTTTCTTTTATTTAAATATTGTAATTAAAGTTATTGCAAACCGCGAGACTATCAGCAATTAAAGTTAATATGTATATGTAGGGTGGGTGGGTGGCCTTTATCCCACTTTCCAGTCAGTAAAACATCATCAAAATTATATAAAATATTTGTACGAATACATCAATTAAAAAATGCAATTATTTTGTGTTTGTTTACATTTTACAACTTCTAACTACAACCCTCGATTATGTTTTGGAGGGTGGAATAGAGGCCACCCACCCACCCTACATATACATAATAACTTTAATTCTAATCGTTGATGATTTCGCTGCTAACAACAATCAAAACCTTTATGTAATAAAAATTAAAACAACAACAATTTATTTAAGATTAAATATAGATGACTTTCTATAGGTAATCTTATCTAATTTAGATTTAAAGTCTGCCCATCTATCATGCATCAAATTTTTACTAATTTACTCATTCAAAAATTTTACCTTTTTAATCTCTTTTTTATTCAAAAAGTTTTTTAATTAATTTCATTCGATACATCGAGACGATAAGGAATTAAAGTTTATGTGTATAAGTAGTTTGTGTGGCCTCTATCCTACCCTCCAATCAGTATTAGATTTCGTGTTATATGTTCATACATCAATTTCACATCTGTGAAATTATATATAATTGTCCCTTATTAAAATATTAAAATAATAGATTAAGACTGGGAGGCACTAATTGAAGCTGATAAAAAGGGTCGAGAAATTTTGAGTGGAATACTGTGGATTTTTTAATTTAATGTAATTAAAAGTAGTTTCACTAATTGATATATCGTGATAATGTGCTTATAATAAATACGCGAATGATTAATTTATCTACACCATTATGTTTAGTCTGTCGGAAACACGTTGTTACATTATGTCAAGATAAGGAGGTGATGGATTAATGTCGAGGTGTTTGCTTACCATTAAAGCGGGCACATTTTTCAGGAACACCCTCACTTTGTAATCTGGTGAATATTCCCCTAATAACTTCTTCCCCTGTCCATCATAGACCACCGCCTCTAATCTCTCCACATCGCCGGATCGGATCAGCTGCTTGATGTGGGCCGAATTTAGTTGTAATACTAAAAATAGACATCATTAATATAATTATAATAAAATTTATCATAGGTATATAAAATGGTAAATATCTAATTTATTAATAGAATTAATTTCTCACCTAATCTTTGTGTTATTTATGTTAATTATTTTTTTTTTCATTTGTGAATTAATATCTAACAAATACCGGTTTTGAGAGGTCGCTAGAAACCATTTTGATAATTTTATTAAAAACTACAACTGAAATATTAAACTTAACTTCGAATTCTTTGTTTGATAAGCTAACTACATTTTGGTAAAAAGTGCACAGCGTTTATTACTTTCCCTATATAGTATATATAGGGGAAGTATTGTTTTCGTGCGAGAAAATGTCTGTGGGCGCTGTATCTCAAAAACGAATGATCCGATTGAGATGAAACTTTAAACTTAAGGTTTTATTACTAAAAACTGGAACTGAAAAGCTTTTGGAGAACATTCATAAACCGGAAGTGGGTGTTTATTCGAGGCCGTTTTTTGTTTTTCTCCGATAATTTTTTTAATATGAAAAATATTACAAAACTTTTCAAATAAAAGTCGAAGGGAATGAAAAACTGAACAAGTTTTATACAAACATATTTTTCATAAAATTCTTAACTTTCGAGAAAAAAATAAAAATTGAAATTTTTGACATTTTTTGCCAATTGCTAATAAACTATTGGAGTTACATGAAATTTATGTAACAAACAATTGTAGAGAATTTAAAACTGTACAAATTAATAACAATAGATTTTTTGCGTAAACCTCTTAGTTTTCGAGTAAAATATAGGGAAAGTACTATGATGGCCACATCACCATTTTGTTTAATTGTTTATTGTTATATTAGTTTGTTATTCATCATGATCATGTAATAACCAAAATGTACATTTAGCGATAAATAAAGTGAAAAAAGTGCCAAACTATTGTTTTTTTTTACGTTTATTGTTTACGTTTAAAAATTAAATTAATATATATGGTTTGTCTAAGAACTAAAGGCTTACTTAAATATATAATTTGTTTAATACATAATTGTTGAGTTACGTGAAGGTGCATTAACAATTACATGAAATACGAGTCTCCTTTCTTTACAAATTTTATTAATAAAATGATCGTGTTTCATTTAATATTGTTTTTATACATCCATTGTATATTTTTTCTATGTATGTATGTTATGAATTATAACTCATCGATAAAATTAATGAATTTTAAATTTTTCTGACGGCATAATAGACGCCCGAAAAAACGATCAATCAAAATCCGGCGCGACCGTGAATATTTAACAGCTCGAAGCGAATTTTCAATGTGAGCCCTAGGTGAAATCAATTTAAAAGAAAGATGCGTACCTTGGCTTCGGTGCTTTGTGCGAGAACCGCTCTTTGTTACGTTTAAATTAGCACTGCCAATACTGTGCTCTTCCGCGCGAAAGAAAGGGAACACACGGGGTGGCGATCGACTCGAAGGGTCGGCCTTGTGCATGTAAACAATTCCGGTGGAGGCGCCGGGCACGTCCAATCTCGCACAAATCACACCGCCGCGGAACGGCCGCACCGGCAAGCGATGATAAGTGGTGCTCTTTACCATTATTGATTCCGATAATCCACACGAAATCTTTAATTTATTACCGGAGATAAATTTAATTTTTCATATAACCAAAAAAACATGGATTTTGATTTAATAGTTATTTATTACATAGTTATTAAATAATAAAACTAAATCTTTAAATAGCAATATTATTTAGCAGTCTAATAGAATTAACATTTTAATTAAAAAACTAAATTGATTTCAAATAGGAAGCATTATTTTCTATATCTTAGAATAGAAAGCACATTATCAATTAAGGTTTTGAGATACAACTATAATGTATAAACTCAAAATATAAAAATTAATATAAAAACGACGATAAAACAGTGGATTAATTATTCTATAATTTTTTATAAAAAAATCACCTTTGATTATTATAGTAAAAATCCCAATAAATACAATTTTGTCGATGTTTCCAGTTTATTTTCAAAGTGCAACAAATTCAAATGTCGAAAATACTTTAGTAATTAATTAATTATAATCATTCAATAAATTTTAGCATTGACCTTACAAATGACTTCACTTGGTGACAAACGGTCTTCATGATGTTTCCAGCGCAGAACGAATGTGTTGGGAACGTTAATAAAAGTCGTCCGTTTTTGTCTTCGTATTTACATTTCTAAGGGCCCCGTTTTATATGGGAATCGCGTGAGCCGTCCGCGCAGATAATGGAAATTATTGGCGGTGTAAGGAATTAGTTCGAGTCCTGGAGGAGGCGACAAGGTGAAACGCACGCACCCTTTATTATGTCTAGATAATCGTAATTGTTCACTTGTTTGTACATGCCATGGAAACATCACGCGAGATGTATAAGCGAAAATTAAACAACTCGCTTTAAACGGCAATAGGAAAAAAAATGGTGATGTGGCCATCATAGTACTTTCCCTATATTTTACTCGAAAATTATGCGGGTTATGCAAAAAAGTTACTCTTAATAATTTATTCAGTTTTGAATTCTCTACAATTATTTGTTATATAAATTTCATGTAGCTTCAATAGTTTATTAGCAATTGGCAAAAAATGTCAAAAATTTCAATTTTTATTTTTTTTTCTCGAAAGTTAAGAATTTTATGAAAAATATATTTTCACAAAATTAGTTCAGTTTCTCATACCCTTTAACTTTTGTTTGAAAAGTTTTGTAATATTTTTCATATTAAAAAAAAATATCGAAAAAAAACAAAAAACGTCTCGAGTAAACAACCACTTCCGGTTTATGAATGTTTACCAAAAGCTTTTCAGTTACAGTTTTTAACGATAAAACCTTAAGTTTAAAGTTTCATCTCAATCGGATCATTCGTTTTTGAGATACAGCACCCACGGACAGACAGACAGACAGACAGACAGACAGACAGACACACACACAGACACAAAAAATTTTTTTCCAGAAATTAGTGAAATGGACTCAGGGGACCCCAAAACGGATATTTCCGCAAAAAAAATTTTTCAAAAAAAAATCACGATCACAATACTTCCCCTATATATACTTCGTATATAGGGAAAGTAAAAAGGTTGGGAAAAAAAAGGCGAAGCATATTTCAGTTATGCAAACGTTCCTGATGTACGAAGTAGAAACATGCGATGCCGTTTTTAGCTTATATTAAATATTTTAACTGTCTTAATTTACACCTGTAGGGTTTTTGTTTGGTTTTATCTACGGTATAATTAAAATAAGACAAGTTGTTTTAATAGTAAATATATTGTGATTATAAAAAAGTTAATATTTCAATTTCTTAATTTTCTTATTTTTCTAAATTTTAAATGATTAATGCTCAAAAAATTGATATATGTCACCCATGTAGAGAGACATCTGCCATTTATCAAAAATCATGTTTCGACAAAACTATTCCGTCAAAGTTTTGGATTGAGTAATGTGAATTATTCTATAATGATGAGCTGAATAAAATACCTTGCTACTATGACCATATATTCTGCGAATAATAATTCTGTTATTTCCGTCCATCCCAATTTTAGTGTTTTCATCTTTTTTTGCATCTTTTATTGCAGAATCTAAAACTAGTGTGAACATGAGGTTGTTTAGGACACATCCTTGCTTAACTCTAATTCTTGTTGTGAACTCTGTTGATTCCTCGTTGTTGGTTCTTACAATGTTATTAATATTGAGATAACGCAATTGTTTCTTTTTCTTCAGGTGAAGTAAATATTTACTTCACCTGAAGAAGCCACAGTGTGGCAAAACATATGTAGTGTTTAATAAACCAATATTTGAAAATCAAACAATTGCGTTATCTCAATATTAAGTATGGATTTTCAACACCTAAGTGCCTCATCAATCAATCAACTACAATGTTATTGTTATTTTCACACATGGCCTGGATTATTCTGATTTCCTATTCCCCTATCTTCTAAAGTTTTCCATATGTCTGTTGTGTTATTCTATCAAATGCTTTTATTAGGTCCACAAAACATACATGTGCCTCTCTACTCTACTCTTCTTTGTGATAATTTTGCTCACTTGTCTCAGTATGAAAATTGAATCTTGGGTACTTCTTCCTCTTCTATTGTATTTTCTGCCTTATCTCTGATTATTTTTTCAAGTATTACTTGGTATGCTTGTTAATGTGATTCCTCTATTACTGCAGATATTTCTTGTATATGGGTAGAATTATTCCTATATTCCACTCTATAAGCATCTTTCCCTTTTTTAATACTTCGTTCATTAATTCTGTCAGTTTTCTAACTCCCACTTCACCCATGCTTTTAATCACTTCTGGTGTTATGTCATCTTTGCCTGGTGCTTTTCCATTCTTTAGTTTTTTGATACCTTCTGTTGTCTTCTCTTCCGTAATTTCTTTATCTTCGTCTATATCGCTGTCTATTTGGCTGTCCTCTTCTTCCGGTTTTGATTTGGTCTGTGTTTCTGTACCTGTCAGCTCCTCAAAGTATCGTTTCTATCTTTTCCATTCTCATTTGTCACTATCTTTACGTACTTATCTTTTATGTTCATCAGACTGTGTTCTTTTTTTTGTTAATTAATTGTTTTAATGTTCGGTAGAATAATTTCTGATTATCCTGATAGTTTTTGCTCATCTTCTTACCAAATTCCTTCCATGAATCTTTTTTGTACTTCTGTACCTCTATTTTTACTTCTTTTCTTCTCTGTTTGTATTCTTCATTATCTTCGTTTTTGTTCGTACTCAGATATTTTTTCCATAGATAGAATACCAGTCATTAAATGGAAAAATTTACTCTCAGTCAGAGAGTGATAACAAGAAAGTGAACAAGCAAGAAAACCAATCAGTGGAATGGACAAAGGGCAAACCCAAGAAACAAGAAGACCAAAAGTCTGGTTCACACTCCGGTCAAAAAAGACTATACCTGGACTTCAGCACCGGAAAATGTAAAAATATGAAATGTGTTCTTGTCTTTACTTAATTAGTTATTTATTTGTTTATTTAATGTATTTATTAATATATTTATTTATTTACTTGTAAACATTACTTTAATTTATTCAAAGGATGTAACAAATAATTCAATTGAACTGCAATGGTTGTCTATAGTACTACGAAGAGTTAAAGATCCTCCTAACAAACGACGCGTCCATCTGGGTTTGTATAGAAGAAACCCACCTCCGTCATCAAAAGACGTTCTCATTACGAGGTTATAAGGTATGGATATTATTCCGCAGTTGGCAATTACATTACCACTGGCTTTAACAGTATGTAATATACACTTATCAGATGGAAACTGGTATCTAAATCAATTTCTAAATTTGATACTGCAGATACCAAACCCATATCTCTTGCTGGGAGATTTGAATGTTTTCAATCTGCTATAAGGCTTGTCGATTGTTGACGCTAGAGGTTAACATATCGAAAATCTCCTAGATATAACAGAAGAAATCCTTTGAAGTATCAGTAAACTGACGCATTTTAACGCTTCGAATGGCTCACTTTCAGCATTATGATGAAACGAAAATAAAATTCCTTACTTCACTTATTATTTTTTATTAATACCAGATGTACATGTTTTGTTAACCATTGATAATGAGTACATAGTACTCGAAATGTACATCTGGTATTAATAAAAGTAATAAGTGAAGTAAGGAATTTTATTTTCGTTTCATCATAATATATAACACTTCACATTACTCAACCCGAAATTCAGTCACTTTTAGCAATTGATTTGGCATATCTTCGCCCACTCTCGTTAGGCATATCCAGAGGCAGGTCCTCAATGCTATCTATTGAAGTGATCACTTTTCGATCATGATGATCCACTAACATTCCGTGGGTCGTACAACGCAAAGTGGGATAAGTTTTAAAATGATTACTATAAGCAGATCGGTGTTGATTTTGATCTTATAAGTGTCAATCTCAGCTTTTTCCAAGCAGCAGAAAAGAGTATACCAAATTTCATTAACTCAACTTTAGTCCACTCCAATTAGCGGTGGAACATAGAGGTCAGTCCAGCTATCGCAGAGAAGAAACGAGTTTTTAACGATTCTAAAAGAAGTTCTAAGCAAGAAAATGCCATTACATTTAAAGAGAACCTGGCCGTCGCTCGCCACACAATCTTAAAGTCAAATAATGCTTCGTGGAAGAACTTCCTAAATTCAATATCATGCGATTCGTGAATCACAGAAGTCTGGAGAAACGTGCATGCTATACGCAGTTAATGGCTGCTTTCTATAATAAGTCCTTCTTATAAAGACAACACAATTTACGAGGTGACAGATGCACTAATACAACAAATCAAACAAAGGACAAGAAGTTCTTCTATCTATTCATGTGATATCATGCGTAAGGCGAGTAGAAATCCCACTAGAATTCTCTTATGGAGATAACATAATTTACGAGATGGCAAATGCACTAGGACAGCATTTCTCCAGGACAAGAAGTTCTTCTATCTATTCATCTTAAATAATGCGTATGACGAGTAGAATCTCACTAGAAATCTCTTATGGAGGCAACATAATTTATGAGATGGCAAATGTACTAGGACAGCCTTTCTCCAGATCAAAAAGTTCTTCTATCTATTCATCTGAAATCATGTGTAAGACGAGTTGAAATTCCACTAGAATTCTTAGCCATTGACAAAGGAAGAATTTGCAGAGGCAATTAGTCGTAGTAATGACTCCTCTTCTGACCCAGAGGGAGACAACATAGTTTACGAGATGGTAGATGCACTAGGATAGGATTTCTTCATGACAAGAAGTTATTCTATCTTTTATCTGAAATAATGCGTAAGGCGAGTAGAAATCCCACTAGAATTCTTAGCCATTCTCAATAGAAGAATTTGAAGGGGCAATTAGTACTAGTAATGACTTCTCTCCTAGCCCAGGCAACATCCCCTATAAAACGCTACATCATTTAACATTTACGTGCAAATATGACATATTGGCGCTATTTAACTCAATATGGGAGAAAGAGGAATATCCGACCTTTTAGAAAAAAGCTATCATTGTGACTCTTCTTAATTTTGGGAAAGATCCGAATCTCGCTTCTAGTTCTAGAATTCTCGAGTCACGAGATTTAATCGTACCTTACAGCATTTCCCCAGAACAAGAAGTTCTATCTATTCATCTGAAATCATGCGTATAGCGAGTAGAATCTCACTAGAAATCTCTTATGGAGGCAACATAATTTACAAGATGGCAGATGAACCAGCACAACATTTCTCTTAGGACAAGAAGTTCTTCTTCTATTCATCTGAAATCATGCATAAGGCGAGTAGAAATTCCACTAGAATTCTTAGCCATTCGAACAGGAAGAATTTGCAGAGGCAATTAGTAGTAGTAATGACTCCTCTTTGGCCTAGATAACATCCCCTATAAAACGCCGCAGCATTTAACATCTACCTGCAAATATAACATATTGGCTCTATTTAGCTCAATATGGAAGAAAGGAAGGGGAATATCCGGCCGTTTGGAGAGAAGCTATCATTGTGACTCTACTTAATTTGGAGAAAGATCCGAATCTCGCCTTTAGTTCTAGGATTATCGAGTCACGAGATTTAATCTACCTTACCAGTCCGAATTTAGGAAACGTCTTTCCACTATTATTATTATTATTACTATCTGATCCATTTAGAGAATGCTTTTCTAGAGAGAAAACCCGTAGACTCCGTCTTTTTCTGTCTGTAAAAAAGCTTATGATATGACATAGCGCTACAGCATTCTTACAAAGTTGCATCGTTAGGAACTGAGATGCTACAAAAAAACGGTATACCGAAGGCATCTACAATCAGTAAAAATCTATTCTTTATTGTGGTAAATAACACTGCAACTTCTCTTCCGTGCCTGTATGTCGACGACCAGCTATTTGAAAACAATTGCAGATGAGCATTGATAACATGGTTCGAGACGCTGGCTCAGAGACAAAGATGGTATGCATCTGTTTTTGTCGTCCGAGTAGACCACACAGGCGTCTACGATTCGCTTTGTGTTTCGAAGTGTCTGTACACAATAACCCGTAACACATAAATTTTAATTATTATAATAAAGCGGAGACATTAAAAATTTGCGTCCGTGTCTCACAAGGCCGTTATGTGTTCGACATTCGCAAGAGATCCGAAATACAGTAGGTTGGAGTTTGCAAAATTCTGCCTAATTCTGCCTACAAAATATATATTATTAAATGCTAAATTTTAGCGTTTACTCATATCAACATTTTCACGTACTCAAACAACCCAATTAATATCAATGTGGCCTTCTGGTAAATTCAATGGAAATATTAAATTGATACACGAACTTTTGGAAGCAGCCAGAGCGATTGATCATAATTCTCACTTATGGACGTTAGATCCTCTCTCAACTGTGTATACTGCAGAACTCTATGTCATCTAGCAAGCGCTCAAATACTATACTTGCTTATTCACTCTCATCCCTACAGAGTATACCCGACGGCCATAATAAAGATCCGGTTGTACAAGGCATTTTATCTTCTCTGTACTTTCTGCATACTTCTAGCAAAAATCATCATCTGGGTGCCATGACATGTCGCAATTAAAGGCAACAAGATTGTAGACTAGGCTGCCCTAGCGGATCTTGTTGACCATAGCTTATGCCTATCGGATGACGTCAAAGTTGGTGTCACGGCACTGGTCAACTGTATATGGCAAAGGCATTAGAAGACCCTCAAGAGTAAGCCTTTCTGCCGTATATAATGGTAAATTGAAAAATGTTAAAAACTGAGAAATTTGTTAGTTATGATTATGAGTTGAAATTATCTGATAAAGCATTAATGATGGGAAGAGCTAGAATTTTTAGAGTTGCAATATTTGATAAACATTTCTAAATTAGAGGTTTTTTTGCTGATGTACAATTTACGCTGTTCTATTAGGATTAAACATGTTATTTGATAGAGAAGATTAAAATTTAAAAAAAGAACTTGTCACTAGGAGTTCGAATGGAAAATCAAATCTGAAGCTTGTTTATATAAATGGTCTTTCCTACTTGACCAATGAGTTAGGTAAACCTAGAAATATAAAAAAAAAACTAAACATATATTACCAGAATTGCGAGGGTATTAGAACTAAAAATAGTGATGTCTTCCTGGTCGTTAGTAGTACTAATTATAATATTATAGTTCTAGTAGAAATATGGTTATTTATAAATATCAGATTGGATATAGTAAATCACTTGTTTTGTTCCATATTTTTATTCTCAGTTACCTGACACGTGTTTCGATCCGTTACGATCATTTTCAAAGGTAAAACTGAACTTCAACGGATCAAAACACGTGTCAGGCAACTGAGAATAAAAATATGGAACAAAACAAGTGTTTTACTATACCCAATCTGAAAATTTGGTTCCATCAAGAAAGTAGCATTAAAAGTGTTGAATATTTTAGAAATATCTTTGATAGTTAACTGCAGCTGCCCAATTAATTTAATTTACAGATCTGATCTTTAATTGCGTTTAAAAATCAGTTTAATTCTTCATATCTCTCTAGAAAAATTTAATAGAACAGTTATTTATATTATTAAAACTTGAAAATCTTTGGTATATTATTGATGGGATGTATATAAAACCAGATTCTTTAATTAAAAATTATCAACACCATTGCAGTAGTCGATATCAATAACTGTAACAATAGAATTATCTGTGGTGACTATAACTTACCTCAAATCAAATGGGACGGTGAAGCATCTGAGTATACTCACTATGGGCTTTCTGCTTTTACTATGATGATTTTTTATAGTTTCCTAAATGCCTCGCAAATAAATTGTATTCCAAACTCACGCGGTACTTGTTTAGATCTATGTTTCACTACTGACCGAAATGTAAATTTATCTCTAGCTCAAGATGTTCTCCTTCGAACAAGTATTCATCACAATGCTTATAATATTGATCTGTAAATTGACATTGAACAGAAAATTACATCCACTTAGAAAAGATTTCTCTTTCATATTGCGGAATATAATGTATTAAACATGTATTTTAACTCTGTAAACTAGGATTTTTTTTCGTCCAATTCAGATATTGATGAGATACTGAATACTTTCTACGATATTATTTATCATACAATTGATTGGTTTGTACCCTCTAAATATATTTATCACTACAACAACACAAATCCTAAATGGATGACCAAAGTATTCATTTGGTTCGCATAAAAAGGAAAGTTCACACTAAATTCAAAAACAGTGTCGATTATAAGTTAGAACTTCTAGTTTGATAATGACTAGCTTATAATCGAAACTATAGTCACTGTGTAATTAAAAAAAAATAGTGGTAAAACAAAGTTATTGTATTTTAATTACAACTCAATCAAGATGTACCATGAAGTTAACGCCTCCACTATCAAACATTCAAACAAAGTGTTTCTCTAGATGATTATTACTTATTCTCGCATATCCGGGACGAATGTAAGAAGTTAAGCAGATCATGTTACGAAACTTACCTCTCCAAAGTAGAAAACTCTTTACAATCTTACAATCCAAATTCTATGTAATTCGATGATTCAGAAGCTAATAATGGTGCCTATGTAGCCAATTTATTTTCTTTTTATATTAAATCGACTAATCCGCCAGGCTTACCTCTAATACGATGCTAAATTACAATTTATCTGTGAATGTTCTAAAAGTATTCAACTGAATTCTTACTCTAAAATAATCTCAAAGCCATGGCCCTGATCAAATTTAAAGATATGTTTTACAAAACTGTATTTATTCACTTTGTAACCCTATACATAAGTTATTCACGAAATCTCTAACTTCCAAAATTGTTCCAACTCAATGCAAGACAAGTTATATAATACCAATACACAAGTCAGGCCCTAGGGACTTAATGGATAACTGCAGAGGGATAGCAATACAATCAGTTATTCCAAAGATTTTGGATGCACTGGTAGCCAAACAAATAGCATGCTTTTCTCGTTAGTTAATTTCAAATAATCAGCATGATAGGTAATTAAATTAAAAAAATACAATGTTTAACCAAGAGGTAAATGAGAAAATCATTCTTGAAATAATCAGCATAGTTTTATTAATCAATCTGCTTAACTATAACTATTTTGTATCAAATGCTCTAGATAAACGACTTCAGAGTCAATTTACACCAACTTAAGTAAATTTTTCGATAGAATAGACCATGGCTTACTGTTAAATAAATTGAAGCTATACTGATTTTACAATAATACAATTGATTGTCATTCCTCGTTTCTTATAAATCAAACTCAAATTATCAGCATACATATCTATTTATCTAAATCTATAAATGTTACATCAGGTAGTACCTCAGGGTTCTCTTTGTGCTCTAATACTCTTTATTTTATTTATCAATGACACAAGGGATATTAACAAGCACCGTGATTATTTAAAATTGTTCGCACCTACAACTATTGCATTATTATTCAAGAGAACCTTACAAATTTAAACGAGTGGTGTTTCAGGAATCGTTTATATCTTAATGTATTAAAATGTCATTCGATGTCTATCTCAAGATGTAAAGATATAATAAATTTAATAATAAAATGTATTAAAATCCTTTAGTTCGTTGTAGAAAATTAAATAATAATTCAATAGACTCGACTAATTTATCCAGAGTGGAATCATTTAAAGATCTAGGAGTTGTTTTCGATTATAAGTTATCTTTTAATAATCACATCCTTCACTTAGCCAGGAAGTTACTACAAACCTGGGGTTACGTTTGGCATTTGGGAATCTCAATGTTGCTTAAAAACAAAATACTGTTCATTAGTTAGGTGCCATCTTGAGCATGCCTCTTCTATATAGACCCCATTTACAATAACCAATGTTAATCATCTTGAACAAGTTAAAAATACATTTCTTCGATTTGTCGAAATTAAACTGGGCATCCAACATCTACCTCGTCATTATACCTAGATAATGAACAGTATTGGTATAGACTCTCTGTTAAATAGAAGAGCTAAAGCTGATTTACATCTCTTAATATTGAGATAACGCAATTGTTTGATTTTCAAATATTGGTTTATTAAGCAGGTGAAGAAAAAATAAAATATACATTGTTTCTTATATATTATGTTCAGGTTGTCTGGGGTGAAAGTATTTTTAGGAAAGGGAATTTCCAATAGGTTAAGTTTTTGTCCTTTTCTTTCTTTATGTAGGATCTTGACGTCTGGATTGAATGTGTGGTTTTCTGCTAGGAGACGGTTTGCGAATGTTGATGAAGTTTTTTGGTGAAACATTTGTGGAATTTGTTGATTTCCTCTTACATTGCTTAATAAATGGATCATTGAATTCTTCAAATCTACTGTAAGAAGTTTCACTTCATATTTCGAACAGAAGAACTCGATAAACTCATAGAACTACCTCCGACATCAATAATTCACTGGATCGTTTATTAAGCCTCGGAAACAAATATTGCAATAAACCATGCTTTGACTTATTTAATCCATCAATCCGTAGTTTTAAGTCAAAATTTGATTAAATTATAATTTATTCTTTAACTAGTAATACGTACACAAAAGTATTATTTTTGAATTTTTTTAAATGTAAAAGTGATTACCGTCAATAAAGTTCATTTATTTATTTATTTATTATTTTAAGGATTAATTTTATTAGGATACTTAAAGCAAATAGTGCTGCAGTGTGGATGTTATGAAGAGTAGGGGAACGACATAGATTAAAGACCATAGACCACCGAGGGACAGCAAATAGCTTGCAGTTTTGATTGTGGGTTAGCCTTCTAAAGTGCCCTTAGTTCAATTTTGCTTTTTATTGATTAAGGGTGGGGTTTTAAACGTAACTTTTAGATCAAAGAAGAGTTTAATGATGCTGTAATAAGTGTATTATTAATTTGAAGTTAAAGGGAATTATGAAATTATGTGGAATGCAAGGAATTTATTGGGATTTTAAGAGATGGATTTGTATACGCCATTTATTAGCCCATTTTAGAAGTCTTGTAATGATTTGATAGCCTTTGAAAATGTTGAGGCATGGGGGAATGAGGGCAGTATCATCTTCAATAAAAGGAAGTATTTATTAGGATTAAAAATTGCGGAATCAGGATCATGCGTAATAAAGGGGAACCTTGAGGTACCCTTTTTTTCGGAGTGAAAACTGTTGGAAAATGATGGATTCATTTTATTTTTCAAGGACCTGTTTGGAAAAACTTAGTCAGAATGGATTAGTAGACGATGGGGCATTCTAAGAAAATTGTATTTAATATCATATAAGGTAGTATGATTTTCTTATATCCAAAAATACAATATCAATTTTCTCGGCTGTTAATGTGTTAAGATATAGTGTATACATATACACACAAACATTAAATTAAAAATTGAAGATTGAAATAGTTGTTTCAACAAGTGTTATATTCTAATCTTAAGACTCATAACTGTAAATATAGGAAATATTTCATATTTTATATTATCTCACATGATTTTATACAAATTTTTCCAATTTAACGATATAAATTTAGGAATATATATATTTAAAATAAATTAATTCTGATGGTAACATAAAGATCTACCAATGTATTTATTATTATAAGAACAAATCTTTATTATATTAAAAACATTATCGTTGGTAAAATAATTTTAAAAAATTATTATTCTAAATAATAGTTAATACTAATAATGCTTTTAAGCTATTAATATCACCAAATTTAATGCAATATTTACTTACTATAGTGGTACTTTTCATCCATTATTAGAATATATAACACCTACCACACACCAGCCACCATAAACTACCTGAGCAAAAGCACACTTCACGACTGATGGCTGCACGGCAAAAAATTTATACATTCATTCAAAATGGGGGTTTTATTCAAATCAGCTCGAGTCCGTTAGTGTAGTCTCAATGCATTGATTAAAACTAATTAAAACTAATAAAGCATTTGAACACCCATATAATTGAAACGGGATTACGTAATTATTCTATTTTATCGTGGAGATATTTTTTTACTTTTCCCGTATATACATACGTAATATTGTGTAATCTTTTTAAATTCCAATTTCACCGAAAATAATTATTTTAATACCCATATTTCAATTGATAGCAAACAAAAATTAAATAAAAATGTTTATATTTTTACACTAAATAATTGCGCACATATTGTTATCCAGAAAAAAACTTCTTCGAAGAATTAATAAGCTATTTCCAAACACTGTATTAAAACATTGATAATGGTCACTTTGTGTCCGAAGTATGTATCTGCGAATCTAAATAAAATTGTGAAGAAAGGTTTTTAGTACTTATTTTAATTAATCAAGCGATTTCAACATTTTTTAGAATTCGATTTGTTATAATAATATAGAGAGAAAATAACAATTTTATTCTAAGTCTAATGCACATGTAAATGGAGAATATGATTTTCTTTTTACTTTATTAACAATTAATGATCTGATTTAAAAAAACTCCTTTGCACATATTATGAAGGTTAATTTTTATACAGTGGTAAAAAAACATAGAAAAGTCGTGTTTTATTTCATCCTACATTTATTAATTTTTTGAAAATGTCTATTACATATACAAGCTTATAAGCATAAAATTTATCTTTCAGCCAATTTTTTATTGATGTCTGCATAATTTAGATTAATTAATTAATTAATTAAAAAATATGTATGTAGAGTGTGTTAATTATAATTTTTCTATAATTACGTTTAATATTAATAGTATGCTAAATATGCAAAATAGTAAATTAATTATTATTATAAAGATAAACTTTATAACTTCATTTTCTATTTCATAAAAATATATTAATAATAATAATATTGATTGAAACAAAAAATACATATCAGTTGCAAATTTAACTTCCTATTATTTAAATTGAGCCTTAAAGTTCATTAAAATTTTTCCACGTCGTAAATAATTTATCAGCTTTCATTAAACTGCAAAGCTCACATGCACTCTTTGAATTATTTACGATTATTTAGAATTTCCACGGAACCGTATCATTATCGAACGATAATTTCACAAATTTCATGATTTACGACTATTTATTAGATTAACGTTATAATTTCCGTGCGGGCTGATTGATGATTGACGGAAATTTAGAATTAAAACTAATGTACAACGCATTTCAGTGAATACGTGATGTTGTTTCACATGCAATGACCGATCGATCCGCAATAAATTGTTAATTGTCGTAACTGGGGTACATAACGTGCAATTGATCAGCGGGACACATTTCTATTTATTTGTTTGTTCATTTAATGAGGTTAAAGGTGACACAAGGGTCATAATAATTCTTGAACTAATTAATTATCAGGTTGAATGCCCTTCCTGATGTTTATAAAGGTCATAGTTATTATTTTTTGGGTAAGACCTGGTTTTATATAAATTAATGACCCAAGTAATACTTTTATAAATTATAGGGAGGAAATGTCCTTAATGGGTATTGATTATATGTAGTATATTTGAATGTATGTAATCTTTATTATAAAGCTAAATTCGAATTGTAAATTAACTTTTTTAAGAGTGCAGCTGTAGAATTCTAAAAGTTTATTCTAAAATATACAACGTAAATTTTAACTAAAAGTTAATTAAATGCTTGATGTTGTTTTACAATTTAGTAAATTTTAACTACAGAAACAAATTAATATTTAAATAGGTAAAAAAATCCACAGATATATTTTTCAATTTCAAGTTTTATGGAAATTTCTAAATTAATCAACTGATTGATGAGGCAGTTAGTTGAACATCTATATTATTATATCTAATTAATAATCAACCACTTATTAATGCGAATCCAGATAATTTTTAATATTTTAGAATTTCTTAATCATTACAGTTTTTATTATTCGAATTTTTTGAAGTTCCTAATAATTCTGGAGTTGTCATAACTTTTTCAATCGTTATAAATTATCCGTAGACATCTAATTCGTGCGAAAAATCATAAATACAACCGTAAAATGCAAATATATTCATAACCAGTCCGGAGGCGTCGACTTAAATACCTTAAGTTTTAATACTCTGATAATTAGTGACGCGATTACACGGAAACCAAATTGTTTCTTAAATTATTCAACCTATAATCATGAATAATGCGCATTTATAGCGGAAAGGGGTAAATCGATTACGGAGCAATTGCTTTTAAATTCCAAACAGAGTAATTTTATTTTATCTGACCTTCATTACCAACGCTTTAATGAAATATTCATTTTATTTATTGCTGTATGAAACCGAGCCGGTAATTTGTAATGTTGGTAATTATTAAATTGTTGCCTGGCGCAGGCCTTATGATTCACCGGCGGATTAAAAATCGATTTCTTTTTTATTTCAACACGCGTTTTAAAAATATAAAGTTTATTTCTACACGCGTTTGCTATTTATATGTCATTAAAAAATGCCATTTAAAAAGTTTTAAGGCCTTTTTATATAAACATTTACAAGTATTATATTACATTTTAAATTATAGTCAATAAATTCTTCAAATTAATCAATAAAAATGTTAGATTTATATTTTTCTCCAAGCAACTCAATATATAATAAAAAAGACAAATTGTTATTCTAAATAATCGTGAACGAACTTGAATAAAAGTATATATAATACATTTGGAACAAGAAATGAATTTAGGTTGAGGTAAAAAATAATAATTATAATTTTTTACGTCAAACGTATATATAATATGTATTAAAGTAAGACTCACTGTTGTAGATTCACGAAATGTTTTCGTATTTTTAAATTTAGTATATATAATATTTATATACTTTTATTCAACGATTATTTAGAATATCTATATGTTCCGCAAGTATCAAACACGTTACCTCTGGGCGGACTCGAATGCACGTAAAGTCCATTAACTTGTTTCGATTTATCTGGACGTTGGCCACGTTTTCTCGGCACCGGCATTTTCAGGCTTTTCTCTCATAGTCCCGTTACAGCTCGATGTCCTTTCCCCCCTACGCTCCTTTGTTTCCTTATCCAAAATCCTCCACCATATGCGGGTCTGCAAAAAAAAAACTAATCACACCCATGCATACAATCGCGAATAGCAGAAATACAAACATTGATAACGGCCCAGTTTCGCACGTAATGTGTTAATTTTTACTTCGTGATTATCTTGGCTGGTTTATAAAGTGTGGGGGCTCTAAGTATTTGTAAAAATTTTATTGCTTTAAAGTTAGAAATTATTTTTCATTCTCATTCTCATAGTTTTACCATTCACTTTCGATGCATGACTTTAAAAATTTATAGCTATATGAGTGTAATCATATTCTGTATCTCCAAGAAACATACTACTTAAGAGCCTACAGTTTTTCTGGACTCTCATCATCATCGCAGCTGCGTGAACCCCTCTTAGCTTCACCAATTCAAAATATATCCCATCCTACATTCAGTAAAAAAAGTAAAAAATGATTTTTTACTGATTGGAGGGTAGGATAGAGGCCATCCACCCACCCTACATATATAATAGGTTTTTATTGGAATTATAAGAATATCTTTTTTTTTTCATTTTTCCCTGTTATTTGCTGTCAAGATAGCTTACAGTAATGTCTTCTGTCAAGTGACAACTGTTATCCAATACCTCTAATAGGTTAACAAATTTTTAACAATTGCCTTGCGTACTTTGTCAACTGACTTCTATATTTTCTACCATATAAAATCTATCAATTTCCTTTCGACAATTATCCTTTGTATTTTATCTATTTTCGCTATCATATATCATAAATCAATTCTGGATTTTCTTCTGGCCTGTATTTTAAGTCTTATGTTTTCTGTCAAGTCTCAACTCTCATCTCTTTATTGCTTTCTGTCAATTTTCTTCTATCTTCTACCATGTTAAATGTTTTCTGTTTGTCAATTGTTATTTCTCAATTACTTTTAGTCTATTTTTTACTGCTGTTTTTTCATTATTCTGTCTTCTGCTAAATGACAAACTAAATTAAGTCAATATTCATTTATCGCTTGTTTTGTATCTTCTATTTTTTTTGTCGAGCGCCAACTGTAATTTCTCAATTACTTTCAGTCTGTTTTTTTTACTGCTGTTTTTTTTCTGTATTCTGCTTCTGCCTAATGTCAAACTAATTAAGTCCATATTCCTCTATCGTTTGTTTTATATCTTCTATCTTCTGTCATATGTCAACTGTAATTTTTCAATTACTCTTAGTCCATTTTCTACTAGTAATTTTTCTTTCTGTATTCTTCCTTCTGTCAAATTTCAAACTGAATTAAATCAATATTCTTCTATCATTTGTTTTATATCTTCTGCCTTTGGTCGAGTGTTAACTGTAATTTCTCAATTATTTTTCTACTGCTGTTTTTTCTGTATTCTGTCTTCTGCTAAACGTTAATCTGAATGAAAACAATATTCTTTCATCGTTTTTTTTTCTGTCTTATGTCAACTATTAACTGTAATTTCTCAATTACTTTCAATCTTATTCTACTGCTGTTTTTATTTTCCCTATATAGAATATATAGGGAAAGCATTGTTTTCGTGAATAAGAATATCTCAAAAACGAATGATCCATTTGAGATGAAACTTTAAACTTAAGGTTTTATCATTAAAAATTGCAACTAAAAAGTTTTTGGTAAACATACATAAACTGGAAGTGGATATTTACTGGAGGCGTTTCATTTGATTTTTCTCGATATTTTTCTAACATTTAAAAATATGACAACTTTTCAAACAAAAGTTAAAGGAAATGAAAAACTGAATAAGTTTTATTTAAACATGTTTTTCATAAAGTTTAAAAACTTTAAAAACAAATTAAATTAAAAATGTTGATATTTTTGCCTACTGCTAAAAAACTATAAGAGTTACATGAAGTTTATACAACAAGTAATTGTAAAGAATCCAAAATTAAGTAAATTGTTAAGAATAGACTTTTTGCGCAAACCTCGAGAAAACTGTAAGGAAAGTACCATTATGGCCACATCATTAATTTTGTACATTTTACAACTTTGAAGGGTGGGATAGAGGCCACCCACCCGCCCTACATATACATGATAACTTTAAATACTAATCGTTGATGATTTTGCTGCAAAAAACAATAAAACCTTGTAAGTAATAAAAAATAAAGCATAATCCAAATTTAAGTTTAACTATAAATGATTTTCTATAGCTAATCTTATTTAAGCTTGATTCGAAGCCTTTTCTCGTATCATGTATATAATTTTTATTAATTTTCACAATCAAAAATTTTACTTTTTCTTTTATTAAAATTTTGTAATTAAAGTTATAGCAAACCGCGAGGCTCTCAGTGATTAAAGTTAATATGTATATGTAGGGCGGGTGGGTGGCGTCTATCCCACCCTCCAATCAGTTAAACATCATCAAAAATTATTTGAAATATTTATATGAATACGTCAATTAAAAAATGCAATTATTTTGTGTTTATGTACATTTTACAACTTTACAAACTCTCGATTATGTTTTACTGATTGGACGGTGGGATAGAGGTCACCCACCCACCCTACATATACACATAATTCCTTATCGTCTCGCGGTTTCCAATAAAATTAATTACAAAACTTTTTGAATGAAAAAAAATAAAAAGGTAAAATTTTTGAGTGAGAAAATTAGTAAAATTTTGATGCATGGTGAGTGGGCAGACTTTAAATCCAAATTAGATTAGATTAGTCATTTATATTTAAACTTAAATTTTGATTTTGTTTTATTTTTTATTACATAAAGAGTTTTGTTGTTTTTAGCAGCAAAATTATCAACGATTAGCAACTAAAGTTATCATGTATATGTAGGGTGGGTGGGTGGCCTCTATCCACCCTCCAAACAGTAAAACATAAGCGAGGGTTTTAGTTTAAAATTGTAAAATATAAACAAACGCAAAATTATTGCATTTTTTAATTTTTTAAAAACGAAAGATCCTTTTGAGATGAAACTTTAAACTTAAGGTTTTATCGATAAACTGAAACTGAAAAGCTTTTGGTGAACATTCATAAACATGAAATTTATATAACAAGTAATTGTAAAGAATCGAAAATTGTGCGAATTGCTAAAAATGTTTTCGAGAAAAATATAGGAAATTTACATCACCATTTTTTTCTGTATTTTATCGTCTGCGAAATGTCAAACTGAATAAAGACAATATTCTTCTATCGTTTGTTTTATATCTTATGACTTCTGTGAAGTGTCAACTTTTATATCTCAATTACTTCAATCTATTTTCTACTGCTGTCTTTTTTTCTGTATTCTGTCTTCTGCCAAATGTCAAACTGAATTAATTCAATATTCTTCTATCCTTAGATCTATAAATAAATAAATAAATATATTTTCTACCTTGGATCTTGAATAGAAATGAAATGGAGAGATAAACAAAGACTTGACAAAAAAAGGAATAAAGTTAAAGTGAAGATAAGAGTGTATAATTTAAAGGAAGCACAAATACAAGAAAAATACTAAGAGTCGTTTCAAGGGAAATTTAAAGGAAAAGAAAAACGAAATAGCATAGAAGGAACATCGGAGACATTCAAAAGAATTATACTAGAAGCAACGAAGGACTGCTGTGGAACAACAAAAATAGGAAACACAGAAGTAAAGAGAACCGAATGGTGGACAGAAGACATAAAAAGGATATTAAAAGACAAATAGTTAAATAGTAAAAATACCTGCTGACTAAAAAAATAATGGATTACGAAGAATACAAAGAAATAAAGAAGCAAATCGACAAATTAAAAAAGCAAAACGATAATCATGGATGAAGTTTGGAAAAACTATGAATGAGAACTACAGAGAAAACCAAAAACTATTTTATGGAACAATAAGCACCTCAAAACAGAAAGAAGAACACAACATGATGAACATTAAAGACAAGTACGAAAATATAATCAAGAACGAAGACAAAATTATGGAAAGATGGCGACAATACTTCGAAGATCTGACCGAACAAGAAACGGAAGAGAATGAGATGGATGAAACAGAAGAAGAGACACAATATGGCAAAGACAGAAAAGATAAAAGAGGAAGAAATAAAGGAAGCAATTAAAAAATTAAAACAACGGAAAGATGCCAGTAGTAGATGAAATAATAGCAGAAACGATGAAATGTATGGATGATAGAGGAATAGCAGAAATAACGGAATTAATAAACGAAATAGTACTAAAAGGAAAAACCCCAAATGAATGGAACATGGGAATAATACTTCCAATATATAAGAAAGGAGATAAACGAGACCGTAGAAATTACAGAGGAATCACACTGACAAAGCATATCAAGCAAAATACTAACAAGAATATTAAAAAAAAAGGATGAGGGACCAATTAGAAAGAAAGAAACAATAGAGGATAATCAGGGTGGATTCAGAAGAGGGAGAAGTACTCAGGATCAGATATTTATAATTATACAAATAAGCGAGGAGCTAATAAAAAAGAACATAGAAATACACAAATGCTTTGTAGATTTAGAAGGCATTTGACAGGATAAAAAGAGAGGACATATGGAAGAAACTAGAAGACAGAGGAACGCAAAAGACAATGGTAAACATGTTAAAGAGCATGTATGCAGAGAACAAAAATATAGTGAGAATGAACAAGGAAGAATTAAAAACATTTGAAATCAAGAAATGGGCCAAACAAGGATGGGTGCTGAGTCCACTGCTATTTTCAATAGTTTGTCTAGTACTATTGAAAATAGCAATGGATGAGTGGTGATGAAAGAAGCAAAAAAAAGATGAAAACATTAAAAATTGGATATTGGAAAATGGAGATGATACTACTAACAGAGATACTATTTGCAGATGACATGGCAATAACTGTAGAAACAGAGGAAGATCTGCAATACTATATGGAAAAATTATATAATGAATTATCCAAAATTAACATGATAATAAACCTTGACAAAACGAAGATCATGATAATAGCACAGGAGGAGATACATCACGAAATAAAGATACAAGGAAAGAAGATAGCACAAGTTGAACACTACAGATACCTAGGAACAATAATTGAGAACAATGGGAAAATAGATAAAGAAATAGGAGATAAAATAGGCAAACAGCAGAACTATTTAACATGCTGAAAATACGTGTTTTAAAAGAAAAAAAAATACCGGAAGCAAGTAAACAGAAATAATTAAGGAAGTTATAAAACACGCCTTGATATACAGCAGCGAATCATGGATAATAACAAAAAATAAAAAAATAAAGAATAAACGCGATAGAACACTTTGTGATTGTGACCTTCGCCCATGCTTCTATCGCCCAAAATTTGAAGTACGGTTTTTTTAAATTGATTTGTTGTATATATAATTTTTTAAGAAAGGAGTCCAAAGACGTATACATAAATAAATGAGGTTCCTCAGAACAATAGAAAATAAAAACAGAAGAGGCAGGATAAGGAACGAGATATACAGATAGAGCCTACGGATAAGACCAATAAATGAAAATATAACGGAGGGACAGATGAGATGGTACGGTCACATCAACACCAAGTAAATATATGAAGCAAGAACAACAGGAAAAAACCAAAGAGGGAGAAACCAAAAAATGATTGAACTAGCGCAATAGGAGAATAGGCACAAAGAAAAGGGAATACCTGGGAAGAACTGAAGAAATTAACCAAGGATAAAAGGAAATGGAGGGAATACTACTACATAAACTAAATTAATGGAAGGAAGGATAATAAGTAGAAATGTAAATGTATGTAACGCCCTACACTTAAAGGTCGAAGAAAATGATAAAATACTTCAATCTATTTTCTACTGCTGCTTTCTTTCCTTATTCTGTCTTTTGCCAAATGTCAAATTGGATTAACTCAATATTCTTCTAGCGTTCGTTTTATGTCTTCTATCTTCTACTGCTGATTTTTTCTGTATTTTGTCTTCTGTTAAATGTCAAACTGAATGAATTCAATATGTCAATATTCTTTTATCGTTCATTTTATGTCTTCTGTCAAATGTTTTTTTTTGTGTATTCTGTCTTCTCTCAAATTTCAAACTTAATTGTGAATTGATGTGAAGTCTTCTGTCAAATTTCAAACTTAATTGTGAAATGTCACACTGTTGTGAAGTTATGAAGTGTATCCACAGTGGATTTTTCAGGTTAATAGGCAAACTTAAACGCTTATAGAGCGGGTTTGCCTATATATCACCTCTCCTTAAATCATTGTTTATAATTTTCTCCAGGACTTTTAGGAGAAACGAGGTTAGGCTAATTGGGCGTTTAGATTTTGCTTTGGGGATACAAATTATCTTAGCCTCTTTCCATCGGAAGGAGTAAAGCTAGCTTTGTAAACTACTTGCAGGTAAGGAATCCCTGGTGCAGCAGTGCAATGAAAATTCCATCTGGGCCTGGTGCTTCAAAAGGTTTAGAGCTACCAACTGCCCATTAATTTTTTTCTTTGATAATAAGTTTACTAGCCTTGCTTTTGCTTTCTAAAGTAGGCAGAAATATGCTTCCTTCTTTAGATTGAGCAGTGTTTTCTTGGTAGTTCACAATTTATCCTCCTACTCTCCAAGCAGTAAAACATTCTCACATTTTTCAAAAAAAATTCAAACATAAGGAAATTTACATACAGATTATTATGTAGAATTTATTTTTAAATAAATTTTTATTTTCTAAAACCCTCGTTTATTTATATAATTATTGGAGGGTGGGATAGTGACCACCCACCCACCCTACATAAATTTTTAAACGAGACCACACATTACGTTTAATAACTTGAAAACATCTACAGTAATTACTGTTGTGAATTCTTGTAAACTAAAAAAGTGATGGTGACCTAAGTAAGTATGTATATGTAGGGTGGGTGGGTGGCCTCTGATCTACCCTCCAATCAGTAAAACATTCTCACAAATTCATCAATAAAAATTAAACATAAGAAAATTTATATATAGATTATTGTGTAGAATTTATTTTTAAATAAATTTTTATTTTCTAAACCCTCGTTTATTCATATAATGATTGGAGGGTGGGATAGTGGCCACCCACCTACCCTACATAAACTTTTAAACTAAACCACACATTACGTTTAATAACTTGAAAACATCTACAGTAATAACTGTTGTGAATTCTTGGAAACTAAAAAAGTGACTGTGACCTAAGTAAGTATATATATGTAGGGTGGGTGGGTGGCCTCTGATCTAACCTCTAATCAGTAAAACATTCTCACAAATTCATCAATAAAAATTAAACATAAGAAAATTTATATACAGATTATTGTGTAGAATTTATTTTTAAATAAATTTTTATTTTCTAAATCCTCGTTTATTCATATAATGATTGCAGGGTGGGATAGTGGCCACCCACCCACCCTACATAAATTTTTACAACTAAACTATACATTACGTTTAATAACTTAGAAACATCTAAAGTACTTATTGTTGTAAATTATTGAAAACTAAAAAAGTGAGAGTGACCTAAGTAAATATGAATATGTAGGGTGGGTTGGTGGTCTCTGATCTACCCTTCAATCAGTAAAACATACTCACAAATTTATCAAAAAAAATTAAACATAAGGAAATTTATATACAGATTATTGTGTAGAATTAATTTTAAAATTTTTATTTAATAAACCCTCGTTTATTTACATAATTATTGGAGGGTGGGATAGTGGCCATCCACCCACCCTACATACATTTTAAAAACTAAATTACACATTACGTTTAATAATTTGAAAACATCTATAGTAATTACTGTTATGAATTATTGGAAACTAAAAAAGTGACAGTGACCTTAGTAAATGTATATATGTAGAGTGGGTGGGTGGCCACTTACTTACCCTCCAACCACTAAAACATACTTTCGAATTCATTAAAATATTTAAAACATAAGGATTTTTATATACAGATTATTATGTAGAATTTATCTTTAAATAAATTTTTATTTACTAAAACCCTACTTTATTTATATAATGATCGAAGGGTGGGATAGTGGCCACCCACCCACCCTACATAATTTTTTAAAACTAAACTACACATTACGTTTAATAACTTGAAAACATTTACAGTAATTACTGTTGTAAATTATTATACATTATTAAAAGAGTGACAGTGACCTAAGTAAATTTGTATATGTAGGGTGGGTGGGTGGCCTCTAACCTACCCTCCAACCACTAAAACATACTTTCGAATACATTCAAAAATTTAAAACATAAGGATTTTTATATACAGTTTATTATGTAGAATTTATTTTTAATAAATAAATTTTCATTTTCCAAAACCCTCGTTTATTTATATAATGATTGGAAGGTGAGATAGTGGCCACCCACCCGATTAAGATGAAACTTCAAATTTAAGGCTTTATCGTTAAAAACTGGAACTGAAAAGCTTTTGGTAAACATTCATAAACCGGAAGTGGTTGTTTACTCGAGGCGTTTTTTTTTGTTTTTGTGTGATATTTTTCTAAATATTAAAAATATTAAAAAACGGTTCAAACAAAAGTTAAAGGGAATGAAAAACTGAACAAGTTTTATTCAAACATGTTTTTCATAAATTTCTTTTTAATAAACCTCATAGTTTTCGAGAAAAATATAGGGAAAGTACTATGATGGCCACATCACCATTTTTTCTTTGATAATAAGTTTACTAGCTTTTTTTTGCTTTCTCAAGTAGGCAGGAGTATGCTTCCTTCTGGGCAGTGTTTTCTTGGTAGTTCACAATTTATTTTTAAACAAAAAGAAGTCGTTGGGTGCCAATTCAATGCTCTACGTTCGATGCCTCATCAATTCTTCTTTTTAGTTCTCAAAAAATTTTGTTGAGAGAGCTCGCATTGTCCTTGTGGAAAATGATGCGTTTTCGGTGGTTGGTTTCCCTTATTTTTCCAAAAGAATTCATGTGTATCTACATGGAACAACTTTGGTTTGATTTGACTTAGCTTAAAAAGCCCATACAGTCGACTGCTGTTTACTTTCGTATGAGGTATATATCCATAATTCGTCACCTGTTAACGATATAATACACCAAGAATTTGTCGCTCAATTTTCAAGAAAATCGCAGATAATACGTAAATAATCCACACTAAGAAATGATGGTAACTTTTTCATTAATTTCAATAATGAGTAATCCTCCACGATTTTTGGAGCACTCAGCAACTGTCAATGTCAGCCTGAGGGATTCTTGAATTTGCATCCTAATATCAGGTAAAGTGAATGAGGGTGGCTGAAGATGGTCCAGTCTTCTGCCAATTGTATTCTTGGTGTTCTTTTACTTATGGCGGCCAGTATATTTATAAAGACGGACATTTTAAGAGAAACCAATCGTTTCAATAAAAGAAAAACTACTCGTCATAATACTAGAAGAAATATCAAACAAATAGCTTCAAGACTACAAGAAATCATAATCTCATGATACGGTCGTTAGAATTAAAAAAAAGGAGTCGTTTTTGCGCTTTAAAATTAGCGTTTTTACTACGTAGTAATGTTTTCTCAGCAGGCAACGTTTCTGCCCTTCAATTATCGCCAAGGCGATAACCATCCTCCCGCTTTTTTTTTCTTAATGTCAACACTCACGAGAAAGGTTCAATGTCACAAGGTAATTACATTGTTTGTCCAAGGCTGACGAAACTGCATTTTCAATTTTCCATTTTCCCGACGGCTATAAATATGGTAAAAGCGTTCGCCTCTCAGTCGTAATTGAAACTGGTGCTGTGGGGATTAGCAGATTTAATTAATTAAATCGTTATTTGATTTGCGTAGTGTAATTATTTTGGTGGTGTGGTTTTATTTATTTTATTGTATAAATTAATTACAAGTGCAAATTTGATGATGATGATGATGATCGTTAATCTTTTTAGATTAAATCAACTAAATTTAAGCTGATGATGGCTCACTTAATTAACTATTACAGTATGTATGGTAATTTAAGTGCCATCAATAAATATTTTGTAATGAATTAAAGTCCTTTACTTCTTTGTAGAAAATTAACTAATAATTTAAACATACGAAAACATCGCAAAGATTACAAAACGATTTGTTTGTGTACGTAAATAATCCACACTAAGAAATGATTAAAATTTCAAATGTTTTGTATTCTTTACCATGTTTTCGTATTTTTTTATTGAAGCAACTACTTCTCTGGCCAATACCTAATGAATTTGTTGAATAGTTATGTGTTTTTTAAATTATATTTGAATTTATTTGCTGGATATCTATTCTAAATTTATAATTACACATTTATTGCTAATTTTACATAGATACATGTAATGTTCATATTTATAATAAATTACACAGTTATATATGAAGATACAAAGAAAAATAAAACTTAATCTAATATAAATTATAAGAATAATGGAGCAAATAATAATAGACATTTCAAATTACGACTGTAATGAGAGTCTTTAAATCTTTACGTAAATTGATAAAATGAATACAAATAAGATTTAAAAAAGGTATTAAATTTAAATGTACGCCTTTCTGTACCTTTAACCAATAATGCATTAATTTTCTTCGTCTTATAGTTGATGCTTGAAGCCATTACTTTGTGATACATTTTTGATACGGATATATATTTTTGAGAACGATAAATGAAATTCACTTCACTAATTAATAAAAAAACATGTGTGATAAAAACAAAGTGAATTTTTTCTTCGTCTTGATTAAATCATATACTCCTAATAATTAATGAAGATCTCTTCTATGAATCGTTGCATTATGGACATTTTATTATATCATATTTTAATGTTTTTAAAGTACGTTTATAGAAATTTCTACCTTAAGTATTATTGCCACTTATATTAAAATTATAAACCGTACACAGAGTAGGTCATCAAGATATTCAATCAAATAACTCTATATTACGTTTAAAAGTTTTAATCGTGAAAAATCTTTTGAACTGATTGAGCAACTGCTTGTATATGTAAATTGATGCAATTACATTATTACTTGTAATACATGTGATATAATAATTATTCGATTCTTATCAAAATAATTGCGAACAATTAACGATAAGTGAATTACATACCCTCTACGTATAATTAATTGTTTTATTGATTGAAGTGGAGGTTTTATTTTCTTCAATACTAAAAAATTCAATAAATACAGATTATGGTATTTTTACAGTTTTTACAACAATCAAACTTATGCAGATTAATATAAAAATAACATATGGAAGATTATATTGTATGTATCCCGTATCTTTTAAATGAAATGCGAAAATAATAATAAACACACCCAAACACAACCAACGCCTCTAATAACAGTAATTAATAAACGCATGTACCCCGCTGAAAAAAGAAAACGCAAAACTTCCCAACGAAAACCACGCGATCGAAAACACAATTAAGATTTTACCATTCCATTATTCAAATTCCGCCGAATAAATTAGGGTCGTGTTGGTGAAAATTTCGTCGCCGGTCTCATTAATAAACATAAACGAATTACCCACGCCTTGCACTCACCTTGTTATTATTATTAATTTTACACTCCTATTTTTTTTTTCCTGTTTGGGCTTTTTCTTTCAAGAAACCACCCCAAAGTATATACACAAAAATCGTCCGGTCACAGTATTCACTTAAAAACACTGAATGAACTGATAATAACTGCACGCGAAGAGTGTCTGTCCGTCGTTGTGTGACGTTTGAGTGCCGGTCAGGGCGCAAACACCAGTTTTACAGTTGGGTGTGTGTATGTGTATAACATATATATATGTGTATATGTATGCGACACGCTCCGGGAATATGGAAAAACGGAAAAGCCGGCATTTCCTGTGTTCATACCAGTTGAAATAACTAGGCTATTATCTGTCTCTGTATGTGTGTTTGTGTGTGTGTGTCGGGCATTTCCATCGATTGATCGGTTATCGATGTGGTTTGGTATAATTATTTAGCTTCAATGTAAATAAGGACTAATCTTGTTACAACTCTTGTTGATTTCAATTCAGCTAAATGCGCGCCATGAATTTTATATACCTGTTCGCATGTTGCGGAGATTATAATCTCAATAAAGTTATATTGATTTTAAGAATGGGCGGTTATATATTTTTCCAAATAATGTTTAGTAGTAGTAATTGTATTTCTAATCTTCTTATCGTACGTATCGTATATACTCAAGGTCCTTTAGTAGTATTATTGTGAGGGCATTTTTCCCGATATGTATTTGGGTGAAAAGGATTCGTGGTCCCTGGTGTACGGATCGGAAAGCTCTTCAAGCTTTCCATAAACGATGTGTAGCCTATCAGTCTTAATGATTTGGCATATCTTCTTTGCCTGGTTTAGTTATAAATACCACCATGACTTTTTTCACGTTTTGAGAGACATATTTAAAAGTCACAAGATGTTGAAGAATAGATTCCCGTTCCTATATAATTACGGCTGAGTAAACTCCATCCATTGCTGGAGATTAAAAAGGTAAGAATCTTTAAACAGTCTAGGTTATCTTGGGTCCTGTTATTATATAAGAGGCTATGCTTCATTCTTATTTTGGTGGTCTTCATTCCTGTCTTCCATGTTTTTACAGTTTGGAAATTGAGTTTTTAAGAATATATATTGACTCAACAAAATTGTCAGTATATCTGCCATACTTCTTTTTCATTATTCAGGCTATATACATTGATAATTGTAAAAATTTGCGGGCGGAATTCACCAAGTGCTCTTCCACTCAGACTCTTCCTTCCGCTTCAAATGATGGAATTCTCTGGCAACAAAGTATTTCTGCCATAGACGCAATATTTTGGCCGTCTCTGGGGTATTTATGTCAATATTAATGACATGTCTGTTCTGGATGTACCTACTTATACTCTCGCTAGCAAGGGTGATATCAATCACCTCCAATCTTCTTAAGGTAACAAATGTAGATTTACAGCCTCTATTAAGTGGATTTGTGCTCGAAATGAATTCGAGCAGAGCTTTGCCCCGTTCATTGGTGTACGACCTTTCCCGCACTCAGTGGTATGCATTAAAATCACAATAATTAATACTACTATAATAAGACTGATGTTGTTAGTTTCACAGTATCTGATCATAACCTCCAATTCATGCAAGGGAGGTGGATAGGTTACATCGTAGGATAGATATGCGGAGATTAGAAAAACCTAACAATCCTTTCCTGCGAAACAGACCACTGTGATCCGCTGTGGCAAATTGAGACATGCCTTTCATGTTGGCGAGTTGTTGTTGTTGATATTGTGCACCATGTAAGAAAGTGCAGAGGCTTAACTGGAAAATCATGTAGACAACACCATACCATTAAGGGAAATATGGTAATGCCGCAGACTATTTGGCAGAAGTTGGGGTTTACACCCCAAGATGATATATTGACTTTTCATAACGGCGATAAGACCAATAATCACCTATGGTTTCGTGGTCTGGTGGAAAAAGACAACGGAGATTACAACTCAAACAAAGCTCAGCAAGGTTCAAAGGCTGGCATGTCTGGGTATTACAGGGGCTATGAGCACATGCCCTACTGGAGCAATGCAGGCCATGCTAAACCTCACACTTCTGTACCTGCACGTAAAAAGGGAAGCTTCATTAGACGCCTTAAGAATAATCCAGACAGATAATCCAAAATATGGAGACTTTAACGGGCACCTTAAAATCCTCAACACTGTACGCGAAAGAGCTATATACAAACCCAAAGACCAAATGATAACTAAGTACGACCTCGAGTCAACGATTGAAGTGGCCAACCATGGCCACCATGCGGTTGTAGCAAAAGTCAGGCAGTTACAATGCGCCTCAATAGTTTGGTTCACTGACGGATCTAAAAATAATAATGGAGTCGGAATCGGCATCACTGGACCTAGATTCGGCTTATCGAGAGTTTTGGGCAGATCCCCATCGATATTTCAAGCAGAAATTAAGGCCTTATGTCTGTTTAGAAAGGGGCTACAACAAAAGAAAGATATGTATTTGCTCGGACAGTCAGGCTGCATTAAAGGCAATAAAATCAACTACATGCAAGTCTAAATCTGTCAGGCAATGCTAAATATCCCTAAAACCAGGAATAACAGAGTTAAATTGCCCTAGGTTCCAGGTCACGCCGACAGCCTCGCTAAAAAGGGCTCCAAAACTCCACTTGTTGGGCCAGAACTGTACAGTGGAATAACTAAAGTCCGCCAAAAGTGCTCATCGGAGGAGCTTGCGGCAGGTGAAGAGGTTTATCGCCTTCTCTGCCGTAAGGTCCGGACGGTTTCTCAGATTAATGAAAGACAACCTAAAGCTCATAATCGGCCTGCTAACCAAACATCTGACCTACTACCTTATTAAGATGGGTCAGAAAACAGATGCCAACTACAGATTCTGCAACGAGGCACAAGAAACAGCAGAGCATCTACTGTATGAATGCTGGGCCCTGTCCCTTCAAAGAGGAAACTACTTGTCATCGGCATTTTTAAAGCCGGATGAATTGGTATACATTAACGCTCAAACTATCGTATACTATGTAAAAAGGTCTAGACATTGAGAGACTCAAGTAAGAAAGTGCTTTTTTTAAATTACCCAGTCCACATATTCTGTTTACTACTACATAGGCTTTAAAGCAGACCCGGATTTATCTGGCACGCATAGCAGCAGATTATCCAGGTGCAGCACAAATAATATATCCGGCAGCAGTTTTGAAAGCGCTGGGCAAAGGAGTATCTCCCGAGCCGTCAGCAGAGACAAAATGAACTTCAAAGAAGGAGCCGCTCCATGTTGAAGATCTGGTTCTCGTCCAAGAACAAAACCTTCCCCCAATAAAAGGATAAATGAACTACCACATGGTAACGGTCGCTACCACTATTTTCATTCAATGAAGTGGATGGTACGACAAATCATAAAACTTCACCCTAGAAGCGATGATGTCCTCCGAGTAGCTATCATCAAGACGACTTTAGGAGAATATAAGCAAGCGATCACACGCTTAGCAGGCCTTTAGGAGGCGACGGCATATCCGAATTTGGCGTATAATTTATGTTAGAAATTTCATGGGTGTTCCATTCATCCGTTCTCACGCCAGAGGGTCCACTTTGCAGAGCCAAACGGCGTCCTTCCGGAAGAAAATAGAATCATAAACAGTTACGTGGCCAGTTGACAAAGACCATCAATCGGAGACGCGATCTACCACCCCAACCTGAGTAATAAGTTTTACTTCTATATTTTTCTAAATATTTTTATGTATTATCTGTTAGAACGTTGTAGAATAAACATTAAAGTATGTTGAGGTAAGTAACGGTCGACTTATTAAGAATAATCAAAACCAGAGAATTTCACCCTGGTGAAGGATTAAAATAAAGAAGCTATATAATCAATTAGTACACAATTAGTCCCTGTGGTCGGATTCCCTTGTTTTGATTATCGTAAACATTAAATCCATCATTTTGTAAAGAAACATTTTTTACTTTTCTTGAAGTCGTGACAACACTCACAAATACCACACAATAAAACAGGTTTTTTGGATTAGGGCCAGTGTATTATCATTGCTTTGGAGATTTTGGTTTACTGTTTGAACCGCCCATACAATGTTGTAAGTTTATTTAAATTATATTTAGTCCTTTAACTTTTATTATATGAATTCAAAGGTTATTGGTGAACTCATCATTAAGTCTTCAGTTTCCCTAGGGGTAGTATCACTGGGAAATACCTTCTTGGGATTAAACGTCACAAGTTGGAATTGGTATCTGAAATTTTTCATGTGGAATTTCCATTGCGACCAATCTTCCCTCTAGGGGTGGAGAACACAACTGATCGATCATCAGCTCTCGGTTCTGACCAACTAGAAGCTAAATTGTTTGCTCCATATCCATAGAAGGATCGGGCAACCATAAGGTCACCTTTGTCAGCCTTAGGAGATGGTCAATTTGAATCACCGTTACTTTTGCCCCTGCTTATTGTGGGGTTCGTTTTTCTTCTGATTTCGAGAACCAGACTAGGGATGATTGATCCACAGAAATTATCCTGAGGACCCATTCGGAGTTCAGTCATCGATCGAAGATAAGCTATGACTAATTCCAAAGTGAGAGCACCATCCAAACTCTGGTCCTGGAGAATTTGGCGGTTAATTATTGCTACTTGAAGGTACTTTGTAGCTTGGTCTTAAGATTGATGGGTGACTACCTCTACTTACCTTGGGGTAAAGTCCAAACGACTTTAGGTTTCCTATGGGCTGTCAGTGGGCGTTCATCCTTTGCTTGGTTGGTGTACACAGAGGTTGTGAAAGGTATTGGTCTTTATCCAGTCTGCATCGAAAGTTGCGCTTTCCTCGTTTTCCTTTTCCAGGATTTTAAAGCTATGAAAGAGTAACCTGAAGCAGGAGGGTTAACACAGCCGTTTCAGAGGTGAATACACGCCTTACCCTTAGTATTATCCTTACGGATATCTGGAGGATTAAAACTCCAAAGCAAATCTCGGCCTTCCTGTCTTCAACTGCGCATGTTTTATTGAAGGAAAGTTTTAGAGAGTCAGCTCTTATTAGATATTTAAAATATAATGCTGTAAATGAGTCTATGGCTGAACATTTTTTGAAATTCGACAAAATGATCAGAGAACACAAGAATACAGGTGCTACCTTGGAAAAATCTGATGTGATTTGTCTTTTGTTATTGACAATGCCCAAGAACAACAATGTGTTAACGGCTCTCGAAACGTTATCACCCGAATACCTTTCGTTAAGTTTCTTCAAAAACAGACTTTTTGATGATGAATCCAAACGAAAAGATCACAGTAATGTGAAAAATAAATATGATATTCCGTCTTTCAATGTTTTCACTTCCCAAACCTCTGTCCGTCAGTCGACTGTAAACAAAAACACACGTAAACCTGGCCACTACAATTCCAATGCACAAAGAAGTAATCAGTTTCAGTTTCAGTGTCATAATTATAGGCAGTTGGGCCACAAGAAGACTGAATGTCGAAAACCTAAACGACAAAATCATAACATTGCTCACATGGCGACAATGAACCGGAGAACCCTACAACTTATTCGTACTCATTTTTAACTGAAGCTACAACTATTTCAGGAATAAGCAGCTGCTGGGTCTTGGGCTCAGGACTCAGGAGCGACGTATCATCTGGTGAACTCCGAGTCATTCGCAATAACCTTGCGGAAAGTTAAATTCCCTATTAGAATAAAAGTAGCAAAATTCGGATCACTCTTAGAATCGAGGGTCAGATGTTCAAGTATACGTAAATGTGGAAAGTACAGCACATTTGATATCAATTAAAGATCCTCTAGTTGCCTCAGAGGCTCAACAAAATTTACTATCAGTACATAAATTAGAGCAGAATAAACTAGAAGTTACGTTCAAGAACGGAAAGGGTATTATATCCAAGATTGCTAAGGCAATTGCGATTGCTAAAAGAAACCTGAGGCAGCTATCTGAACTCGTTGGACCGGTCGCCCCAACGTGGCAGGATGGGAAGAGATATATCATCACTTTCATTGATCACTACAATCATATCATCGTGGCTTATATTATGGAATCTAACAAAGAAGTCCTTCACTACTTCAAGGTCTATGAGGCAATGGCAATTGCACGTTTCAACCTTAAGATCAACCGGTTCAGATGTGATAATGGACGAGAATATATTTCGAAGGAGATCCAGGAGCTCTTCGAGACAAAACGAATCAAATTTGAGTTCACCATTCGGTACATACCGGAGTAAAACGGAGTGGCCGAAAGGATGAGTTGAAACATTATAGAACGTGCTAGGTGTATGCTCGGATATTGTCCAAACGGATATGTACTTTGGAGTCCGGAAAAGCGAAAGCGAATAAATGGAAAAGGCGTCATTTATCGAAGAGTCGAGATTTAGTTTCGAGGGAATACGGGAATACGAGCGACGACTAGATCTATTAAGGTGAGCCGGACGAAATCGACGAAGGATCAGAGGAGGAACAATTCACCCGAAGAAGAGGAATCCAAAGGACATAGAAAACTTCGACGAAAAGAACCAATGGATGGATGCAATTCAGGAGGAACTCAACGCCCTGACTAAAAATCGAATTTGGGAAATGGTAAGGGCGCCCATTGGAAAGAAGATAATCAACTCTTGGTAGGTCTTCAAAATTAGACGCAACAGCGATGGTCGCATCGACAAGTAAGTTTAGTGGCAAAAAGATGTGCGCAACAAGAGGGTTACGACGACCACGAAACCTATGCTCCCGTGGCTAGGCAGATGACTCTCCGTACCCTCCTGCCAATCTTTAATAAAGAACACCTTTTGGCGAACCAACTCGATGTCAAAAACGCTTTCCTACATGGCAATCTCAGAGAATAGATCTATATGAAACCACCGTCTGCTTATACCAGACACGAGGAAAGATTTGTCTGCAAGCCAAATAAAACGCTATACGGACTAATGGAACGCGACCTTTGATGCCTTCGTAATCAAAATTAGACAGCAGAGATCCCTCGCTGACAATTGCCTTTACATCTGCCATGCCAAGGATTCCAGACTATACCTTCTTATATACGTAGATGATCTCATCATTGCTGGAAACTCGCGAGCCCGCATAGATGATGTCAAGAACGCACTGAAGAAAAGATTCGACATGAAGGGAAACTTCACACGTTCTTAGGAATTAATATCCTCTGAAGAACTGTTTATGAGCCAACCAACTTATGAGGAGCCTTTGAAGGACGTACCGCACCGCAAACTAATTGGATGTCTGCTTCCTTTGGAAGGGACTGAAGAGGATACTTCGCTACCTACAAGGCATACTGGACTTTGGACTATGCTATCGGAAAAACGAACGAGAGAGTTTGAGATACTTCGCAGACGGCGACTGGGGGAGCAACATCGTCAGTTGGACCACTAGGAGACAACCATGCGTCGCTCTATCCTCAACGGAGGCGGAGTAAGTGTCACTTCCCATGACAGCAGCAGCAGAATTGATGTGGATAAAACAACTGCGCAACGATCTCAATGTTAAAATGTCACTTCCACTCCAAATGTTTGAAGACAATCAGGCATGTAACCTTTTACTTCAGAGGTGGAAACACAAACGTTTGAAACATATAGATGTGAAATACAACTTTGTTAAAGATCTTGTTGAAAAACGATTCATTAAAGTAAATTATATTAATACCAAAAATGAAACTGCGGACATATTGACCAAGCAGCTCGCGCAAGATGAATTTGTTAAACTTCGTATTGAAATGGGAGTTCGTGAAATTAACTGAGAATTATTTATTTCATAACATAGCCTTTATTGAATAGATTTGTGCTCGAAATAAAGAGATTTACCCATTTTATTGGTGTCCCGCTTCCTCACAGTGAGTGGTGTGTATTAGCATCACAACCTACAATGAGACTGATCTTGTTAGTTTTACAGTATCTGATCATAACCTCCAATGCAACCATAAGGTCACCCTTATCAGCTCTAGGAGATGGTCAATTTGACTCACCGTTACTTTTTCCCCTGCCTATTGTGGGGTTAGTTTTTCGTCTGATTTCCAGAGCCAGTCTAGGTATGATTAATCCACACAAATTATCCTGAGGACACCTCCGGAGTATAGTCATCGATCGAAGATGAGGTTGACATCGATATGGCGTTAACCAATGTCTAAGTGAGAGCACCATCCAAGATCTGGTTTTGGAGATAATTATTGCTACTTGAAGTTACTCTGTAGCTTGGTCTTAAGATTAACTACCCCTACTTACCCTGGGATTTCCTCCAAAAGGCTTTAGGTTTCCTATGAGCTGTCAGTGGGCGTTCACCCTTTGTTTGGCTGGTGTACACAGAGCTGGTGAAAGGTCTTGGTCTTTGTCCAGCTTGCAGTGCAAGGTGCGCTTTCTATTTTCTTTTATCTTCAGTTCCGCTAATCATTTACCAGGATTTTGAAGCTGTGGAAGAGGAACCTGAAGCAGGAGAGTTAACAGATCTGTCAGCCCTCTTCAGAGGTGAAGACACGCCTTACCCCTAATATTATCTTACTTTACGGATACCTGGAGGGTTAAAACTCCAAAGTAAATCTTGGCCTTCCTGTCTTCAACTGCGCTATGCTTATGGGATCCAAAAAAGCTACATTTCTTACGTTCCCTTCTCTCAAAAGTCTAGAACAGCTGTCCTAAAGAACGGCGGCTTGATACTGTTCCTCTTCATTTTCATCATAGCCTCCAATCTCGGGCGTTACAAAACAAATTACAAATAGTAATTTGGATTTTTCTCGGCAATGAATTACACTCCTTACTTACTAGACTCTAATGTATTACCAAATTTTTAGATGTAAATAAAGTAATAGACTGGCATTAAATTTTGTTTTTCACCTCTTTAATGAAAATATTAATGCTTGAGCAATTATTCTTCCATAGATCCCTAAAAGTTAGAATTGAATGATAATATTAATGCTTAAAGAATTATTTTTCTATAGGTCCTTCAAAATTGGAATGAACAACTCGTTGTATTCTCTTTTTATTCATTTTTATATTTGTTGTGTATAATCACTATCTTTACATCTTAACCCTAATTTTTTTATTTACTTCAATTTACTGATGTTACTGTCCTAATTTCTCATAGTATTAAGTAATTAAAATAATCATGAATTAGTGATTCTTTTTTTTGTACGATTCAGAAGTTTCCAGACTATTTTTAAATTTATTTATACCTAATAAAATATGCATAAAAATTTGAGATACGTTGTTTAGAAGAAGATTCCAGAATGATTCCCAGTTTACCTATAAAATCTTTTTATACCAGTTTACCCTTTAAATCAGCAGCTTCTATCCTACTGAAGTTCAATTTTTAGAATTTCTATACAAGTATAAATTACTGGAGAAACCAATAGTGTATAGACATAAATTCGTGCATATCAGTTCTACCAGGTCTAAAGAAATAAATATTACAAACTGCGAATTGAAAAATCAGTTACTTTTTATGGTAAAATAAAATTAACGATTACTTTACAAAACATACTTCAACGTCCAATTCTAGTAGCTGTTTTAAACTGTTTTAAAAGATTTGTTCCTTCTCAGAATGGATGTCATAAAGACCAGTGGAAAGAAAACTGGAATCTTGATGAAAAAAAATTTTGATTTAAAAATCAAAATCAAAAAAAAAATCATTTTTTTAAATTTCTATCTATTGGTCTTATTTAACTCTATTCAAAAACAATATATCATATTCATCATATAATCAATATGTTATTTATAAAGGTAAATAAAAACAAGTACAATCATAAAAGCCAATCCAATATTATTCGAGATACTTCAATGTAAATAATTAATGTTCTAGTGGATGATTCACAGGTTACGTCGTAATTTATTAATGGGTTTTATTGTCTTCTGAGAATTATATATTGTGCGAATTGTATGCATTCGGAATAGATAGTTAATTAATCCACCTGGCTGCAACCTATCCCGTCCAATTATAAAGAACCCCTTTCAAGGTATTTAGGCTACGTGTCGATGAGTTTTCTTGTTAATGAACTACATTATTAGAAAACGTCGATATTCTGTCCAAGAAATTCTGACGCACGTAAATTCAATTATATTTTTACGATAAATACAGGAATACAATCACTTGTTGTCTCAACAAAGTATTTATATAAATTCAAAAGTAACGATTAATTACGATTTATTAATACTTATTTAAAGTTAAATTTAACTACATGTTTGTTAAAAACATAAGATGTCATTCAATAAATGTCTATTGCGGTAAAACAAAGTGAAAAGTGTATTCAAGAATATGTTTTATTTGTAATGATTAATTTTCCAATATTCAATGTTTGTCATTTAAAAAAAGTAAGTGAATTGATTCAGTAGTCATCGTAAAGCAGTGTTCGAAAGAGGGAAATACAAACCAAAGAATATGGCTATGTTTTACTGTTTTATTTCAGAAAAGAGAAAAACGCAACGTGTATCCATAAAAAGTTATATGCTGTTTACGCTAATAGAATAGTCCAAGGAATAACACCCTCCATAGTATAATGTAAAATTTTTACTTAATTCTTATTAAAATGTGTACTTTTCACTATTTTAACAATTCGTCAACACGACCTAATTACAAACAAAGCAATGAATTCTGCATAATTGAAAAACCTCCAGACACAATACCCTGTTTACCGGTTTTCTACCACCCCCTAGACGTTTGTAGGCCGTTCCATTTGGAAAGTTCAACGATGTTGTGTAAATAATTAATAAAATTTGTTACGAACTCCCCCGGCGGTGTCAATACACGACACTTAACCACGTCGTAAGGGTAAGGGTTTTGTTGTTAGCAACGAAATGCGCCTTTTATTAAGAACATGAATAGACACTAAGAAAGTTAAGGAAAAATTGCCCGGATTTATTGTCTGTTGCGTGGAATTTATTACAAACAACGTCGCATAGAAATGTGAATGGCTAATTGTTTTAGAGAAAATCGATTCATTGATTACCTTTTTATGTGAATACGTGTTGTGTAAAGTACTGGAAAGTGGGGGAATGATTAATTAATTATGACTTGTTTTAGGAATTGAATTGTATTAATGTCTGTTATGACACAGTCTTGGAAATTTGTGTTTTTCTCGATAATTAATTATAGCAAGAATTGTAATAACAGACAAGATAATAATAAAATTCCTGTAAATAAGCCAACTGAAAAATGTAATTTCTGTTATTTGAAAGAAAATGTATTTATTCATACACTTTTCAAATGATTTTCCTACAAATTTCAATTAATCTATTGAAAACTTTCAATTTTTTCTTATTTAAAAATAAAAAATTCAACTGTTCAATAAATTTATAATTTTGTTAGACCATTTTTAAGAAATTTTCATTTTTTTTTGTGTAATAAGTAAATTTATACTTTTCTTAAAGCAAACAAATTTCAATAATTCTTTTGAAAAGTTTCGTTTGTTTTCCAATTTCAATTATTTCCTATTTTAAAAATATTCAACTGTTTTTAATTTATTTTTAAATATATTTTTATTGCCTTAACAAATTTCTAAGTATTTTAACTGCTTCTTTTGAAAACTTTTCAAACTATTATTTTTTTAATCAGTTTTTATTTTTTTAGTTTTTTATTAAACAAAAACGTTTACTTTGTTGATATCACACTTTTTGTTTATTTCTTCCAAGATGTATCACGAAGTTAACGCCTCAACCATTAATCAATTTATTTTTTATTGTTCAATTCCAATTATGTCAATACTAATTATTTTATTTTCTTGAGTAATCTTTCAAATGTTTTAGGGATTTTAATGTTTCACATGTTCTAAATTATTGCCTTTTCTTAATACTCTTGATTATTTATAACTGGGTTTCCACGTTAAGAATCTCTTTTAACTTTTATAAGTTTAAGAAGCTTCTGTCTTCTTTACTTTAGAATTTCCTTGATTTTTATCTTTAAAACCATATTTACACTTTTCTTTTGTATAATTTAAACAAATTATTATTTCTTCATTTTTAGAAAATTTTAACTTATTCGGAATTTTTTAATATTTTTAGCTGTTTTTTATTTGAGGAATAACACACTTTTTTACTATTTTTAGCAAATTTGCAGTTGTTTTTTTGGCAAATTTATGTGTTCATTTGAAGAATTTGACAGACGAAAAATACAAAAAAGATGATAGATGACAAATGATAGAATTACAGATGACAGATGACAGATTGCAGATGACATATAACAAATTAGAGATGAAATCTTAAAAAAACAATTTGTTTAAAAATTAATTTCTATTCTTTTATGGAAAATTTCGATTTATTTTTGATAAGCATTTTTGAGGGTTCTCTGATGCCGATAGACGATAACAGATGACAGATGAAAAGTGATGACAGATGACATATGATAAATGAAAAGTGATGACAAATGATAGATGACATATCACAGATAATAGATAATAGATGACAAATGATAGATGACAGATAACAAATTACAAAAGAAATGATAGATGACACACATTCAGATGTTTATGTTTATTAGACTTTTGCTTCTTTTCAGAAAAAATATAAATGAAAATATAAAAAATTATAAAAAAACATAAAAATTTTGGATGAATGAAGCTAGGCGGAGCTCATGCAGCTGCGATGATCTTTCACTCCAACCCTTGTTTCTTGTAGGCAGTGAGAGTCCTTCTTTCGTTCTGTTTACCATAATTAGAATAATATATTAATGTTTGCTTTAATTTGGACTTATTTTCCTTTTTTTAAGATGGCAGATGACAGATGACAGATGACAAATGACAGGTGACAGATGACAAATGACAAATGACAAATGACAGATGACAGATAGCAAATAACAGATTGCAGATGAAATCTTAAAAAAAACAATTTGCTTGAAAATAAATTTCTACTTTTTTTTCTTAAAGAGTTTTTAAGGAGTTTCAATTATTTCTCATTAACATTTTAGTTTTTTATGAGTTATGCAACTTCTTTGCTTGTAACTGATTTTAAACTTAAATGTTTTAAATCATTTTTTTGTCAAAACCGTTTTTATTACTTGTTTTTTTATTTTTAAAATGACAGATGTTGACAGATAATAGATGCTGACAGCTGATGATAGATGATAAGTGATGACAAATGATAGATGACAGAATTATATATGACATAAATCTTTTTATAAAAAATTTTGAGTATTTTTGATAAACATTTTACTCTTTTTTACGATTTATGCAACATCTTTGCTTGTAACTGACTTTTTAAACTCAACGGTTTTTAATCAATTTTCAAACATTATTTTGTCAAAACTGTTTTTATAATTTGTCTTTTATTTAAAAAATGGCAGATGACAGATGTTGAGGGATCGCAGATGCTGACAGGTGATGACAGATGACAAATGATACATGACATATGATAGATGAGAAGTGATGACAAATGATAGATGGCATATCACAAATAACAGATGATAGACTACACAAGACAAATGATAGATAACAAGTTATAAAAAGGATGATTGATGACAGATGATAGATGACATATTTACAGATGGCAGATGACATATGACAGATGACAAATGACAGATGATAAATAACAGATTACAGATGAAATCTTAAAAATAACAATTTGCTTGAAAAGAAATTTCTATTTTTTCTTAATTTTTTTTCTATTTTGATTATTTTTGATAAACATTTTACTCTGTTTTACGACTTCTTTGCTGTTTTAAATAATTTTTTTGCTAAAACCGTTTTTATTATTTGTTTTTATTGTTAAAATGACAGATGACAGATCACAGATGCTGACAGATGAAAAGTGGTGACAAATGATAGATGGCATATGACAGATGAGAAGTTATGACAAATGGCAGTTGTCTAATGACAAATAATAGATGACAGAGGACAAATAGCAGAGGGCAGATGACAAATTACAAAAATGATGATAGATGACAGATGATAGATGGCAGATGATAGATGACAGGTGATAGATGACAGATGATAAATGATAGAATACAGATAAAATCTTATAAAAAAACAATTTGCTTAAAAATAAATTTCTATTTTTATTTTATTAAAGTTTTTTTATAGAAAATTTCGATATTTTTGATAAACATTTTACTCGTTTTTACGAGTTATTCTTGTATGCTTGTAGCTGATTTTTTCAACTTAACTGTTTTCAATAAATTTTCAGTACTTTTTTTGACAACACTGTTTTCATTATTTGCTTTTATTTTTTATTTTAAAAATGACAGATGACAGATTTTGAAAGATCACAGATGATGACACGTCGTGTTAGGTAATTCTCATACCATCGGCTTTAACTGAAACAATTAAATTAATTACATTTTGCTCAATGTAACACTTTGACATAACTTTAAATAGATGACAAATGAGAAGTGGTGGCAGATATTGGATGAAAAGTCTACGCAACTTCTTTGTTGAAAATATTTTTATTATTTGTTTTTTATTTTAAAAATGACAGATGACAGATTTTGACAGAATACAGATGAGGGCAGGTGATGGCAGATGACAGACATTATACAACTTCTTTACTTTGTAACTGATTATTTAAACGAAACTGTTTTTAATAAATGTTCACTCATTTTCTGTCAAAACTGTTTTTATTATTTGTTTCTTATTTTAAAGATGACAGATTTTGACAGATCACAGACGCTGACAGGTGATGACTGATGACAAATGGTAGATAAGAAGTGATGACAAATGACAGATGACATATCACAGGTAACATATGATAAATGACAAATGACAGTTGACAGATAACAAATTCCAAAAAATATGATAGATGACAGATTTACAGATGACAGATTATTATTATTCAATTATGTTTCATAAACTTTTGTAATCCATTTTAAGACTTATAAAACCTTTTTGCTTGTAATTGATTTTTTAAAGTTTTTAGTAATTTTAAAATACTTTTTTGTAATCTAAATTTTAAACTATTTTTGACAGATGACATATCACAGGTAACACATGATAAATGACAAATGACAGTTGACGGATGACAAATTACAAAAAGTATAATAGATGACAGATTTACAGATGACAGATTATTATTATTCAATTATTTTTCATAAACTTTTGAACTTCATTTTACAAATTATAAAACCTTTTTGCTTGTAACTGTTTTTTTAAAGTTTGTTTTAATAAATTACATCATTTTTCTCAAAGCTGCTTTTTTTATTATGTGCTTCTTATTTTAAACAAAGAAATGAAAAATGACAGATTAGAGATGAAATTTCCTTAAAACTAAAGTTCAATTTTTTTTTTTTTTTTTTATAGAAAATTTCGATTTTTGATAACACGGCAGTTTTACACATATTTTAACTATTTTTAGCAAATATGCAGTTGTTTTTTTGTCAAATTTATGTGTTCTTTTGAAGAATTTGACAGATGACAAATTACAAAAGAAATGATAAATGACAAATGACAGAATTACAGATGATAGATGATAGATGACAGAATTTACTTTAAAAAAAATTTCTACTATTTTTTGTTTGTTTTTTTTATAGAAACTTTTGAATATTTTTGATAAAAATTTCACTCTTTTTTTTACGACTTATACAACTTGTTTGCTTGTAACAGATTTTTTTAAGTTAACTAGATGCCAGATGACAGAATTTACTTTAAAAAAATTTCTACTATTTTTTGTTTGTTTTTTTTTTTTTATAGAAACTTTCGAATATTTTTGATAAACATTTCACTCTTTTTTTACGACTTATGCAACTTGTTTGCTTGTAACAGATTTTTTTTAAGTTAACTTTTTAGTTTTTAGTAATTTCTGTTTAATAAGTATTAACGATTTTTAATATTTTAATTTTCTCAGCTATTTTTGAATAATAGTAAACTGTTTTTAATAAATTTTCAATCTATTTCTTTGTCAAAACTGTTTTTTATTATTTGTTTTGCATTTTAAAAATGACAGATGATAGATGTTAACGGATCACAGATGTTGACAGGTGATTACAGATGACAGCTGAGAAGTGATGATAGGTGACAGATGTCAAATGACACGTGCGAGATTAAAAGTGATGACAAATGACAGATGATGGGTGACAGATAACAGGTGATACATGACAGATGCCAGTTGACAAGAGAGATAGGACAGATTTGTTTATTTCTATTATTTTGTAAAAATTTTAACAGTTCCTTATTTTAAAACATTTCTTAATGTTTTTTTTTGTAAAATTGTTTAATTAATTTATTTTATAGGGCAGAAAGACCTCAGGTCTATAGCCCAGACGGACTAACACCATCTATTTGTATTGTATCTATATTTATTGTTTCTTTGTATTATGTTTTGTCCAAATAAAGATTATTGTATAATTTATTTTTATAAAACGTAATTATTAAATTTAATTTACTTTCTGTTTTTTTAATCAATCCTATTTGTTTGCAAATTTTACAGATATTTGTGGCGGTTTAATTTTTAATATTTTTTAATTGATTTTGAACAAAAATTTCAATTTATGTCTGTGTTTTCATCATTTCTTATTTAAAACATTATAGATGAGATGACAGAACACAGATGACAGATACAAATTAATATTGTTGAGTTTTTATACACACAAAACAAATAAATTATATTAAATGACAGATAACACATGATAAATGACAGATGATGAGAGATGCAAATGATTGATGACAGATGATAAATTAGTATGATTGAGCTTTACTACATGAAAAACAAATAAAATATGTTTAATGGCAGATAACAGATGACAAATGACAGATGTCAGAGGATGACAGATTACTTTTGACAGAAAATAACAGATGACAGATGCCAGATGACATATCACACATGACAGATAAAAAATTATTATAGTTGAGTTTTTATACAAGAAACACAAATGCAAGATGACACATCACACATGACAGAAAAGAAAAATTTCGAGGCGTTGACTAATGGAATACGTATGTATATTTTTTTAACTAGACCTAAGTAAATTAACTAAACTAGAACGTTATCACATCGTTTTAAATACGTTTTATAGAGGCTATAAAAGTCGCTTTTTATACGAAATAAAGAAAGAAATTAATTCAACATATTATCACATGAGCCAAAATTAAAAAAAAAATCTCATATTACACTAGGCGACCATTTTCTTGTACTTTATATAAATAACATTTCTAGTAAATCAACTTGTCACAAAACAACATGTTGAGGTAGGTTTAAACTTTAAGACAGATCGTACGCGGATTAAAGGGTTTAATGGTTGTTCCTCATGCGACAAACAACTCGAGCCCGGCAAATAAATAATTTTATCGAAGGCCACATCAATACGAATATTTGCCTGAAAATTTCCGACAATTTCCGACACCGCCTATTACGCCGTTCTACCATTATAATCGTTCGGTAATTTGCATAATTTAAATTAATGTACACAAATTTGAAGATATCGATCGGGCCAAAAGTAAGTAATAATAATAATAAGTATCGTGATGAAGTGTTAAATAAAACACGGACAAGGAAATAAATAGACCTATTCAGAATAGGGTGTGTTTATGTAGTTGAAAATGTATTATATAACATAAATAAAATAAAATAATTATAATTAACGAATTTTATAAATTTAGTGGATTTTCGATTATGTGAACGGTATTAGACAATTATCACTAAACTCAACTTTAACGTTGTTTGTGTATCAGGGGTTAAATACTTCCTGTAGATAAATTATATAGTTTTCTCGGCATAAAACATTCAATGAAAAAACACACGCAATCAACCATGTTGTCTGGGTCGTGTTGTATCAAGCGCAATTTTCACAGAATTGTGCTTTAATGATTATTTATTATACGTGTGCAGTTGTAAAGTCCATTTATTGGTCGTAAGAACTAATGTGTTTGTGCATGAAAAAATATAATTTCCTATCGATCCTTGTTACTTAATTTTCTGTCTTCTACTGCAATTAATCATGCTCTAAAACTAATAGATAATTGCCTACAGTTTAGTGTTTGATAAAAAACAGTGAATATACAGAGTGTTTATTAAACATACGGCAAAAATTCAAAGAGTTAATATCCTAAGGATATTTTGTCAAAAATTCGTCCCGTATCTTCGAAACAAGGCGGGTTTTAAAAAAATATACTACACATTGAAACTTCCTAAAAAAGTATTATAATATTATAAAACAATTAATTTTGTATAATTTTACTAACATGTTTAAATATAATACTTTTATTTCTCAAATACCAGCGTGACGAAACGATTCACAGTAATGTCATAGCTGTCGATTTCCGATCGAACGCAAATATCTGCCCTCTTGAAGCCAGTTCCTTGGAGATCGCTACTGGAATCCCTGACTTGAATCCTGAGCCTATGTCCAAAGTGTTGATTCAATTCTGGAATGCAAACCGGAGTTGCGTACGGTATATCCAAGTCAGGGTCCATCGATAATGTTACGTAATGGTTGCGATCATCTAAATAATCCTGAAACAGGTGTTGATAATAGTGACTTTCAAAATTTCTTCTGTAGATTGATTGAATTTTGAGTAGAATAATTTAGATCGAATGATCTTCAATAAAGAATTATTTTGATTAATAATAATAAATAGGACTTTAAATTTCTAGAAACTCTTGTTAAGAATTTTTAAATTTGCTTATAATCGATATTATTGAATTATTCAAAAAACATTTCTAAAAAATTGTATAGTAAAATTTTTAGAATGAGTTTGAAATTTATAAGTGTAAAAATGTATACATACCTGAAGCGTCCTTAACCGTTTTCCGCGCTTATCTTGGTATCCTCGTTTATTATCTCCATCATCATAATCGGGATAATACGCCGTCAATGTTACATTCTTGTATGTCTTACCCTTGCATTCCAAATTAACCTCTAAACGTGTGAATTTGAAACAATATAATGAGTTATTGTTATCATACATAAAAACTTTGGTAATAATAATAATAAATTGATGACGATTTGTGAATTTTCTAAATGTTATCAATTAGAAACATTCATTTGATTGTTACTAATGTTATCAATTGTGTGTAATTAATTTACTAACAAGAATGACTTGATAAACACTTACCATTGTCAAATAACCCATGTATAAAATTAAAATAAAAAGTAAAAAGGAAGAATAACAGCAGAGTTTTTGAAGACATTATTGCAGAGTGATTCGATGGATAAATATTTTACTTCGAATAATTATGCTTGCGAATTGCGACGTACTTATGATGCTTTCTCAGCATTTAATTTGCATTGTCAGGCTTAATTAATTATTGTTACACGACATTCAGTACTTACGCTTAATTTATAATTATAATTGAATAAATAAGAATAAGTAAACAAATAATGTAGTTTTTTGATATAACACTTCAAATTTAAAAACGGCTTTTAACATTCTCTTCATGTTTAATTAAATTAGTTAATGATTTACCTTGTGTTTCTTCTGCTTCTTAATTTATGTCGTAATTACCCACATTATCACTTTAGCACACCTTCCACCCTTAGGTCTGGAGATCTTATGATTATTTTGTAAATATGTGTGTAACTCCATAATGGAAACTGATAAATCACATTTTTGTGTTCAGTTATTTAAGGTTATATTTATTACTTATTGCACCGAGTTGTTGAATTTAATAAACCAAATCAATCTTATTAAATTCACTACAGTCATCTGATTTTACTTACATGTAACAAAATTTGAATAATTCACTAAGAATAAATGTAAGGTATTTAAAATTCACATAAATCTTTAGTGATTCATTTTTTTAAAGACAAACAACTAATAAAACAATGACGACTTGATCTTATCAATAATTAAAACAATGTAGAGAACAAGAATGAATATATATTAATAAAAAAACACAAATACACAAGCACAAGTATAAGTTACTACCATAAAAATACAATAAAACATAAATAAAAGGTTAAATGTAAATCATACATTTTTTAGCGTAATTATACCCTACTAGTCGGATCACAATAAACGTCGGTAAGATTCTCCTCGACGTCCAGAGCGTCTTGCCTGGACAGCTGTCCGGAGAGTTGGGAAGCCCTGCTGCAAATGCTCACGTTGCTGGCAGAGAGGAGACGGGAACTACCTAGAGAGGTGCTCGCATCGGAAAAATCACTGGCCGTCCGGTTCAAGTCGTTTTGGAAGATATTGAACGCCACCGGGCTGGTCTCCGACATGTTTTGCTCGCTGGTGCGCAAGTTGCTCCTTTCGTCGGGCGAACAACTCTGGAATGACGCTACGGAGAGTGCGAGGCTGTTCGAGCTTTGCGAGGTTAGCATACCCGGACTTTGGGATTGCGACGGTGTGGAGTTATCGGAAACAAGTGGTGTACTCTCATTATCACTATTATCATTCAACTCGGGATTGGAATATAGAAATTTCTCGCGTAGTTTATGCAAGTGTTCGAAGCTCTTCTTCTGTTTCTTCTGCGAGTTATCAATTGAGCGGGAGCGATTCCTTGAGGCGAGCTTGGGTTCTTTGTTGAGGATAAGGCTACTGGGACGGGGCTTCATCTGATAAGCGGGGTTTTTGTGTTCCTGCAAGAGGTTGCTCGGTTTGACATCTGGTTTTGGCGTGATGCTTATTATCGAATGGTCAACCGAGTCAGTTTTTATGATCACGTGCTTGCCCTTTCTGTTCAAGTTGTCAACGTCGTGCGCCGATTTCAGGTTTGATAGTTTTATATTATTCGTTTTTCTCTCTAGAACTACGAGGTTTCATTAGGTTAGGTTAATTGTTATTGGGGTTGCACATACCTGGGGTTAAGTGAGGGGTACTACACCTGGAACTATGTTCGCTTATACTTTCGGAATTGCCCTGGATTGATATACTGATGGGTTGCCAATTACCGACAGGGGAGGATTGCAATAAAACAAAATCGGTCTCTCCGAAACCACTGGCGCTGTTCGTGCGCGAACGAGCACTCAATCCTACATCTACAAAAAAACAGACGTCAAGCGACTACAAGCCAAACTAAAGTAGTAAGCATTACGTTTTGTCAGTAATGTTTTTGTGGGTGTGTAATGTTAAGATAAGAGAGAAAAGAACACACGCGTGCTTCAAAATTCACTGAAAACTCACTCTCAATGCCGTTATTAGATCGTGAGCGAGTAAAGCGGCTTAATATTAGCAGGCCATACACTCTATGATTAGTTTAACGTCAATTAAACAATGACAGGACACGGTTTTAACAATTTATTAAAAAGATTTTCAACACTTAATAAATAAAAAATAGGACCACTTTACAAAAGTGGCGATTTTTCTAAAATTTATTAATACAACAGTGGTTACAGTGCTTTGTATTCTTTTCACTCGGCTACTTAAACGGCTAAGTACTACAATTAACAATTTGTTCGTTGCAATTAAAAAAAAGAAATAAAATTCATTTATTCCATAGGTGAGTATTATAATACATAACATTTAAGTACTCGTTTATTTGCACAACATATCTCAATGACAAAACACAATGTCATAAATAATCTTCAAAATAAAAATATTCCCTTTATATAATACTCAAAATGTCAAATTTAGAAATGTATATATTTATGAAAATGATATGTATAACTATTGTTTATCAAGATTTAGTATTAACAATAACAATTGATAAAAAAAGATTGTGAAGATATTGCAGAATTTATATAAGGAATGGGGAGAATTAATAACTAAATGTTTTCTTAAATGCCAATCAATGTAAATAATTTGAAAAAATTGTATGTGCACAATATTAAAAGGTGAGCAACTAATATTAATGGAAAGATATTGCATAATTATATAAGAAATAGGTAGAATTAACAAGACATGATAATGTGAGCAAAATACAAAATGAAGAAGTAAAATAGAGAATTATACAGACTACTTATTAATAATTATTTAAGTACATTTTTTTGATGCTAATAGAAATAGTAAATGACATTACAAAACTTCATTTTTTTATACATATTTTCATTTGGAAGATTGTATAATTTTAATTAAACATGCTTATTTATCGGCCCAATGTTGGGCGCCAAACGAGTACTTAATAGTTAGCGTGGCAGTTAATTACTAATATCACACTGAAATCTATGGCACATCGGTGTAGCGAATCAATTCAAACCATAGACGTATCAGAGCCTACTTTCGTTATCATTAAAGAGCTATTAGTAGCTTCAAGCTGTTTCGGCTCTAAAATCGTGACGGTCGGCTCGACGTAAACCACTTGCGCCAGCTCGTCCACGTAAATAACCTTCTTCGCAGCCTTATCGCTACTTTTCCCGCTTAAGCATGATCTGTGGTTCGTGTGAGATTCTATGTTCGGCGGTTTTGAGGGCGAACCCTGAGAATCACCTTGAGTTCCTTCCGGGCTCGGATGTATCACATAAGTGCGAGGTATTTCGACATCCGGCTCGAGCGTTTCCTCCGTCTCCTCCAGCACGTCCTCGCAAGCCTCTTCGTTTAAAGTTTGCAAAGCGCCGCAAATCATTTGCTCTTCAAGCGTTACCTAAAATTAGCCACATATTAGAATCAGTCACTCGTGCGTAAAACGGGGGTGAACCACTTGCCTGGTACTAAGTATCCATTGTAATTAATAAAAATTCGTGTATTAGTAAGCATTGCAAATGTTTAGGCGGTTATGTATTAAATTATTACACTTACATCTCGAAGACAACAGTTATATCGACAAGTTATAATAAGACTTTACCTGCTTTTCCATTACACTTTGCTTGTTTCTACTTGATTCGCTTTGAACTTTGCTTTCTGGGTCCATTATGGATCCACTCTGTTTAGTAAAACTACCTGTAAACAATAATATGTTTAAAAAACAGTTTAAAACTTGCTCAAAAATAGCTTTTTTAAATTATCTGTTTGTAATAATCATACCTTTTCTCTCTTGTGTTGTTGTTGAAATCTGGCTCTTCCCAATACTAAACCTAACGTTTTTAGATTCATCCTGTTTCATCACTGATGTCAATTCATGTTCACGTAAGGACACAATCATTACTTTGAACATTTCCCAGTCTCCAAACGTCATATTGAGTAATGTTTTGAGTTCCTCGAGATCACAGTGAAGAAGAACCCTTCCATTTATGTTGTTGGATTTTATAATATTTGTGTATGTTTTGATACATTCTGGCGTTAGATCATCAAGTTTTTCCAACAACTTGCAAACTCCGTCCACAGATAATGTAGAGAGCCGGCATTCAAATACTTCTGGCTGTAAAATTTGATATATTTAATGATTAGGATTATCAGAGATTAGTTAATGTGATTGTGTGGTTTAATAAGTGTTTTGATTAGTTTTAGGATTAAGATTATCAAAGATGATTGTAAAAAAAAGGGAACAATTATTTAATTTATAAATGATCTAGTACTTGATAAATAGATTAGGTGTAGGTGACATTTTGGTAGAAAAAATGTAAAAAAAAATATTTCTGTTTCAAATGTAATTAACTATTTAGACAAAGATGAAAAAATTTAAATTAAAAAATGTGTATATTTTAACGTACCGATATTGAAGTAACTGGTGCAATAGGATATTGTTGCGGTGTCGCCATACCTATATGATCACCCCATGGTTGCCAACCTAAAACCCCATTCCCTGGTGGATAAACAACACCAGGAGGAGGGGCCGAATTTCTATTAATGTTCCTCATCCGGCGACTCAATGGATGCCTCTGCGCATTCCAGTCGGACATCGACTGTTGCCACGGATTGGAAACTGGATGATTCATGCTGACGGGTCTGTGTGGTGTGCCCATCATTATAATATCGTCTTCCATCCCCTGTGTTTCTTCTATACAAAAAATGCATGTATACAAATAATATATTTTTTTATAAAGGTAAGATTTCAAGGTCAAATCTATTTACCTTTAATTACTTTCTTCAAGTAAGGATCCAAGTTGATTGTGAACGGTAGGAATATCTTTAGGTCACTTATTAATAAGCTAGATCTATGGAATGTGAGGAAAATATCGAATTTTCTTTCATCTCTGTCAAGTTCTAATAACGGCTCTACATCTTTTAATGTTGGAATATGCGGCCTTAATCTAAAAAAAAAGTTGTTTATATAGTATTTCTACTGGGGTGTTCACTTTTTATAAGACTTACTTATCATAAATAAACTTTAATGAAATATTGTCCTCTAAAGAGTCTTCGTATAGATCATAATGATAAATAATCCAAGAGGTTCTAAAAGGCCACTGCTCTGTAATATTAATCCATGATGCAAGCCTATACCAGTTGAAATCTATTTGGAAGGCTTTTAACAAACGTCCTATAAAATAAATACAATAAACAAATGCATACAAAACATAATTAATAGGATATTCTTCCTACAGATTTCTTTATGAAACCAACTAAGGGGATATTGAAAAAAACTCTCCTTATCAATGCAAATCTTGGATTTGGATCAATAAACTAAATAAACTAAATATTTAAGCTGCTTGAATTAATTTGAAAATTGTTCAAAATAAAATCCTTCATAAGTTATCCTTACTACTTTTGTTTTCCAACAATAAATATATATATGATTAAAAATTTAAACTAATTAAACCATCATAAGTATTCAAAAAAGTTGCTGTACTAAAATAAACTGAGAAACTCAAGGGAAACAATTGTTTTTATCAGAATTGGATAATGATAATAATTTAAATACTGGTTCTTAAAGCATTTCACATTTGACATTTCTAAACAAAATCTTAATATTTTTAAAACTAAAAATTCATACCTGTTATATACACAACATTCATCAGTCTACGCATAGATCTAGGGTTCACATCACTGAAATAGTCGTCTGTGAGTAGCATCTTTGTTAAATCCTGGGCACCGCCAATTCTGTTCAAATTTGAACCTATCGAACTAGCAACTGATTCAGATAATTTAAGTTTTCTAGAGCCTTTCCTTGCAGAGAATTTGGAGAGTTTTTCAGTGCTCGACATTAGTGCATTCTCAGAAGATAACCTCCTTGCAGATAACTGAAACATTCAAAATGGTGAACTAACCATCATAGGACTTTCGCTGTGTTTTCTCAAAATCCATACACTTGCTACAGAAAAACATCAACAACTATTTCTCTGGCTAATTCTTTAATAGATATTGAATTATAAAAACGTAATTTGAGTGTTATACTAATATATAATTAATAAATAATAAAATATTTGGTAAAGATGAAAAATACTTACTGATCTACCAGTAACACTCAAATTATCATCATTTGAATTGCTTGAATAAGCAGTGTTCTTCCTATGAGCGTAAGCTGTTTGCTGAGCGACTTTAACCTTCCTCAGTCCAGAATTTTGCAAGTAAAACGGCAAATGCACCATATTATTCAAATAACCATGTCCCCCGATATTACTCTCGCTAAACAACCTCCTGCTATTCATCTCGACCGCCTGAATAAATAAGAATCCATAAAATCGCACATAAACTCAAAAAAAGTTATTACGGAAATGGAAAAAAATAAAAAAGCGCATCCAAAACGACAATACTAACAGAAACAAAAGTAACAGTATCACAGAAGGTTTAACATCGATTTGACTCACTTTGTCCCAAGCTACCTAGCAAAAACAAGTAGGCACTAATTAATAGTCTTGTCATAAACCTTTGTTATATTTGTGTTTATGGTACTAATTGATTAGCAAAGCAAAAATACTAAGGGTGTCCAGATGTATTAATTGTTTAACGTTCAATTAACAAGCTGAATACTCACCTTTGAGATTACATGGGGATCTATTGCTAATATAACTATAAAAGGGGAATTAGCGTCAGAGAAAAGCATGTGAACCGCGTCTAATACTAAAAGAACTTTGTCTTGTTCAGAACTGTCCAGGCCATCAACTATCACAACTAATCGGGTCTGTTGGGAACTTAAACTGTCTAAGCACTTAACCATGTCTTTCATTAAGTTTACCTAGAAAAAAATAGATTAATTTTTATTTTAAAAATAAAAATTATTCTTACTTCAGATCTTAATGCTTGTAAAAATCCTTCCGATTTTAAGGTGTCCAATTTCGATATGGTCCTTTGTAAATGACGTCGCTGCGAGAAGATTAGAGCACCAAACATTTTACTCCATGTGTATAAATTAGCAACGGAAACTATGCCGAGCAACAAGGCCGAAACTATTAGTGTTACATGTAAAGTAACTTCTTCCACAATTCTCCTAAAAAAAGTGTATAAATATTAAAGCTCGAATTTTGATAATCAGTTTTTATGCATTGATAATTGCATCCTATTTTTTTTAATATATACTTTGATTTTTGCGAATATAAATAAAATTGATTTAGAATAAAAATACTCAAAACATTGTTATCATAAATAAATAAGTGAAGTCCTCTTAAAATAAAGCGGAATTAAATAAATAAATGTATAAATTAGTTTTATATTTTAATTGATTAAATGTGGGTTTTATTAAACATATTTTGAACTTACGTTTCTTCAGTTGCGTTCTTCTGCAATATAAAAACGGCAAAGGCACAAATTCCAATTAAAAAGAATAAAAATATAATCTCAAAGACTAGAACGTATGGCAAGCAACAAAGTTTTCTCCATTTCCACGAAGAGGATGATTTTACTAGAAAATTTAAAAAAATATATTAATTACCAACAAAATACACAATCGAAGTATATTCATTTCATGTTATAAAAATAAATTATGGAAATAGATTACGTAAATGAAATATTACCGGGTTTTGGTTTAAAAGCACGATACAGTCTTGTAACTACAGCACCATAATCAGCTTCGATTGCATCGTAAAGGGATCCGATCATTTGCACCACTGAGTTTTCGCCTCCCGTGGTACTACTAACGCGTGTTTGATCGGTGAAGTAGAACCTTATGGGCTGTGCCGACATCATGTCATCTGAAGGAGCACCAGGGGGATGGCAGAAGAGTATTTGCAGGATCAGTTTTAAACTGCTCATTTTGCTCGACAGTTTGATGTTAAAGTTATAAGGCCAATCCCAATCATACCTAAAAAATTAGCACTGTATATATATATAATTAAAAGATAAGATAAATTAACAATTAGAATCACTTGTTTCACAATTTAAAGGTGTTAATTCTAATTTGTAAATTATCTTATTGTTTGTTGAATTATTTTTTACTAAGTTATTGATAAGTGAGTCTAATATAAAGATTAATTTCTGTTAAAAACATGTTTTAAAGTTAACAATAAAGTAATAATTTGTAATAAAATACCTATTTATTAAATCATTTCATAATGTACTAATTTGTTAAAAAATTTGACTTATTACAAAATAAGTAGTAGGACATAAACTAAAATATATATTTTTATTTACTTACCGTTTACTAGCGAACCAAACTAAAGCCAAAAAAATATAGGAAATTATGAGAACAGCTATCCCCACTGATACACCCAAAATCCAACTACATGCAGCCAATCCTGTTATAGTACCAACCACTAATGCCAAGTGTAGTAACAGAAGGAATAAAAGAGGAGTAAATTGAAATACTGGATCCATCCACTGACGGGCAAAATTTTTCATCTCATCTGAAATAATTGAAATGATTAAAATACAATACTCAATACTATTATAATTGCTGATATAAATGTTATTTCTTGATTAAGATGCTGTTACTAGATATTTATTATTCATTTAATTAATCTTTGACCTTTCTACCATTTCTGTTGTAAGGCGTATCAAATATGTGCTATAAAATAATTGATTTACCTCTCAACTTATTTAATAGGAATGACTTTCCACTTCCCCACTTGGCATAAAGGCCAACGGTTATAGGCATTGAAAGGGAAGGCTCACTTAAGACATCAGCCAATGCAGAGCTGTATAAATCATATCCAAGCATGTTTTCATTATCTTCATTCGTATTTAATCTACCTATAAAAAATTACGAAAATACACATTAAAATTATAAATAAAAATTTAAAATATATACAGAGTGTATCAGTACAGTGATAACACATTTTCAGGAGAGGTAATATACCGGATGACCCATTTTAATAAATCCACTGGAATATCTGGACACATATGTCTCCTACAAAAAAATGTTCCAAATAAAAGTTTGATGGTTTCGAATGGGCCATCCGATCCTATACAAATTTTTTCACCCCCACCCTTCAGGAGGCGGGGCAGGGGGTCAACTTTTATATCTTAAATGGGAACCCTTATTTTTTATTGCAGGTTCGGATTCTACATAAAAAAATATGAAGATTTTATTTGAACTTTTTTTTCGAATTCGTGATAGATGGCGCTGCAATCCACCTTCTCATTCGGTGAATAATCGGCCATTTCGGTTGATTGTCAGATAATGCAATTATCACGAGCTGCCGCATTTTTTGTGCGAACTGTCCGGAAAACTAATTGCAACTAAACAACATTTTTGGCAAATTGCTTGTTTTGATTTTCGTCAGAATGTTTGTTAAGATTTTCGTCAGACGGTTTGTTTCATTTTCCAGGAAGTAAACAGGGCGCGGTTTAGCATCTTTTTGTCAACAATTTTGCTAGAATAACCAGCCATTCACTTTATCGTTTTGCAGCGCCATCTATCACGAATTCGAAAAAAAAGTTCAAATGATATCTTTATATTTTTTTATGTAGAATCCGAACCTGCAATAAAAAATAAGGGTTCCCATTTAAGATATAAAAGTTGACCCCCTGCCCCGCCCCCTGGAGGGTGGGGGTAAATTTTTTTTATAGGATTAGATGGCCCTTTCGAAAACCATCAAACTTTTATTTGGAACATTTTTTTGTAGGACGCATATGTGTCCAGATATTCCAGTGGATTTATTAAAATGGGTCACCCGGTATATTTAGATGACGGACAATCAAAATACGGTACATGATGCCACGAAATACAATGAAGAAAGGACATGAATAAGAAGAATAAGAGGACAAAACGTGTTTATTATTCTTAAAACAGCAAAAACTGAGAAAGAAGAAACTTCGATCATTGTGTTTGCATGGGCCGTCATCTGCTACTTCAGTTTACGTAGCGACATCTATCGTTAAGATCATATATTGCTATTTGTACAAGTGTACTCTATTCCTCCTAAATTTTGTATTATAGTGTTTGGAGTTACAAGAAGAGAATTTTAATTAAATAATACCTGTTAAAATTCATTTCTTTGTAATTTATTTTTGTTAGTAGTATTTGGCTATCGACCACGTAGTCATTTCGCCGTATTTTTGTTATTATGTACATTTCGAGCTGTAACTATTGATAATGAGCACTTAGTTCCCAAAATGTATATCTAGTGAAAAAATGAAGCAACTCCCCTATTTACAACCTCTGTACTGATACTCCTGGTGTAAAAAAGTTTTTATTGCATGATGCAACTTACGTGCTCCAAATATCTGCCCTAAAATGGTTTTCTGGTGATTGATATCAATGTTGTATGGCGTTTCTCCAGCCCTATTAGGTCGGTAGAGTAAGTGGCTGTGCTTAGGGTTTCTCAGCAAGATTTCCACGATCGCTTTCGATCTAGCCCGCATAGCTATGTGCAGCGCTGTATCGCCCTTCTTATCAGCGGCGCCGACTTTAGCTTTCTTATCCAACAGGATTTGCACTATTTCTGCATTCCTTGATCGCACAGCCTTTAATAACGGAGTATCCCCATCCTATAAAAATAACGAATCATACAAAATGTTGTTCACATAAATCAATAAAGAAAAAAAAAACATTTTTTTATATCAAAATATTGATAATTAATGAATATATTAATATAAATATGTATTTTACCTTTGTTGCAATTTCCAAATCGGGATTAGCATTTAATAATAATTTAACAATAGGAACATTTCCTTTCTCAACAGCCATATACATTGCAGTTTTCCTATCCTTCCCTGTCACATCGACATCGGCGTATTTCTTTAGCAACGCTTCAACCACAGCTCGGTGGCCCCCTTTGACAGCATGAATCAAGTTTGTGTCTCCTGATCTATCCTATTTTTAGAATTAAATATATATATATTGGATATAATTATTATTGAAATGTATTTGGTAAATTTATTTATTATGTATCAATTACCTGGATATTTATGTAAGCACCAACACTCATTAAAGCGGTCGCGATTTCATAAAAACCATCCTTGCAGGCTAGCGTCAGAGCACTGCAGCCATCTTTATCTAGGGCGTTTACATTCGGTTTATATTCCAGCAGTAAACTGACAATATCTTCAAAATTCCCATGGGTTGCCACCAAAAGGGCCGTCCACGAATACATTCCAGCTGTATCCACATTAGCACCTTAAAAAAAATAATGAATGAAGCTAAAACAATCTTTGCATTTAAAAACTAGCTGACTCCAGATTATTTATGTTCTGCTCATGCGACTATTTCTTCTACATAATTGTTATTTAACTTACCAGCCATTAATAAATGCCTGCATATCTCTGTGTGCCCTTTCCTTGAAGCCCATATCAAAGCTGTTGTTCCATACTTATCACCCATATTGACTTTAGCGCCATGCCTTATTAACAGTTCTACTATTTCCGTGTGCCCTCTTCCTGCTGCCCACAGCAATCCCGATATGTGGTAGTTGCCGTGCGCATTTACATCAGCCTTACGCTCTAGTAATACTTTTACCACTTCTGTTCTCCCTTTGTACGTTGCCCACATTAAAGCCGACCACCCACCCTAGAATAATAATAAATGAACATTTTAATTAAATTAACTCCTCTACATTAAAATAAATATAGATAAATAATAATCTTAAATTATATCACCTTCTTTCCTGCACCTGCTAACAGAAAGAACGAATTGAGGAATGTAATAAAAGAATAGCATATTGTAAATTTGCATGAGAAAAAATTTTAATGCTTGTGCACGAATACCAAATATATTATTAATGTACATAAGTGACATTTAATTATTCACCAAGAACTATAACAACACTGATAAGTCATTTAGGTTTTTATATACATATAAATACAAACACATTGGATTAAACTTCACAGTTTGATACCAGTTTTAAGACCATACAGTAAACAATAGAGATGATACCATCCTGTAATTTATACAACCACTAATGCTAAATGTTATTACATACAGGGTATATATGAAGAGTAAATTGGAATCCTGGATTTATTATTAGCACTGTTGATGCATTTTTAAAATATTTTTTGAATGACTACTAAACTAGACACTATTATTATTTTTTAACATGTCAATTTGTATGGACAATTTTCATTTTTTTCCTTACCGTATCCCGATGTTCAATTTCTGCATTGTGTTCAAGTAACTCCAGGCACACGTCCACGTGTCCTTCCTTAGATGCACACAGCAATGCAGACCAGTTATCTGCATCTTCTGCGTTGGGATCAGCTCCATGGGCTAAAAGTTCCCTCACGAAATTTAGCCGGCCTTTAGTAGCTGCATGCATAAGAGGCGTAGCTCCATTCTAAAATAATTTACAAAATTTTACATTATATAGTCATTCAATATGCATTTGCTATTTATATTAAATAATAAATGTACCACCCACAAAAATTCATAGTTAATAAATTAAAATTAAAAACATATTTGTGGAGGCTTTAACTTCGTAACACATTTTAAATAAAATAAATAAAATACAATTTTGTTTAATAAAAACACTGAATTGATCTTTACTTATTACTCCGAAGCCAGTAAACTACAAGCGATTCTTTAGCTAAGATGAAAATTTCATATGTTCATACGAGCTCAGTGGATAAATAAATAAGCAATAAATAAATCGTATGGTTAATGTACTTAATTGATATACAAAATACAAAGTGTTTTGCAAAAAATATTTATTCAAATAAATATTATTACAAGAAACTAATCATTGTTTCTGTATGAAACATATATTTATAATCTTACTTTAATTACATCAACCTGCTTCATAATGAATAACTTGTTCAAGGAACAACGTTTTGGGAAGATTTCTTTAAAATCAGAGTTTTCGGCAATTAACAGTCTTTAAATATTTATTTTCGGGTAGTTAAATTATTTTTGGTTTATAAAAAGTGGATTGATGGGAAATCCATTAATAAACAACAATGGAAATAAAATATATTTTAATAACTGGTTTTATGAATAGCAGATTATTTTTGTTTAAAATTAAAAACTTTATTTGTGGATTTAATTAATTTAACAATCCATAAAATTTATAATATATGCAATATGTTCCTAAACAGACACTGTTTTTCTATTCCAAGAATTTGGTATCCACTCTTACATTAAAGATGTTTGATTAAGCAAAATAATTAATAATTTGTTGTATATTTAGGAATTTATATGGATCAATGATTGGAAATATTTTATTGATACGGGGGTGGTAATTTAAGTATTGTTGTACCTATATTTAGAGTTATAAATTTGTTATTAATTAGATTAATTAAACACTTGGTTTTGTTTCACTATTTTGTGAAATTAACATAAAAAAATTTCACGATGAATTTAATTCATCGTTTGTTATTAATATACAATTAACAATAAAACTTACCTCATCTCTGTCATCGATCTGCACATGTTTGTTCTCAAGGTATTGTTGCAGTCCCTGAAGATTGTTATCATTGATGTACCCGATTAATGGTCGATTGCATAGTGACACCATGGAATCAGTTTTGTGCAACGTCTGCAAACAAACTCACATCAGGCCGGTGATAAAACTGAGCCGCATAATTAGTGGGATTAATAATATTTAATATTAAAAAAAAAAGACAACACCTTCAATCTAACAAGTGAAAAAAGTCAAATCCAACCGCTCACTCCGTTCAAAGAGCACAATACCCATGCAGTGTGTGTTTCTAGTAAATATGTTAAAAACATTAGCTAGCAGTTTTACGTAATTCAGTAATTACACAAAAGACAAACAAAAGAATCAAAGATAATGACATTTACACAGTGAGTGAGTCTTCTAGATAAAGTCCACGTGGGAGAGTGTGCACCTCACTACACAACGTGGACGGTCTACAACTGGGTATTTTTAGTATATACATGTTTCGTTCGGTGGTAATCAGGATGTTTTATACTGCTTGGCAGCTGAACAAAGAATATTACATAAATTCATTGTGTATTGTTTGTTCAGTAATAAATGTGATGTTGTTTATATAAAAACATGCAAGATTACAGTAAGATTTATATAATGGTAATTTTAAGTTTAACATGCTTGGATAATCCAGAAGACTATTTACTTTTCAACGAGATAATTTTGTGTAAACTGAATTTTTGTTAAGCTAGTTAATTAATTTCACTTCTTACAAAAATCTTTTAAGTAAATATAAATTTCAAATGTATTTCATCTGTGCATTTCTTTATAAACATGTATACACAGTGATATTAATTAAAGGAAGCAATAAATTAAGCCTAACTGACTGAATAATTGGTTCCTTTGTGTTATGTACGTGAATGTTATTTATAAGCCTATATAAACAATTATTATTGTTTCTACGTATTTCATTAAGAAATTTATTTAGAGTATAATTTATTTTAATTATATGTTTTAGTCGTGACCTGAAATTTTTTTCTTTTGGATTTTTGTTTATATTTTATTAAAACTGAAAATAAAAATACGTAATTAATTCAATTTTTAATTTTGTACAGAAAAATAATAGTCATTAAAAAATGAAATAAACAGAATAATTAGTAATGTATTTATTAAAGTCTACTTATGTATCTATCTAATATTGATCCTTCACCAATATAATTTAATTAATCTAATTAATGTTATTGTTGTTGATTTTTGTAAGTCGAAATACATTTAACCAGCAACAAGTTTTCATCGGGTTACTTTTAGTTTAAAGGGGGGGTTAGATAGGGGTTAAAAATACAGCGTTAAGTGCAGTAAATCCGGTGTATTAGTCTGAAACAGCGAGTGCAGTGGAACTAACGTTGTGTGAATGTCTGCGTATGCCTAATCCGGGGAAAGTGAACCAAGGACTCTGGTTGGCACCTTCCGGAGAAGTAAAGGAGAACGAGGGTAGATGCAGGTGTGTTAAGGAGCCCCGCAGGTTATCGGCCGCCTCCGGGATGTGGAGGTGCAGGAAGGAGTTGCGGCGCCTTCCTTGCGACGACGTAGTCGACGTCGGCGTGACGGAAATGCTGTGCCTCGCCATTTTATTGCTACGCTCGGGGGGCTCCAGATTGCCCTCCATAACGCTTATGTGAAGTAAAAAAAAAACATAGTTCTTACAGTAAGAGAGGGTTTGAAAAAAGAACTGTTGGGGTACAAATATATTAAATACACGTGTTCATAGTATGTGTAAATTGAATTATTCCTATATATAATAAAATGCTTTTTCCAACCCCCTTGAGCTGGCCATATTCGAGGCCAAAAAAATTATTTTATTATATTCAAGGAATACATTTTTTTACAAATATTTTACATATTAGTTTAAAGAGTTTGCCTCATCATTTCAAAGTACTTAAATGTAGATGGTTTGTTATTAGTTATTATTATATTAAGGAATGTTATTTACAAATGAAACTTTAATATGTACTTTTTCTAATATTCCCAAACGAGTACTACTTTCCGGACGGACCTCGTGTCGCCTAAGATATTTTGAATAATCCGAACGAACTAATCACATGTATTCTTCTCATTTTCTGATACTCAACTGTTGAGATCATGATCGAACGATTTGAGAATTTGTGGACCAGCGAGATTTTCGAAATATATAGATAATATTGATGTGAGATAAATCCGTTTAGAGTGTTTATTTCCGTTGAATCCTTATATGCTCACAAACACAGAAAGATCATTTTTAAGATCCACACCAGATTGAAAAACGTTCTTGTCTTATTGGCCCATAAAAGTAATTCCTCAATATAAATTTTGTGTTTAGTACTTTTTTACCACCAAGGAAAACAAAAACACTAGATTATGAAATTCAAGACACACCTAAACGACTTTTAAATACATTCATCACCAATATTACAGAAAATATTAGGATTCTCAACATAAGACTTTTCTTGATTAATAATGACAGGTATTGCAGAAGGTTACCTAAAGTGATTATACTATTATCAATCTTAACTGTTTAAATGTGAAGACATAAAGTATTTTATTTCTTCCTAAAAAATCAGTAATTTTTGAGATCTTGAGGATATCTCTTTTTATTTATTACATATTTATCCAGGTTATGCGTTGTGTTATCGCGTATAAATGTTCACCGTTAAAACTAACTATCATAGAGAACTGTTTATATACTTAAATACAACACTGCATGATCTTACTGATGATAGGTTGCTAAGCTGCCTCCTAAAGCTATTCTTCCTAATTCTGGCATACATTGCTCGCACATCATTCAACACTCACTATCGTGTAATACTGAAACCACTTATAAATCAAGGAGATTGTTGCAATGCCTACAGCTTTATCTACTAATCGGAATTCGATATGATAACTAGTAATTGCGACACGATTTTGCACAAACACACACACACACACACATTACCTGCGTGATTTTGAACTTCCTGCTCGTCTTGAACATGGTACTAAACTAAAGCAAATCCGCGAAAAATGTTCGCTTATATAAACCGAACTTATTACAATAATTGCTACAGATTTCGACGTTGTTATTATTATTATTATTTTACTTTACTCGTCCCAGCGGCCACTGTTCAGTGCACAAGTGCCGCCCAGCAATAAAAACTAATTGCACGCTCCTAATATAAATGTTTGTTGTGCTGAGACAAGCGGCTTTTCGACATTGGTCCAATTACGAATCGGTCATCTGCGAGCTAATTGTACTTCAACAAATCGTTATCGGTGAAAAAAAAAGTCGTCTATTGTCTGTGTTATCATTATAATATGATTAGATGTTTGTTGGTTTTTCAGGTGCTACCGTAAATGGAGATTTTATCTTAATGGAGGGCATGTGCATTTGCAATTAAAAAACGTGTGGAATTTATTATTAAATCCCAAACGAAAGTATTTCAGTGTGTAGGTAGAGGTCGATCATAAATAAAATGTTTATTTTATCAACATTGGATGAGTCAACGTCTGTGTTGGCAAATGCAGTGATAATATTTACAAATCGTTAATGGTGATATACAGCAGAATTAACTAGTTGATGGTTTTAAAACTAGGGTAATCGTATAATGAAAACGTGAATAGTGTACCTGAAATAATGCTTGTAGGCTGGTGATGCATTTTTTAAATGTATCCCCCATTTCCTTAAATACATAAGACTTGACAGCTTTTTTTGCATATGTTATGACCATTTAGCTACTAACTATGATAAATATAAGAATTTAAAATAACACAGATCTTAAATGATAATTCAACAAGTTAAAGAAAGACATTGATGATATTATTTCGGAATAAAAAGGGCATATGGCTAAATAGCTGTCAAAAAGGACATGAAATGAATTTTTTTTGGAAAGAAGTCAAAATACAAAAATCCAATTTTATTAATGAAATAACGGATCCTTCAAATAACCAAGTCTTGAGGAGTGATGTGTAATGAAGTAGAAACCTTTATCATTAACGAATATATGAAAATTATTTGCAAAGGTAACCGTTCTTAATTATTATTACTATTGAAGATATTTTATTAATTTATACATTCTAAAATATACCTTAAAATTTACATAACAGACTGTGCAAACTTTTAATAACAACTCCTGTCAGTGAGGGTAGCAATACAAACATTTCAAAATTATAATACATATGAAACAAGTAATAATACCATGTCAATGGTTTTCGTCAAAATCAAAATCAACTATATTTAAGCAAACACGATATCAAAAACACATAACAGCGTACGGATTACATTATAATAACAATTACTTAAATGGTACATAAATGCAAACAGATAAAAATGACATTTGTCACGATCGGTAGGCTGTACAGGAAAATACAAGCATATAAATTAGTCACGACACGAACGATATTACCGATAACAATAGACGTACATAATGCGATAATGGTAAAAGCTGTTTGTTTTTATCAAAAAAAAACAGCCTATTACATTAGGCTGCCGTTTCTAACCGGTTTCATCCACGAAATTCGGATGTCATTTATTCTAATGCAAAAGTAATTATGGCATGATTAAATAAAATTAAGTAAATAATAATACATCATAAAAAATATTAAAAAATGTGTAAATTGTTTGAGTTTACATTAAAAAAAAAAATTATAAAAACAGAAAGATTTCGTAAATCTACAACAATGAGTCTTGCTAATTAATTTTCTACAACGTAAAGGACTTTAATACATTTTTATTTTACATAAACTGTTTTGAATTAATAATGATTTTATTCCTTACTTACTACTTTATTAAATCGTTAGATGTACATTTTATTATTTATAATTTAATATTAAAAAATAATTATAAATAAAGTAAAGTAAGGAATAAACTCAGTTTTATTATATCGTATTAAAAGTAAATTTATTATGATTGAATCAAGTTTTTTGGGTAAAACATTTTAAATATTTCAATCCACTGCATTTAGTTTTCCTTGAAGGGACAATTAGATGATAATACTTTGTACAAATCGTATTATGGCATGGAAATGTTTCGCCATCTTTAAGTTTGATATAAAGTGGTACCATACCATAAAAAAAATTTACACACAGTTTGAAAACCGCACGCATGGAGGATATTTCTATTATAACTTTACACATGGTTTGTTATAACAATTTAATCGAAGGTTTAACATAACGAGATCTTAATAAAAATAATGTAGCAAAACAGGTACCAATTTCATGTGTAATTTCATGAAAAATTATATAAGTAGATATATGAGATTATCTGAATTAAATTGCCTCACTCACGTCGTCTTCGTTATAATCAATTCAATTATGATCTCTATTTTATGAACGATTTGCAAACATTAGTGAAATTCTCTGTATAACCAATATTCACCACGATCTATAGCAGTACTCATCAAACTAAAGGTAGCGATCCGAATAAAGCTCATCTTATCAGAATGACAACAAAGAAATACAAAGAAGACTAAAATCTTAACGTTATACTTCAACTGAGATTGCATTCAGAATTGTTATACTTGACAGGTATTATTATTATTATTAGTCGAGATGAAGTCCCAACGTACTCTTGACCCATCCTAATAATTTTTCATTATCATATAAATAATTAATAATCCTAGCGTGCTCTTAAAAAATAAAATACAATAATATTCTACGGTCTTCATTCAAATTCGCTTCCGAAAAGCTTCATCCGACCTATTTTACATTTTCCACGCTTACACTATCTCTAAACATCGGCGCAGATACGTATCTTGTAGAGGTGTAACGAATTCAACACCATTGTACGCTAAAATTATTCTTTAAGTGCATATTTCGGTTTCCGTTTCAGACGTGATCGAAATGAATGGCTTCAGAGGAGGGCAGCCATAATTTATTACCCTCGAAAAGTGAGTGGTGAAAGTCGCAAATATATATCGTTCAGTTTCCGAATACCATTGACAGCGTATTGTTTTCAATGGGGGTAGGATTTCATTCACAAAAAAAATATCGACTTTAAGATGATAAAATAAAACAATAGCTGTGAAAAATACTGAATGTTTCCTCATAATTTGTATAATGTGCAATTAAATCAAAGTTAACTTGTTATTATCTATAAACACGCTTGACACAACAAATAGATAATTTTTTCAGATAGTGATAATGATATGAAACCACCTTATCGGCGTGTAACGAATTGACTGATGGTGTCGTGTCGTCAGGTGTACTTAGCTTAGTACAATTACACATGTTTACTTGTGATAAAACGTGGAAATTTCCAGTAATTAACATCGCCGCATATGCTTAGTTCAACATGGCTTATACATGACACTGTGTCTCAAGAAGTGCAACTGATTTTTTGTCTTAAAGGCTAAAAGGATTTCGATGAAAATTCGTGCACATGAAACGGAGTACAGAAACTCGAAACGGAGTACAGAAACCAAAAGATGGAGAAAATGAAAAACTGAACAATTTTTATTAAATTAAAATTATGTGCATATATTGATTGAGAAGTTATTAAAGTTTCTAGACCCCAACAAATCTTATATTCATAATATTCGTTAAGCATTCTTTAATTTTAAATCAAAAGAATGCTGTTATCAAATTTCCTACTAATATTTTCTTACCTTAGAGATGATTTATTATGACTAAATATAGCCGACAAAACATGACTCAACATACGAGATGAGATGTGCGCCAAAATTTCCCGGCTTGGCATTGATACAGATACTTCATCAAAGATTTTGATAATTTTACTGTCTAAGCATAATTAACATTAAATAAAACAAAAAAAACACGATTTCTGCAATTTTGCAATATCAAATATCAAGGCAAGAAGGTAAAATTCAGAATCATATTATCAGCATGATGAAATAAGTAAAAATTTACTCACTTCTTAGTTAAATTAGTACCAGATGTACATTTCGAGTATCATGCATCGGTACTATCTAAGGTAATAATTAAATTTTGATTTATTGAACACTTATTTGGTCCTATTATCATGTTTAATGATGTATAGTGAGATAAAGAATCGCAACTTAGTGTATTGATTAAAAAGAAGAACGAAAAATTGGCTCAAAGTAAAGATATTTAAAAGTTATTAAACGCTAGAGAGTGAAAACCTGATTATAGGGTCAATTTAAAGAGAGAAAAAATATTCAAATTTCATATTATAGATTTGGTTCTTGTATTCGGGTTTTAATTGGAAAATTCGTAAAATATTAACGTCTTCTATGTGATGGAAAATAAGAATAACGAAAGATGTTAAGAGAAGCTTTAAAATTATTATTGCTATCCATTCCTTATTTTTTACCCACATAAGCTAACATTATCTTCCTTGAATTTCAAGAATAGAACCAGAAATTATTGAAAAATAAACAGGCAAAGTTTTCTTATTAACAAAGTAATTATCTTCTGTTACTTATTATTGTAGAAGCAACAAAATTTATAAATTATTTAAATTTGAGTTTAAATAATTACAGACTGGACTGTTTATTAATACAAGAAATAAAATGAATTTTGATCCTTCAAGAAAATTTTTGATAAATTCCATCTCAGTTAAATAAAATATTAAATCGATCGCCGATAAAGCAAAAAACAGTTTAGAGATGCAATAGAACAAAGCAGTAGATTCAACCTGGTAACATAGCATTTTGTTGTTAGTAGCAGCAGAAAATTCAATTGAACGTTTTTGGCAAGCAGAACATGTACATAATAATAAGTCTATTAAATGTAAAGGAGAAATTTTATGTGACGAAATTTTCGCGGAAACTGTAGAACGAGACTGCGAGAGGAGATTTGTAATTGCTTCGCCTTGGAAAACAGACCATAAGTCTTTGTACGACATGGCCGAAATTTTGAAATTAAACTAAGAAATAACCCAAATTTAAAGCAATACTATCACTTATTAATCAATGAATATATTACTTATGTCATATGAAACAAATTTCACACGGTCAAGACGAATTTAATTATTATTTACCTCATCACGCGATTATCAAAAATTCAAGAATAACAACAGAGTAGTTTTCGATGCTAGTGCGAAATCAAATAACAATATATCCTTAAATAAAACGTAAGAATCAAATATTAGCCTACACTCTGATTTAATAAATCATTGCACTAATTCCACACATGTACGTACATTAAATTGCCTATATTTGAAGTGCAACCTCATTTTCATCTGTTTAAATACAATTAGTCATTGTTTTATATGTACTTAAAATAGATATTAATTACTGTAATGGCATATTTTACTTTTGTGATTGTTATATTGTGAATAAATAGCGTCATACAGTATAATGCACCAACAAGAAAACAACTAGATTAATTGCATTAACAATTAAAACAGACATCACGTGTTTTATGTTGTTAAACGTTATATTAATGCATTTTTAAATATATTACCCTAATTGTTTGCATTTTAAAATTCACAAACTGAAGTCTAAAGGGATTCAGAAAAGGGTTAATTTTGTTTACTATTACTATATAAATAGAAATTTACATATTTTTATTCTTAATAATACAATTTAAAAAAAAAACATATTACAACAATAACATTTAGTTCATTCGGAATATTAAAGTAACAAGATTCATAAATTGAGTCAAGAAAAATCACTTAAATTTTATCCGAACAAACCTTACCTCTGATGCTCTAGCTGTAGCTCTTACAAATTGATAGTACGAAAAGAGCGAGCCGTAGCTCTTCCTAGGTGCTGCGAGCAGTGGAAACCGTTCGTACCTCCTGCTGTCCGAGGATAGCCCGGCGGAACCGCCGCTACTGCTCTTCGAAGACATCGCCAGCGAGCCACTTTAAAACGTCCGCATAGCGTCAACAAACTCGCACAAGTTACTAATTTATTTATTTATTCCGGTCGCGTGCGTCGCGCTCGCTGATAACTTATTGACCGCTCGGACCGAACGACCACAAGAAATGCTTTATAAAAAGCCCAAGGACTTAAAAAATCACCGAACGGAATATATTCGATATTTGCACACACTACGTGCGACACACTGATAAGTCTCCGATAGATTATCACCTGTACAACGTGGTTGATTCATTCGTTTATTTGTATTTGTTAAAACAGTTGAATATCGGACGATGTCATTTGTTGTGATGGTTTGTTTGGATACATTGGTTCCGTAGTGTAGCGGTTATCACGTCTGCTTTACACGCAGAAGGTCCCCGGTTCGATCCCGGGCGGAACCAACTTTTTTTTTCTATATTTCACCATATCAAATAAAATAATTTACATATAAACAAGTATTTTTTAAATTAACAATCGAATTATAATTTACAAATGTAATTTAATTATTTTAAACAAAACAAAAAAATTAAAAACATCTGCATATCATATCACTATTATAAATCAAGAATTCCATGAAAGTTAAAAATTTAATTTAAAACAGAAACATTTCAATGCAAAAACAATACACCATTAATATTCAAGGTCAAAATATAGAATACGACGAGAGATATTTCATTACCTCCGACATCCGTCTAGCTTCCGACAACCTCCTGAAGATATCCGTACCAGTGGACGAGCACCTTTCTTTGATATCCCTCCATGACGCTATGGTCACCGGCCTGTATCTCTCAAGACTCGAAAGTGACAACCGTTTAGTGGGCCTGTGCGACATGCTTAAAGTAAAACCAACGAAAGAACAGCCGCGCACACACACACTTTATATCCACTAGACACAACGTGATAATTAAATTAATATCACGACCATAATTATTTCGCCAAACTTAAATTCGCATCATTGTTCGATTCGAAACAAAACAAAAATAATAATAAATAAACGAGAAGCGGTCGTCACGAAACAAAATATCACGAACGCGTTGGCGAAACGGTATCGGAATTAATTTTATGGTAAAGCCGTTCGATTTGCTGTAGTGTTGTGTTGTTATCGAGGTTTTTTTTTGTTTCGATAATCGTTGATTAATAAAGTCGTTCGTGCAGAAATTGTTATCGGACCTTGTGCCGGATAACGTTTTTCGATCAGTTTGTCAATCATTAAAGTTAAATATTTTTATGTTTAAAAAATATACATTTATATTATTTAGGATAAATTATATGTTTCTAAATTGTGTACACATGGTGTGTGGTTCATAGAGTAAAGGGACGTATTTCCATTTCCAAAATAAATATTGAATAAAAGATCATATCATTGTTTTTTACCATTCATTATAAGGGAAAATTGTAAAAGATTAAACTTTGGAATCGGTGAAGCAAAAAAAATAATTCTTAGCTGTTATGTAGAATTTGTAATAATAGATATTTGGGGTACAAATGAATAATCCTAAATATTTTAAACAGTTTAATTTGAAAATCAATTAATCTTCCCGTCATTTTGCGGTGTTGACATAGTGATTAAAAGTGACAGTTGGTATGCCGGAACGCCCAACATAACCTTTAATATATTCAGTTCAATACAGTGGAAAATGGCAATAAATGAATCCGAGAATCAGCCGTGTTTTTTCGTATCCGTCCTACTTTACTGGTACACGTGAGTTCTCTTCTGTTTGTTTTACTTATTCTATTTTCATTTTAATCTAAATACCTATTTTTCCTTACCTATACCCTCCCCTCATTTGTATTATCAGGCAATTTATAATGGCCACGAGTTAGGGGGGTTCAGAACCTCCCGAAAAGAATGAAATTCTAGTTTTCAACTCTACAGACCGTGTCCCTTATTCTGTTTATCTGAAAAAAAAAATTAATCCCTGACCTTCGCCTACCCGCTCTTTATGAAATGGTTGTCAGTAATTTATTGTATCAAGCAGGTTATAAAGTTACCACCTCACGAAGAGGCAGAAGTAGAGTGTGTGCGCAATTCAATAACTATCCGAAGGCTAATAGATTATTGCAAGATGCCTTTTAGATAGACACTCCCTCCCTGAAGGCTTTCATTCGATCCCAATTCATAACCCTTAAAGGAATCATCCGTGATGTTGAAGCATCATTCTCTGAAGAACAAATTCTAAATAATTTAAATGCATATAACCTCTTTAAAACAATACATGTCAAACGATGGAAAAGAAAAATAGTAAAAACTTTCCGCACAGTCTCCTTACCTACATCAATTAAGCTTTTTTGCACTAATAAGGTCCCCGAAATATTTATTTTCCCGGTTACCCAATGTCATTCTTGTTTGAGATATGGTCATACAAAAAACATTTGCAAAAGTAAATCCAGGTGTGCAAAATGTGGATCATCAAATCATGGTGCGAAAGTTTGTGAAACAGAACATACGAATTGTATTCATTGCCATGAAGCCAACTTCTCCACAAAAATCGGTACCTTATCAAAGAATTTCCTAGCCAAAAAAGGAGCAAATATCCCCATATAATTCGTCCTTTTCAGAAGCTAGCTCGCTCTTCTCTCCAATGAATGCAACATCATCTACCCCCCAACTATCTCAATCGAAGTCACAGCCTGATGCTAACTTTGTTCCTCGAAACTTCTCTACTTTACAACCTACTGCTTCTCCTCTTCTTCCATCTCTTATGTCTTCTTCTCATTCTTCCTTTTCTTCAATAGTACAATCCTCTCCAAAGAAATATATACACCCTTCGGTTCACTGTCCTCTTTCCTCCTGGAACAACCTTCTATCTCTTGGCTCCCCTCCTCTTCTATTTGGTGACTTTAACTGTCATTTAAACCAATTTAATAGTTCTTACTCCAATACAGCAGGTTTAATTCTTGACTCAATAATTGAGTCCAATAATCTAGTTGTTCTTAATGATTACCAAACCACACGATTGGTCCCCCCCAACTCATCTCCTAGCATAATAGATATGCCTCTCGCTTCTTCATCTTTGGCTCCAATTCTATCTTCTTATACCCTACAAGACTTCTTTGGCAGTGATCACTTCCCAGTGATTACTGAAATCACATACCCCCGGCATGCAAACCCTCGTTATCAACCCTCTATTCCCCGTCGCAATTTTCGCCAAGCATGTTGGTCGGAATATCCCCAAGATATTGATTCTTCCTTATCAGGAGATGATTCCTATTCCTCCTTTATTGATATTCTTTAAAGCACTGTTGATCGCTGGATACCCTATTCTCATCCATATACCTGTTCCTCTCGTTGCCCTTGGCGGGATTCCTCCTGTACTAGAGCAAAAGCTACTCGTAAAAAAGAAATTAAGAAATATTTTCACCTTGGGATCTCTGAAAGTTTTATTGAAGCCAAGAGAGCTATTGTCCATTCAAACATAGTGCTTAATCAAAGGAAAAAACCTCTTTTCAAGCCTATCGTGAATCCATCTCACGCACTACCCATATATTTTCAGTATGGAAGACCACTAGAACTTACAGGAAGTCCTCCCTTCCCCCAGCCTCCAATCAACCAAATTCAGAAGCTCTTGATAATTTCTTTTGCAACCTCACTCCCCTTTTTGTTGACCCTAGCCATTTCCTTAATTATTCAGAAACTCCCCCAACTGAACTTTCTTCCAACTTTACATTGGCAGAACTCAATGCAACCTTACTCCATCTTGAGGATTCTTCTCCAGGGAAAGATGGAATTTCATGTTTCAACATTTTCCCTTCTCAGGCAAACTGAGCTTATTGCGATTGTTCAACGAATGTTTTAGAAATGGTACTACTACAGAATCTTGGGCAAATATCCTAAAACCCGGAAAAGACCCCTCCTCCCCTCTTAGTTCAATTGCCCTCTCCTCATGCATTCGAAAAGTTTTTGAACACCTTATTAAGACTAGGCTTCGTGAGCCGGAAAAAATCGTATATATCCAGCTATGCAATTTGGATTTAGAAAAGGTAAAAGTTCAATGGACAATATTGTAAAACTCAATTCTGACATCCAGATATCTTTCCCTAACAACGATTCCACCGTAGCTCTTTTCCTTGACATCTCTGCTGCATTTGATTCTGTTATTCCGTCAATCCTAATAGATAAACTCATTTCAATTATGCTCCCAACTAATATAAATCAATCATAAAGTTCTTTACCTTAAACAAGATACCCGAATTTCGTTTATTGGTCTTCCTCAAGACTCCATCCTAAGTCCGTTATTGTACATTTTCTACACCCTTCCTTTAGAAAACCTTTTATCTCCACATTGTTCAATACTGCAGTATGCAGACGATGTTGTCCTGTATTATTCCGGAGACAATATCCAATCATTATAGGTTCTCTAACTTCACGCAGTTGCAAGGTTAAACATGGCCATCCGACCAGTGTATCGGTCGACGATCATCAAGAAGAGGACGAAGAAGTTCATCAGGCACGAGTCTGATAGATATGGCAAACTCAAGCGTAACTGGCGTAAACCCAAGGGAATTGACAACAGAGTGTGCATGCGCTTCAAGGGACAGTATTTGATGCCCAACATCGGACACGCACGTCTCCGCAGCCAAGAGAACGAATAAGTTGTAATATATTAACTACAATCGGATCAATAATTCCTCATTCGAACTTTCTGATTGGCTCTACCAAAGTGGGTTATCTCTCTCCTCTCAAAAATCACAAACTGTCTCTTGATTGACTTTCTCATTTATCACTTGATGAAACATTTTGAACTATTACTCTTGAAGGTTTAAATTAAATTACACGTTTTGTTTCACAATTTTTCTATATTTACCAAGGTCCTTGATAATAGCTTAAAAAGCTTTACTAGTCGAATAAATATAGAAAAATTGTGAAACAAACCAAGTGTAATTTAATTTAATCATTCATCAGTAATAGCTCGAAATATCATATTCACAAAAAAGCACCTTCCAAATTACCAGCTATATTTCGACAATGCCCCTATTTCTAAACTCTATCATAAAATACCTAGGCCTACATTTAGATTACACCCTAACATGGAAACCCCACATTGAATACCTCTAGGTAAATCTGTATAAAACACTGAATATTCTCCGGACTTTGTCCTACACCTGGTGGGTACGGTCTAATGGTCATTTCTCTAACTTCTAAGCAACAGTAAAAACAGTGAAGAAAGGAATTTAACCGCGTTTTTATTATTCTAAGCAACTGTCACAAAAACTAGACCGACTTCAAACCTCAAGCCTCGATGTAGTACTTGGAGCTATGAAATCCTCCCCTTCTAAAGCTTTAGAAAATAAATGCTGCATACCCCCTATCCCCTTGCGTTCCTCCTTCATGTCTAGTAAATATTTTCTGAAATGTCTAGCCTTTAATAACCACCCAATCATTGAATTACTCAATAAATTACATTCTGTACTTACTGCAAAAAACAAACCACTGTTTTCTTATGTTAAATCCTTTTCCATTACTTCTTGTTTTAATATTCTGCCCTGTTTTAACTTTTCTTATTTCTCTCATTCCTACCCCATAAATATTACCTACGACCTAGGCACCTCTAGAATCTTTTCTCTCACTACCAATATTTTCTTCCTCTTCTGTGAAATTTGGGCATTTATCTGAAGTTAATAAAACTGTGTGATTCCAAATCCAATAACCCTCCCTACTCTTCTTGTGCTATATGTATTGGACATCTTCTAATAACTTCCTTTAAAATGCCATCCACCTCCTCAATTCTAATTGCTGAACTGACAGCCATCAAGGAGTTTTTAGTCTTGATAAGTCAAATGAACTCCAAAAAATGGGTAATATTTACAGATTATAAAGCTTACAGTCGATACAATCTACGGGAATAAACCAACACCGCTCTATAATTTGAACAGAAATTCGATCCATTTACTGCCGTCTCACTACTCTTTCCAACTTCTCCATTATTTTCTGCTGGATACCTAGTCATATAGGCATTGAAGGAAATGAAATTGCTGACCAATCTGCTAAGTCTGCCGAACAACTTCACCTTTCTGAATATCATTCTCCTCACCAAGTCTACTTCAAAGTCCTAAAAACCAGCTCTCGCCTGAAACGGCAGTCTTCATGGTCTGAAGACTGCCTTTTCTTATTCAACAAACTATTCCCTACGCCCCTGGTTTTCTAATCCAAAGACCCTTGGAAGAAGGTTTATTACATCCCTGGTCAGAATTAAACTCGTTCATAATTTGATGATCTTAACCATATTTCCTTCTTTCGCTCAAACTACTATCCCAGCTGTTATAATTTATATCTTTCTTATTATCTCTATTCACCCGTATCCATCACCTCTGTTTTATGTCTCCCTTACTCCCCCCTTCACGAAAATAACATCAAACTCTAATTTGTTAATATCTTCTGTTTGACTTAGATGTACTTTTTCTATTAACCCCCTAGTAACGCCTGAGTATACAGCTGCAGAGCTTAACACATAACAAGATAAATTTACTGTGTCTGGTCGACAGGGCCTAGTTGCCAAGGCCATTAAATACGCAAAAAGAAGAAGAATGGCAACAAATACGGTGCAAATCCGACACTGTACTCTTTACGAATTCCAACAAGGAAAAAAACTGCAGATAGTATGAAAATAAGTTTTAAGTTGAGCGATACCATTATGTAGAAAAGCAAAAGAAGATTTTTAAAGATATAAATCACGCATTTCTTTAAACATCTGAGTACACTGACAAAAGTGTAAAATGTTCCCAGAAAAGTCAAGAAAAATACAAATTTAACCACCACAAAAATATGTATTTACTTCACAAGTTAAGCTTATAGTTAGTCTTATCATTTCTTAAAATATTTTTCTTTTCTGAAAGAAACGTTTGCTACAGGGCTGATGCTCATATAATATTTGATATAATAAAACCCAAAATAAGTATGAACTTTTCTATATTTTACTAACTGTTGTGGTAGTTGGTAAAATAAAAAAAAGTTCATACTTGTTTTGGGTTTTATCATATCAAATATTACTAAACAAAATTCTGAAAGTCAAGTTAATTCACTTCACTCTTGTAATTTATATTACTAAAAACAATATTATATTAAAAGTGAATAATCTGTAACGATTGACAGCACATTCCTACCTGTTTCTCTTATTACACGACACTCTTATTCTAGTGCAATCGCATTTTCATTTCTAATAATGTAATTACATGTTTACTTAATTACAAAATCTACCAAAAATTATATGATTAGAAATATACAGCATACCCCTATAATAAACTCATGCGCCATCTATACCACGTTTGCTGAATTAATAATAATTATATAAGAAATCTGCAATATATTATGATATAAAAATAATTAATTATTATTTACTTGTACATTCATTTATTACTACATATTATAAGCACGGAATTAAACTAATTAACATATTTATTAATTCATTAAAACTGCATTAGTTTTGAATATTGATAATAGGGGGCGTAAATTTAAACCTTGAATATTTTAAACTTATATTTTTTTAAATTGTTTAAAAGTACATTTTTATTGAAAATTAAAATATCCCGCTATTTAAAACTTACTTGTTTAATTGGTTAATTAAATTTTAAACAAAAACACAAGCACTTCACTTAATTTTGTTTTAAATTCACATCCAACTTTTTAAATAAAACAATTTAATAATAATTATTTTTAGATTTTTCAATTAGGTAAAACCCATCAATTGGCTGTAGTAATGTATGATTCAGCATTTACGCATTAACTCGACTCAGCAAAAAAAACAATTCTACACATAAATAAGTTCAAACACAATTCCGACCTAAATACGTCACGGTCGCACAATCAACAGGTTAAAATAAAAATCGAATGTTGATTGTGACATTCATTCTATTTGGAATCCAATTTCAAAAACACGACACCTGTTATTTATCGTCTTTTGTTTGGGAAAACGTATATCGATCCAATTCTATTTTTAAATAGTTGAATTACCCCCTCGAAAAATAAAGCACAATCGTTTATCAATACACGCAGGACGAATTACTTAATCCGACCCTGGCACGACGTTTCGAATAGGTGCGCGAAAATCACGTGTGTTTAATGGGCAAATAAACTACGCTCCGGTGCGTGAGGAAAACAAAACGGGGAGGTTATGTTTTGTTGTGTAGGGGGGCTTACCTTTAACGAGACGTCGCTGTTGGCACTCGGATATCCTCGGTTCCTGGTTAAATTTAACTTAAAAGTAAACTGAAATTATGCACTGTCTGCACCCGGTTTAACTTTACATCTTGGTTCGAATTTGTTCGGGATTGTATTTGAAAAATAAAAACAGGGGAGTGCGAAGTCGGACTTTAACAGTCGCCAACTGACAGCTGCTGGGTGCGCGCGACGTTGTCGGATTTCTTTTATTCGCAGGGTTTTCGGTCGTTGAATTATAACTGAAGTTAACTACAAAAGCAAAATAAAAATTTTAAAAACTCTTTCTGTAATACTAATTTTATTATTAAACAAAACAGTCGATATTAAAAAAAATGTAATTAATCATTACTAAAATAAACTCCCCATATTTGGGAAATTAAAACAAAAAAATAATTACCAAAATAAAAAAAGAAATAACATGTAACTAATCTTTAAAAAATAAAACTGTAATGATTGAGAAAGTAAAACAAAAACAATAGTTAAAGTTAATTATAGTTTTGTAAAAGTAAAATAACTTTTAAGCAAATTTTAAATTGCTTTTTTTTAGAAAGTTGCTAAAGAAGCCTAATCATATGACAGAAGACAATTGTAATTAAAAAAGAAAGTACAAAACTCTTTAAACTCGGGTAATAAGCCGAAGGATGGCGAAATATCATCGAAAAAAAATTATTTTCAATGTGGATAAGAAATTATTACTTTGGTTGTGTATTTTTTATTTTAAATAATTATACATTTAGATTTGACAGGATATATAAGATCTTTAAGATTCCTTACTTATTTTATGCAGCTTCCCTTTGTATTCCAGATAGAAGATTAATGTTTTGGTTATATTTTGCTTTGACAATGCACAGATTTCATTTAATAGAATTTTTGGCGCCTATTTAACCTTACAATAAACTAATATTTACCTATGTGGCTTTAAATCTAGGAATATTAGTGGTAATGATCTGCCCTTGTACTTGAAATTTTATATAATCATAACTCTAGATGGATTACAATTAGATTCTAAAAGATTCAAATGGATGGTAATTATTTATACCTTATTTTTACACCATGAATTTATGGAATACGTATAAGCATTTTCTGCAAGGATTTTCATATCTTAAAAAGTATGGTCATTATATTAAATTTGTACAGGATTGTAAATTTATATAAAATGTAAGAAATTTTCAGGTGTTTCAAATTGATAGCAATTTGTTTTTTTTTTGTAAAACCCATTAATTAGTTAATAAATATAGAATTGGTTTTGATTTTTTTAAATCGTAATTGTGTTGATTTTTTACGTAATTGTTTATAAAAATAAATTTAATTGTGAACTATTACAATCATTGTATGTATTCCAATTCCATTATATTTATATGATGATTTAATTTCATATAAGAAATTATTTCAAAATGAACATTAATATGGAAAGATGTTAAGAAAAAAAAACTATTTAAGGCACAATTTGGTTTATTCATAAAAAATCTAATATAAAAATATAAACAATAGAAACATTTCCGTATATACACTATTTACAATAAATTCAATCCGATAAAATACAATTGTACAAACAACAAATTCAACAATAAAATTGTACGTACAAGAAACAAACATTAAACTATTATTAATTAAGAGTTATGATAAACCAGTGATGGCTCTTATTGAAAAGTCTGTCAATTTCCTCGGCTTCTCTTCTTTATGTACACTAAGGTCTTGTGCAACAGGTACAGCATAAGGGTTGTAATAATTCACGTAGGATGGTGAGTATAGGTAATAAGGATTGTAAGCATCGATGGGGTGAATGGGGTATGAGTATTGGTAGGGTATGTACGGGTACGTGTGTGTGGGTGGTGATTGTTCGGGGCTCGATGTGCGTTCGCTGCTGGTGTCCAGACTGGGCGATGATGATGGTTCGGATTGTGTTGATTTTTTCGCTTGTGGTTTTACATCGTCGACTATAATCTCCTCTTCGGGTTCTTCGATTTGTTGTCGTTTGCGTTTACACTTTGATTGTCCGTTCTCGCGGAATCCCTTCGCGAATGGATTGTTGTCGATCTTCAGCTTGGTGATTTGGTCATTCTGAAACGAGGGTTAATTATTATTTTGAGTTCCGGGGTAGGCGTGACTGGCTGTCTGCGGTGAGTAACACGATACGGTTGGGGACTAGCGCCGGCGCCTAGGCTTTTAAAAGGGCGCCGGCTTTGCAAACAGTTAACAGATGAAGTGTGCGTGTTTTTTTTTTTATCTCTCTCGAGGTAGCAGTTTAGATGGTAATTAACTAATAACTGATGTGTACCTGATAGGCCGTGACGGCGATGAATTGGGTCTCAGTGAAGCTGGCGGTGGTATGGGGTGCCCAGGGTATCTGTCTTGGGTCCGCCGCTTGGACGATGATGATCCTCGGCTGGTATTTGTGCATGGAGGAGAGCACCACTTGGCCCGGTGGCGGGTTGGCGGTGTTTGTCAATTTGAGGCGGCCGAACGTGACCACTTGAGACATCCAGAAATGGCCGGGGGCGGGTGATTCGGGATGGAGGTAGATGCGGTTCGGGCTCTGGGCCTCTTCAGCACCGGCTGGTGCCCAACCTCCTGATGATGAGTACTTGTAACGGCATTTACTGACTGGTATCATTTCCACGAGGACGCAGTATTGAGAATTCGGGTCGAGATTTTCTAGTTGTACTCTGAGGGCTGGAAACATTCTCCTGTAAATAATAGAAAATAATAAATTAATAATCAATCATAAAACTTAATTATAGTGAAGAAATTCTAATAATAATTTTCAAAAATAGAACAGGTTGGCAAAAAGTTAAGTATTTGGTTAGGTACGACGAAAAGTGCAATAATTGCAGACTATAAACCCCCGCGGCGCCCCTTTCTACCGTCCTAAGTGGCCCCCGGATTGTTTATCTAACTGAATGGCGCCCCTCATTCGGGGCGAGTAAACATTAAACAAAGAAGACCTTGATGTTGGCTGCTGCGTCATCTGGTGCCGGTGCCATCCGGACCTACCCCAAGCGATTGTTAATTATCATTCGACAGCCACCCTAATTTGCCCGATAAGGTGAAGAGCCCAATGTACACGGTAGCCCGATAAAAAATACGTATCCCATTTACATCCTTCTTTTTGACACACAACACACCGCAAACTGCGAATTGAATGTGTAAACAATCTCGTCCGGTCGACCGAAATTTACGTGAAAAAACAATTTCTGTTTTCTTAATTATAATCCCGGCCAGCGACAATCTGGCACGTTTCGAAAAACAAGCCAGTGGGAAACGGAAGTCGCCCCAAAAACCAAATACGCTTTTGATTACAGTGATTTCGCCATAATTTCGGTTTCCGCTCATCGCCTCGTTTGTGAAAATCGATCCAAAATAAATAGCCCACCCCAACATAATAAACACCTAAACCATCTCTATATTTTTTTTGCTTTCCATTCTTCATCCCTAAGTAATTGTCGGCCCCTTTTCTCTCCACTGATCATTACCGTAAAGTGCATGTGGGAACCACAGGTGATGACAATGGGGCCGGTCGGCACACCAACAGTAGCATCAAAGTGCGAACCCTCATTGTCGAAGAGATAATGCAGCAAGTGCTGATCACATGTCGGCCCTTTTGACCGCAGAAGGCTTAAGACGGGGGCCACCCTGTGCATCCTAAGTGGTCAAGTCAAGTGTTAAGACGGACCAGACAGGGCAGCCTTGCGTAATGCGCGGGGCGCCAACCGTAACAGCATTAATTTCACGCGTCCCGACAACGAAAACTGTCAGCCGGGGAGGACATAAATTACCCTTTTTTCTTCAAAACACTGGCGCGCCGAAAATTGGAAAAATGCTAATTCCGAACGGATAACGATCGAGAAATGTTGTTTTACGATTGTTTTTGGCACGAAAACTACCCCCAAAACAGAAAAAAAAAACGAAACAAAACAAAGCGGGATACCGTTTTTACGATTTTGGTAATAAAATGTTTAACTCACCGTCCTGATTTCGTTATGATCATCTCCGTTTCCAGCTCGTGAAACTTCTGCCATAGTTCTTTGTTCTGGAGCGTCACCCTACAATTCAGGGCTTGATCTGGAAAAAAGAAAAAAAGGACACATGAATAAAACATAAATTAAGGGTTGATACTAAATTATATTACCATTGCATTAAAGTCTAATATATTTTTTTTAATAGATTAACTTTACATAATTCATTTCATTTGGTGAAGAATGCAAAATAAACTTCGTTAGAAAAAAAATTGACAACAAATATTGAATACTTTTAAGTGATGAAATTAAACCACAAAATTAATACGTTAAATTTTGAAACATAGAAGGCTATGGCTGATAATATAATTAAATTTGAACGAAAACAAATTGTGATGAATTGGTTTTATGTTTTAAATACTTTAAAATTAACAGAAGTGATTAATATTTTATGTATAATAATCGTATACAATAAAATATTAAAAAATGCTTTTGTTTAGTGTGTAGACTCTATCAAACTTAATAATAAAGTGGTAAAAAATGAATCGTGTTTCCTTCTTCAAAATTAGAAAACCGTAAAATTTTATTTCGATTACAGTTACGTTCTTATACAAATATTAGATTATAGATAGAGATAGAGCCCACCTACCATTTGATATAAATATGTTTACATTTAGCTTATTAAATAATATTTATTATATTTAAAGCTATATTTTACGAGGTAAATGATTTGTTAGAAAAAAAAAACTATAGGACTAAATTAAAATCAAATCACTATTTAACAAACGATAATTTAAATATTAAATATTAAACGTAAATAGTTGAAACAATAATAAAAGTTATAATAGTGTACTGAAATTCTTCTTTTCTTATGTTCTGTTGTATGTGGCCCACCCACCGTATACCATTTGTACAAAACTAAGAAATAATTGTTGAAATCAAATAGATATTTTACTGAATGGAGTGATGAATCAAAACTAACAATAATAATGTTTGTGCTTGAAAAAAAAGTAACAAGAATGGTACATTCTTAAGAAAATATGAAAATGATGGGTGGGCTATTTTCTAAATCTAATCTATTATCTACTAACAAGAAGCAGCATTTATAACTAAAACAATAAGAGACATACAAAATTTTATTTTAATTAAGATCACCAGCCACCTATGTTATTCTTGTTGCATAAGCCTAAATTATAAGATCTTAAAAATTAAGAGTTATGCTAATTATACGATATTTCAAATTGGTAATGACTTTTAATTTTTTATTTAACCTATTTTTAGAATTGAATTAAATTAACAAAAACATTAAAAATTGAATACCAATGATGAAACCTCTCAAAAACTTGATTTTTAATTTTTAAACAATAAGCTGATTGTAAAATATACAAATGATAAAAATTAATTTCTTTGGAAAACCAAATTAAAACGTATAAAAAATTATAAATCATAAAAATTAATTCCCTTGACATAAACAAATTAAATTGAATGAAAAGACTTTTTTAAATTTTGAAAAATCTGATAAGCAAACGTATGAAAGCTCAATTTTGAGAAATTTTAAATGATAAAAATTAATTCCTTTGGTATAAAAAAATAAACCGTATGAAAACTCACGTTTTTCTTAGAAATATTACATTTTGAAGAATCTTATAAACAATCAAACCAACAATGTAAGAAAACTTTTGAAGTTTTCGATTAAGAATCTTAAGAATTTTAAGTTTATTAGATTATATAATATTTTATGTTGTGATTATAACTTCTATTAACTTTAATAATTAATTGATTTTGACAAGTGAATAAACTACAAAGTTACTAAAAAATTAATTTTTACAAACTGAAAGACAAATTTTATACTACAAGCTTTAATTTTGTAAATCTTCTATTTATTAATTAATTTCAACCATTTGTTTATTTTTTCTATAAACAAATGATTGAAATTAATTTCCTTTGAATAAAAAGTTTAAACTACTTTTTCAAAAGTTTTACATTTTGTATTCGATTGAAAATCGATTTTTAATGATTGATAAAAAAATTCATACCTTGGTACATATACATCTCCCTTTGATTAACATCCATGTTGTTGATAAACATCACTTAACTAATAATAATAATAATAATAACAGTCCAAAAAAAAACTCTTAACTCTTAACTCAAATCAAACACAAATTATAAGCAATTAACTGAACCAAACGAGGTGAGCAATTTGCAAAAACTGAAGACTCCAGTTGACAGGGTGATGGATATAACCACCCTCGGACCGAACAACCCCCACCATCGGGATTGGCGGACGCCGTGGCCGGCTACGCCTCCCCATTGGTCGACGCTAAGTGTAACCGATACCGGGGATTACAGCCTGTACACAAGGGTTGTTATTATCTGCCGTCGCGACGGGTTGCATTCAAGCTGTTTACTTATCGCGGCATGGGGTGCAAACACGCTAGCCACCCATTTCCATTAGTCAGCGGCGCCTCCACCAAGGGTTGATCGGAATGCCGGAATGCTGTTTGCTCTAGCAATCAGCGCCCCTGGTGAATGTGGGGCGCGAGGATTACCTCTTCCTCCTCCTCCTACTCCTCGTTTTTTTTTGTTGTTACTATCGTATTTGGTTTTTGAATTAAAGAAACGGACGGCGGTCATTACTTATCATGTTCGAACTTGTCGCTAGTAAATAAGAATCGCTAAATGGTGTTTATTTAAGGAAGTTGTCTGTTTGCATTACCTTGGATTGCAATCAAAGAAAGTGCATCTAGTCTGGTTTTCAAGAAATTTCATGAGTAATCTTTGCTTAGCTTAATGCGGTCTACGTGATTGATATAAAAATATATCTTTGATTCTTAGAATTATTTTTGGACTTATAAGGCTGTTAGTTTCTTAATACATAGGCGTTTTGAATTTCAATTTTCTAAAATCACACAAACGTTTCAAGAAGAAGACATTAAGCGATCTAAAAATATCAAAAAAATAACTTTATTAGTTTATTATTATCTATTTTGCCCTACATACATGTCACTGTAATGTTAATTGGTTTATCACTTCTTAAATTTTGAACATATTTTAGAATGCATGAAGCTTTTTTCTTGAGCACCTCTTGATGCAATAGTTTCATCCCAAACGTACATGTGAACATTATCGTTATGAAAATTTTAAATACCCAAATTTATAACATACATATTGCGTTTATAAAATGTTACTGTAGTAGTCAACTTAGGATAAGTCAATACTTTCTGCAAGTCGAACAAAAAAGCGAAATAATAATCTGAATTGCGTGATACTTGTTCCTGATCTTGTTTTAGCAACTTACCAGCTGATTCTGTTAGTCTTGAATGGACATGGCGTTCTTCTCTAAGTTTATTTTCTTCATCATCATTCGATGTTTAAATTTTGATGTTTAATAAGTCGAATTTTTGATTTTTCGCGGTTGGTGGAAATTTAAGTCAAAATCTTTTTTTAAATATTTTTGTAAGTCCACATTAACGGCTTTTATTTTCCTTGCAATGAAGTTAGATTTAAAACAGGATATAGATATCTTCTATTAGAATTATGAAACTTTTAATACGATTTTAAACGTGTTTTTTCTCTTTTCCAGAATTTTTTTTAATGATTCAACCATACGCACACGTAAATCATTTCCTACATTTGCAGAGTTTAATACACGTTTTAAGCATCCTTCACTTACTTTACAGGTATACAAAAAGATTTTTCCGTTTTTAGAATTTACCAAACACCTAAAACTCCAATTTCTTGGCGAACCTTTTCCGTTTTTTGACGTCTTTGTTTCACAGTTTTGCGCTCGATAACTTCGTAAAGCAATATATTTTGTTTATTAAAATCTACCAATTACTTCTCAAAAATATTCTTTCTTTCCTCTCATTCGTAATTTTTATAGTTTTCGACAACGGCAATTTTTGTACCTTTTAAAGGTACAATAGTTCCGGTTTGAGTACAATATCTTTTTCCTGAATTTTCTGAATCTTCAGCACTATTTGGATGTATGATGTATTAATTAAACGTACCCATTATTCAACTAATGCAATTGTCCAAAAACTGAGGTTAACTTGTTAAATACTAATTAATTAAAATTACCTTCATCACTGCCTTCGGAAATCAATAATAAATATATTAATTTAAGTATAAATGAACTTAAGCCACTTTCAAAATGAACGGCTGAATTATTGCACTAACTATGAAATCTTATGTGTCCAGAATTATCGTATTTACTCGGAATATAAGTAACCTCAAATGATTTATTGATAGATAACTTGAATTTGTATAATACTTGAAAAAAGGACTTAGGCCACTTTAAAAATAAAAGGCTCCTATATTGATTAAACAAATTTACTTTTTTTCAAAATATCTAGTTAACCTTGACTTTTTTGAAAACTTAAAAGTGCAATTTTATTCGTCTCGTAAAACAACACTTCTTCATTTCTCCATTTAACCATTTTTTATCTGCTATAGTTTCTAAACAAGATTGGCTAATTGTAATTTGATTTTGAGAAAATCGGTAAATTTGTATAATCCACTTTATTTGAACACAAAAAAATAATACATAATAAGAATAAGTATGGACCTGCGGTCTTTTTGTCCTAATCCATTTGTATTAATTCGTGTTTACATCTATTTTTGAATAATCACTTATATTGTTGTTGTTGTTATCGTACAATAATTTCTCTAATTTATTCAGACCAACACCTAAAACGAACAAACAAGTTAATCGCTAATTGAAGACCTAGCGCAAATCACCTTGTTTGCGAAAAATTTAGCTTGTTTGTGCGTACCAACACCGAACGCAAATCCAATTGGGTCATTAGTGCAGATTATATAACGGAATGTATCAACAATAATATCAACAACAACAACAACAAAATCATAAATCAACATTGCAAAACAACTATAATCTGACACGTTGGCAATCTTAAAGTTGTTATGCTATGTTTTCCGAGCGAAGAAAATGTACTTAATGGGGATTAGTTGCACGGGAGATAATGAGATTAAAAAAAATACACTTCGCGTTTATTATATGGAGTAAATATTAAACCACTGTTGTTATTTAATTATTATACATTGTAAATCATTACTAGGAGTAAATAAAGTATTCGGCGACTCTTCGAAAATGATGAATTCATGAATGATTATTTATTAGTATTTTACTACTACTAAACATCTTTATTCACAGAAAAAAAATAAAATATAATACATGTAATGGATAAAATAAAATAAATTCTGGTATATTTGATTTTCTGCTCAACGGCTATCGACCGGTGGTCTTTCAGCCTTATTATTTTATTAAACTTGCTTTATAAACATAAAGCAGTAAATAAAAGCATTAATATGATTTTAGCTAAAATGCGGAGTTTTAAAAAATGTTCTAAAACTGTAACCTCTTCTTCATGTTTTTTTTTTACACAAAACACAGTTTCAACAATTGCATATTTTTTTTTATAGAATTGTAAGAAAAAATAGTTGAAATCGCTGAAAAAATGAATAATTATCTAATAGAAACTATTAACAAGCTTAATTGTGTGACTTGGAAATAAACGATTAAAAAATAATGTAAAACTTGTAAACAAGGAATAATTGAAAAAAACAATTAAATATTTATTTATCGAAAGTTAAAAAATTTATAATTTAATATAAACAATTGAAATTTTAACAAAAACCACCGTAACTTGCTAAGCGAAATTGTTAAAATTTAAAGAAAACGCAGATTAAAGTTTAAAAACAATCCAAATTTGTAAAAAAATAACGATTGAAATTTCATTAAATTAAGTTTAAATTCTTCTAAACATTTTTAAGAACAGTAAAAAATTTTCAAAAATTGAAATTTGGTATTAAAAACGAGTGTTTAAAATATTTAAAAAGGGAGTAAAATGTGGTAAATACATTAAAAGCCGTGTTTAAACTAGCTAAAAAGGGAGTTGAAATTTGCAACAATTAAAATGCCTTCAGTAAAATTAAAATTAAAAAAACAGAAAGTAATGTTGAAAATTAGAAGGTTTCCAAATAAATAAATTTGCTTTACAATAACTAAAACAAATTGATTTTTAAAATAGAGAAAGATATAAAGAGTAAGAAAATGACGAAAGAAAACAATTAGAATTAGTTTTTAAAACATTTTGAATGATCCTAAAGAAATTAAAATTTTATTTTAAAAATTTTAAAACTATAATAATATCAAAAATATTAAAATAAACATTTAACAATTAGGTAAGTAAAAATAGTTGAAAATATATTTTGAAATTGACATGAAAGTTGTGAAAATAATTCAAATTTTACAAAAAAAATAAATCAACTATAAAGAATATTTAAAAAAGCGTAATTTGATTAACACCAATGACCACTAATTTCGCGACGTAGAAAAAATGCTTAAAAACAGCAATTTAACATTTGCAAGAACAAGAAATAATTGTAAAAATAGTGAAACAGTTGAAAATAGTTTTCCTAATAATAATTTAGAAACTTAATCAAAAAACTTGTTGAAAACATTCTAAAATTTGATCAGAATCATTGAAATTTTAACAAAAAATAAAATTTTCTAAATAAAAGAATTCAAATTAAAAGAAAAAAATGGTGACAAGGCCATCATAAACCTTTCCCTATATTTTTCTCGAAAACTATGAGGTTTACGCAAAACGGCTATTCTTATTAATTTGCACATTTTTTTATTCTTTACAATTACTTGTTATATAAATGTATGTCTGTGGGCGCTGTATCTCAAAAACAAATGAATACAGGGAAAGTATTATGATGGCCACATCACCATTTATTTTTCCAGAAATTTTTTATATACAGGTTGAGTTTTTTTATCTCTATGTGGATCTCGAAAACTATAAGAGATAGAGAAACGGTCAAATGGGGAAAGAAGTGTAGATTTACGAGACGAATAAAATTCTACTTTCAAAGTTTTCAAAAAAAATAAACCCTGTTTATTCTATATAGTGAAAGTAAAAAAGATATAGAATCCATCAACAATTAGTAATTAAAATTATCATGTATGTATAGAATGGGTGGGTGACTTTCAACCACGCTCCAATCAGTATAAAATATAAGCGAGGGTTTCAATTAACAGTTGTAAAACGTAAATAAACATAACATAATGGCAAGTTTTAATAGATTTATTCGAACAAATTTTTCAAATAATTTTTGATGAGGTTTTACTGATTGGAGGGTGGAATAGAGGCCACCCACCCGCCCTACATATACATATAAATTTCAATTGCTGCTAGTCTCGTGGTTCGGAATAAAATTAATTACAAAACTTTTTGACTAAAAAGAAAATTCAAATGGTAAAATTTTTGAGTGAGAAATTTAATAAAATTTTTATGCATGATGGGTGACATTTAATATCATATACTTAGCATCCAAAAAAACCTGGTACATACATTGTGTACTTGTAGACAATCTGCAGTCATTTTGGGTGTTAACAAATTGAGTAGCCATAATATAGCATTTAAGAAACACAGTTAGGAATCATATTTTTGAAGAGACCTCCAATAAGAATGATTTATAAGCATTTTCGAAGCATTTAAGATTCAGAATTTTAGTTATTGGAACTTTATTGTAAGTATTGTAAATATTTAAAGTAAAGCTTCTTCTGAAATAATAATAATAGGTTTCTAAACCTTAAATTAAGTGAGTGGATATCTGTTCGATATTTAATTTTGCAGTGTAGATATGATGGCTGATAGGTGAGTATGATCTTATTCGTTTTTCTTCTTACCGAAGATGACAATATATTATTTTGATGGGTTTATCGTTACGTGGTGTCTGCTAGATATTGAAATTAGATCGTTTAGATCTCTATTAATTGCCTGATTTGTGTTCTCTAAGTCACTGGCATCAAATGAAAGATATAATTGTGTATTGTCAGCATATAGATTAGTTTTACAATATTTAATACAATTAGTTAGGTAACTCGTATAGATAGCAAAAATTATTGGACTAAGGATTGATCCCTGTGGGACCCCTCGTAAAATTTCAATTTCTGTTGATCTACCTAAATTAGTTTCAACATACTGCCTTCTATTTGATAGATAATCTCTAATCAGAGTTATTGAGCTTCCACAAAATCCTACGTAATGCAAGATATAATGAATAAATAAATAAATAAATAGATATCACAAAGGAGCTCATGACAGATAGTGTCAAATGCCTTGGAGTAGTCGAAGAGAACCCTCGTTTCAGCACATTAGGATCATAGTAATATTAATATTATCTATGCCTATGTTATTTGATTTAACGTCTAACAAAAATGTATATGTAGAATTTCCATTTATTGGTTTAAAAGTTAAAAGATGTTCAAAATTTGTCAAAGTATTATTATTATAAAAATCGATTAGATCTTTATCAACAGGAGGCATATTTGATATAAATATTGAAAATTGAAACGATCATGTATATGTAGTGTGGGTGGGTGGCCTCCATCCCACCCTCCTATCAGTAAATCATAAAATGTAAAGAAAAACATAAAAAAATGGTGATGTGGTCATCATGGTATTTTCCTTACGATTTCCTCGAAAACTATGAGATTACGCAAAAAGGCTATTCTTAATAATTTGTTCACATTTGAGTTTTCTACAATTATATGTTATAACAATTTCATGTAACTCCAATAGTTTATTAACAATTGGCAAAAAATATCAAAATTCTCTGTTTTGTTTACTTTTTCTCTAAAGTTAAATTTTTTTATGAAAAACATGTTTAAATAAAACTTGTTCAGTTTCTCATTTACTTTCGGTTTATTAATATAGCGTTTCAGTTCTAGTTTTTAATGATAAAGAATTAAGTTTAAGGTTTCATCTCAATCGGATCATTCGTTTTTGAGATACAGTGCCCACAGACATTCACAAAAACAATACTTTCCTTATATATTATTATATCACAATAAAAATTAATACAACATTATAAACAATAATCGCAGTTAATTCAGGGATAATCAGTATATGAAAAGTTTCAAAAACTTTTTAAGGAATAAAACAGTTGATTTCCTAAAATTTTAATAACTGATTGAAAATATTCTAACAAAATTTAATAAGCTTAAATAGTTATAACTGAAATGAAAATCTGACTTAAAATTTACTAAAAGAGCATTGCAAATTTATAACAATAAATATTTCCCAAAATATAAATTGTAAACAATTGTTTACACTATTATCATGACTAATTATCATTATTGTCGGTAGTGTATCCATCCACTCATATACCTGTAGGTAAATTAGTCCAGAAAAAAGATGTCAACCAAATTGTGCCTCTATCCTAAAAAGGAAACTGGAAATTTAAAATAATTGCAAATAAATGAATTACTTCGTTTTTATTCATTTTATTGCAATTATTCAAAAAATATATCACGAAGTCAAATGTAATTGTGGAATATTTGGAAATTTATAACTCCACAATAAATTCTGTAAAATTTTAACATCTATAAGCAAATTCAAAATTTTTAGAAACTCTTGATCTTCGCAAATTCCAATAATTTTCTTTTGTAAGTTTTTAACGTGATTCTTTCTTTTAAAAGTCAATTGTGTTCCTTATTTTTAAGTAAATAAATAAATTTTAGAATTTGTAAATTTTAAAAGTCTCTAAAAATTTTAAGAATTTACTTAAAGCAGTCAAACGAAGTAATTTAAATTTGTTAAAGAAAAAACAGTATCAAAAAGCCTAAAAAAATATTTTACAATTAGGTACGAAAAAATAATTGAAAATATATTTTGAAACATACATGAAAGTTGTTTTAAAAATAATTCACATTTTACAAAAGTTTATTTTGATTAAGATCAATGAAACGTCTAATTTCGCGACTTAAGAACAAATGCTTAAAAATAATTTAACATTTGCAAACGAGAAGTAATTGTAAACACAGTTAAGTACTTATTTAAAAACAGTTAAGATTCAAACATAACGGTATAGTTTTTGAGTTTACGTGAAGTGAATAATTACAACAGATAAAAACACTTCTTACATCACTTATTTATTTGGAGTTGAAGGAGTAACAGTGTTTTTATTTTAAATGCAAACATTCTAAAACACATTTTTACAATTAGGAAACAGAAACTAGTTGATAACGTTTAAGTGTATTTTGAAATTTGCCAGAAAATTTGCTACCAAAACAGTTGAAATTTTACAAAAATAAAAAATTATTATAAAAATTCAGATTATTGATAGAAACTATTGAAAAGCCTAATTTTGCAATGTAAACAAATGATTAAAACATAATTTAAAATTTGCAAACAATTCAAAATTATTGAAAAATCTATTAAAAATTTATATAGGAACATAAAAAACATTTTTTTTATAAAAATAGTTTAGAAACTTTTTCTAGAAATGAACTTTTCAATCCATTCTAATATTAAATCTCTAAATTTTATAAATAAAAACACTGTTAGTCCTTACTTATCAATAACAAACTTTTTGTTTGTTCGTTATTGATAATGAGCACCTTCACGTAAACTCAAAAATTATACAAGTATACAGGGTGAGTTTTTCTTTTAGATGTTCTCTGTGGGGATCTTGGAAACTATAAGAGATAGAAAAACGGTTAAATGGGGTAAGAATGGTAGATTTACGAGACGAATAAAATTCCACTTTTAAAGTTTTCAAAAAAGTCAAGGGTAACTAGATATTTTGAAAAAAGTAAAATCTGTCAATTTTTTTCATATCAATATATCTCGGTTATTATAACAGATAGTAAAAAAACTGTAAAAGACAAAGTTTTAGATACTTTTATGTAGATTAATAAAATATATTTAGAACAAGAAAAAAATAATATATCGCATGAGTCCATAGCCAACTATGGTTTCAATTTAAACAAATGTAAGTTTGCGTCATATCTCGGAAAATAATGGCGATACAACTGTTCTGATTATATTTTATTAATCTGCATAATATTATCTAAAACTTTGACTTTTACAGTTTTTTTTATCTGTTATAATAACCGGGATATATTGATTTAAAAAAATTTACACTTTACTTTTTTCAAAATATCTAGTTACCCTTGATCTTTTCAAAAACCTTGAAAGTGTATGTAACCATTGTTCTATCTCTTATAGTTTTCGAGATCCCCATAGAGAAAATCTAAAAAAATTCACCCTGTAATAAGAAGAAAAATAATAAAATTTCATAAAAACCCAATTAAAATATTGTTAAATTTAATTGAAAATGATTTAAATATTTAAGTATTGTTTAGAATAGTTTAATTTTAGTTAGAAATTTAAATTAAAAATTTCGAAAGAAACATTGTGTGCTTAAAACATTTTAAAAGCAAATAAACTTAGTTAAAACAGTTGAAAACATTATAAAAACATGTTTAAACTGAAAAAGGAAAGTGTTGAAATTTTAGAAAATTGGGCTTGTAAGAATTTTTTTTAATTACAAAATTTCATAAACACAATAAAAAATATTTCATACAAAGAAACTATAAAGGTGTTCTTCAAATTAGGAGAAATAAAATCAAAGACATTTTTGAAAACGAGGGGATTTAGTTAATGCAACTGTAATATGCCAAAAGAAATCTATGACCGTTAAACCCAGATTACGCCAATTGAAAACTACTACCAAACATCTTTATTTACAGAAAAAATAAAATAAAATGTAATGAATAAAATAAATTCTGCTATAAGACAATGGTTTAATTTTCTGCTCAACGGCTATCGACCACCAATATTTATTTTTATTTTGTATTATTTACCAATTTAAACTTTAATATATCGAAAAATAATTTTAAAAAAGTACATCCCTCCATAAGCAAAAAAAAGGTTAATCCATTAAAATCGGCGTCGATGCCGGGTGAATCGAAATCAAGTGCTCGGTGGATAATCCGCCCGAATATAATCCCTAATGGTCGCCCCTTTGTGCGGTGCCGCCACTGTCTGGAGATGATTTTCGGCGATAAGGACATTTGCATTTGGGCGTGCAAAATTTCCCTTTTTCAGCGACGGATTGTGTTTCTTCCCACAAGAACAAAGCACGGCGTTCGAGTGGCCCTTCAGTGGGCACGGGACCGGAAGGGATGTTTTTAAAAGTGTTACAAGGTGGATAATTGCTTCTTTTATGCGGACGCAAACATTTTCACTTTGACGTGTCCATTGCGGCAAGGTGGCGCTTACGGGATGAGCGAAGTGTAATCTCTGGAATTTTAAAAATTTTATGTTTGGTTAAAACATATATTAATACTTTAAACATTTCAATTTTACTTATTGAATTTTAGAGGCGTTCACTTCTTGGTACATTTTCGATTTTTATACAGAATATATAGGGAAAGTATTGTTCCATTAGAGAATAAACTTTAAATATAAGGTTTCATCATTAAAAAGTAGAACTAAAAAGTTTTGGGTAAACATTCATTAACCAGCAAACCACTTGATTTTTTCCTTATAGGAAAGTAGCAACTATAGCAATGACCTCTTTTTCAAAGCCGATGTAGTGAAGCTTGGCCAGCAAAATATCATGGTTTATTGTATCGAACGCCTTTCTCTAGACAAGTAGTATCATGGCAATCAGATACCCATTATCAGTTACTGAAATAATGTAATCAGTGATATCTAATGAAATACTAGTACAACTGTAATTGGGTCTGACTGTATCGTGGACAAAAGTTGATTTTTCCCAGGAAATTGTATTACTTAAATTTTTCTTAAATTTTTAACAAAACTGGTAAAATACAAATCGACATGAGGTAATTGAAGCTTTTAGAATATAATCAATTCATCATTCAATTCAAGACAATGTTTGTTATTACTCTTATGGCCAATACTGTTGTTTCCGGTATGATATAAAATTTACTCTCCAATTATAACTAAATGCAAGTTTGCAATTTATTTTCATTACCCCAGACTGAATACACTTACTTCTATTTGATAAAATAATTAAATCGACTTGGGTAGGTTGGTCAATAATTTGTTCCAAAGGCATTTAAAAAATCAAGAAAACCACTAACGTAATTGGAATTCACATTCAAAAGATTTATATTAAAACCACCTAACCATACAAAATCATCACATTGTGCAGTGAATTAACTGTTTGGCAATATTCATCATCGGTCTATCAACATTTTCATTAACCACATTTAACTTAACCAACATATGGTTCTTCAAAATGAACAGTATAAATCGTTCTGGAGGTAATATTCAACTGTAATTTTATACCAAATCATTCATTCTAGGCGCTGACTTCTTTCGACATTTCAATATTCTTATTGATATAGAAAAGTTTACTATACATTCCTTTTACAAAATTTCACCATTAATGCATCTATTTCCAGAATTCACAATCCTTTTTGACCTCACCAAATCAGCAGACCTGTCGGTGTTGCACATTACTCTGGGTCACCTGTATCTTCAAAACCACCACAAAAGGAGTTTAACAAATATACTTATTTAGGTAGATCATTGATGTATATTAAAAATAGTTCTCAGAAGACACCATGCTCTAGGGGCAAAGAATTATAATCACTCTCTTCTAATAATACACACTGCATTCTTCTTGAAAAGTATGCGGTTAATAGACCGTAGCTATCGGGATGTAGATTATATAAATTAAGTTTTCGTAAAAGAGTTTGATGAGAAACACAGTCAAAAGGTTTCGTGAGATCAATAAAACTGGATCTTGACACTAAACCCTTCCCTAGACAATCTACCGTTGATTCCACGAAGGATAAAATTGCATCTGAGGTTGAGTGCTCATCTCTAAAACCAAATTGCTAATTTTGTAGCAGTTTTGGACCTCCAAAGAATTCAAGTAGCTGCATTTGAAAAAAAAAAATCATAAATTTTATCAAATATGAGTAGAAACGATATTAGGTGATATATCGTTGAGTCGTCATATTCACCATTATTATAGATCAGGATAACTAGAGCTCACTTAAAGACGTCTGGAAAATGTTTTTTTCGGGTACATATATTTAACAGATTTGTTAGAGGCGATATAATTGTATTTAAAACTGTTTTTATAACATCAGGGCGAAGTCCGTAAATATCTCTACTTTTGCTTGTATACAGTGCTTGTGGTATCTTCCGCAAATTCAAGGTACTTGTTAGAACTGGGAACAAATAATTATTTGTGGTTAAAACATAGCGAATTTTTCAATTCAGTGTAAGTATGGATTGCCACGTAGTAACGGTCGCGATAATTCTCTTTATTAACCTTAGGCGCTATAGTTTATTGTTTATTGTCTTCTATATACCAGATGTTAAATGTAAATCCTGCCCATTAAAAATATTTGGAAGAAGGGGTTTTACTTTTAGAAACTAGTTTCTAATATAGCAATCAATAAGTTCTTTCAAATGTTTTATTAAAAACGAAGCAATACTTTAGTAGTATTCATTATTAAGCATGGTTGTAGTTTTTCTAATTTAGTTAGTGTATGAAAATCATCTTAAATTTCCTCCAAATCAAATGAACATAGCAAAAAGTTACAATTAAACGAAGATATTATTGTTCCCTGCCAACAACAGCCATGGAACAGTTTTGATCTATTTTGGATCTTTTGGAGAAAAATAACGTTATTTTTTTATTAGAGGTGTCACTCTCCTCGAAATGAGCAACGACACTTAACAGGTTATGGTTGCTCAAGGTTTTGGGTAGCTAATTGGGTACCAATTAGAATTATATATATGGCCTTCGATGTTTGCTATCAGCAGTGACATCGTATTTCAGAAAGTTTAGTCCGGAAGTAGGATTGTCATCAACTTTGCTGTAAAAGTTTACAGCGATCTCTTTGATATACTCTACAAAACTCGGGTCTTCCGCATGTCTCCGTACGATGTTTTGCGTACGTTATAGTTTTGCAATTTGCGATGGTCGTCATTAATCCTATATACGACGAGCAGCATAGGTTAGATACTACCGTATTATCATAGTGATAAGCTTAAATCTTTTTTTTACAGATAGAGTTGATCTCGCGTTGATGATTAGTTTGTCCAGGGAAGCTCTGGTCTTTTGAATTTGGTAGTCGATCGTCTTTGACCAGGATAGGTGCTAGTCAAAAATAATAACTCCCCGTCAAAGAACTATTGGGGGAATCGATCTTTTGTTTTATCAGCGTTGACCTCAAGTCGCCATTATTCCGCCCACTTCTCGTAAGAGTCATATTTTCAAAAAACGGGTTTGATAAAGGCTTTACCCCAAATTTCAATTCCAAAACTTCAATCGCATCTTTAGGTCTTACCTTACACAAGTGTTTTAGATTGAGAATCACCGCTTAATCGTATCAAAAATGTATGGTGTCGCTATTAGCCACATAATAAATCGTTTTGTTCTTCAGCAGGGATGAACAATGAAAAGTTTTTCAACGCTTGGCATCTTTTAGAATCAAAATTAACTTTGACAAATGTGTTTAGGGTGAAACTAAATTAGTGTTTTAGATTGCAGCTTTAGTGGTTTGGGAATTAAACTACTTCAATCCAAAATTGAGGCAATTTTGTCTTTTCCGCAACCCCCTAAACAAAAAGCATTAGAGCGTTGTCTTGGCATGGTCAATTTATATCATAGATTTATTGAATCATGCTCAAGTAGTTTAGCTCAACTCATCAGGCTTATAACAAAATTTCCGTGCAATAAACCACTAGTGTGCTCTTCAAACATTTACATTAGTCAAGACTACACTGGCTAACTGTGCTAGGTTTGCTCCAAAAGACCGACTTGTGCAGTTAAGCGTAATGGTAGACGCTGCAGGTGTAGTCTTGCAGTAGAAGGATATAATCTGGAGTCATTCGACCGCCTACTTTTCTTTTTCAAATCTTTTTTGTCAACAGAACATATTGTACTTTAGGTTGTAAATTGACATCAGATTCGTCGTACCAGGTACAGAAAACAGCGTTGCTGATACATTAACGTGAATAGAAATTAACTCTTTCGAAATTTTCAACTTTGCTAAATTACAATCCGAAGTTGATGAATGAAAATTTCTTTTAGAAACTTGAGCTCAAACTCACCTAGTTTACAATCTCTTCATTCGTAATATCTCTTTATGTATGGCCCCTGATAAATCACAACATTAATCAGTAAGTGCCAACAAATTAAAATTTAATTTAAATTAATACAGTTTTCGGATATTGACAACCGCTTCACTAACGCACACATCGGAATCGTCTGCCCTCTGTCCATTTGTAACAATTTCAGATACCTTTTAGTTCGTATTGGCAGATATTCAATCTCCAAGCGTTTTTAAATTGTTGGATTGCAGGTTTTGGAATTCCGGTCATTACAGATCGTGATGGACAGTTCCAATTCAACATTTGGAAGGAATTCTGTAAATTATTTGGTATCGTATATAAGTCCACAATGTAACGATTTGGTAGAGCGTCTCAATAGACAATTTAAAGACTCGATCAGAATGAGCAACCATTCTAGAGAATGTTCCTTTAACTTTATTTGGAACTCGTACTTTTTTTAAATTATGGCTTTCGGCTACTACATCTGAATAAGTCTACAGTACGGCCTTTCTTATTAAGGCTCAAATTTTATTGACCTGAATGTCAAGATGAGGACGCTCAGTCCCGCTGTAACTACTCATTGTTATAGAACAGTTTACTCAAGACAGGAAGTCGAGTAAACGCTCGACAGGTCTAATGTGTCAAAAACATTCACAGATTAAGACAAGATCGATAAAAATAGAGCGAGTACCCGATCCTTGCAAATGATCGATCTACTCAAATTTTTCGAGCAGTTTGATCTTTTCCATCCGCTTGATCATTCTCGACCCGCTAGATCTGCTCAGTCTTTGAAGTACTCAATCTTTCCAATCACTAAAACTCAATGATGAAGGATTTATAATTGACTCAAAGTCGTATTTTTATAGACTACGCTTAAAATCGTATTATATCACAAGTGTAGAAAAGTGACCAAATAAACATAAGCCATATTTTTAGGAAAAAATAATTAAATTCATCTATTATAATGAGTTCCTATTAGATAAAAAAATTAGTTAAGTGATTAAGAAGTCAATTTCTCTATTGTTCAAAAACTGACTTTTCCAAAAATCCTTTAATCTATTCATACACTGAAATAATTTTATATTTTCGCCAATCGAAAGCATTAAAACATCGTAAAAACGCAATATTTTCAGCGAGACAGTAGTGCTCATAATCCGCAAGAAGAATGGTGTAATCGCACGCTGAGACAAAATCTCATTTGATAGGCAGCTTCTCGGAAAAACACTCGAGGAATCGATTAGTCGTCGTAATCCTCTCCAGGTAACCACATTAAAGGAAACGCCGATGCGCCGAAAATCGTGCTAACTGTACTGAGCAATTTGGACAATAAAGTGTCTTCTGTTAAGTGGTCGTAATTTTATTGGACGACCGTTTTTGGTACAGACTACTGTCTACGGTAATAAACGATGTATTGTGTACTCGAGTACTTAATAATCCGATTTTTTTTTAAAGATGTAATAACTGGCTTGCTTAATGTAATAATACGCTTGGAACAAAGGGTATGGAAAAGGTGCCGAGATTATTTACTGGAAATCTATCTAAATACATAATTACTTAAATTTAAAAAATTTAAATAAATTTTAGTGTTAATTATTGTCAAAATTTTTGTTTTTTATGTAATCCCCTACAATTTAAACTTTATTTAAGATATCATCATTTAAAAAACTGTTAATCTCCTTTCTTTAATGATTATTTTGCTTATTTTACCTTCTCCTATTGTTTATAACTCGCTCACCTATGTATGTTGCATTATATAATTTATATTATGTAGTTTTGTTTTAAAATTCTCATGTTGTCACTTTTATAGTCGCGTAATTTAACACACACAGTTTTCAAACCAAAAGTTAATTACACAAGACTGAAATGCCGAAGAATTCACTAGAATCCCCTAATGGCGGGCAATCAAATGTGTCTTAATTACTCTGCGAAGACAATATGTTAAATGATTCATGGCGATTACTTGTAAAGTCATCTGAAAGCAATGAGGAAGTGATTGCATTCCTAATGGCATCATTACAAACCGATTCGTGAAACGTTAAATGGACATAACATCAAATCGGAGAGGAGAGTGGCAACTCCGACAAATTTTAACTGTCAAACTTTAATTGTTTGTCATGAATAATCTTTAAAGACAATTTTTATTTTGCATCGATGCCTGTATAAATTAATAATTATAAGAAATTATATATTACAAATTAAGTCATTTAGTTTACTGAGAAAAATGACCTTAAATATAAAAAACCGATAGATAGATACATATATTTATTGACAAATTTTACAATATTTACAATAACGTACTGAATAGTGAATAAGGTGTTAGTGAGTTAATCTGTCAAAAGGCCTGAGGCCTTTCTGCCTAAGAAAATCGATTTTACACAATTCACACATATTTACCGTCATTCTTTGAAACTTGATTTATCATAAAACTTAGTATGTGTTGAATAATTTAACAAAATTTCATTATTTTCTTTTGCATTTTACTGGATGGTAAATCACCGATTAAGTAAACAAACAATTCTGTAAATTCTTTTTTTTGTATATTTTCGCAGTAATTTCGGTAAGATGGATATTGTAAACGGACCTGGAGTGTGTCAAATGAATGGAAACAAGTGGCCCTTCGATTTATTTTGAAAGGATGCCTAAACGTGGGTGGCTGACGGGAAAACATTGCGGTCTCGAGTGTGCCCTCAAGTGCCGATGTCGTGTATACATATCGACCAAAGAAAATATTCATGCCACCGCAATTTTGTAACGCTAGACAACATAAAATAAACAAAACCTACAAATAATTATTGATTTTAATATAAATCTTAACAACAGTTTTATTAAATATAGTTAAAATATTTGTGCCCGTAATTTAACTATAATCAAGATTAATTAACACTACTTTGGTTTATTATTATTCATAGTGAAGAATCAAAAATATCCTAATTTAATTGGACAAGAACGACAGGTCGAAAATTCGTTCATGTTTACATTTTCGCCATCAAATCTAATTATTAATATATTCCTTAATTCCTTTATGGATTACAATATTTACAACTTAACATTCAAGGAATACCTTATAGGTGCCCTAACCCAGGCTAGCCCTCTTAGGTTACCCTAGCTTCTCAATTGGTATAACTTACAAGAGGTGATCCTGTTTTTGCAGAAAATTCCGGATCTAGAGAAGTAAACCTCGAGTAAAAATTCGCAATCCAAGGTGTCAATCGTATCGTGCCGAAGAATGGATGGCCATTTGTTAGTTAGTCCGAATATCTGGCGACCCTCGGTTGGATATAGCCTTCCTGCGGTATGGGAGAATACCCGCTGCACGACTTCCAGAAACCATTAAAAAAAGAAAATTTTCGAAAACAATCAAATGCAATAGTTAAACGTGATAAAACTGATTATTTTTCGATAAATAATTTTTCCGCTAGCTGTAATACTTTTTACTATATTAATTTTTTTAATGTTAAGTCTAGAAGGCCATAAAAATGTATATTTTCAAGTGTAACTTTTTTAATGTTATTAATAAAATATTAATGTTTTATATCAAATTTTATGGTTTTTTATGAGGAATTTAAAAATTTGATTCTATTTTATGTAGTAAAAAGCGTACCATTTTCTCAGATTAAAAAAAGACAGTTTTCAAAATTCTTCAAATTTAATAAATAAATATATTTTATACATTGAATAACAATACATTCATTTAACACAATTATTATTGCATATTTATATAATAGTATCTTACATTTATATTAGGAAAATCAAAAATTATAATTTGTTTGGACCTCGACATTACCCCCCTCCCCTATTTTGTTCGCCTAGTTGTACAATATATAAGTAATGACTGTAAATTGTAAAAACCATATTTGTCATCTACCTGATGAAGCCACTGTGTGGCGAAACAATTGTTGTAGAACAATAAAACGATTTTTTGAAACCTTACATTACGTCAGTGTTTTATTAAGTGTTAAAATTTTAAGTCTAGAAGGCCATGAAAATTTACATTTTTAACCATAACTCCGTTAATTTGACTTATACTATATTAATGTGTTATATTAAATTTTATAGTTTTTTATAAGGAATGTGAAAATTTGATTATATTTTATGTAGTTTAAAGCGTTCTATTTTCTGAGATCAAAAAAGAAAAATTTTCGAAAACTATCAAATGCAATAGTTAAACGTGATAAAACTGAATATTTTTTGTTAAATAAATTTTCCTCTAACTGTAATGCTTTTTACTATATTAATTTTTTAAATGTGAAGTCTAGAAGGCCAAGAAAATTTATATTTTCAAGTGTAACTTTTTTAATGTTATTAATAATATATTCATATTTTATATCAAATTTTATAGTTTTTTATGAGGAATTTAAAAATTTGATTATATTTTATATAGTACAAAGCGTTCGATTAAAAAAAAAGATAATTTTCAAAATTCTTCAAATTGAATAATTAAATGAAATAAAACTACAGATATTTTGTTAAATACACTTTTCGCTAACTGTAATACTTTCTGCTAAATTAAGTTTTAAAATTTTTAGTCTAGAAGGCCATGAAAATTTACATTTTTAACTATAACTCTGTTAATTTGACTTATACTATATTAATGTGTTATATTAAATTTTATAGTTTTTTATAAGGAAATAATAAGAAAATTTTCCGTTTTTAATCTCAGAAAATAGAACGCTTTATACTACATAAAATATAAGCAAATTTTCTTATATTTTATGTAGTATAAAGCGTTCTATTTTCTGAGATTAAAAACGGAAAATTTTCGAAAACTATCAAATGCAATAGTTAAACGTGATAAAACTGAATATTTTTTGTTAAATAAATTTCCCGCTAACTGTAATACTTTTTGCTCTATTAATTTTTTAAATATTAAGTCTAAAAGGCCATGAAAATTTATATTTTCAAGTGTAACTTTTTCAATGTTATTAATAATACATTCATGTTTTATATCAAATTTTATAGTTTTTTATGAGGAATTTGAAAATTTGATTATATTTTATATAGTACAAAGCGTTCGATTTTCTTAGATTTAAAAAAGACAATTTTCAAATTTAATAAATAAATGAAACAAAACTAAATATATTTCGTTAAATACACTTTTCGCTAACTACATTATTTTTTGTTAAATTCAGCTTTTAAATTTTAAGCCCGGAAGGCCATGAAAATTTATATTTTTAACTATAACTCTGTTACTTTGTTTAATAATATATTCATGCGTTATATTAAATTTTATTGTTTTTTATAAGGATTTTGGAAATTTGATTATATTTTATGTAGTACAAGGCGTTTTCTGAAATTAAAAATAGGAAATTTTCGAAAAGTATCAAATGCAATATTTAAACGTGATAAAACTGAATATTTTTTATTACATAAATTTTCCGCTAACTGTAATACTTTTTGCTCTATTCATTTTTTTAAATTTTAAGTCTAGAAGGCCATGAAAATGTATATTTTCAAGTGCAACTTTTTAAATATTATTGATAAAATATTCATGTTTTATATCAAATTTTATAGCTTTTTATAAAGAATTTGAAAATTTTGTTATATTATATAATATATTCATGTTTTATATCAAATTTTATAGATTTTTGTGAGGAATTTTGTGTAGTACAAAGTGTTGCATTTTCTTAGATTAAAAAAAGATAATTTTCAAAATTCTTCAAATTTAATAAACAAATGAAATACAACTAAATATATTTTGTTAAATACACTTTTCGCTAACTATAATATTTTCTGCTAAGTCTAGAAGGCCATGAAAATTTACGTTTTTACTGTAACTTTGTTAATTTGATTAATAATAATTCATGTTTTATATCAAATTTTATGGTTTTTTTATAAGTAATTTAAAAATGTGATTATATTTTATGCAGAACAAAGCGCCCTATTTTTTTGGATTAAAACGTGATAAAACTGAATATTTTTTGTTAAATAAATTTTCCGCCAACTGTAATACTTTTTACTGTATTAATTTTTTTATATATTAAGTCTAGAAGGTCATGAAAATTTATATTTTCAACTATAGCTTTGTTAACTTTAGCAGTAAAATATTCTTTTTCGATATCAAATTTTGTAACTTTTTTACAAGGAATTTGAAAATGTGGTTACAATTAATTTTTGACGTATGGAACCTTATAAAAGTTCAAAAATTGTCATATTTTGTAATCTAAAATGTCAAAGATTACAAAAAATTACAATTTATGAATTGGTGTTTTATATCAAATTTTATAATTTTTTTTAAGGATTCTGAAAGTGTGGTTATCTTTTTATGCACAACGTTAAGAATTTTTTAAGATTGAAAAAAATAAAATTTTCGGTTTTTTCAATATTAATGTGATAAAACTTTATATTTATTCTTAAATAAAATTTTATCTGCAATACTTTACATTCTATTGAATTTTTATATTTCGAATCTAGAAGGCCGTGAACATTTACATTTTTAGCCATAACTTTCCTAGTTTTAGGGATAGAATATTGGTGTATAATATCAAATTTCTCATTTTTTAACAAATAATTTGAATTTGAAATAATTTTGGGTTTATTTTTTTATTGTACAAAGTTGAGTACATTTTAAAGATGAAAAAGATAAAAATTTTGATTTTTTTTCAACGTAAATGGTTAAATGTAATAAAACTCTACACTTATTGTTAAATAAATTGTTCAATATCTGTAATATTTTATATTCTATATGTACATTTTTAGCTATTTAAGATTGAAAAAATTTAAATTTTTGATTTTTTTCAACACAAATGTTTAAATGTATTAAAACTCTACACCTATTGTTAAATTAATTTTTCGCTAACTGTAATACTTTTTATTCTATTGAATTTTTATGTTTCGAATCTAGAGGGCTGTGAAAATGTATGTTTTCAGCTATAACTTTTTTAGTTTTTCTCATAAAATATTGGTGTTTAATATCGAATTTCTTAATTTCTTACAAGGAATTTGAAAAATTGGTTTATATTTTTATTGTACAAAATTGAGCATTTTTTAAGGTTGAAAAAAATAAAATTTTGGGTTTTTTCAACGCAAATGTTTTAATGTAATAAAACTCTATACTTACTCTTAAATAAATTTTTCACTACCTGTAATACTTTATATTCTATTGATTTTTTATATTTCGAATCTAGAAGGCCGTGAAATTTACATTTTTAGCCATAACTTTCCTAGTTTTAGTGATAGAATATTTGTGTTTAATATCAAATTTCTTAATTATTAACATAGTATTTGAAAACTGGGTTTATATTTTGTACTATACAAAATTGAGTATTTTTTTAAGGTTGAAAAAAATTATATTTTTGATTTTTTTTTTCAATCTAAATGGTTAAATGTAATAAAACTTTATACTCTTAAATAATTTTTTCTCTACATGTAATACTTTATATTCTATTGATTTTTTACATTTCGAATCTAGAAGGCCGTGAAAATGTACGTTTTCAGCTATAACTTTCCTAGTTTTAGTGATAGAATATTGATGTTTAATATCAAATTTCGTAATTTTTTACAAAGAATTTGAAAATTGGGTTTATATTTTTTATTATACAAAATTCAGCTTTTCTAAGGTTGAAAAAAATAAAATTTTAAATTTTTTTAACACAAATGGTTAAATGTAATAAAACTCTATACTTATAGTTAAATAAATTTTTCTCCACCTGTAATACTTTAAATTCTATTGATTTTTTATATTTCGAATCTAGAAGGCTGGGAAAATCGGCTATAACTTTCCTAGTTTTAGTGATACAATATCAAAATTACATTGAAATATGAGTAATTATCCTTAAATAACCTTGAATGACCATCATTCGATAAAACTGAATGATCATTTTTTGACCTTGAATGATATTATTAAAAATAGAGAGAAATTGATTAAATTGCTTAAAATAGTGTAAGCATGATATTAGATATTTCAAAATACAATCATTTTATATTAAACATTTAAAACCCTTAAGGGAAAAGTACATTAAGTGAATTGATAAATTACATCCCTAAATTTCATACATAGTTTTTGGCATCTAAGCAATGAGCGAACGTTTCCAATATAAATTTTATTGCACCAATTCTGAGAAGCAAAAAAATAAAAACTGGCTGTACTTATAAAATCTTTGTTGGAGGATCATTGGGGGTTGCGTCTAAATCATTCCAAACACGGGGTGCGCGTATTGTCGCCCGAAAGAGGATTATCATTAGGGGGTTATCCCCGAAAATTAGGGCGCATCGTTTGTCGGTACATCTTTGTCAAAAAGGTGGGACCGCGGGACGTCCGAATCGGGTCCTAGGTGAGAACTTTCCGTACAGGTGTTAAATTAACATGAGGAATTCCTTCCATCGCACATTTTTCATCGAAAAACGTAATTTCCTAATCGTTAAAAATTTTATTCGATATAATTGTTGATTAAGAAAATATTTATACTAATCTCAAAAAAAAATTTAAAAAACTGATATACTGACAAAATTAATACAAATTTATTTTCTTAATTATAATTGTTACTTTCTCAATTTAGAATTTTGTTTTTTTTTATTTATTTCTTAATTTTTTTGTATTTCATATGGATGTTTAAAATTTTTATTCTTGGCATATTTTCCAAGTTTTTAATCAATTAATATTATCGAATATTTTTGTGATTTTTTTACAATTTTTAATAAGAACAGTTTAACATCAAGGAAGAAATTGTTTTTATTTAAATTTACTTTAATTTGATGATGGTTGCGATCGTTACTACGTGGTAATCCATTCAATGCCTGTTTTTATTTAATAAATATTATTATTTAAACAGAAACTTATGATTATTTAATGTAAAGTATTAAAAACACATTTTTCTACATTTTTAATATTATTTTTTTACCTGATACATATTTCGGATGCATTTTTACCATTATCAATTTCTTAATGTTTAAACCAGAAACTTATGCGCATTAACGATAGCTACGTGTACGTCATAAATAGATTTATGATAGTTAACGATGGATTTTTATTATTTAAGCCTTCAACCTGGAGGGATTACGATTTTCCTGAAATCGGGTTGCATAAATTTGGGCCAAATCTAACACTAGGGAATTGTTTTGCCGATAGGGGATTATCCCTCATGGATAATCCCCGACATACCGGCGGAATCTTTGTCGGTACATCTGCATCAAAAGTTAGGTCAGCGGGAGGTTAATCCGTACGGCACCGTAAAAGGTTCCGAAATTTAGGTAGACGAAGGAGTAATTTTGGTATTAAAATTTCCAGATTATCCACCATCGAAACTTTTAAAACAATTATAATACTTCGAAACGTGATGAAATTGTATCTTGAAAATTTATTCATTGTTGAGGCGTTAAAAATCAATTTTCAATATTAAGATAACGACAATGTCATATTTTCTCCACCTGAAAAAGCCAAACCAAATTTGAAAATCTGACAGTGTCGTTATTTTAGTACATATCTTGAAAAGTTTTAATATATTAGAAACTTAAAAATGACAAGCAGTTCAATTTGTTTGTTTTGTAAAAAAACTGAAAATTTTTTAATATTTTGATTCCAAATAGCAAATTGTGTTTGCTTAAAAATTCATATCAAAAACCAATTTAAAATTCGTTAAAAATATTTGTTTAAATTTGATTTAAAATATTGATGATTTATTTAGAGAATTACTAAAAACAATGAATTTTTGTATTATTATTTATTATATATTCGTACAGTAAAAATAAAATAAATTAAAATCGATTACATAAAAAATAAAGCAAAATGTAATTTGCTACAAAAAACATCCAACTTAAAATGGCTGGAATTTCACGAACAGAAATGAAAATTCGGTAAATTGGCTCTAAATTATTGAAAACATAACAAAACGCAATTAAACGTTTTTTAAGCATATTCAATATTTTAAACAAAAATAGTTTTACTTCAAAATATAATATTATAACCAATCAGTTACAATTTTCTATGAAAAAAAAAAAATAGTTGAAAACATTGTAATTAATTATAATTGCTCAAAACAAACAAAAAAAAACAAATGAAAATTCCTAAAAAATCATTTTAAAAGTTTTAGCACTTGCTTGAAACAGATTAGTTTTTTCAAAATTAAATTGTGATTTCTTAAGGGAAAATAATTTAAAAAAAATCAATTTGGTTGACAAAATTAAATTACTAATTTAAATTTTGTAAAATTATATTGAAAAGTTGAATAATCATTTATTTTTTCCAAATGAAACCGTTGAATTTGTTAGAAGTTATTAAAAGCAGTTGAAATTTGACAAAAAATGAAATTCGAGAAAAACAAAACCGAAAATGTGAAAAAAAGGGTGTAGCACAAGTGGAGTTATTCGGATTGGTGACCGATACCATTTGCTATTAGGATAATGGCACTTTAGAGTAACGAAGGTGATCCTTTAAAGTAAAAAGATCATTTACACACGTATAGATAAACAAACAATACGACGGGAGAACCACGTGGTCGATAGATAATCATAACTACTACCAAACATTTTTAAACCAGAATCCTACTTTAGGAACCTGAAAGAATATATCTTACAAATCAAAAAATAATTCCTTGTTTATTATAATTGAATCAGCGTAAATTTAAATGAATTGTTCATAATCTCTCTCTCCATATTCAGTCACAAGCTGTTTAACGAACAATTCTAAAGAGTCTCTCTGATGACAAAAGTGGTATTGTAGTATTAATCAGTACCTTTCTTCCTTTCTTAAAATACCAATTAAATCCTCTATTATTTCTTTTAAAAAAATCGCATTTCGTATCAATAAAACTCTTTTCAGTCTTATATCTGAGAATTCACTGCTCTCTGGAATTCTGGAATTATCCCATATTCTTCGTCCACTCTACTCTTTTAGTTGGTGGTTTTAATTATCATATAATTCAACTTAACGGATCTCATTCTAATCCAGCTGGTTTAACCCTTAACCAAGTAATTGGCTCTTATAAGTTGTTATGTGTCAAACATGACTTAAAGAGTTTAATTAAAGTACTCTCCTTAGAGAAAAAGAAGCCAAATTCAATAAGATAGTAGTGAACCTTCATCATAAAGACTTTCTGTGGCAGTAGTGTCATCGATGCAGGCAAGAGTGGAAGAACATTTTATTATGAACTCAAACCTTTCCATGTGTAAACAAATTTTTTGTAAGAATTTATTGTTATTTTTGATTTTATTATGTAAGCACAGTGTATAAATAAATACTACTAATACTACTATTCTCAATTTATTTATCTATTTTTCCCCATTTTAGCTACCCTTTCTCTTTCTTACACTCTTCATGGTACTTTTGGTTAATAGTTAATAGTTTAGTTTATTAACGGGCGAACCTTTTTCGTTTACAAATGATATACAATCTACATGAACGATGACTTAAATATACAGATTTCTAAAAGAAAACTAAAAATCGTACTTATAACTAATTAACAAAATGTGTGAATGACTTAAATATAAACATTTAGAAAACATAAATATAAATAAATAAAACGTACTTATAACCAATTAACAAAATGTGAACTAATATGATAACTTTCCACTGTTTACCGAAGTCTGTTTCTCATATCCCTCTAATCCTATCCACTATCAACACTAAACTCACCGTCATAACTTTCAATTTTTATATATATTCCTTAGATCTTAATTCATCTCTTGAAGACGAAGACACATATACATCATTTACCGATAAAATACATAACGCTGCTGATCACTGGATTTCTTATTATAGTTGCAAAAGGCCATTAAGCAGTACTTCCAACATAGGACTAGTGAATTTTCTTGTCAGTTTGAAGTTTATTTAACACATTCCGAAATCAAGTGGAAAATAAGCATCTAAATGCTAAACAAAATAAATAACCAATACAGATTCGTTTGGAATAGCGGATGAAGGTATTGGTTTGAATGAAAGAACATTTAATGCAAATGAATTCTATGCTGACAAAATTTGTATTTTTTATATGTATGTACTTTTTTGTACCATTTTTTGTTAATATTCTTTTATAAAGCATGTATGATAAAGACAAATATAACATAACATAATATATTGAAGCTAAGAGAGCAATTGTCCTCTCTAAAAATACGATTCAATAAAAAATGTTGTGTGAACCCCATTCTCATACAACCTCATTATCCACAGTGTGGAAGATCATAAAAATTTACAGAATATCCTTTCTTCCCCTTGTAACTAAACAACCGTACATATGTATTAGGTATTTATTTATTCAACATGCTACAAAAGATTCTAATAGTACACATAATAATAATCTACAAAAATTTTGATCGTATTTGGAAAAGCTTGAATTCACAAAATATGTGTCCTTCCATTCACACTCTCTATTCTTCTGGTATCAGTTGCTCTATGAAGACTTTCTTGATGATGATTCATTCAGAAGCCCTTAATAGTTTCTTAGGTAACCTCCCTCCCCCTTTTGTTGAACCTTGTGCCTCTTTTGATTATCTAGAATCAATCCCTTCTATTCTCTCCTACAATTTTACTTTAGCAGAACTCAATGCTTCACTTCACTTTAAAGATTCCTCTCCTGGAAAGGATGGAATAACATAGTTCATGATACAACACCTTATATTTTCAGGAAAACCAACTCTTCTACAAATTTTTAATGTACCATTTCACAATCTTGAAGTGAGCGAATAATATGCCCTTACTTAAAACCCGGGAAAGATTCTTCATCTCCTCTTAGCTAGCGTTCCTCATATATACGGAACACATTTGAGCTCCTCATAAAGAATATGCTTGATTAGTGGGTCGAAAAATTACCTTCAATATAATTTGGATTTAGAAAAGGTAAAAACACGTTAGATAATATTGTAAAACTCACATTTGAACTCCACAGTTACTTTGTTCCTCGATATCTCTGCAGCCTTTGATGCAGCCATCCCCTTAATTTTAATAGAAAGATTAAATTCGTATCAAAAACTAATTTAATTAAAGTTATTAGGTCGCTTGTAAAACATAAAGTTCTTTTACTTAAACAGGATACATTTTTTAGCAACCCCCATTACTTCTTTATTTGTCTCCCTATTCTTAGTCCATTCTTATTCATCCTACATACTGTACAGTACAATATGCAGACGATGTTATTCTATATTGTTCCGAAAATTATGTTCACTATACAATAGTATTAACAAAAATTTCAAAATATCATGTTTACTAAAAAAGAGTCCTCCCTAAATTCCAGTTATATTATAATAACTCTCCTATACCCAAATTTTATAACATTACATACCTATATCTTTACTTAGATCCCCCTCTCTTTCTCTCTCTCATGGAAACCTCACATTCAGTATCTTGAGGATAAAGTGTTCAAAATATTATAAACATCCTTTAGACACTATCCTATAGGTGATGGGGAGCAGACCCTGTGACTCTTCTCATATTTTATAAAGCCCTTATTAGATCACATATTGAATATGGTTAGATAGTTATTCCCGCTATTTCTAAACAACGAAGCTATGATATCTTTTCCTTCTGGTGCTATAGAAGGAGAAAGTTGCATACCTCCAATAATTTTACGTGCTTTCTTTCTTTCTAGTAAGTATGTTTTGAAATTTTTTGGTATAGGCTACTTTCCGATCATTAAGTTCCTAAAAAGATACAATCTACATATGTTGAATGTTTTGTCATTACTGATTTTAACGTTCTAAAGTTACAGCGAAAGGTAGAAGCCCCACACCGAAAGGTAGACGGGAACAGATACAATCTATACTCACAGCTACAAGCAAACTTCAATTCGCATATGTTGAATCTTTTGTCATTACTGCTTTTAACGTTCTAAAGTCACACCGAAAGGTAGAGGGGAAAATGATTAAATAAATAAAGTCACCATCTCTTCCTTGTTATTCGTTCTCTTATTATAGTCACTTTACCCTATAAAGATTAGCTTGGACCTAGGTCTCTCTAAAACATCCCTAGTCTCTCCCAACCCACTTATTAACTCATCATTCCTTTCCCTAACCTCTGACAAGTGGTCAAGCTGAATACATTGCTTCTCAGATGGTTCCAAATTACCCTTCCTGAAATCTCTTCCCTTGAATTCTGAATTTTTCTCTTAAAATTCTGCCCAATTACTCAATAATTATTACTGAACTGTCAGCCAACAAGGAGTGTTTAGTATTTAGGTAGCTAATCAACACTAAACACTCCTTGATGGCTACCAGTTCAGTAATAATTATTGAGCAATAACACTATGTAATCTACTTTAAAGCCGCAATACAATCTATTGAAAGAACTTACATAAACCAATACCGAAAAATTAATTCAACGAAAATCCGAACCATTTATTATCATCTCGCCACAATTTATGGAATGATATTGCCGATAGAACTGCTAAATCTGCCCAACATCTCTCCAAACATAATTTTTAGACATCAAGACTATTTTAAGGTTTTATAAGATAGTATACGCTTAAAATGGCAGTCGTCTTGGTAGGTACTTTAGATATTTTAGACTCCATCCAAAAATTCCTTTACGCCCTTCCTTTTTTAACTAAAAAACCCTTGGAAGAAGATTTATCGCTTTGATGGTAAGAATTAAACTGGCTCAGAACTCCTCATCCCCATTTTGAAAAATAGGAAAAATTATACCATCGAATTGTTAATGCGGAGAATTTGGTAAGCTTAACCATATGTTTTTCTTTTACTAAAACACTGACGCAGTTTCAGGTTTCAAAATTGTTTTGTAATGTTCTACAACAATTATTTCGCCACACAGTAGATTCATTAGGTAGATGATAAATATGACAATAAAAATAATTTTGAAACCTTACAATGCGTCAGTGTTTTATTAAGTGATATATTCATTCATCAACACATTTTATAAAAAATTTTGTGTCAAATTTAAAAACAAAGATATATATGAAAAATGTATGCAATAATTATATTTCGGAAACGAATGATAACTAATTTATGTATGTATATATTTCAGTACAAATTAAGTAGATGGTGATAAGGAATTTGTATATACAATATTGATAGCCAAACCGTGGTAGTGAAGGATGAATTGCTTGTATTTTTTTTTCTTCGTGTTCGGCCTTTTCGACTCCTTTTATTGCCGTTTCGATATCGAACACTCTGGTAGTTCAAACACGCCATCGACAAGTTAAGATATAGATAATGTTTTCAAGTGCATACGAAATGTATCTGCAAGACACTGAAAAAAAAAAAAACGATGAAAATGACAGAAAACATATTGGATCTGGTTGTTAATGTAAACGGCGCCTCAAATTCTACTCAAAATTTTATATGGCAATTAAATTCTCACTTAATCCGTGGTTTTTTATGTTAATTAGAAGGGTTAATTGAACACTCGGTTTTGTTAAACTATTTTAGATAATGAAAGGAAATCAAGTGTTTAATTAACCTTGTAATTTATATTGCATATAATTAAGGTGAAACCAGTGAACTCCGCCCGTGATTCTTGCTGTCTAAATTTATGTAGGTGTTTCATTAATTTTTGTATTTTTTGTAAATGTATTATAAGCAAGAAGAACAAAGTTATAAAGAATAAAGGTCTATAGATATATATTTTTTAATTGAGACTTTAGTTATTTGCTAATAATGTATCCCCTCTTTTCTACTTCTGTAATTCATAAAGAAGAGCAATAAAAATAATTTAATTTTAATAATATTTAACCAAATTAAAGAAAAAGATTTAATATACCGCAAATCCTTAACGCGAAGTCTTGATTAGTCACCGTCTCATCGGTGATCAAATATTTGTGCCTCGAATGCTAATTGCAGTGTGACAATGTATCGTTAATTGTGATGTTATCAAAAGGTACAAAGGATGCGATTTAGCTTAATGATTTTCGAGCTATCACCGGGCATCGTTTCGCCGTCTGGCCGATAACGTTCTAAATGTGTGTTTTGGCACCATAAAAGTAAATTCGAAAATCGATTAGGAAATGCAAATTTTACACTAGTCATTTGTGTTTGTTTAAGGACGTGTATTGTAATTGGTGTGTGGAATTTACTATATCTAACAAAATATTACGAATGCTTTTGAATTTTCATCTGTATTTGGTTATGATTATTTTATAAACAATTATTAGTCAATTAAAACTTTAATTATAATTGTTTAATCGATAAGTAACCTTACTAAAAAATGTTTATTGTTTTTATTATGTGCGTCCTTTTTTAATACATTGCTTATACTGATAATCCCACTTGTTTATAATTATTTATATTATGTAATATAAATATATTAAATTTTGAATAATTCGTGATACATTAAAAAAAATAATATAAAAGTTACAATAAACTAATTAGAGTAATTTAGCGTACTAATTCTAAGTAGTGAATGTAATAATCACTAACGCACAGTTGAAAACTAAATCTAGTTCAAAGCCTACTATTTTTTTTTTTTTAATTAATATTATACAGGGTGAGTTTTTTTAGATGTTCTCTATGGGAATCTCGGAAACTATAAGAGATAGAAAAACGGTTAAATGGGGAAAGATGTATAGTTTTAAGAGACGAATAAAATTGCACTTTCAAGGTTTTCATAAAAGTAAAGGGTAACTAGATATTTTGAAAAAAACTAAAAAGTCTCAATTTTTTCAAATCAATATATCTCATTTATTATGACAGATAGAATAAAACTGTAAAAGACAAAGTTGCAGATAATTTTATGCTTTTCATTTGTGTTGCTATATTGTTGTATGTGTATTATTTATTATTATTTATTGCTTCGTAATTGGAGATTCAAACTCAAATTTAATATTCATCACACGACAGATAATGGGGAATTATTTATTTTGTTTTTTATTTAATAATCCAATTAATTAGTGACTATACTTTTAGCAATCCAAATTGCCATTAGAAAACTAACTTAAGACAATAATATAGATAATTATATTATTCGTAATAAAAATTATGAAATCAACGTAATTAAATGTTTGTAATTACCGTAATTTGTAAAATAGCAAGGATTTTATAAAAATAATATTATTATTTATTTATAAATTGCATGTTTAACAAAAAGTTGACAGCGGTGGGATTCGAACCCACGCCCTTTCGGACTGGTGCCTAAAACCAGCGCCTTAGACCGCTCGGCCACGCTGCCTTGTGTAAAAATTAATTTCGTGTAGCATTTAATACTATCGGTGTTATATAATTAATTACTAATAAAAATAATAAATTTTATCTAAAAAAAAGTCATTCTGATGCATCAGTTTTTAAATGTATGAATGATTTGTTTTAATTACTACAAAGCAAATTGTAAATATATGTTAGAAGATAATTTTTCGCTTTGTTAAGGGATTTAGGATTTTTTAAGTATATTATTTATTATGTTTTGTTATTTAGTGAAAGGTTTTTGAGTTTTAGTTTATAAGCAGTATAACGTGTTAATTTCAGCTATTTTCAGAAATTTTAATCTATTTTTTCTGCCTTGCACATCTCTTAAGGCATTATTTCAATAATAGAAAATTAGAAGTACTTTTAATTATTACTCATCCGCATAGGCAATTAACAATTTATAAGGTAAGATTAGCAATCTACTAGGCCAATAAACAAATTTAGACATATAAATGTGTCATATAAAAAGTTAAGATTTTCATATACAAACTTTTTGCTCATCCATCACTTAATCAATAAGGTAAATATTGAAATAAAACAACAAAGTTTTAATTTAGATCATCTTCTATTGTTGATCACTGCAACATGTTTCACTAAAATGAAAATATATATATTTTTTGTTTGTTGAGGTAAATAATTATTTTTTAACAAATCAATAAAAATTATCAAGTAGCCATCGGCATGTTTAGAACGGTGTACCGTTCCATTAAACGTAAAGTGGCGTAGAATGGTATCTATCAAACTTAAGGGTTGCGCCACGGCGTCGGGGCGGGAAGTCTTTAGTGCGGCAATTATGTGAGGCTAGACTTTTTAAATGGACGCACGCTAAAATCGGCACCTAAAGATAATGAGTATGCAAACCGAACGTCCATTGACGATACCACCTTTAGGGCCCCTCATGGCCCTTTCAGCCGTCTAGGCGCATAGTGCACTGGCGACACCGTTTCGGGTGGCGCCCGGCTTTCGGCCAACAACAACTTTTAACACTTGCGGAAGACAGTCAAGAGGGGCGCCCCCCGACTAGCACGCACACCGGAAATACCACTCGACGTTGTAACGATTAGCCATTACCTGAGATTTACAATTCCCCGGACAATTTTTATCTGCGGGTCTAAGTACCTTTTGCAGATTGTAAAAATTTTTTTTTCCTGTTCCGGATTTTCCATTTCCGTTCGTCAATTGGACGTCCTAAAATAATAAATCAGATTGTTAGAACCATTCTCAGTATTTATTAACGATTGTATTAAAATTGATTTTAGTGCTTTGAGTAATTGTAATTTAAATTTATTCTTGTTTTTTATCAATGCCAATATAAATTATCATTTGTGTTTCCTAACGTTTTATGTGTTATTCAATTACTTTAATGCTTCTAAAAATTTGAACTGATTTTTAAAATCATCTATCGCTTATTTAAACAAACAATAAAAACTATTTTCACTCGAACAGCATTTGTCAATAGTCAACTAATTTTATCCTAAGCCGATTGTGCTTTTTGAATGTTTTTAAAGGAAACGTTTGAATTTTAACTTGTTATGAGTCAACGGATTCCGAGATAATCTGTAAGCTTTGTGCACTCTTTTTTCTACAAAATACAAATTGTTTAAATCCCCTCCTGAATCTGATCTTGTGGATAGTTTTGATTTTTGTCATGAAACGATCAATTGAAGACGATTGTGTTTCGAATGTTTTTAATTGATTTGAACTTCTCATAATTCAATCAATTCCGAGATAATCTCTAAGCTTTGTACATTTTTTTTCTACAAAATACAAATTGTTTAATTTCTCTACTGAATCATTTTGGAAAGTAAGTAAGTAAGTAAGTAAGTAATTTATTCTTGTGGATATTTTTCATTTTTGACATGAAACGATCAAATGTATAAAATATTGTAGATTTATTCGAGAGATGCAGAATTGAGGAAGCTTCCTCCTTCCTCCTTCTTTCTTTCTGGATCTTTTCCATTTGAAAATTTATTTCTTGGTTACTTCCACTGTTCTTCAAACTCTTCCTTCAATTGTGTCGAATTTTCAGCGAGCATCTTCTCCAACTCATCATTGTCGAATTTCCCAGGGCCTTTAGAGCGTCGTTTTGGTCGTTCAGACAGAAATCAGCACTTTTAAAGTAAAGCAAAATACGCACACAAGTATTGATTGTGCTGAAAACAAAATAGTGGTTCCGCCCGGGATCGAACCGGGGACCTTCTGCGTGTAAAGCAGACGTGATAACCACTACACTACGGAACCAGGTAAAAAATAATACAGGTTACTTCGATTATAATAATATTTATTTAATAAATTATAAAAATGAAGTATTTCAATTAAAAAATTTCAATATCTTTTAAATTAAAGAGTACATAACTAATTATTATTATTATTATGTTCATATTCCTACCAAATCTTTAAACATCCACCTTAATCCTTTTATTAGGTAAATTTATAATCAATTTCTTCATAAATCATTTTTATTTAAACTGTACATTTCGATTATAAAGTGACCATTATTATAACAAGTTTAATTGTAGAGGCGTTTACTTTGTGGTACACATCTTGAATCCTTCTTCATTATATAACACGTTTATTAATTAAATCCTTCATGTAAATCAAGAACGAATTTCTATAGTTAAATTTATATTTAAATTACTTACTTAAGAGCTTAACTGTAATTTATAAAATTAAAACTAATGCTGATATTTTCTATTGCAAATAATACTATGAATTTGTTTTGAATATTTGGTTGCATAAACAGATAATGTTTGAATATACCGGGTTTCTCATTAATATTGGAAAATGGCTTAACCAATGATAAGAATATGATGATTAACACAATTTCTCCATAACTAAAAGTTTACGGTTAAGCCAGAATGAGTTAATTTTATTTAAATCAATTATTAAATCGTGTACTTGAACAGTAACTGTACGTAAAAATTTTACGTTTGCATTCTTTAGCATTACATTTTGCTTTTTCATTTTGGAATCTTTATAATAAACCACGGCGCCCTTTTACACTGAGTGCAGCGTGACGCGAAAATTATCTACAATTGCAGGCTAATTAGGGACCGGAAATCGGTCGCTCACAACGGACCTTCAAAAGTGCCTGCGACAACTCTGATAAGAAATTATTAATGGTTTTCCGAGTTGCCAGGTAAAAATTACTACCGCTAAGACGTCATTTTACGTAAAAGTCATGAACAATAACAAGCCACCGTTATTGAAAGAGCTGAAGAAGTTTACATTTTGAATCTTGCAGGCGCCACATCTGTTTTCACTACAATAAATGAAAAGGTTTGCTAAAATTATCAATTATTAATTTCAAACCTAAAAAAATCTGATATTTTATACAGGGAAAGTAAAAGGAAAAATATTTAACAATCTCAATTTATTCAATAAATATTGCACATATAAAAACTGGCAATTATAAAAATAAAATGTTCTTCACAACGACACAAACGGTAACTATTTAAGTAGGACATAATTCTTTAGGGGACTATATATACTTAAGTAACAATATTAAGATTTTTGGCACTTTTTAACATGATAAAGCTAGGTGATATTAATACTATGTCTATTTGTCTAGGGCTACATAATCTCTGTGACCTTATCATTTTAATTAAATTGAATTTAAGTTATATTTATTTGGGAAAAAAGTATGCAAAAATGCTAAACTATTTAAAAAAATACTATTAAGCACCGCTACCTCAAGAGTACTACTTTTAAGTCTTTCTTTGAAATAATATTCGTAAAACCCGAGTATTGTTTAAAATATATCACGAATGCGAAGTCTTTAAATATTTATTTTTTTGTCTTAATAGTGTTTTTTTTTTCATTAATTCAAAATATATCACGAAGGTAATGTCTTTATATATAATTAATATTTGTGAATCAATTTATTATCACCTAATAGATAATAACAGATAATTTTATTCAATCCAATTTCACGCGCAAGTTTTACTTTTCAACACGCTTAATACGATTTAAACGTAAATCGTTTTTAACGTAGCAAATATTGATAATAAGATAATCCTCAACAAATTTCCTTCAACTTTACAATCTAATTTCCAATCATTGAGGATTAAAAAAAGCTTTGCGTGAATATTCAAACAATCTGTATACCTTGAATCAACCGTCCCAAACTGTTAGTTCTGTAATGTCCAGGCCTACCCTGTTCGATTTGTTCCCTAAGCATTTCTAATTCTTTGATATCAGAAACCGTGGTCTCGTACTTGTGTGTAACCAACGACCTGTAGAAATGTATTGCGAAAGCTATGAATACGAACAAAACCGGTATCAAAATTATCGTTGCCGTCCACTTGATGTAAGTGGGGTGGATTTCCCAAAATTTAACCAAACACAGTATGGCAATTTCGGTTAGGAACAACAACAGTCCGATCAGTGTTGAGAACGCCCACGCGGTTTCTATGTACCAATACAACCGTTCGTGTGGACTTTCATCCACCAAATTAATCGCATCCAGATTACAAATGGCTTCGATGTGTGGTAAGATGCATGTGCTTATCATTAGAGCTAGTAAATGTACTGCTACTAGTAAGGTTGTGATTACTGCGTAGGCGATAAGTACACCGCTTGGTATTTGGGTGTTGGTTTCTATTTGTAGTTCCACCATGGCGACCATCGCGAAACCAGAGAGGAGCGCTGATGTTTTGCTCGAAGCTTTCAACTTGGCTCGGCTTAGATGTAACTTTCGCCATGATAAGTATCGTGCGGTGTGTAGGTCATCCCCGTTGATCGACATCATGCACTGAAACAGAAATTAAAAAGTGTTCAGTTTAAGTTAAATTAAATTATACCATGATGATAATTAAAAGATTTTTTAATATGCAGAAATACTAACTTTATGGTGAGACCTTAAGCACAATTTTGTAGTACTGGAACAGTCTGCTCCAGATTGACTTAGAATTGTCGATCTTGTACTCCAAGTAGTCATGTGACGTTGGGGTTCTGCAAAAATTATACTTTGAAATAAAATTGTAAGACAAATAATTCATTAAAATTAAACCATAAAAGAAAACAAAACCTGATTTATGAAATAAATTTATAAATATGTAATTATCAAAAAAAAGTAAATGATATGGTTTTTGAATTATTAACTTTTTTTGGTTAATTACCTAAATATAAATTTAGAAAGTAAGTAAAGTAATTAAATCTACATAGAAATCAGTTTATTATCATCTTTTTTATTTGTTTAACTCACACCAACAACCTAACAATTGCGTGCATAAAATATAACCCCCTGCAAATTTGACTGATTGATACAAATTCCCATGCATATAAATACTGATATTAAAAACCATTTCAATACGAACAAGACCTTGTATTTGTATTCGACAAAAAACATGCAAATTCAGCATATATTTAAACATAACTTACTCAAACTAATTACGGGTTTCGGCGTTCCCATCGTATAATAACGAACACACAAAAAATAAGTACTTTAAAGCGGACGAAACTGGACACATACTTTGAAACAATTTAATGAACCTAATTGTTTGAGATCAACACCAATTAGGCGGAGAAACGCGCGCATTACAATCGATTCGCGAAATAAATACAATTGATTAAAGCTGAACCATTGTTTATGCAAGAGACTGTACGAAATGATAAAATTACGTTTTGGTTTAAGAACTATTTAATAATAAATGGTTACTTTCACTTAGTTCATTAAAAATGCATAAACTAATCACCATCTAAAGACTAAGCATTATTAGACATAATTTATGATAAATTTACCAATTTAAAGGCTACAGTTTTATATTTTAAAACGTATTCGAAATGATTCATTCATTACAATAACGATGTGTATTATTGGAATTACACGTATATAAAAAGGCTATTAGTCTTTCTTATTAGATTTTAAAATTATTTTTTCATATAGAAATGTGCAATTAGACAATAAAAATAACTTGTTTTGAACACTTTACATATTTAATTGTAAACATATTTAAAAACTATGATGAGTGATAAATAATGTAACTTACTTTTAAAACAAACATTACTGCTTCCACGCAAATTTTAATCCAAATAGGTAATTGCTTTTACACATTTTAGAACTACACCTGAATGTGCACTCGCGAATAGCGGACAATGTGTAATGCGAAAACGAGGAATATCGCCACATAATTGACTAATCGCGTGGAAGTGCACAAACCGCGTAAATTTTGAGGGTCACCTCACTGTGGAGAAAGTGTCCATGCGATCAAAACTTAATGATTCATTACCACATATCTGTTTGAAACCAAGTAACCTTTACGACATTAATTTAGTACAATGTTATTCCGATATCACGATTTACGTACAGGAAATAGAAACGGAAAATTCGCTATAGTTTATTTTTCTTAGAAATTTCTACGTTGAACAGTAAGTTTCCGAATGACGCCTATTACAATTTCGTAATGTTTTGTAAGATTTAATATAAAAAATCCTTATCTTATATATTACAGTAACACATCGCACAAAAACATATTAATAATAATTGTGCAAATTTAAAATTCTACACTCAATAGGAACAATCCAACAACAATCCAATTTGATTCACAAAGTTTATAATACATTATCAATTAAAGACAACTATAGTTTCGACCTTTGCAGGTCATTATATATAATGGCTTGTTGGATATTGTTGAATATTCAACACTTGATAATTACTCACAAAGGTCGAAAGTATAGTTGTGTTAATTAATAATTTTGTTTGTGTATATTTTACAATAAAAAGGTCGAAAATACTTTTATTTTACTCTCTATGTAATAATATGTTTAATAAATTAATAATCATCTAATTTATTAATTATTATATGATTATTATTCTATATTATAAGTTTTCTATTTAAACACAAATCTTGTCACATATTTTCTTTATAAAAATAAAAACATTTATATTATTTAAGCAATGAAACTCCTTACATATTTTACATTACAATATGGAATATTTATATCATATACATATACAAGGTGTCCCGTTAATGTGGGGAAATGGCTTTTTTAGACCCTTAATAATATCTATCTTATACGGTTTTCCCACAAAAAAAAATATTTTTTTATCTCGTAAAAATAAAATCTAGTTTTCCATCAAATCGAAAATACATGTAATATCATATCATTTAATATATGTGTTTACATTGTGTGTACATATACATATTATATATCGCAATATCGATTGCAAGTAAGTTACATTAAATTTACGTATTTGCATAGTATACAATTTGTTTATTTTAAAATTCCCGCTAAATATTCGCTATGTTATATCCCAAAAATGCAACCAACATTACCAAACAAAATGCATGTACCATCCTTTGTTTAGCTCTCGTTGATTGCACCGTTCAGCTGATTATCAAAACTTTCTTTCGTCACGGATAATGAGCGCATCTATAAATGTATGTTCATTGGCATTCTTTTTTTATTTGAGGTTATCTCGAAATTTTGAATCAATTTTTAGGTTATCTTCGGGTTTTGATTTATTGGTTTAAAAAGCAAATCATTTGGGTTATTTTAAGGCGTTAATATGAAACTCACTATTTACACATGGTGTGATGGGCAGACACTGAATTTATTTCGCAAACGTTCGTGCATAAGTAGAAAACGCCCACTCACGAGCTATACGACGCAGATTTCAATGCCAAAATGCATTTTTAAGAAAAAATTTAATTCAGCTGTTTGTTTCAATTAAAGTGAAACTAATTAATTGTGTATTTACTGCGTATTCTTACCTGTGCTTGTATTTGTTAGGACTAACCTGTCTGGCTATTGATTTTGGGGTAGGTTTTTGTGTGTGGAATTTGCGAATTAAACTGCACCCGGTAATTTACACTTGCAACTAATAGAACCCGTAACTACCAGTGGGAAAACCTGCACAAAAAGAGTTTTCTATGTAAATATTGATTACTGCCCACATTTTCCTTGATAAGTAGAAGAGTAAATATGCAGTGTTGTTTTATAAATAAAAATATTTGAAAATAAAACTAAAATAGTAATATAAACAAGTCATAAATAGGTAATTAAATGGAACATTTAGTTTTTTTTTATATTAATCAATACTCTTTAAGACCATTTAATGAATATAACTGCTCAATTGTATTATAATTTTAATAGAAATGCATAAATTGTTATGGCTTATTTTTTTTATATAAAATACAAGGAAAGTACTATAATGTTCATATCATCATTGTATTTAAATTTATATTCCTGTTAATTTAATTTTCAGTGCTTAATTAAAGATAATTTTATACAGCTTATTGGTCATTTATTTTTAATATTAATATATTATTTTATAATTCAAGGTAAGAATGTATTATTTATTACAGATAGCTTTTATTTCTACTAAAGAGAATTTGGTACAAAGATCAACGAATTATCTATTAACATAGACAGCAAATACGACATAAATTTTTAACATCAACAATAGCCATTGATGAAATAATTGTATTTAATTAAATAAATCACTTTTAGTACCCACAATTAGTAAGAAAATGCATATATAAATGAAACTCTGGATTTTTTTAAATTTAAAAACATCAAATCAATAAAACCTTTTTAAACAGATTTCACACTTGATTTATAATTCATAAAATCTTTTTTTTTTGTGTTAACTCATAGTAAATTAAAATTGTAAAAGTAGTTTTAAGTATGAATCCTAAATAAAATAGTTTTATCGTTTTAATTACATCACATAAATTCTATCTGTTGCACTGAAAATAAAATTTTATAAATCAGATTTTATTAATTTCCGGCTAGTAGACCTTGAAGGTCTGCACTGATCTCCCTCGAATCCACGGCTTTCACCGCGTCCGTTTGGGCCAACCTCGCACAGCTCTTCTTGTGCATGAACCAGTGTAACCTCTGGCATTCCCTATCGCAGTACGACACGTTTTTACATTTAGCGCATTTCTTCGTCGGCTTCTCCTCCCCGCAGGTTTCACATTTAATGGTGTCATCGGCAAAGGCCCTCTGTCCGTTCACGGCCGCGGAAACTATATTTAAAGCTGAAGGTGGTTTATCGCCTGCTAAAGATGCGACCATTTGTCGGAATAAAGTGCTATCGATGTAAGGAAACTCGCGCACACATTCCCGCAAGAAGGCGTCCAAAAATTCCAAGTTACCATCTTTATTCGCCTTGAGGAGTTTCTTGGAAAACACTTCCACGAAAGTTTTCTCTTCACTAGCATTTGACTCCTTTCTAGCTTTAACGAGTTTTGAGATTTCACCTAGGACGTAGGAAATATAGTAAAATTTGAAGGATAACACCTCGTTCGTGTCCTTCCTCTTCATCTCCTTCTCAGACATCAATTCAAACACCTTTTTGACTTCGTCCACGTTTTCCAAAAGGCCGGGGTACGACTGCAAGAGCATGGCGATTTTGACGGGATGAAGGTTGTACAATAGGGCGAATTTATAGAAACTCTCGCTGATTTCGGGGTTTAGGTAAGGCTTCGTTTGCGAACCCTGTATTTTCGTGTAGTGCTCGATGTCGGCCTTCGGGATGAAGTTGTTTATCGTGCTGACAATGTTGTGGTAGCCTACGAACGACGCTAATTGTGCGGCAGTTCGGTTGATCGAGTTTAAAGTGTGCGTCTTCACGCCGGCGGCTAAGAGAAGCTGGCAGACGTCGACGTTGCCGGAGAGGGCGCCGAAGTGCAGCGTCGTGTAGTCGTGCTCGTGTTCGCATTTGTTCACATCCGCGCCCTAAAATAATAATTAACTTCAATATTATTGTCCAAAACTGCTTATATAATATTTTTGAAACACTTGCTCCTTTAGTAACAACCAGTATAAGTAAAAAAAATGTGCACCATAATAGATGACAACTACAATTAAAAAATTCAATACATTTTCTGTACAGAAATACTGTAAATTCTGCTATAATACATGAAAAATGCCTATGAGGAGTAGGAACTAACGTACTTGGAAATATCTAAAAACACATGAAGTTTTACTAATAAATAAATTTACCATCAACTTAAAAGATATGATATGTATAATATTTGTATTATTCGTTAAAAGTAAATCGAATGATGATTTAATACAATAAATAAGTTTATACTAATGTGAAAAATAAGGTGGTATTTAAACTAATTAAGATTGCTCATATTTGCAACATTATATCAGAAATTAAATGAAATATTTCAATCAACGATAAAATGCTGTTAATATAACAATTTTAATATTATAATCCATTATAGAATTACAACATTTAAACTATGTATAATGATTCCTTAATTTTTATTTATACGATCCTAATTGTACCAAATGAACATTGTGTTTTTATTATGACATACAAAACTGGACGGTTTTAAAAAATTGTTAAAAAATGTTTCATGATTTTGAGACCTTTGCAGAAATTAAAGAAAAAGTCTAAATAATTTTTGATTTCTTCATTTGTTTTTGTTAATTCTTCAATTGTTTCCAGAAAATGAAAAATAAATTTCATAAATTTTAATCCATGTAATAATAATTTTTGGCTTTAAGTAAAAAACGTGGTTATTTGTGATTTACTTCTTCATCTCGAAAAATTATTTCTTAGCCATTTTAGGCAGTCTCACTATTTATAAATCTTACTTTTCTTTGAGTTGCACTAAAATATTTCATTGAGAAGTATTCACCACGTAATTCATCGGAAAAAGATATTACCTTAAACTCATTGCGCACTTTGATAAATTAATGATACGGTTATTGAGAATTTAAAGGATTTTGTGCTCCCAAGTTCATCCAATTTGTAATTTAATGTACAATAAATTATCCATATATCAATGCACTTTACGTTTATCAAATTACTTACCCGTTGTAATAAAATCTTAACCATCTCGGTGTTCCCTCTGTAAGAGGCTTGTTGCAGGGGTGTCATCTTATCATCGTCAATGAAATCGACGTCCTCCTTGAGTATTGCATTGAAGTCCTCCAAGTTGTTAGTTTCGATTGCCTTCTTTATGCTTTGCTGCACCTCCGTTAATACAATTTTGGGTTTATTCTCCTCCGCCGGCTTGTTTTCCTTCGAACTAGGCTCCATTTCGTGAAAATCGGATGTGGAAAATGTGGTCGATCGCCGATAAACAAATGTCAATTTGCAATTAGCGTTTTATAGGTTAAGACGAAATGGTTTGCGTTGTTTCGCTTCGAAAGCTTTTTGCGTCGAAGCGTTGCCAATACAGTAAACTATAATATCGGGAGAATTAAAACAAAACGAGTTTTTTTTCGCTTAATGATTTAAAAAAAAACACGTACAAATTGCCTATTTATACGTGCTTTTTTGCTTTAATTGGTTTATTAAAAAATTACATAATGTAAAGGGTTTTATTATTGTATTACAAAGGGAAAATATATAAATAAATAAACATTTTATAACGGCAGAGGTTGTGGCATGAGGCATAAATGTATTCAACAATTTTTTTTTAAATAAAATAGGAATATAACGAAATGAAAACGAAAAATATTTGTTTTTTTTTTTATAAAAGTCGTTCTAAAATGTTGTAATGGTTGCTCGTTATTCTCAAGTACTTGGATTGTAACTGTGTTGCAGAATATTTATGTTGGTATTGGTGAAAATATTTTCGTCACACTTCTAATTATTCTCCAAATGAATTGGTGCAATCAAGATGATATTTTTAGAATACTCAGCGTTACTTTAAAAGTGAGTTTTTAGTTCATTTAATGATAGATATACAGGGTGTCCCATTAATGTCGGAAAATGGCTAGGTCATAGATTGCTTGGATTAAAATATGATGATTTGACAACTCCAAACAATATAATTTATTTCAACTGTTTTAGCAGAATATTAAAATGTTTCTTAGGATTTTTTAATTGTTTTTTTTTTATAAATTTTGATTCTGTTTGTTTTGTTAATTTTTAGCTGCTATTTATTATTTTTATTTTCAGGTCTTAATTGTTTTTGTTAAATTTTCTTGAGTGTTTCTTAATGAAATATTTCTTCTTTGAGATAAAATTTCAACTGCTTTAGAAAAATTTTAAAATGTTTCCCAGATTTTTAATTATTTTTTTTTAATTTTCTGTTACAGATTGCAATTTTTGCCAGAGTTTTATTTCTTTTGTTCTCTCTGTGTAGAAAGTTATGTTTTTTTCTTTTACTTATTCTTATTAAGAAATTTCAATTTCTTAATGTTTTTTTAACATAGCAAAAACATCTATTTAAAATCTAATTGAGTTAGTTTTGCTTTGTTAATGATTAATTAAATGAATTGGACTTTTTCAAACTCTTAATATTATTTAAATACTTACGCTATTGTTTCATCGAAAAGGGGGATTTTTTAAAACCTCAAATTTTTTACTTTGTTGGCCACATTACCATATTTTTGACAACTAAATCTGACGACAGGTTAGAGTAAAAGAACATTCTTTAAGAGTAAACCCCGCCTTTCAGCTTGCTGACGAAATTATTTGTATGGTGTTTTATGTATTTCGAATTATGTTTATAAAGCAAGTCTCATAAAGTACCAATAAATAAATAAATAATGACGTTTTCTTTTAAAAAAGCTTTCAGATAATCTGCTAATTGTAGATTTCACACGTTACTCCTCTTCGTTTTTCGTATTATATAAAATCTTCATTAATTTTTAATGGATTGAAATACGAATTATCTCCACACATCACTGTCTTTAAAACTTTTAATTGTCGGGGAATTGCTCCTATAGATCTCATAAATATCTCTAGGTGCTAGAAATCTCCTATTTCTTTATTGCTAAATCTCTGCGCACAAATTTCTTCTCTTATAGGTTTCACCAGCAATATCATCTGTAGAATTTTCTTAAGTGTTGAAGGGTGTTTGTTCTTCCACGGAAAACTCGCTCTCCGGGGTGAACACAAAAACCTTTTGATATAAAAGAAGTTGTGTTCAAAATATATTTGAAAGGAAACGTTCGTTTCGTTTTTTTGAACATCTAAATTGTAGTCTTCGAACATTCATACATTCATACATGAAAGTTTTGCTTGAAAGAAATGAGTTTGTTCTCGGACGGAATAATAAAATATACGATGCGTTTTGACGTTTTCAATTAATCATTTAAATCCTGACGTCGGAAAGTTTGTGCATACTAATCTCACATGTAAATTTTCCCAAGACGCGCGCATTCCGTAACATGACCCAAAAACTGGGTCCCGATTGAATGTAACCAGATACACACGAATATGATATATTGATTCCGCGAGACCCATCGAAAAGATGCCGTTCCTCAAATGCAACGTGCACAAAATCCCCCGTTCGAAATTACTGGAAGCGGCGGCCCATAAACAGGGTCTCAGGCATGCAATCGTCACCCCGTCGAAAGACACTTACATCGGCGAGTGGAACGTGAGCGAAAAAGACGGTGAGTCCGAAACTAATTACTAACTATCGCATGATGTAACCACTTCAAAACTAAGCCTGTAGGTAAATTGACACAATGGGGTGTTAACAGGATATGGATCTATGGTCACGCGATCTTGGCGTTTATACGAAGGGCAATGGTGGAAGGATTTCAGGCATAATTACGGAACGGCGTGTTGGCGGGATGACGAGAAGGTGTTCATAATCGAATATCGCGGTAATTGGAGGAAGGGGCACTATAGCGGTTACGGAGAGAAGCACTACCGCGATGATAGCTTTTATAAAGGGTACATGAAGAATAGTAAGAGGCACGGGTACGGGCAGATGTGGTATGCTGACGGTTGCTTCTATGATGGTGACTGGAAGAAAGATTTAAAGCACGGACTGGGATTGTACGTGTACTCGAATGGAAATAGATACGAGGGTAGTTGGATGAATGATATGAAACACGGAAAGGGAAGGTATTTCCATCTGGATAGTGGACAGATGCAGGAAGGTGTTTGGGATACTGATATTTGCGTAACTAGTTTTGTTGTTGATATACCATTTAGGCAAACGGCTATCGATCCCAGTTGGTACCCCATAAGAAAGGTAAGTCTGTATCTCTTATTTGTAATCAAAATTACCTTAACAATAAAGACAATAAATATGAATTCAATTAAACGTACAGAAATAAATTTGTGTAAAAAACTTGAAAATTTCATAAAAATAGAAACTTTAAAGGTTCGCCCCCATCACACGAATGGGCCTATAATTGTATCATAATAAATTGTAGAACGAATTGGAAGATCCCGACGCGGTCTACAATCAACGGGAGGAAGAGGTTCTGCAAAATCAGGAAACCACAATCGCTCTGGAAAAACAGGACACGCCGTGCCGTTAACATGTAAAAAGTTTTATTCTTATTTAACCTCACGTTACGTACAAAATTGTTTGTTTTACAAAAAAAATGTATTGTGTACCAAAGTAGACTTTAAAAAATTTACGTTCTTGTATGTACAAACGAATAAATATTTCAAAATCACAGTTCGCCGTTAATGTACTTAAACCTAAAAGCATGTCATGTCCTAAAATATTCACTAGTCGCCCAGCGACACCGCATTAATAAAACACTATCATTATCATTTACGTTAATATGTACAAGTTTTGAGCATCTCAACCACGACACGTAACTGGGAATGAAATAAAATCGTATAATCAGATCATTTGTACTAAAATATAATAGGGGAGAATTGGTTAAGTACTCGATTTTGTTTTAAGATTCCGACGGAGTATTCGAGTTCAGTAATGCAAAAGGGTTACTCTGTTGCAGTGGCAGCTCTTGGGTTGAATGTAAGTGTTGTAAAATTATAATTTAATCGTAGCCTATTTCTGATTGTAACAAAATATAACTTTATATAATAATACAAGTAGTACAAATAATACTACTACGCTAAAATTGTTTTGTTTTAATCCTTACTTGATTGAATTTTATAATTTAACGAAAATCTCTTTAGTTTTATTTAGTGATTTTAACTTAAGTTTCTTCACATTACGATTAAATCAATTTTTGTCATAATAGATACTTTGTTTTTCCCATGCAATATGAAAGAAATATAGCGATAAAAATACTATTATTATCATCCTCTTTACTTTCTGATTTTTTTTTTTAAATTAAAACTGGTTAACTTACATCCAGCCCACCGTTAGTTCAACGAGCCACCACTGTCAGTTCATCGGCGTTCTCCGCCATTAATTATAAAAATAAGTACTCTAAAGTTCATACAATGTGTATACCGGATATTAAGTCACCGACACCGTTGCTACGGTTGTGATCGGCATCACCTTGCTCAATCTGCTCCTTAAGCATCTCCAACTCCCGAATACCGGACACTGTCATCTCGTACTTATGAGCTACTAAAGATCTATAAAAGTGTATCGCGAATGCCAGGAATACGAACAATATCGGCACCAGGATTATACTAGCCGACCAAGCCGCTATCTCGTTGATCTCCCAAAACTTCACCCAGCATAGGATGGCTATCTCCGCGAGGAACAGCAGCAAGCCCAGCAGTGTGGAAAACGCCCACGCCGTCTCGATGTACCAGTGGAGACGCTCGTGAGGACTCTCGTCGACTAAATTGATTGCGTCTAAACTGCATATTGCTTCTATGTTTGGAAGTATGCACGTGCTTATCATTAATGCCAGCATGTGTACGGCTACTAGTAGTGTTGTGATCACTGCGAAGGCTATAAGGATACCGCTGGGTATTTTCGCGGGATTTTGCAACTGCAGCTCCACCATCGCCACCATGGCGAAACCGGAGAGAAGGGCGGACGTTTTGCTGGAAGCTTTCAATTTGGCACGGCTGAGGTGTAGCTTTCGCCAGGACAGATATCGCGGCGTGTGTAATTCATCTCCCGATTGCGACATCTTGCACTAAAACAGAAAGTAAAGTTAATATACAAAATTATTTTTCCACTTTAATAAATTGTAGGCTTGAACTAGCGTACTCATATTCTGGATTAATACGTAGTTTATTAAGCTAGGTCAGGAGTACGGTTGGTCATTGTATAGATTAATGTTTTTCCAAAAGAGTTAAAACTGAAGAAATTTACGAGAAAAAATAAACCAATAACAATCGATAAAAGCAGTTGATTTTAGTGAACATAGTAAATTATTGTTGATTTAATAATAATAATTTATTTCTCAACAGCAAAATAAGTTCATGATTTACAAGTAAAGATTATAAAGTAAGAAACATGATGCACGATCAATTACCTTATTATGTGGCCTCTGGAACAGTCTTGTGGTGCTGGAACAGTCGGTTCCGTTTTTGTTTTTCCCAAAGTTGTTGCCTATGTTCAGGCCAACCGAGCTAGTGCTCCAAACCGACATGGGGCGTGGGGACTCTGCAAAATAAAAATACGAAGTTTACCTCACAATTTTACCAGCGACAATATAAATATAGTATACATTGAGATCTTAAGTAAATATTTCAGGTGATTATTGAAGCAGGTTTCTTCAATTCTTCATCACAAACCGAAAGTGTATACACCAAGCGGGAATAAATGTTTCAATTATAACAATTTCACAAGTCACTGGCCGAAAATGATATAAAAATAACACCAAGAAAATTTCGGTGCAGTACAAATAAACTACAAACTTGACTCTGTTTAAATAGGTTATGATAAGATAAGGACGGAGGAAACGATTAATCTATATGTAAATTCAAAACACATTCTTGATTATCCCGCCGCGTTTTTAATTCAGTAAAATAGCTACCTCATTACAAGTAATTACCCATAAAAAAATCCCAAGTACTATGTAATATGAATGGGCTTAATTATGAGGTTGGTTATGACTGTAAGCGCAATTATTAGACTTAATACAATAACAAATTTAAACGTGTTTTCACTATAAGTTTACTTCAGAAAAACATATTTGAGATATAATATTTAATTTATTATCTCATAAACGTTTGTAGTTATTATATTAATATCACTATTTTTATTAATCTTCCTGATTTGTCAGTTATCAAAAGATTTATTATTTTGGTTATGTTTTAATTTTAACGAATACATGTAAAAAATCAATAAAAAAAATTAAAACCTTGCCTCTATATCCATAATTCTCTGTGCCGATCTGCGCATAAAGATCCTGAATCCTCTCCATCACGAGCTTTAGCTCTTTGTTCATATCTTCCATTATATATACACATGCACTAAAAACTACGGAACTTCACAAGTTTCAAAGCACTCATAAACTTCACTATCAAAGTCTTAATTAGTTAAAAGTGTCTAAACTATTTCATTTCTAGAAAATAATCACTATATTTTTACAAAATAAAAGCGTACAAGTAATATGCAATAGATTAAGTTCTACTATCCACAATCCTTCAATTACGAAACGTTATCAACAGTTAAACAATTTTAGTTATTATTTATGCTGACAAAAAGTTGTAATTCCGCACATACAATAACATTTAATATCCAACCTGGTGATTGTAAAGACGTATAATTTTAAAATATCCATGTATAACATCAATTAATATAATTTAAACACTTTATTATTTCACGAATATATTACAACACGTGTAAATCTCTAATTTTGTATTTCGGGATTTTCTAGGAACGCGCACAATCACAAGTACAATGAGTGTGACGAATATCATAAAGCTTAAAATCACGTAAACGTTTTTTTTTTTCTTAATAGTTTAAACAAAATTTTAAACGATACGAAATGCCCGAGACATCGATGCCAAAACAACAGATTTAAACACACTACAGACAAATTTAGAAATTCGAGACCATAAGGTGAAAACTGCACCAAAATTCAATGGAAAAGCACATTAAGAAATACTAATGAGGTACCACAGAAATAGTCTCAATAGAATTATAATTGCGATATATTACCAAATATCGTACCCAGAATGTGTATTACCATTAATTAATATTAGTGTGATGAATACATGTTGAAATAATAAAAAGTTATCAATTTTTATTTGGTTTATCTTTATAATACTAGAATTATGTTAAGAAATGACATACGTGAAAATTTTCTTTAAAATTAATAACGTTTTGCACGGTAATATCTTTTCAAGTTTCCTAGATCTTTAATTTTTTTTAGAAAATAATCTGGCTGTTGTTATTATGTATAATGTTTTGTCCAAACAAAGATTATTATTATTATTATTAATCTGGATGTGTGTATATTCTCAAAAATTAGTTTAGATTTTGAATGTAATTTTTTAAACTTAAGTTTTTATTATTCATGGGAAGATCTAAAAAGTTTCTAGTAGTAAAACAAAAACAGTTTTTCTGGATTTTCCTTTACAAAAATATGGAAAATGTAATAATTAGAAAAACACTATCTATCCATTATCCGAAAATGGAATATTTTCACTCATCAGCAACTTTTTCCATCACGTTCTATGCACTTTACAAAACATGTTTACGATAAGATAATTAGAGTTTTTTTTGTTTTCTATGGATTTAATATATCCCAGTTGATTATAATTACAATATACAAAAAAGACATATTTAATGTTACCAATTTGAGTCGATTTAATAAAAAAATAAATGCTTTGTGATTATTATGAAAATCGTACAGTAGTTATGCGTGAACATGGGCAAACACAATTATGTACAACGTAAACAGTGGAAACTCGTTAAAATATCTCGGCTCAATGCCACACTAATGGCACAATAACAACATTAATTGTCCCGCGGATCCCATGGTAATCAAATCATAATTTTCAAATTGTATAAATCTGAAAAGCAAATGAAATGAGGCACGGACGGACGTAACACTTATTACCTTTCTAAAAATAATCAATCCACGTTCGTATATCCCAACGATTGGAGATATAATTGCTCCAGTTATGCAACGAACAAATAAACCACTATGCTTTTATTTCAATTATAGAACGTGTTTGAATTTTTTGGGGTTTCTTCCATTTTTATTATTACCGTGCACGAATAAACGTAAATAAACTTTGCTTATAAGCTATACAGTTGTTATTTTTAACGGTTTCAACTACTTCACAATGCCAAAATGTTAGAAACAGTTCCAAACGTGATAATGCGGTTGCTTTTATTTTAGTAAATATAAACGAACCGATGTTTACATAAGTGAAATTTTTGAAAGTGACAGGTTTTATTTTTGTATACCCTCTATTTGATGTTCAAAGAGATATTGTATGATATCTATATCCTTGTTTCACAGGTTCTTTGTGTAATCTATCAAAAAAAATAAGTAGACAGCCTACTATATACTTCCTATTCATAACAATCATATTTCCTTGCCCTATATTTGCTTCATTTCCTATTCATAATAACCTATTTCCAGGCCCTATATTTGCTACTCAATGGTATTGTATGCTTTTTAGATCTCTGAAGTATTTTGTTTTCTGGGACTTTAGTAGATTTAGTTTAGTAGATTCTTCCATTTGGAACATTCAATAGCTTTCGGGTTGGCTATAAAAGATTTGATTATTTTAGAAGAACTAAATAATTACAATTACTATATAAAAATGTAAAATAAATAATAAATACTAATACTACTAATTCAAACGGTGTCGTATAATTAACGTTCCATTGACGCTAACCAACTGATGTAAAACTTAATTAATGCCAATTAGCATATTTGTGTTAACAATAAAATTTCAAAAAAAAAAAACAATAAAAATCGCGTGATGAAAAAACTTCAATCAATGTCACGAAATGTAGTTGGGTAGTTCATTCATTTTCGAACACTTGCTATTAACCAAATTTCATATTTATTCTAAAATTTGTTACAAAACAATACACTTATTGTTGAATAATTAAAATGTGTTTCAAATATTTCGTGATAATTAAATTCCCTTGTAAATATATAACAGTATTTCTAACGGAAGCTGTAAGAAAATAATGCGATTAGGAATATAACTAAGGTCTAAAGTTCTAGGATGTCTGGATAATGTTATCAAACGAATAATATTTGGTATAGATAACCACATATTTTGGTTCTAATTGTTCTAACATGAATTACTGTGTACTCACCTAATTTAGAAAGATGTTTACTAAAAAATAGAGGTTTCTCTAACAAACCACAAAACGAATAGACATACCTGACAATTTTGAGGATAAACCTTTTGCACTTAACTCGAAAGAATAATTTACCACAATTTTTAACAACGATTTGAATAAGATGGTTCTGTGCGAGTTAATTATTCGAGCAATAACGCAAACTAGCGAGCCAAACAAAAAGATGATGTATAACCCAATTCTCCTATAAACAAGTTTCGCAGGTTTTTTATAAATATAATAACCACTGCTTAATTTTAATAACTTTAATTGCATGTTTCAAAAACAACACTTTTTGTAACGATCAACCTCACGGTTAAAATAAAATAAGGAGAGCATTTAATAATAAACAATAACATTTAATTACTTCACATTACATGTCAGTAAGAAGTATATACTATTTGATTCTCAACTCAAATAGTATATACTTCTTACTGACATGTAATGTGAAGTAATTAGAATTTAAGCCAAAATAAATTTTGTGACTATATTAAAGAACATCGACTAAATAATCTATATAGATATATTATAGAGTGTAATTGCAAATACCGGCGGCATTATTATGGGAAGTTGGCATTAAATATTTACATAAAACTTCAAAAGCTGATAACTCTTATCAGTGCATGCAAGCAAATATAGTGTGTACAATTTGGCAAGTCGGCTTCTACAGACACTGAAGGACACTGCTAATAGAACTCAGGTGCTAATTACAAGGTATAGAGGAATTAAGGTCAATGCCATTGAATGAAGTAATCAAATCACGCGAAACGATTATTTATTCGGAATGTTGTTGTAGGTAATGAATTAAAATTTTAGACAGAAGGAAAAAAACTCGTTAGGCTGAGGATTGCCCAGAGGATGCATTGCATAAAAATAATTTTCTTCAATTTTTTTTATATCCTAATAATTCAAAATATATTACTTTTCGCAAATATAAAACTATACATACTGTTGTAAACGATAAAGGAACGTTGTTATTGTAGTTTAATTAAGACAAACTGTAGAATTACCTAGGTTTTTAGTTTAATATACCTAATTTATCTACAAAAAAATAAAAGTTTTATTATACTATATTCCATTAGCTAATTAAAATGAGAAATCTAATAGTTACAAATAATCTAATATATGGTTGCAATTTATTCTACTTTAATTTGACTCCACTAGACTACATAAGTAAATACTAACAATAAAAATAAATCATTATTTATATTTGTTGATTTTTACCCAATTATAGAGTAAAATTAATATTAAAATTATATAGGTAATGCCTCAACAATTAATACAATACCCAAAAATATTTAAAACTCTACTTACAATAAATCACTCACTATTTCTTAAATACTAAACTACAATGTGGCTGTTTGTATATTGCGTACAAACATCAAAATATGTGTTAATTGAAACGAACTCTCGAGAAAAGTTATTGCATCAATGACGCTCGCTGACATCAGAGAAGACACGAATCCGACACGATTAACACGTTGAACGCCCAGCGTGAAACGGTGAAGTTTCTCCCGGGGCCCAAATCTGCGATATCTTGTTTGAGCAACGCGTTGCTTAAACTCCACCGTGTCACGCTGGGCTTTCAACGTGTTAAGTTATTGCTAAAATGTTCTTACCGAAATTAATTAAAAACTAATTCTAGTATTTGTTGTATAGTTTATTTTATAAAACGTCTTATACGCAGATATGCGTATGAAAAGAGAAGAGAAGTTTTGGGAACCCAAAAATTATTGTGTAAATTGAGTTTGTTGACTAAAAGGTGATTTTGTTCATAGAAACCTTGTAAGTTTTTTCTTTTAGTTGAAATTGGTAAGAAGAAGTATACAATACGCCACATAAAGGGCGAAGTAGGAAATGCGATAAGTGTTATTACAAATATTATTACTATAAACTACCAGCAAAACATTGTCTTAATTACACGAAAAAAGTGTCACCCGCTTGTGGATGATGGGTCGCCAGCGGAAACATAGCCATCACTCATCCTTTTGTAGTGGCGTTCAACGTGTTAAAGTGTTTTTCTCGTTTGTTTGTAAAATCATATTAAATAAATTATTACTTTATTTCAAATATTCATCAAATAGCATTATAAATAATAATACTATAAACTAGTACCAAAATCTTGTTTTAATTACACGAACAAAAGTGTCAGTCGTTTATGGCTGACGGGGCCCCAGCGGAAACATAGCCGTCAGACGTTTATGGCTGACGCGGCGTTCAACGTGTTAAGAAGAACATGTGGCACGCATCTGACTTAATTGGTTCATCGCGTTTTCTCGCCTTCTTTTACAGTTTAACCAGAAATTTGGGGTAAAAATAATTCCGGATTATTAATATTAGCCTGTCGGACGGGACTCAATAACAAACAGGATGATCAAGACTGTGAGGTGGGCAGAATTTTAAAATTATTAATAGATTATCCGCGAATGTAATCAAATTGATTATAATTGACGGGTGTGTAAAAATCACGTGGATATTTAATAATAAATTAAGGAATTATAGGGTAGGTAATAAAATTGTATTTATTTATGACTTTAAAAATTCAAATTATGATTTAAAAATATTCATTTGATATGCTCAAAGAAAATTAACATAAATAAATAACTTAAAACAAATAAAAACAATCCAAAAAGGTTTTAGAAAATATTGACAAACAAATTGACAAGAAAGAAAGAAATGAAGACAATGTTCACGTAATAAGAAATCAAAATTGACAAAAAAAGAGACTTCAAACTAAATCAATTATTATTTTTTCAACAAATCAAACAAAAATATGATCCTGAAAAACACGAAAAATTTTGATAAATCCGGGTAGTTGTAGTCTTTTTTATGTAGGCTCATTAAAACCAAATAAGTAAACACTGGTGGAAGGATTATGTGGCTGACAACCAATAATTAGCATTACTATTATAAACTTTATGCACAACTTGTTTAATTAGTTAAAAAAGTGTTTTATTTTCATTCTTATTATATTTTCTTTAAAGCAATTGAGTCATTTAGTGTTAATTAATATAAAAATTTTCCTATGAGACAAAGAGCTTTCAAAATACAGAAATAAATCTAAAGGCCAAAAATCGCCAAATTAGAAAACAGTCTGGTTATTAATTGTTCATTAATTATTATTGTCCGTCCTTTCGAAAACTCCGGACCGGTTTTGAGCGTTACTTATGATGATAAAAGTGTCTGAATTACTATTAATGTATATCACCGCCAAATACTATTTATTTAATCTGCATCTGAAATCATAAAGTTTATATAAATTGAAGATAATAAGAAAAGGACTGAAATTATTATATTTCTTCATATGATGAATAAATAAAGAAAATCATTAAACATTAAATATTTTTGATAACGTTCTTAAACTAAGATAACAATAAAAATGTTTGTTTTTTATTTACATTATAAACTTCGAATTTGAAAATGACAAGTTAAAATTGTCGAAACTATAGTCACTTAATAATAATAATAATAAATGGCTTTATTTGCATAATAAACAAAGAAAATAGTAAACAAAGACAAAAGAATAATAACTAAGTAAGTTAAATTAGTAAAGTCCCTGTTTTACAAACAAAATTTAAAAGTGTTTTATTTGTGTAACATAAGAATAATTATGGAGATAAGGAAATGTATGTAGGGTGGGTGGCCTCTAAATCCCCCCTCCACCCTTCAATCCCAACATAATAAGCAAAAAATTTATGAAAAAAATATTTGGTATATTCAAAATCCTACATTTTAAATTGTATAGTTTGCACACTTTTTTCTGATTAGTCTCCCGGTTTTTTAACACAATTATTGGAGTGGCCAACAACCTAACTTACATATACATTTAAATTTAAGCAGAATTACGAGCATCAATATTGACACTGTTGTGGATTTTTCTTTAGGTTGATGTAGTAATAGTGATGAAAGAAATGAAATGAAGGTACAACCTACATTCCTTAAACCCCTTCCCTTCAATCCCAACATACATACGCAAAAGATTTACTGAAAATGGATTTCGGTTGGATGGGTGTCCTCTAACCCGTCCCGTTCAATCTCAACATATAAACACAAAAGATTTTCTGAAAAAAATTTGGTATTTTCAAAATCCTACATTTAAATTGGAATTCAAAATTCTACATTTATTTTTTAACGAATCTCTAATTTTTGATATAATTATTAAATGGTGGAATGGTGGACACCAACCCACCGTACATGTACATTTAGACTTAAGCTGAAACAGTGTTTAAAATCGTGAAAATCAATATTAACTAGGCTGTAACTTCTTTAAAACTAATGCAACAACAGTGTTCGAAGTAAGGAAATGTATGTAAGGAGAGTGTCCCTCTAACACACTCTAAAATCCCAAAATCAAAGGCAAAAGATATGCTTAAAAATAAATTTGCTATATTCTGCGTCATGCATTTTAAACTGAATCATTCATACACATGTGAAAGAGGTGAAGAACTGCAATACGCTCTGATTACATATCTCAATACACTGGCTGCAGAGGAATATAAAGCTAGGATACCACACATACACACACTACAACAAATTTTTAAATTTGCACGTTCACTATGTAAAGAAGTAGTTTAAAGTATGTTCTTTACAAATAAATTGTTAATACTTGTTAATGTAAACTAGTTCTTTTTTGTTATATTCCTAAACAGGTACTACGTTCCTTTCACTAACTAAAGAACTAAAGAAACTAAACAATACACTAATGTGTAGATAACGCACTATATTCTTTAAAGTATTAACTATAAATTTAAGCTCGATGAGCCTGTTACTTATTGAAATTCCACTAAGTGATACTAATAATTTACTTTAACTGCCTGTTTTCTCATAACCTACATATGTGTTGTGAATTGTGAAAATGAACTGTCTAGTCTAGTAAAATATTCAAAGCATATAATATATTTTTTATTGTGTCACGATTTGAACCATTTGCACACATTACACGATTTCACCTTCCATGTAAGGAGAAATCTTTTAATCTTGATTAAATAATTTTTCCTTTAATTCATTGAGAATGATTTTTCTATATAAAAATCACACGGATTTTGTTTCACCTTTCTAAAAACATTAAAACAAAAAGTGCATTAATTAATCATGGTAATCTTATAAAATCATTTTGTGTTAAAATAATGGATTATTTATTATTTTACTAAATAGACCTACCTCAGAAAAAATTACACGTAAACAATTTCTACACAAAAACTTTACTTAAAAAAATGCCTCCTTTCTCATAACCTATATACACAGTTAATACTGTTGAAACCGTCCAGTACGAAACACTCGAGGCACTATAGCTATTTATTTTTTATATCATGATATGAACTATTTCTAGACATTACGCAACTATAGATAAAATATTTATGACTTGCATTTTTCAACCACGTAACAATATAAAATAAAAATGCATGAATGAAATTCTCTTACGCAACTATTAATTTCAACTGTTTTCAATTTCGACATCTTCCGAAAACTGTTTGACATTTAAGTAGTATGGTTAAATTTTATAATAATACAAAAGTATATTTTGTAAATAATAAAATGAGTGAACAATTTAATTCTTATTCATTCTAATTAAATACACTATAATTTATTTAGTTAGAATGAACGGTAGTGTTTAAAAATTAAATTGTTTTATTGTATGTTTTTAATAACAGTCGAAGAAAGTTTTAACTGCATACTTAATCAAAACAATATAATACTGACCAGTTTATCATTTCCACACCTTCGATTAACTAACTTATGCACATTACTAAAATCATTTGAACCAATGTCGCTTTTAATAAATAAATTTCGTTCGATTTAACAGTTTAGAGGATCTCAAGTAGACCGCGAACGGAAGTAGCCGCAACTAACGACACGTAAACAAACAAACAAATCGCCGTTGTGTCACACCGACAGCTGATGCACGACACTGACCTCCGCATTGTGTTTTGATATCATATTACTGTCCGCTATCATAAAACGTAACTATTCTGTAGTAAATAAAAGAAATGCCAAGTATACATTACCATTATCTGAACGCGAGTAATAAGAGCGCGTCAACTATCGTGTAATTCTCTCTCTCGCTGAACGTATCTAAACCAACTCGTTCCGCAACTGACCCACTGACGCCGCGATGATAAATGTATACAAAACACCGCAATCAGAGAGTTCGGACGCGATTTACTCGAAGGTAATCGGGACGAGTCGTGATGCGGTTTATTTACGAGCGGGACGAAATTCTGTACGTGCAACGAATTGAATTTGTTCAAATAAAAAGGGCGAAGACGTTTTCTTTCAAATGTCCATGAAAAATATTACGACGTAAGAATGACTGATATTAAAAAAAAAGATAATAGTTTCGCATAAATTAAGGTCATTTTTAATTACAATTATAATTTTTGCGAATATTACATTTTTTAAATTAAATTATAGAATATAAAAATTAAAATTACCACTGTAGCGACATCTCTGAATGGTTATTTTGATTAATTTTAGTGTATATTGAATTGCATATATTAAACCATAATAATTTAAAAGTTGATGTTATTACATTAAAAATAATATTGTAATTTAATACTTTTTTTTAAGAAATATTTTATTTCAGCTATTGATTTTATAACTTTCAAAAATATGATGTTTACATAATTGGTTGTGCTATTAATTAAAAGGTGAATTATTGTTTTCCTGTCAAAAACAACCATAGACCAGTTACGATCTCTTTTGGATCTTATTAGCAAAGCGTAATTGAAGACTGAAACGGAGGTTTACTATTAAACTTTTTAACTATATAACCCTTTATACTTATTAGTTAATTAATAAAGCGTTTATTTAATCCAATACGCATAATTACTTGTTTATCTTAATAGTTTTTATAATAAAATAATATTAAAAATAGGATAAAGAAGACAGTAAGAAAGTAAAAATATTAACGATCCAAATAGAGGTAAATATATTTTATCAATTTTTCTTAAAATTAAGTTTTAAATTATAATAATATCTATCAAAAATATTTTATGTAACGTTTTTAACGATATTCCTTAATTTAATGATATTTTTAACTAGAGGTTAATTAAACTCTTATTGTTGTTTAAAAATTGTGGAACAAGAGTTTAATTAACCTCTAATATAAAAAATGTTTCACCACGGGTCCTAAGAATTTAATTCCTCGCGTGATATTTTTAAAGTTGTGAACTTAACCCATTGTTTTCTTTTTCATTTTTTTGAGACAAACACTTGTGCAATGTTTGGCTCGTCTCGGCCAGATGAACGGAGTATTCACCTAGACCTACAGTCAATTAACCTACATACATTCCATTATAAATACACGCACGGCTCCGTTGCACTTTCGACATAAGTTATTCCTAAGATCTGGGATAATACAACGTTGTATTGCAGTAATGAGTTTGGCAATTATATTCAATATGCGAAAGATCTGTCAGATTAATTTAAATTTATTTTTTACTCTAGATTTTATACGTTAGTAAATTTTTGCCTTGGAGGCTCTAGAAAGTGCGATAACGATGCGTTCAACACAAACGCAATCGCAAACCAGAGTCAGACGCGCACTCTACTCCGCATCCTTGCATTGTCAAAGAATTAATTAGCCCAATATGAGGATGTATAAGCTTTTCGCTGTGGGGAATAAGCAGAGTTAACTAGGACGTTAGGATCCTCGCTAAACGATCAACCTCCGCTACCAATCCTCCCCAATAAGGACACCGCGTGCTGTCAAGGAAAACGGCAGCCGATGTCCATCAAGAAAAACCGCTCTCTAGAGACTAGCCTTCTTTACTTTCGTGAGGAACAAACCACCAAACTAAAAACAAAATTGCATATATCTTGTACAATTATCTGATGAAAACGCTATTAAGAATCACTACAAATTGACACCCAACGTGGGGCACGGAATAAGAGGAAAGCAGAAAAGTTCATAAAATGTTAATCACAAGAAGTCAAACCACCGGAAGGATGGCATTTTCAGTCGAACAGCACCAGTAGCTTATAAATACCATCAAACCATCGCAGAAGCACTTCACATACTGCATGGCCTAAAATGATTAAGAAACCTTGAATAGAGATTTTTTTAAAAAATATAATGAGCAGATTTACGGCATAAATGCGATCCGAGGATTGAGAATGTTAATGGATTGACCTGCAGAAATGTGTTGTATAATATTCGCACAGGCAATCAGGCGCAAGTATGCATCAGGACAACCAGCATTCGAAATTTCCATGGAAATATTCATCCAATTCCAACACCAGTAGAAGCTATCTGCGATTTTATTCTAACTAAGTAACTATAACTAACTAAGAGGTTATTTGCCCAATTACAAAACTTATTGTCAGAAGAAACGCAACTATATATTTATATGGTCTCCTGAAATATGAAATCAGGGATAGAATCCAACGAACTGCAGTAACCAGTTTCTATGAACTCTCAAACCTGATTGGATCACTAGAAACACACATCAAAAAGAAGCAGCGGATTCGCCTAGAAAGTCAGAAGGCCAGAACAAAGTGCGCAAGATTTTTGGTCACTCGATTAAGGAATACCAGAAACAAAAAGAAAATAAATCGATGGAAGCGCTAGGAAGAAGGAGCCATTAATTGCTATGAACGTTAGACATCATATTGCATAAAAAAGAAGTATTCAATTCAAATAATCGCTGCTCAGTCGTCACTAGTAGGAATTTGCGTCGCCGAGGAGAGTCCAAGAGTTAGGAATCTCTTCGCTGGTTGAGACTCAAAACTCCATTTGATGTTCAGGTAATTAATTATTTATTGAGAAATGTTAGCCCTATCCAAGGTAAATGTACAGTTGATTAATTTGGGCCAAAAATTCGCTAGGATAAAGCAAAATTTAATTCGTTTTTTATCGCTAGCCAATGCAATGATTATCGCATTTGTAGATATATGCAAATCAACGTGGTATCACTTGGTATTGTATTAGCCCGATATAATCTTTTGAATTATGTAATTCTTCGCCATTGTCAATCATCAATCAATTCTTAATAAAACGTTAAAATTGCCAAAATTGAATCCTACAATCTAGGTTATAGAATTGTTACGTATCATACCTCATAGGTGTTAGATAGACTATAATAATTATTTTAATAATTAGTCTACTTTATCTCTAATAGCTGGAAATTACATTTACATGTCCGTATCAGAACCTAATATATTTTACACCCTGTATATATATTTATTCACTTGTTTGTAATGATTAAGAATATAAGTACAAAGCAACGACTTACGTAAAGTCCAATTTGGTAAAATCTTTGAAAAGGATTGTGTAGGTATCAGCACCATTCACGCTGCTTTTGTTTTCGAACCGAATAAAAAACGAAATCACTGCTTATTAATTATAACTATACACCGTTCCGCAAAAAGGCCGAGACGAGTCTAAACAGCGAAAACGCTTTCGTCTTTTTTTTGGCATTGTCACAGGCTCGCACCATACGAATGATACTTTTTTCTATTTTTAAATGGCGCGCGCTCTTGATATTCAACTTCAAGTTCCACTTCTTAATCCCGTTCGGGTGTATTTCTGGTTTTAGCAGAAACTGCAGGTGATTTCGGTATTTTTAGTGGACGGGCGGTTTTATGAGTGGTTTTCGGATTTTCTGCCGAAACGGGACGGTCAACGTCGGCGGCGTTAACATGGCGGCCGCAACGGCGTCTATTTCTGGCGTGTGTTATTCATGTTTTCCGAATCGTTTTCTTTTGCCAAGATTTCGCGCATTTTTTCGGTGTATTTGACTAATTTTCCACGCAGATTTCAATGATACGCCGCCGCGAAACTTTTGAATCACTTTACGACTCAGACATAAAACTTTTTTACGAGCAATATATTACGTTTTTGAAGTTTCTGAAGTAATCAATCCAGAATTTAACAACAATTGTTTGTAATTACTAAAAAATGGAGGTAAACTATAAATCAGAATTATATTAAAATTGAAATACCTGACAATATAAGAACTTTTCTCAAAAAAAATAAATCAAAAATACTAAAATCATACAATTAATTGTGGGTATTAAAATTAATTGTATAAATCTTAAAGAAAATAAGTAAAATTGAAAATAAAATAAATATTGAATAAGTTTTCAAAGAACTGAACAGTTTTTACTTAAAGCTAAAGCTAAAGTAATCCAAGTGTATTACTTCTCCCAATATGAAAATTTGGTTCCAAGAATGTAGCAAAACAAGTATCGAATTTATTAAAGCTCTTTGTTTTTCCAAATAAGAGATATTATTAATGACCTATTTCAATATAAATATTCAGCATTTTTTAAACGATCGTGGAAAGACATTTATACAAGTTGGGATATGTTAATAAACTCAAAATTTAGATGCTACATAAACTCAAAGAAATTCATTTAACAAAGCGCACAAACACCTGCGATAAGCTCTTGAAAAACAATGAAAATTATAGTTTTTTTAAACGTACTGTCACTGGCGATGAGGAATGGATAGTTTACGACGTCTTTGGAAAATGATTATGATGTAAGCCTGGAGAACAAGCTACAACCACTTAGAAAGCAAATATCCGTCAAAAGAAGGTTATGCTCTTAATTTGGTGGGATTACAAAGGCATCGTGTATTTCGAGCTGCTAAATTGAATGAAGCCATAAACGAAAAGCAGATCGTAAGAGTGTTCAGTTTCACCATGACAATGCGAGACCACAAATATTTAGAGAAGAATATAGTATGATAAATCTATTAAAATATTTGTTACTCCTAGTTAATAAGCACAAATCAATATTACTTATAAAATTATTAAGTTTACAAAAAATGATTTCATTGAATAATTTTATGCAAATGACATTAACCAATTTTCACATATATTACATTGTATTGGATTGATGCGGCTGTTACTTGTCGAAACTCCATAATAACACTTAAAGAAATACTGACACAGTATAGGGTTTCAGAATGTTTTTTAATATTGTACTACATCAATGTTTCACCACACAGTGGCTTCATCAGGTAGATCTACCTGTCAGTATTTCTTTAAGTGTTATATTACATTGATTACAATTACAATTGATTTTAAACATACGTGCATAATTGCTGTTCCTCCTACTAGGACTTGATACGGTTGAAGCACCTCCAACACTACACCTGTGTTTATGTAATAACGGCAAACTACCACTGAAAGACATCTCGCCAAAATGTTTATAGGTATGCTCGAAAAAACTTTAAACACTACGAACTAAATGTGTACTTTGAGTGCCTAACGTTAAAATCAGACTAAGCTAAAATGAAAATATCCACCCAAATAAATAACAAGTCGGCGATTATTTTAAATCGATGATTTTATCGACCGTTCAAATAAAGTGAGGGAACCGCCTTCATTTGGTAGTGAAATTCGGCGCGTCTATTTCCAGTTAATTTTTTTTAAATGAATATTCATGCAATGACTGTAGCTGCCACACACGCGCGTTTTGTATCTTCGGAATTTTTTTTTTATAAATTTGGAATTTTGGCATCGGAATGAATATTTATATTTCCGCGAAAAAAAAATTCTGTCAAAACAAAAATTAACGAATATGAATACAGATGATCGGAATTATTTTTATAAAATGCATTTTACATAAAGGTTAATGTTTGTGTACGGAATTTTAAGGTAGTTATTTAACATAATAAGATAAGTAAATAAAATTTTGTTTGTATAACTTGAATTTACTTTTTGTGACTATAGTTTCGGCTTTACCTTGCTATTATCATTCATGCATTAAGTAATTTTACACGATTAAAACAGGTGATGATTAAAACTTGATTAAAAACTGACCAGTATTTTTTTTGTTTTTACCTTTCCACTCGGTAACAATAAATTTGCAGAAATAAACTAGTCAGTGTGTAATTAACTGTCAATTATGCAAATTGTTTGTTCACGATTTTCGTCTGAACGTGAGAACAATGATAAGAGTACGCCAGCATTAGCACGAGAGAGTTCGGACTTTCGTTAAGAGAAATTGCTCGTCGTGTAAACCGAAATGTTTCAATCGTATTGAGATGTTGGTCCGAGGAAGGAGTTCAACAACGTCGCCCTGGATTTGGACGTCCCCGGAGGACTACAGATAGCAAAGCACGTCGCTTAAGACTTTTGGCCACAAGAGAGAGGTGTAGGGCCAGAATGTGTCAATGTCATCTGATTACCGCCGAATAGGGTCTTATAAGTTGCGTTTATATATTCGATTTTTATGCCTTCCTCCTGCCTCATGAATTGGGGGACGAGAATGGCATCAAATTGTATTTAGTGACGAGTCTCGATTTTGTGGCCCACGATAGCCATTTGAAGATCAGATGGAAGTTTTGAGAACGTAAAAATCCAACATTTTATGTGGGATGCAATAGAGTTCTCAAATAAAAAGTGATGGTATGGAGTGCAATATGTTATACTGGTAGCCCTTGGTCTTCATTGAGAGCAATCTAAACGCAACTGGTTGCATTGCCAATGTGCTAGAATCTGTTGTGTTTCTAAATCTTCAGGATATAGAAAATTCCACTTTCCAATAGAATAATGCGTCCTCAAAACGGCAAGAGCTACAAAACGTTGCCTGATTTGTCGCTTATTGAACATGTACACCCTCCAAATAACTTACACGATATTTAACTACGGATTCAAGAAACTTGGAACGAAATACTACCGCTATAGATCACTTGATTGATAGGACGCATTGTCAAAGCAAAATATTATTGAAAACAATGTTTGGTTTTTTTGTTTTCAAACTTTAATCATTCATTTGTTTCATGAAAATTGACGTTTTATAAAAATTTCAATAAAACTCTTCAACAATTTTGTGTTGCCCCAAGAGTCGACATCCACCCTCGCTGGTAGCTTCTTCCAGGGCGCTTGTTTCCCCTGCTTTATGGTCAGTTTAAATTGGGCTCTGACACTCGAGGCAGCGAGTTCTAGAATTTCAACGTCTCGGCTCCTCAAGGGGTCACGCTGTGCCCCGTTGGCATTTCGCCGGACTTTCACCAGTATACTTTGTTTTTTTTTGCTGCGTTTATTAATGGGGATGGTGGTTTTTTCGACCCTTCAATCCGACACTCTAGGGAGGACATCAACGTAAAAGCGCCGCGGAAAAACGGGGGGCGGTTCCCCACGTTAGCCACCTCCAGTTCTTAGGTCTTACTGCGTCCCCAGTACGGGGTCTTGGAGTTTAAGTCATCGCCTATTAATGTTGGGCAATCTGCTCCCCAACCATTCCCTTCAATCGTCTCTAGAGGTATTGAAAGGTGCATAATAGGCGACCACGATGATGCCAATTACTTTTGTCCAGGTTATTCCTTGTCTTGAGAAATAACCTGACGCAGTGGCCAGGTACCTGATTCTAGCGCCGAGCTTGATGGCCTTGTCTGCACTATTTTTATCCCTGGCCCACCTATTTAGAAACGCCCACAAAAACCAAAATCCAGAAATCAAATCTTTCAGTCGACGTTGAAAAAGTCACAATACCAAGGAAAAAAAAACTATCTTATTGCCTGAAATTATACGGCTTACCAAAAAATCCATAATGATGAAAACCATCTAAGGCAAAATGACAGCACAATGTGTTTCTGAGTAATACTAATCTTCAAACAGTACGTGTCAAAATTTCATGGGATTCTCACTGTTAGTTTAAAAGTTAGTCATTTTAGTTACTACGGTTTTGTAATTTTTAAGGCAATGGATAATAACGAATTTCGTGTGTTGATTAAACACTGTTTTTTGATGGAGAAAAATACTGTTGGAACTAAACAGTGACTTGATAAGCATTTTGGTAACTCTGCACCAGGGATATTAATTATTATTAACTGGTATGCTGAATTTAAACCCGGTTGTACAAGCACTGATGATGCTGAACGGTCTAGTCGCCCAAAATTGGCAGTTGTTCCAGAAAACACAAAAATATCAACAAAAGAGTTTTAAAAGGCCATAACATAAAGTTCTGTGAGATAGCTGACACCTTGTAGATTTCAGAAAGTAGTGTCAGCAATTTTAGATGAGTATTTAGGCATGACCAAGTTACTTTCGAAGTAGGTGCCGCGTTTGCACATACCGAACCAGAAATTCGTCGAACATTTAAAGCGCTTTTTGAAGCTGTTCACGCAAAACAAAAAGGATTTCTTACATCGGTATGTGACAATAGATGAAGTATGAATTCACTACTACACGCCTGAGTCAAAGGGATCATCTGTTGAGTGTACAGTAGCCGGTGAAAGTCATCCAAAGTGACCAAAAACTCAAAAGTCGGCTGGCAAGATTATGGCATCGTATTTTGGGACGCGCATGGAATTTTGTTCATCAACTATCTTGAGAAAGGCAATACTATCAATAGTGACTATTACATGGCATTGTTGGATCGATTGAGTGCAAAACGGCCCCACATGCAAAAGAAAAAAGTGACGTTTCACCAGGACAATGCCTCTTGTCACAAGTCAATGAAAACAATTGAATTAAATTGGTTGAATTACTCTTTGAATTGCGACTACTGGCTTTTGGCAGACATGAAAAAGATGCACCAGGGAAAGAAATTTGGCTCAAATAATTATGTGATGGCCGATACTGAAGTCTATTTTGAGAGCAAAACAAATCGTTTCACAAAAAGAGCATTGAAAAATTAAAGGAGGGTTGAAATGAATGTATCACTCTTGAAGGAGAATATGTTGATGAATACAGTTGAATTTCCAAAAAATATTCGTTTTTTTTAGTTAGACCGGAGACTTATTGAGTGATACCTTAATGCTTAATCACATCATAATGAAGTGTAAAGAAAGGATACAACAGTATTATTTTGTATTGATATACTTAAAAAACATAAAAAAACAAACATCCAAAACATTAATTTCAAGGTAAATCAGACTCACCGACAAGGGCAACGTATCAAAATGAAAATATTTCGATCCACTCTCAAACAAGACAATTTTAAAGAAATGAATTCACAACACGAAACTTCCAAACAGCAGGCAAAGGGAAGAAAAACAATATGAACCACACGCAATAATAGAACAACAGTTAAAATAGGTAATCTACTTAGAAAATATCAATCAATATCAGGACAGTTTATAAATCCGAAACAAATATAAAAAGAATTCTTCGAAATCCCAAAGTTGTGGTCTATTAGAGAACCAAGGTCTTTATAGCATTTCATCTGCAGATTGCAATAAATTGTACATTTGCCAAACAAATCGAAAAATCAGCACACGAAGAGAGGAACGTAGATTATAAATGGCAGTCACAGATCACATAATAGATTTCAGCATTGCAAAGATAATTGCCCCAATTAGCAATTACAGAGAAATTATTATCAGGGAAGCCATAGAGATAGAAAAAACATTCACTTAATTTTAACAAAAAGGCCCTGGATTGCCATCGAGCTGAAAGCCAACAATAAGGATTAACCTGACAACACCTTTTAATGGCACTATTCTCCAAATAATCATTGCCATAAACACAGCACAACACCTTCAATCCATTAGAATGAGGACTCGAATCGAACGGGACCAATCACAAGAAGTGATTACCATGATACCACCAGTAAATTATTAAAATTAAAATTTTTGAAGATGGTGAATGAGAAGCCGAAACGTCAAGATTTAGAAAATCCAACCACGCGAGAATTAGCCCGAAAACTCACCATCACAGATAACACTCGCGAAAACCTCAAATCAACATATATACCTATTTTAAACTTTTAAATGACTTAATGTTTGATAATAGTAAGCTAAATGGCCGTAACTATAGTTACAAAAAGTTAAATCTAAGTTATACAAACAAAGTAAGAGTTTTTTTTTTAATTCTATAAAATGTATAACGAAATAGCAGTCTTCAGTATATCTTATATATAATATTTATTCTAAGGATATTAAAAAGAGAATTGAAGAAAAGCATTTTATATCGCCCAAATAAGCAGCTAAATACATGTATCCAAAGCTGACCAACTGCAAATCAGTGGAGGAGAGGTTATGGGTTTGAGTGGAAGATCATCTACATAAGTGAACTCCGCCCTTCGGCATGCTGTTAAAATTATATGTATGTTTTTCCCTTCAATTTTGTATATATCAGTTTATTTGTATTTTACATAATCTTTGTCCGATAAGGCTTTAATGAATAAATGAATTTTAAACTCCAATGAAATGTTGATTATAATTAATGTAAAGTAATTAGTACTGTTTTATATTGATGGCTATAAAAATTAGCAAAGCTTTGATCAGAAGCAAAATCTTAGGCACAAACCTTGGCCGTTGTTTTCCATGTCATAAGATTGTCCGCATCGAACGCACCTACTGACCAATTCGATGTCATGACCTCTCTGGTTCTTCCTCGAAGCTGTATGGAGAATAGAGATATTGCATTAGTTAGTTAAAAAAATGAATTATTATCACATGTTTAAACATTATTTATTTTCTAAAAATAATCTTTAAATCTCCTTGAATAAGTCAAGTAAGTTTAAATAAATGTTATATAATAATATAAAGTTTCCTGCGTTGAATAGTATTATTTGTTTATTGTGGATGGAGCTGTATTTTTACCAAGAACACTTATTGGTGAGGTGTATAGCAACTTTATAGATGAAACGGTATAGGTTGTACCATGGGCAATAAGAAATACACGATGGTGCACCAGCGCATTTTATTTTGGTTCCTCGTAAGTTTTTAACAGTAACATTCAGAAGATCAATGGATTGGGCGACGTAGAACTCACTCAGGGCCTGCTAGATGCCTATAGGGCTATTTAAAGTTATCCAGTGGAAAATGTAAAAGACTATTGAAATCAAATAATTGCTGGGTGTAACACAATAAGAAAAACCCTGGTATTTTTGGAAAAGTTCAGCAATCAATTAGGTGAAGATTGGATTATTGCATCATAGCTGGAGGTAGTCATTTTCAACAGTTCTTGTAGATTAAGAAACATTACATGTAATTTTTGGTAATAGAATGTTGTTATTATCGAAAAGTTGACCTTTGAAACAAAGTAGATTTCAAATATTTGTTATTAAAAATATTCTCACATTATGTAAAATATTAGAAAGTTCAAGAATTAGTAATAATAATTCTAATGATGCTATAATTAAAATATTTGGAATATGAGAAATATTATCCCTAATCCGTTTAATTTACTTTAATTACAATAATATTTTGATTACGGCACAAGACTAGCGACCTTGCCTACAAACTATCTGAAGAATCTTCTGAAAAGATGCCCTAAGCTCCTCAAGGAGCAACCAGTCTATAAATATTTTGATTAATGAGACAATCAATAAGAGATATTAATTATAATCTTATAATTTAAAAAAACACCAAATATTCTTATGTTATGTTCTCACGTTTAATAAATTATTAAATTTTATTGTAACATATTCACAAACAAATGATAACAGTTCTTCGGCGAATGTTTACCGATAAGGCAAATTAAAAAATATTAACGTTATTTAACAGCAAAAATTAACACTTTAAATATTCTCAGAAAACTGTAATTAAAAAAATTCTCGGACTAATACAGAACTTCTCTCTCTATCTCTAACAATTCAATTCTGAAGGATAGTCGAAATTTTTCAAAGAATAACAATTAACAATATCTTAAAAAATAAAGTTTTTTTTTGCAAAAACGAACAATTTATTTAAGGATTTACAAAAATTGTTTAAAGAAAAAAAATATTTATAAAAAAACTGCTAAAAATATTTTAAACAGTTGGAAACTACAGGGTCCATTATAAAACTAATGCGCATTTTATGGAAAAAAATATATTTACTGATAGTACTGGTACAAATGCTTTAATAATGCAAATCCTTCAAAATACTCTTGCGAAAACGTGTTTGTTTTTAGGAACATTGCAACATGTTCTTTTGAGCTCTTTTTTTAATCGGGGAATCGAAATCGGGCCAGAAAATTGGTAACAATGTAGACAGTGTGGTAAAGCCTGACAATTACAATTTTAAAAAACAAAACTCTTGAAATTCTCTCAAAATATCAACTGATTTTTTTACCAATCAAAACAGAAAAAGCAGTTGATATTAAACTTAAAAGCAATGAATAAAAAAAAAGTTTAAAATAAAATTATTTTTTCCAATCAAAACATTTTCTAAGAATGTATTTTTTACAGTACTCAATAGTTGACACAGCACATTCCATCATGTAGCAAACCAAGTCTTTGCAGAAATATGATTAATAAACAAATAAAACATCACGCTCGTACCAAAAAAACTGGTCCAGATTAAACAAAACAAAGTAATTTATTAAGTAATCAATATCAGATTACGCTTTTTATCGTCTGGTTGTTTTCACGCTATACCAGCGACAATAACGATGGTATTTTTTAATGCCGCGAAATTATCAACGAACGCAAATATAAATTTGTCGGATGCGGCCTGTAATTACGTTAATAACTCAAGGCTTTCCGCTCGCACATAAATTTTTCGAACAACAAACACGCGGATTTTTCGATGATCGGGGGCCATCCGAAAACTGAAAAGGTTGCCGGTGTTGGGTAACCTTAATTTGCATTCGATTATTTTTTTGTCAGCGTGCTGGATCAGTAATTAATGGCTTGTAAAGGAAACATCTCAGTTTGGCATTGTAAAATGGAATTATATTTATTGATACTTTTTGGAAGGAAATGTGCTTTTTGGTTGGCATTTAATGGTATCATCTATCATGGTTAAAAGTTAGATTTTCTGAGTAGATGTTAGCAATAAATATTATTTGTGTTATGATTAACACAGGTATTAATTAAATAACTCTCAATGTCGATTAGTATAATAAATGGGGGATTAGAATAATCTAGTAAGCATTAATAAATTTCGATTAATTAACTTCTCACTTAACCCGTGGTGAAATTTTTTTATGTTAAATGTTTATGTTAAATGAAGAAATATAAAAATAGTGAAACATAACCAAGTGCTTAATTAATCCTTTTTATTAATAAATTTGCTTTTGTTTTTTTTTTAAGAAACACCGTATATTATTTACAACAAATGTAATATTTAAACTACTAAAACAATAAAGCATTCTAGATTTTATAGAGCACTTCAGAAATTTTAGTAAACTTTACAACTGTAGAAAAGAATTGTATAAACTAAATGTACTAAATGCATAAAAAATAAATTCTTCAACTCTAAGAAAATTCGTAATCTGGGAAACTGTAAATTTTTAGAGAAGTGAAGAATAATTGAGAATTTTTAATTAGTGAGAAGTCTGGGAGCTCTGTATATTTAGGAGACTCTAAAATTATTCTTGACATTCTGAAAACTAAATCATTATTAAAATATGGTCTTTTAGAATTATCCAAAATTTTGTAATTAATTAAAACTTCTGTCAACTTTTGAATAGATTAAGGAATATAGGACTCATAAACTTTGGAGTGGAACAGAAGTAAGAAGAAAGCTGGAGAAGCCAAAAAAATTCCAATAACAAGAAGTTAAAACACCGGAAAGATATCACTCTCACCCGAACAGCTCCAGCAGCTTATCAATGCCATCCAACCATCGCAGAAGTACTTCACAAACTTCACGACCCAAAATTCCAAAATAGAAAAAGATTTTATAGGCAGCATTGACTTTTACAAACAAACTGAGGAGATTTTCGACATAAATGCGATCAAATTATTAGGAATGCTACAGAAGGGACTTGCCAAAAGGGATGATAGATAATATTCACACCTGAGAACAAGCATAACAGGCAATTAGGGACGTGTATGGGTCCAGACATCCAGCATACAAAATCTTCATGGAAATATTTGCACAACCCCGCGCCAGAAAGAAACTACTTTCGTTTTTAATCTAACTAAGAGGTCTTTATTCGCCCAATTACCAAACCCGTTGCAAGAAGAAAGTCAACTAAATGTGGACTCCTGAAATATTAAATTAGGGATGGGATCTAGTGAACTGCAGTAATCATTTTCTATGAGCTCCTAAACCAGGAAACATCAAATAGAAGCAGGAGATTCGCCCAGACAGACAGAAGGCATGAACCAAGAGCGCTTTCAGCAAGATTTTTGGTCTTTCTATTGAGGAGTGCCGGGAAAAAGAAAACAAATCGACGAAAGCCACAGAGAAGAAGGAGCTCTAGATTACATTATACATTAAGAACTGTCCGAAGTGTTCAGCTCAAACTACCGCTGTTCAGTCGTCGCCAGTAAGAGTTTAGGGCGCCGATGCTTGCCTGTGTGTTAGGGATCGCTCAGCCCTGTCCAAAAAAATAGGCGCCCGAACCAGCCTCGCTAGCGAAGAACTGTATAAAGAACTCCTGCGCCAAGAAAATCGGTTCGAAGAAAACAATATATGTCTCACCCTTACCGATGGAAATAGCAGAGTACAGAGGGTATGGATTCCGACTACATTTACCTATACAGCAGAGTAAGGAAAGCTATGCACATAGAATCCTTCTACAGAGGAGATAGATTCCGACTACATTGACCTATATAGCTGATACTTTAAGTTCTAAAACATTGCTGGGCATCGACTTCAGAGATATACACTTTTTCATTCAAAAGAAAGAAAACCCCTCTGCGCCGAGGTATTATATGCGTCACATGGAGAAAGACGAGGACGTTATCAAAGCTTGTGACTACGCGAAGGAACGATTCACCTGCAATAGCACCTCTTCCAAAAACAACCTGACATCAGAAGCGACTCCAGCATTTCTTCATGCTTTAGACAGGCTCATTTAATTTTATGTTCAATGAAGCTAGGAGACAGATCGAAGTGGTTTGGGATATCAAACTAGCCACCTTGGACCTCAAGGAAATCCGTCTACAGCCGGAGAAGGAGGCGAGAATCAAAAAGGGAGGCATATTCAGCAACTTTTGGAAATTTTTATGGAACTTTTCAAGAAAACGGCAGAGCACTCAATCAACACCAGGAGTCATCTCCCGACAGTGCAACCCGTCGATCCGTTTATCCATAGCAGACGAAAATCTTGAAGGCAAATCTCAAGAAATTACTCCAAGAAAGCATCATTGAAGAGTGGCATTAAGCCAGAGATGTATTGTTTACCGGAAATTGAATGCTATTACGAATCCGGATAAATACTGTTTCTTTAAGATTGACGACCAGTAAAGTTCAGATAATAACCTAAATTAGATTTACAAGGATATCATCAAGTGAAAGTCTTTGGATTGTTCAGATATACAAGAATACCATTCAGACTTTAGAACGCGCCCGTCCCGTTTTGGAGGTTAACGAAATGGGTGAAAGCAGGACTAGATCCAATCAGAATCTACTTCCATAGCGGAATTAGATTGCAACAGTTTCATTTAAAAATAAATCGCAAAAAGTATCGTGTATGCTGTAAGTCTGTTAAATATTTGGGTCACATCATCTGTAAGAAATGCTACACCAACTGGTGTATAAAAGTTGGAAGGTTGGACTGTCAATGAATACCTCAAAACAGGAACTAATGACAAACGCAGAGAAAATCTCTATCATAGTGAATGGTACAACAATGGAATATGTAGACTAATACACGTATCTTGGCCAAATAATATCATCAAAAGACCTCACAACAAAAGAGATAAACAACAGAATCAATATGGCTTGGAAACGATACTGGTCACTAAAAGAAATAGTGAAAAATCCTCGTATAAAACTCAATGCAAAGAGAAAAATATTTAATTCATGTATTTTGCCCATTTTGACATTTTAAGTTTAACTGGAAATAAAATACGCAAATTAAAGACCTGTCAGCATAGTATGGAAAGAAGCTTACTTAATGTTAAACTACATAATAAAATAAGACTGGAAACCATTCGTAAGCAGACCGGAGTAACGGACGTAACATTCTGCATAGTAAAACTGAAGTGGAGATGGACAGGTCACATGATGAGGAACAACAAAGGCAAATGGGCACGTTACTGAGTTGTGTCCGAGATAATACAAGCGTCATCGATGGGAGGACGACATCAAAAGAATAGCAGGAATTACGTGGAGAATGAAGACACAGGATCGCATTCTAACGCAGGCTTCTATGAGAGGCTTATGCTTGGAAGTAAGACAATCTTCATGGAACTGGTGCCAATTGTTGAAAATTAGTATTTAAGAAAATGTTTAGTCTGTAAGATTGTTAAATAAAGGCTATTATTATTATTATTATCAGCAACGAAGGGATCCAACCGGACACGGAAAAGGTGGTGGCCATGGAAAAACGTGACTCCCCGAAGAACGTAAAATAGCTGCAGAGAACGCTGCAGACCTGGAGTTGGTACAGAAAATTAATAAAGAACGTCGCGCGCATCTCCAAACCATTAAGTCAAAACCAAACCGCGAACCTCGCGACCATCACAGCAGGACCATTGGAGCAGTACTGATGCGAGGTCGGGGTAGGAAAAATCAGCCGTCCCCTCACCAAAAACCGAGATTAACTACAGCACCACAGAGACGCAGAGATAGAAGCCCTCGCCTTGGTGAGAGTAGTCTAAAGGTTTAGAAGATACATAGAAGACAACCCCATAGTAGTACTTAGGGAACACCGACCTCTTCGTTGCTTAATATCATTGAAATCTCTCAGTGGACATCTCGCAAGATGGGCACTCCAGTTACGGCCCTATTATTAAGAACACCTCAGAGAAGGCGAACGATATTGCGTATTTCTTACGCAGGCCACCAGAAAAAGTGTTCCAGGCGGCCCTTATCAGCATTGACTTATCCTCCAAAACTGTGGCCGAGTTACAGAAAGATCAGCTGGCAGAAGAAGAAGGTTGGAAGATTTTGGAAATCTGACTGTTCGCAGAAAACCCGCCAATGGATACTGTACAGATATGCCCCCGACGAAAAAACCAGGGGACCACAGCTCATCATTTCCAGGCAAAAGAGAAAAGAGTTGCTCACGGGATTCCATGATGACCCATCTGCAGGTCCGATGAACATTAAAGATATTCAGGAACAATTATTGGCCAGAAAGTAGCTATGAAGTCGCCGAATACGTCAAGCAATGTCAGGATTGCCAAAAGTAAAGTAACATTGGACCAGAAGCAGCAGGGGCTCCTCCAGACGTTAATGATAAATAGAAGGTTCGAGGTATTAGCCATTAACCTATTTGGAACACTTCCAGAGGGAGTGAATCCTAATAACAGAGGACACCACGACAAGATGAATAGAGCTGTTCCCATTGTAAACTGCAACAAGAACTTTAGTGGAAAAAGTGATCCTAGAATCCCAGCAAGAATCATCAACGATAATGGCACACAGTTTGTGAGCGCCACTGTGCAACAAATTACTTATTGGCTTAAAATCGACCACCGTCTCACCGGGGTATACCATCCAGCCGCAAATCCAGTGGAAAGGGATCTAAAGACCCAGTAAGCAATAAAAGTGGGTACCAAGCATATAAACTAGTCAAGCAAGAAAAGCCATTTTGATGTTCGGCACGACATTAAAGAAATTATGAAATCAGAAACCCCATCAACACATTTCAAACAGCAAAAGAAAACCATGAGAAAGCACCGGAAAGAACAGGTCATGACGCAACTAAAATCTACGCCGCAGGAGAATTAGTTTGGGTGGCTTCGCACACTTTCAGAAAGGCGAACAAAACGATTCAGCAAAGTTCACACCAAAACGTGATAAAGTTTTTATGATATTAGCTGGCAAAGGACTATGCTCATATGAAATAGCATTTGTCTGTGCTCAGGAAATGCACGGAAGAAGAAAGACTTCCCCTGTACCCCATAGAGTCTCTGCTAAAAATGTCCTTAGGGTCCTTAGAGAGGAGGGAAGATTGTGTGTACCACCATCTCCGCAAATGTACCTTCGCACCCCCACGTGAAGCCACCACACGAGAAGAGAGAACCAGACCAGCCAAAGGCACGCTGTTAAATACAGTTGCACCCTTAAAAATCATCAGAGTCAGTCACACTCTAAACTTACATTATTTTCTGCAATGGTCACTGATTTAGAACTCTAGAATTTTAGAAAAAAAAAAAAACAAAAGGGGACTTGACCAAATACCAAAAATTTATCAGTTCTTTCGACAAAGAGGTTAAATTTTTAGTTTAAAGTCATTATGAGATACAGATCCCTCAGTACCGTAGATACAAAGATACAAAATGGTTCTATTGGCCTTAGAAGATCCGAAAATATATACATATTTTAGTCGAAATTTTAAATTATAGGAATTATAATATAAATTATATATATTTGGAATGATGGGGTAAACCAATAGCAATATTAAGGATATAAAAAGTATTAAAAATTATAATATATTTTATTTCGCAGTATACTTCTAGAATATTATAATATTTACTGATTTATTGACGCATTTGCATAAGTGCGTTTGGGCAGGTAATGTATATGTTCACGGGCGATTAATTTTATTTTCTCATAAACATATTACAAAATAAAGTGATTCATCATGCGCTTAGTCAGAACAATGGATCGATAACGGTTATCGGTTTGTGTTTATTTTTCCGATGAAAAAGGTGATTGGAATGTTCGGATAATTAAACTTCAAAATTGTTCACGTTTTACGATTATGAAATCGAATTATTATACAAACTATGGCAATAGGACACGTGGCAATTTTTATGATTTCATTTTAGACCTAAAAACAAATAAAAGAGATTTATTTATAAATTAATCATTTTTTTCTCGAAAAATTTGCCATATTTGTCCTTTTAGATATCTGTGCTCTCCTTTGTTTTCTGTTTCTACCATCTTCATTATTTTCTGTCAGTTATTCTAGCTCACTATTCTAATTGTTCTCTCTGTCATCTATCCTCTATCAAGTTTGATCGTTTTGTTTTTATCTGTTCTCTTTGATTTTTCTATTCTTCCTTTGTATTCGTTGTATTTATCCTATTTATTGGATCTATTATATGTGATGTATATCAAATTTCTTATCTTGTTACTTTTGTTTCAATCTGTATCTTTATCTTCTATATCTTATTTAACTGTAATGTCTCTTTTTTATTATAACTCATTGGGAGTAGAAGAGGTATTACCTAACAAAAGGAGTGTATAATTTTACATTCAGAGACGGTTTGTTGTTGTTAACGAATAAAGTTAAGGTCAAAACTATGCCGTAATAATGAAGTGATTTTTTTTGTGCAGATATAATGAGATTCATAAGAATTACTTCCAATGGTGTTATTACCAGCCGTGGGCGTTCGTTTCCTTTTTTTGTTCGTTTTGCGTAAGAAGAAACAAGAAATAAAAAGATTTATCTCTTATATGGTCTTTAATTTACTCTAAAAGTACAATCATAAATAATTACAACAAATACGTATTAATTATGATATTTACATAATGAATTCAATGACGAACTAATATCAAAAAAAATCTCCCGAATAGAAAACAACATATTTGCTTAGATATATTCCGAAAAACATAATTCAGAGTTTGCCAACATGTCAATGGAGAGATGTGGTTTGAGTGAAAGAACATTTGAAACTAGTGAACTCGATCTGTGATTCTTGCTGCCTAAATTTTTGCTCTTTATAATTGAACAAAGTTAAATATTTTCCATAAATGCATAAATACATTTAGTTTTTCCGATAATTATTAAAATTTCGGCATAAGTGGAAGTAGAATAGTCTTAAGGATATATTGAATTGATTCATGGTGAAACTTCATAATACATTGAAATAAAACAACACAATTGGGAATAACACTTTTTATTGTTGATCACTTCATCAGACTTTATCTACCTACCTGATGAAGCCAATGTCTGGTGAAATATGTTGCAGTTAGCAACATTATAGTTTTTGAAAAGTGCGAATTATATAAATAACACCTACCTGGAAGAAATTATCTTTTCCTTAAATGAAGAGTTTAGATTTGTAGGGCGACAAATAATATTTTTCCCTTACTTGACTATGTCTTTAACAAAAATTTTTTTAAGATCAATTCTTTTAGGATTTTGGGAAGAAGTAGAGTATGGCTTTAAAGCACCAAAGAGTTTTTTTTCTGCCTATTTTATTACTGTACCAGAAATGGTCGACAATGTAGTGGTATTCTCATTTCTGGGAACGTTTCAGGACAAATGTGTTAAAGAGGGATATTTGGTGACTGGAGTACTAAAAACTAGCAGTGAAACATAGACATATCTTAAATAAAAATTAACTCAGGTTTTTACAGTTAAGTTCTGTTTAAAAACATTATAATTCCTTAGATATCTTACAGCTTCTAAACTTATTTTAAAGAAGTCTTCGGAATAAAAATAAATTCCCAAAAATATAAAACGACATATTTTGGGGGAAAAAAAACCTTATAATAAAAAAATTATTTGGGGGAAATATATTAATTATATTCAACATAGTTATTACATAAAAAAATTGTACTGATAAACAGTTTTAACCTTGAAATACTTGCTTGTGCAATACCGTTAACCTGCACGATTTATTGCGGTTTTCTTGGAATAATTTCAATTTTTTTATGTTGATTCATAACATCTGATGTCGATGAATAGCATTGCGGTCATTGAATTAAAGCATCCTAATATTTTCAGCTAATATTTCAACATTTATAATCTGAAACTTTTCACAGACTAATTTTATATTTTTTTCTAATGGTATTGATTACTGTTATATTATATAAATAACTGTACTTGTCTGAAATATCAGAACAACATTATTATTTCTATTTAAAGCAGGTTGTTAATTATCAAAATGCTCATTTGTCGGTGATTGTTGGATCCAAGCCTAAGCCAATGTACTTTTAAATTTATCGCGGTGTTTTCGCAATAATTCGCGGTGATTTTCAATAGGAAGCCGCCGTCTCTCACAGTCATTTCAGTAATGTGAACGTATCGGTCCAACTAATTAAACACGGGAGACGACAATTTCAGGAACACAGGCGCGGCTCTATTTATAATTGAAATAGGCAACTTGCCCGAAAATTATTGGTTACAATGTGCATTTGTATTATAAACGCGGAATTTAATAAATGACTTATAGAACCTTGACAATTGTGATTATGTTTATTAATAGCGTTTCTATTTAATTAAACTGTCGCCAGGATTATTTGCATTTAACTAATTTTCAAGCAAGGAATCTTTGTCTGGTTTTTGATACATACATATAATTATATCTATTTTTCTCATTTGATTTGATTTAACTTGAAAAATCTCATCAATTTTCTTTGTTACATCTGTGTTTTCATATTTTATTGTTCTCTAAATGCCTTATATTTCTTTTTTCTTCTCCATTCTGTTTGCCTTTTATCTACTTCTATCTCCCATCATTGCTTCATTGTACCTTTCTTTAAATTTCTAGAATTTTTAGCAATGTATTTCTAAATGTCGAAAATTTCTAGAATATTCCAGATTCCTATAAGTTTTAGCATTTTTCTTTTATTTAAATAAATCACAATTTGTTTCTTTATCTTATGAGGATTTTCCAGTAATTCTTAATTTGGCTTTTCATAATGATTTTATCTAAATTTTGAGTTTTTTCTTTCTTAATAGCTAAAATTTTATTAACTATAAGAAAGAAGTTTAAGAATGTTCCTGTTTTTTTATATATGTTATTTTTATATCAATTTGTATTGCTGATACTGTCCTAGATGCACAACCTATGTTTAACATATCAAATACAAAATCTAAGATTAATCAGTATGTACGATTATTCAACATTGAGTTAGTAATTGTCTAAGTGAAATCAAATCTATTAAAAGGTCAAGGCGCCATTGCATTAATCTATCAATATCGTGTTGTATCGATGGACTAACGCAATGGCCGTGAAATATTCCTGAAATACTTCAATAATTACAGAATGTGTGATGCATATCGCCAATCACATGTATATTGAAATACACGTGAAACGTGTTAATTAAAATCGTTAAAAAGTTAATTAATAAAGAAATAATGAAAAATGTAGTTGCAACACTTATATAATATAACATAAAATGGATTGTTATATGTGAGGATATGTTTCCTCTATAATTCAATACATATATACAATTTAATTATAACAAATTGAAAATATGCATTAATTTATTTATATTGGGGATTATTGTGCTCTTATTATCTTAGTTGATCATCAAGGAATAGATTTTGTTTTTTATATTATTTTAGATAATAAAGAACTACTGCTTTATTATAATATATAAGGGTGTTTTGTAGTTCTGCATCCTTTAAGAGATAAATATTGTGGCTTTATAAAAAAAGTGGTGATTTACAGTCTTCTCATGCTTAACTTTACTTATGTTAGATTGCAACTACATACTAAACCCAAATAAGTTGAAGTTGTCGAAAACAACTTCCTGCATATTAGGGATTGTTTTCCAAATAAATTACTTTAATAATAGGATAGATTTAATTCCTTACTCTATAAGTAAAATTTTCAACGTTATTATTAAGTGCAAGACATATGGATACTTTTAATAAGAGGACTTTTTCGACAATTCTCTTCTAAAGACGCCAGCAATTGCCCCAAACATTTATAAATCATTTTCTAAATAGTATATCAGACAATAATTGAAAGTTATTTGAACTAGTTCGAGTTACACCATGTTGACTCATATCTATTATATATGAGTGACGACATAATTCCTTAAAATCTTCTTTTTCATCGTCTAGCATGCCGCGAACTTCAGCATCGTATTTTTCCTTCTTTTATAGTATTTGAAATTAACAAATTTTGGTTTTCCTAGTGATTGTAGATTCTAGTATAATACGTCGTTAATCTTTTCTACATTTTTCTATCATTTAAAGATTGAAATTTTCATTTGTTGTTTGAATAGCCATGCTTTACTTCCATTTTAATAATGTTGGAATATGCGAAATCACTCACATAATCTCCCTTGTCAGTTTTCTTCTAGTGGGCAGCCAAACTTCAACTCACTAGCCATGATGATGTTTGCTGAAATATGTCTGGTTGTTTTTATTAAGTCAACCAGTAAGCAAGCAAAAGTAAAGCTTTAAAAAGCAGTACTTCTGCCATAGTTGACTTTTCTTTACCAAAATATATATGTATAGATCTATTCACTGAAATAACTTATTACTGCGACGATAGATTTATTTTCTTAGTGAACTTTGAGGAAGGAACATCAATTGCAATGCGTTGCAAATTTTGTACTGGCACATAGGTGCTTTTCTTCATCATTGTAGACCATTGCTTCCCTTAGAAACTACTAGGGTTATTCAAATAAAAAGGTAAGAAAAACTTGTCGAACACTGTTGATCAGTTAGCAATATTTGATTGATGAGTTACGTGGGGATATAATAAACTGTGGAGAAAGTTATTACAAGTATTTTATATTATATTATTATATCTCCACGTAACTCATCAATCAGCATTATTATATAATGTCTCAAAGTACACATAGGAGAGAATTAATATTCTATCACCACCTTCTAAAAAGTTCAAAGCCGTGGCGTCAGCAGGTAAGGTGTTGCTCACCGTCTTTTTGACGACCAAGATCTACTACTTGTTAAATTCCTCGTGCATATAAGAACCATTAACTCTGATGTATTCTGTGAGACACTCCGAAAACCACGCAGGTCATTCAAGAAGAAAAGACCGCTGCTTAATGATAATCCGTGGCTATACATCTCTAGGGTCATACGCGTGGAACTAGCCAAGTTCACGTGAGAGCCTGACCATCCAACCTTCAGCCTGGACATGTCGCCTACCGATTTCCATATATTTAATCTCCAGGAGAGACATCAACTCGGACGACGGACTATAGGATTTGGTCTAGTCACGGTTACAGGAGTTATGGAAACACGGAATCTTTTGGCTGGTTGATCAATAAAATCATTGTGCTTATGGTGTATACTTTATATAAGACTTCATTTATAACAACAGTGTAGTTTCGTACCTTTTCATTTGAACACCTCTTATACACATTTCTTGCACTACCTTTATTGTACAATTCACCCAGTAGAAAAAAAACTCTCGTAGTATTTAGTTAATGTAAATCTATTTGGGTTGAATATATTTGAATTTGAATTTGAATATACCTAAGTGACCACCAAAAGATTGTAAATCTCTTCCATCATTTCTGATATTCTGCCTTTAGGGAATCAGATCCTCGAAAAATATAACTTTCAGCGCTGCGCTGTTCTTTACATTTTCATATTTTTATAAATCCCATAAATTAAAACAATGTGGAGCATGTGTAAAAGTGTGCTAGAAAAGTCTGAACTTGGGTAGACATTCCAACAGTATTCAATCAGTCCAAGGATTGTAACTTGTAATTTTCTAAAAGGGGTAGGGTGTACAAGATATAAGAAACTATGGTAATACCATGTATAAAATTGTTAATGTAAAGAACGTGCAACAAAAAATTGAAGCACAAATAATTGGCTGATTTTGCTGAAATTAATCTCCTAGTTTTCTTCCTCTTCCTCATGCACACGTTCCCGTTTTTTATAGGCTTTCCTACATTCCTTTTATGTGGATTTCCTTTTTATAATTGTTGTTCAAAACTAGCTAAGAAGCTATGTTGCTTTCTGGTTAGTTGTTCTTCAGCTTCAACAATAGGTTTAAACTTCAATTTTACATTTTTTTAACGTTCCATTGAAGATGTCTTCAAATCCATTAATGTCTTTCATGATGATAAATAACGTTTTATGTATGGATAAAATACAAGCAATAGAAATATGTGTAAACTTAACAGGTCAAAATGAAATAACTTCTCAAAAAAACCTCCCTGCTCAAAAATCGATAATTAAATAACAATGAGTCTTACTAATTAATGAATTCAATTTTTGTTCATAACTTTTCATGTTATATTCACTTTCAAACAGTCTAGAGTACATTTTATCATTTATTAGTTTATTCAACAGAAATAATTTTATTCAAATTAGTGTTGCTTTGATAGTTTGATACTATTTGTAACAAGCAAATTACTTTTGCATCATTCAATATCTGTCGCGATAATTAATTGTGCATTTATGCTCAAAAATAAGCCCTAAATCAAAACTAGCTTTTATGTAGATTAACTATTATAAATGGTATTGCTGTTGTTATACCTTGTTTGGTCTTCAGTTTGATTATATGTTTATTCCCGATTCCAAGTTTTCTTCTCATAACCTTCATACTTTTATTATCTTCGATCGTTTTTTGGATGTGTTTTGTATTGAATGCTCTAAAGTCACGTCTTATGGCTTTCGCCACCTTTTTATTTACTTTTTTTGCTAGTTATTAGTAGCTATTCCTTTACTTCTGAGGTGTCTTCTTTCTTGTAACATTTGCCTTATATTTTGGCTCAATTTTTCTTCCTTTTGTGTTTTTGGGCAGTATTTATTTTGGCTTTCTAGCATGGCATTGATTAATATGTCATTGAGGGTTGCGTCGCAGCTTGCCAGTCTATCACCTATAGAGCGCTGGAATCCCTCTATATCTGCTGGTCTCATCCAAGGTTTATTTGTTTTCTTCTTGACTATTCTGTGGCGTTCCTTATCGATATGAATAACCAATCTAGCTCGTACGAGTCTGTGGTTGCTTCCAATGGAGAACTTATTCAATACTGTCACATCCTTGACGATGCGTTTTTTGTCCGATATAATATAGTTTATTTCGTTTCTTGTGTGACCATCTGGGCTTTTCGATGTCCATCTTCTATATAAATTTTTCTTGTAGAAGCTATTCATCTGAAATAGGTTATTCTGCAACAGATAGTCCAGCATTACATCACCTCGCTCGTTTCTGTCTGGTAGTCCAAAGTTGCTCAAAGGGGTCTTAGGGTCTCAACACCGCTTCATTCCCATTTTAGCATTGAAATCTCCGCACAGAATCGTATAATTGCACTTGTTGGTCTGTGGGAGCCGTAGTTATATCATCATAGAAGCTATCCATCTCCTCGTCATCCTGGTCGTAGGTGCGTATACCTGTATAATCTTGATGTTGTATCTCGAGGTCAGCTTTAGAACAAGACAGATTACAGATTAGTTAGATTCTTTAAAGTAACTATGGCTACATTATGGCGCTTATGTATTAGGAATCCCATTCCTCCACTAGACAGACATCTTCGCCCGCATAGTATAGGTTATGTCGTGATTTTAGTGTGATAAGTTGTTCACCGCGCCTTATAACTTCGCTGAGGCCTATAACATCCCACTTATTATTCCCATCTTTGCACTCAAGTTCTGTGAGCCGTTTCTGTGACAATAGGGATCGTGTGTTGAACGTTGCAATGTGCAGTGTCCAATTTGTGCTGTAGTTCACCTTTCTCTTCCTCAGATGTTTGTCCCCCCCAGAATCCATGGGACCGACTGATTGATTATTAGTGCGAGATTTCGGAAATATTCTCCTACTGGCCTGGGGTAATTTAATTTTAGCATCTGACATAAAATCTATAAACTCACGAAAATAATAACAACGAGACTTGATAAAAAACTGAATTTCTATCAACTTCTAGAGCAGGCGGACTTCCGTGCTAAATTTGCAACAAATGACCATCTGCAAAACATAAAAACGATGATTGATAAAAGCATCGAATACAACAGGCCACTAGTCCTTGCTTTTGTAGACTTTCAAAAAGCCTTTGATGTGATAGAGCTGAATTCGGTCCTCAGTGCACACAGGAATGTCGGGTTGATTACAGATTCTCAAAGCTGATTTACAATATTTACAAAAATACTACAATAACGGTAAAACTCCATGAAAATACAAAATGCATTCAAATCGGCAGAGGTGTCAGACAGAGAGATACAATATGCCCAAACTCTTTATAACAGTCTTGAAGTATGTTTTTAAAAAACTCAATTGGGAAAACAAGGGCCTAAATATAGATTGTCGAAACTTCACAAATCTACGTTTTGCGGATGATATAGTTTTGCTATCAGATAACTTTAAAGACATAAAAGATATGTCACTAGAACTACAAAAGGCATGTGCTGACGTAGGTCTAAAAATGAATATCTCAAAAACAAAATATATGACAAATTTAATTCCCAGTGAGCAAATTCTCATTGGTGATGAGAAAGTAGCTCTGGTGAATAAGTATAATTATCTTGGTCATGAAATCCAAATCTCAAGAGATAACCAAACGTTCAAAATGAAAAGAGGACTTAGGCAGCCTATGGAAAGCTTGCGGAAGTGTTTAAAAGCGACATACCACAATGTTTGAAGAGGAAGGTGTTTGTTTGATCAATGCGTGCTGCCGGTCATGATCTATGGAGCTGAAACCTTAACACTAACCGCAGCTTATGGTAACACAGCGCAAGATGGAAAGGTCCGTGCTCGGGGTGTCATTGCGGGTTCATAAGATCATAAGAAATAAAGATTTACGAAGAAGAACCGGTGTCACGGATGTAGTTATCCAAATTTGCAAACTCTAAAAGAAGCAAGGAAAAATCCCCTACACGTTGGACGGGCGATCTAAAGAGATGTGCAGGCAACTGGATACAAAAAGCTCAAAACAGAAAGGAATGGGCAGAAATGGGGGAGGCTTATGTCCAGCAGTGGACACAAAGAGATGAATGATGATGATGAATGATTAATTTAAACTGGTATAGATTCAAGTGCATTCTTCAATTTTTAAAATTTTCACACTGTGTTTTTAACCCTTACTTATTTTCCTAGGAAGCGAAATAATAATTTCTTCATAAAAATGAGTTATCAAAATCTTTCTCGTGTGTTACTTTGTTTGTGTCTTTCTCCAAGATTTGTGGTTGGGTCATTTTTTATTTCTGCCCAGTATACTCTTCCCTGCTTTTCATTAATTGCATTACAAACTTATATCCATTTATTAGGTTTATATTCTATGATCAGTTCATGGTTATCTTTGTTAAGTTTATATTGTTTGTATCAATATAACTATGATTTGTATTATATTAATCTAAGGATGAAGTGTGGTAAGGGATATTTTGTAAAATGTTCTTGATATTTGAGGTGTATAAATTCTAAAAAAATCTCTGAAATTTTGTCAATATTACTATTTTTGTAATCGTAAAAATACTCAGGGGATATGAACATCAGGGATTCGTTCTATTGACTAATCAGATGTCAGATATTAGATGTAGAGAGTGGGGTGTCTAGGGTTGTGGATTGGTGGAAGGGATAATGTTAGATTGGTAAAGATTTTAAGAGAGATTGCGATATTTCTTTTTATTTAGTTTACACTCGCCGATAATTATGGCATTACAGTACAGCGACGCTTTTGTGAAAATTGTTTCATCAATATTAAAAAGAGGATGAATTTAGTCTAAGAATAAATGAATTTGGACATTGATAAAATTCGAAGTTGCATGGAGACTTTCATTAAGGGGAGTGTTTATATGGGGAAGGTTTTATTTACCATGATGGATCAGTTTAAATTGAGGCACCTTTGTTTTTTATGTATAGAAGAAGTTGGATATCTGAATAAACCAATACTAATTTTTCTAAGAAAATGGGTGTTATAATTTAGTTTCAATTAATAAATTGATTTTGGTGGGATTAAATAAGGTTTTTAATTCATTTTATAACATTGTTATTATAAATTGATTAATGGTTGAGGCGTTAATTTCGTGCTAAATCTTAGAAATTTAAACAAAAACGTATACTTTATAAAGTGCTTTATCAACAACATAAACTTTTTTGTTTGAAAGTTATTATAATGATGACATTTTCGTTTTTAAATGTACTTAAAATCTCTAATTGAAATAATATAATATGAACATTTAACAACAAATATTTTAAATAAAATGATGTTTCACGTGGCTATAAATAAACAATGCAAGATATTATTTTCTATTTAATAAATAACTGAAAAAGTCATGTGCATAATTTCTATTAATTTACTTAACATGTTATAAAACTAAATAAGTGTCCAGACTTCCATGTTTGTGTTACTAATCAGTTAATAACAGTTTTGTTATGGTATGTGTTAATTAAAAACATTGTAAGGTGTGAGAAAATGTATTTTTCTCGTTTCACAAGGCAGCAAATTCATACAAACTACTTCTGTGATTCAAAACGTAAATGATAAATACAATTACATAAATATAAGTAAGACTCATTGTTGTAGATTCACGAAATGTTTTCGTATTTTTAAATTTATTAAATACAATTTTGACAAAATTGGAAATTCGTATAATAATAGGTCGGTGTAAAAGAATTAGTACCTTTACATCGACCTATTATTATGTAAATTTCCAATTTTGTCAAACATTGCACAATAGAAACTGGGATGTAAATACCAGATAAATCAATTAAAATTGCAACGAACTGCTAACAAACATTGTTAGTAAATTTTAACATATTGCACCATGAAATTTTATTAATTATTTATAAATTAGACACTAATTGTAAAAATACTTTATTTTAAAACCTAACAATCTACTAAAACCAACAAATTTGTTTTATTCAATTAATTCATTATTTGTCAATTATATTATTAAATATTTTAAGAAATAAAAATTACGAAAAGAACGCATACTAAATAAAAAAATTAATTATTTGTTAATTGTTATTAAAGTCAGGTTTTCTATTATTTTCAATATATTGTATATATTACTTATTTTACATCTGAAACAATGGTAAGCAAGCAACAATTAATTATTGAATTTATAATAAACAAACAAGCATCTATTATCAAGAGATCAAATAATTATAATTATAAATTATGCGATGCGGTTTTCGCAGCGAGACTCATTTTATTATAAGAGCGATTAGAAACAGCTAAAAATAGAATGGGCAATTTTCTTTTGTAAAGTAGTGCATTAATTAGTTTTGCACAGGAATGCGTGAAATCACGTAACACCTCCGTATGGCGAATTATGTAAAACGAACGTCTGACAGATTTCCGTTTCCGATGATCATTGTTTTCAAATTAAACACACAAACACCTGTTGTTTAGATGCTGAAACGAAACGAATTTTCACAAATTAAATTAACCACGGTCATGTTACTGTAAAATTGTAAAATTCAATTAGATTAAATTCAATAAATCGATTAAATAAAAATGTACGTCTAGCGATAACCAAGTGAAAATATGTGCCAAACTAGTGTTTCATTTAATTATAAACATTTTCACGTGTTCTTACAATCTAACAAGTATCAATAAATCGGATAGAAATACCGTTAAAATGACATCTATTGTCTTGACATTACACTGATTTCCCTGATTGATATCCACTTCATTAAGGAGATTTACGCAATGTACAGAAAATAGTTACTTTATCCTAATATGATTACTAGTGTTAAAAGTATCCAGAACATAGTGATTATATCCCAATCCAGAAAATAGTGACTCTATCTCAATATGATTTTTATTTTTTGGCCTACGAAACAAGTCCATATGGCCAGTCCCAATATAATCACTTGTGAGTAAAAGTATTTTATTGATTTCTAAAATAATATTAATAAAAAAAACATATTTTATACTAATTAAACTATACCAAAAGTATTATATTTAATTATTACTAATATGAAGCATTTCAATGTTACATATTTAAAAAGTAATAAGTAAATAAAAGGATTAATTAAGCACTTGGTTATGTTTCACTATTTAAAATAGTTAAATAGTGAAACATAACCAAGTGCTTAATTAATCCTTTTATTAACATAAAAATGTCTCACCACGGGTTAAGTGAGAAATTAATTAATCGTAAAGTAATAAGTATAAGTGTAGTATTGACAGTATCGCGTTTATCTACTCTTTTATTTATAATTGAAACGAATACAAGATATAATTTATTAGGTCACTTAAAATCCTGTTCAATCGTCCGGTTTATAAATTATTGATAAGCGCTTTTAAATAATTACGCAACCGCGATAATTCCGTGTATCAGGTAACTGAGCATTAAAATATTAAATTACTAAATACGAATAATTCTAGGTTAATCATTGCATTTCTTTTCTAGAAATTGAATTGAGAAATATTATGACTTATTTATTTTATATTACAAAATCTAATTTTACTGAATAAAATATAAACTTATTTATTTTACATAACAAAAACAATTTTGATTGAATAAACGTAATAATAAATAAAGTATAAACTTAATCATTATAAAATCGTTAAGAAGTATCAAATGATAATATTTGCGTCTACGTTCATCACAGAGATTTTACGACACTTTTAAATAAAATGACACATTAGCGGGGCCGTCGCAATTTACGTCAAGTGTCTCTATTAATAAATATACTTTTTGCAAATTTTGAGATCCGGACCTGTGACTCAAGGCAATTATAATTAACCATAATATACGCGCGAAGGAAACAAAACCTATTTTCAGATTTGTCGGCAACTTAAATGAAAACGCAAATGAATGGAAATGCTAAATAAGTGTAATAATAATGGAACAAAAATCATGATAATAATACTCAGACAAAGAAAAAGTAGAATTACATAATGAGATATATTACTGCGAATAATTAATTCCGCCGAATTTCTTATTGTTCACTAGCAGTTAAGTAAAAATTAACAGTTACTAGTTAAAACAACTACTTGACGTACTAAAGTCAAGATAGATTACTGTTTAAATAACTGATAGTTCCTGTTATAGTGCTGAAATAAAATTAATTACTACATGTAACTCTTTTTGTAGTTGAATTTTTAAATTGTTGATTTTCTAACTTCTACTCAGGCTAGGAGCAATGGAGAAAGAGTGAATTGGGTACAAAAATGGCATCAAAGTGTGTTAAGTAACAAATCCAGATTTTGCTTTTGGGTCCACGATATTCGAAGGAGAGTCAACTCGTTCCACAAATCCTATGTGTTGCTATTTTTTGGAAGTCAGTATATTTAAAAACAATGAAAACTATTTATTTTTCGATCAGCATTAAGCATTCCTCGAGGCATATTTTTTTAAATCAAAATAATGCTTTACATATTTTGCAAATATTTTAATGCAAAAAAATACTTCAAATTACTCCTATATCTAAACTTATCGAAAAAATGCATAAAATAGAGAGTAATATTCAAGTAGAAAATATTCCTGTTGCTGTCATTAAAACAGTCCTAGAAAAAACGTTTCAAAATCAAGTGAAATTATTAATAGCTGCTAATTTTCAAAGCTTGCTTCAAAAGGGACAAGAAAAAATTCTTTAGTTTCAACTGAAAGTGTTGACAGCAACTCTTTATTGCTCATATTTAAATATTAAATGTTTTCATTGTTTTTAATTTGACACAAATTAATTTATTTACAACAACATCGAAATTATAATAAATGTAAATGCAACAAACTAATATCGTCTTTTGTATTCTGGTAGAAACACATTCCCTCTCTCCATCCATAAGAAACTCCCCGATATCATAAATTTAATCTCTAAGAAGAAGAAGACAGAAACCATAAAAACATAAAAAGAAAATTTCATTATACTAAATGGAAAATAAATTTAATGGGTCGCAGACACCTGAAATGGATATACTTAAAGGAAAACTGCTTTCTTTCGAAAGGTACAGAAAAATTGATGTTAGTACTTTCTAGATTTTGATTCAGTTAAAACATTGAATCAAAATTAGATAATGACAAAACTTCTCTACGTCATTATACTTGACACCGAAGCCGAGAAAGATAAAGCAAACTTTTTTCAGAAGAGCTCTGAAGACAATAAATGTAAATACGCAATATTCTAAAAAAACATGGCATTAATCTAAAGGATACGGTTAGGAATATTTCAAAGATTGTCCCTAGTGTTTAAACTCTAACAAACTATAGAGACTTATTCATTTAAACTCGTTTAAAACAAATAAATTTTGTAGTTCTATTTTCAATTGAAGTATAAGTTAATATGCAAAGATTGTAAAATAATTTATTTTGGATAGTAACATTAAAATTAGAATCATTGATAACAAGAATTCATTTGAAGCAAATGTGCTCAATATAAAAAAAAATATGAAAAGAATAGAAAGTTTTTTATGGACAATATGATACAAAAAAATGAATATTATTATGCATTATGAAAATTTAAAAAAAAGTATGATTATATATAAATGAATTGTTCTTGGATACATAACACATTTATAATTGAACGAATTCGTGCCCTTTTTTTTTAATTAACCCAAATACTTTGCCAACTAGACGTTTAACCTTATTGCATAACCACCAAAATAAACACGAAGACCACTTTGACGTTTAATAATATGGTGCACATTATTGGAAATTCGGTGAAAATATGTAGAATATGTTTTTTTTTTGCACTTACGATGTCTGGGTACACGATGATTGCTCGCCATCGCCGCCGCTGCTTACCGCTGACTGATTGTATCGCTTAATTGCAATCATCAGTAATCGTTAGTCACCGTTTTGCACCAGCACAACTACTGATAACTAATTGGCGGCAAGGTGGGTACAACAGAGACGCCGCGCGATACTTACCCAGCTTTTAATATTTTTTTTTGCACTCGGCGCAGTTTAGAGTGGCGCACTTTCCATAAACGTAAAAAGTGTTTATTATTCTTTTTCGAATCGGCAAAAATTTTTTGGCGCGACTTCGCGAGCGTATTGTGGACCGTCGGTTCCCAGTTTCGAACTGGTACTACTGATCCTGTCGTCCGGTTCTCCCACCCGGCTCCGGCTAGGTGCAGACAGCGCGACTCTTCAAAATGGTACTTCCTTCATGATCAATTAATGCATTGGTGCGATTTGCATTCATAAAGTCAACCATGTCTAGAGGCGAATGCTTGTGTTGGAATGTGTACGGTTGAGAATATTTATAGGAAGATTTGTTTAGATAATTTAGATGTAATATAAAATTAGTACTCTCAATCTTAAATTTGTAGGGATACCGAATTATTCAAAATTTTGACTGATAATATTCATCTGTAATTTTAGATATAAACTAAATAACGTTTTTTTTTTATATTAGAATACAAATACAAGTCCAAACAAAATAATTTAAAAGTTCGACTAAGACTTGACTTTCGCTTAAGTGTACAAATGAGTATGAAGGTGTTTCAAATTTTTAAAAGTGTTAAACATTTTAGAATTTTGTTTATAGCTTTATTAATTTTTTCCAATACCACGCAGAGGTCACAACAGCAGAAGACACCTGAACAAAAATAAATGTTCGAATAAGATTTAACTTTCGCTTAAGTGTACAAATGAATATGAAAGTGTGTCAAATTTTTAAGAGTGTTAAACATTTTAGAATTTTGTTTGTAGCTTTATTATTTTTTCCAATACCACGCAGAGGTCGCAACATCAGAAAACACCGGATGAGATCGAGTCCTTCGAGGAGGAAGAGGGAAAGGAAAGGGAGAGGAAGGAGAGCAGGGGAAAAAGAGGAGAAAGGTGCAACGGGAACTGCAAGGAGTTAGTAGAGAGGATTGTGAAGAAGATTCGAAAAGAGAGGGAGGTATGCAAGAAAGAGATAAATAAGGCATAGGAGATGTACAAAGAGGAGATGAAAGAGATGTGGAGAAAGGGAATGGAGGTTTTAAGGGCAAAGATAAAGCGGATAGAGGTGAAAATAGAGAGAAAGGAGAGAAGGGAACAATATAATAATAAAAGGGAAGGACTTTCAGGACAAAGGGGTGTAAGTGAAATTTCTGAAAGAGGTGGTTGAAGTGAAGGAGAGGTTAAGGGGCAGGTAAAATAACGGTGGTGGAGTTAGAAAGGAGGGAAAATAAGATTATTGTATTGCATAATAAGAAGAAAATTAGGAACACGAGCGAATTCATATAGAGGACTATATATAAAAAAAAAAGAGAATTTCAAAAGAGCATAAGGGAGAGAGCAAAGAAGAAATGAGAGAAGGACGCACATCAAGGGGGGAGTATCAGAAGCTGATAATAGATGGAAAGGTGTGGACATGATGCAGCGACATATAATAAAATGAGTAAGCAAAGAACGATTAGAGGCAGATGATTCAGAGAAGGGTAAATATAGAGAAGGGAGCAGACGTAGGGCGGAGGTGTAAAAAAAAATATGGAGGGAGTAGTGGAAACATGGATGATGAAGGAGAAATTGGGATTAAGATGGAAAATGAAGGAGGTAAAAAATAATGCGACGAAAGGGAGAGCGAACTGGGCGAAATGGGGGATGATAGTGGGAATAAAAAAGGGCATTCAAAGAGAGGAGGTTAAGTTTATGAAGGGAGAATGAGACGTGAGTTGGATGGGATAGCAGAAAAGGCAGGGGATAACAGTAGCGGTGTTAACAAGAACTGGAGGGAGACTTCAATACTAGATTAGGGGAATATGAGGATGGAATCAATGAAGAGGGAGAAGAAATAAATAGGAACTCACAAGATATTTATGTGAAAGCAGAGGACAGGAGGATGCAGGAGTGAGCGATGGAAGAGGGAATGGAAATACTAAACGGAAGGAAATTAGATGGCAATGGGTGTAACTGGATAGAAGTGAAAGAAATAGGGTTAGAAGATGAGGGTACTTGCGCCATTGGCCACTTAAGATAGAAATAGGGATAAGAAGAGAGGAGGGAAAGGAGCAGAAGAGAAGGGGATGGGAGAGAAACTGAAAAAGGTAGGGACCAATGTAGGAGGTCATAGGGAATTGTGGCAGGTGGAGGAAGGGGAAGTGGGGAGGAGGAGAGTACAAAGGAGAAAGAGGGCGAAAATAAGGATGTAAGAAAAGAAGAAAAGGAACGGCAGGGCATATGGAGTAACCACGTACGTGTGAAACGAGAAAGTAATGTGGAGGATACTAAAGAATGAAGTAAGGCGAAGGCAGGCGGAGTTGGTGCCGGAGGAATGAAAAGAGAAATGTTGGAAAGAGAGCAGAAGTCCAGGAGAGTGTAAAGAAGAGGAGGAAGCAGATCGGTAGTAGACTTCGCAGTGGGGGAAGTGGAGAGATACTTTAAGGAATTGAAAAGGAAGAAAGCAGCGGGGCCAGATTAAAGACGGAAATGTGGAAAGAAATAGGAAATGAGGGAAAGAAAAGGTTCAGGGAGATTTTGAACTGAATATGGAGAGAAAATGAGATTTTAGGGTCGTGGAAGGTGAGGGCAATATACCCTATTCCAAAAATAGATTAAAAGGAGGACGTCGAAAATTATAAGGGGTGACGGTGATAAACACTGGGTATAAGTTAGGAATGACGATAGTGAAGAACATACATATGGAGAGAGGTAATTGATGCCAGAGATGCAGGATAATTGACCAGAACTTTACTCTGGCTAAGATCGTAGAGCGAGTAGTGGGAGAAAGAGGAAGCGTGTAGGTTTTTCTAAATTTGAAAGCGATGTATGACTCAGTATCGAGAGGGAAGTTTATAGAGTCTCTGAGAAGGAGTGAGTAAAGAAATTTTAAAGTTAATAAGGAGAGTGTACGAGAAGACATGGGACGTATGAGTGGTGATTGTGAAGAATAAGGTATGGATGCTGCATACTCCAGCATGTGTTGATGGCGAGCTAATGGGAGAGAATGGAAAACATGTTAGCGAGAGTGGAGAAATTCTTCGACAGGATAAAATTGTAAGTAAATGTTGGAAAAACAAAATGGATGAAATTTAGGAATAACGGTAGGGGAAGTATTAATAAAAGAACTATAATTGAAGGAAGAAGTGATTGAATGGGTGAAAGACTTTAAGCATCTGGGCTTCATGTTAAAAAGATCGAGAGATTATGAGGAATATGTAAGGTAGATGTAAAGAAAGGCAAGGAAAACATGGAGTAAAAAATGGGAAAGGTGGGTGGATGTGAGAGTGACGTATGGAGGTATGGAAGGTTGGAGAGAGAGAGCAATGGTGGTCCCTGAAGCAGATGTTAGGGATGGAGAATTCTGTCCCGGGATAGTTGTTGCTTCAGGAAAAGAAGAGGAAGATCTTGCGGAGTGAAGCGATAAGAAGGCTGGGAATGAGATGAAGCTGTGTGTATCAAGCGAGAGATTGAACGCAGCAGAGAGTAGATGAAGAGTGGAAAAGAGGAAAATGTATGAAAGGGTGAGGTTTTCAAGAAGGATTATGAGAAAGAGGATGAGAAGCATATTTATTATAAAATTGTATATTTATGTATATATTATGGCTAATAAGGTAGAAAAATTAAATTGTAAAATAGGCAATAACTAAAAATAAAGTTTAAAATTTGTTTTACAAAAAATAATTCATTCAGAAAGAATTATACAAAAATTCTTCAAGATTTCAAAATTGCTTGTTTAAAACAGTTTAAAAGTTTCTTAAAGTGTACTTTTAAATTTTTCTTGAAAACAGATATTTTTCAAATAGTTGTAATAAAAAGAAACAAATGTAAATATTATAAAAAAGGAACAATGGATTCCTATTTTATTATCTTAAAAAAATGAAAATTTCCTAAAAACAGTAAAACAAATAAATTGGAAATAAAGAAGTTTTAAAGCAAGGAACACTTGAAATATTTAATTGTAACTTTCTTTGAAAAAACAGTTGAAATTTTGCCTAGTGGCTATATGAACTTAATTAAAAACGTTGGAATAGTTGAAATTTTACAAAAAAAAACAATTGAATTTTATTCAAAAAACTAATCAATTTTTGAGATAAAATAGTTACAATTTTACAACTGCAAATGTCAAAAAAAAGAAAACAGTGGAAACGTGTTAAAAGTCTTCTTCAAAAGCAATTTAATTTTTTCTAAAAACAGTTAAAAAATTTGTAAAAGAAGATAGAGTTGAAATATGCAATTGTTAATTTCTAAGGAAACCTATATGAAGTTTACCTAAAAGCAATTTAAAAGCCTTGAAATAGTTGATATTTTGTAAACAAAAAAAGAAACAATTGAATTTTATTTAAACTGCAAATATGGTAAATAGGGAACAGTGGAAAATTTATATTAAATTTTCTTAAAAACAACATTTGAAAATTTCCTAAAAACAGTAGAAAAATTATTTAAAAATAGTTGATTTATAAAAAGAAAAGAGTTGGAGTATTTATTCGTAATTTCTAAAGCAAAAAAAAAAACAGTTAAAATTTACTTATTAGATTATATGAATTGTATCTAGAGGCAATTGAAAAACGTTGGAATAGTTGATATTTTACAAAAGAATTGAAAGTTTCATTAAAAACACTTAAATTTCTATATAAATAAAGTTAAAATTTTGTACATTTGCTTAAATAATTTAATTTTTCTTTAAGGAAAACAATTAAACTGACATAAAAACAATTTAAAAGATACCTGCTTTTCTCTGGACAAATAATTATATTTTAATAAGAAAAAAATAACATTTAAAATTTGCTTATAAAAATAATATAATTAATAATAAATAAAATTTATTTGAAATTTGCTTCAAAATAATTATATTTTAAAAGGAAAAACATAACATTTAAAATTTGAATATAAAAAATAATATAAATAAAAATAAACTCTATTTGAAATTTGCTTCAAAATAGTTGAAATTATACATCACAATTGAAAATTCAAATAAAAACATAACACTGGAAACAATTAATTTTAAAAGAAAAATTAAAAATATAACACAAAACAATTAAAATTATACTAAAAACAGTTTAAAAAAACATATACAGAAAAGTGTTGAAAATATGTAAAAATTAGAATTTATTTTAAAAAAAACCAAACCCTAAAAATAGATAGAATTCTTCAATTACAAATTTCTATAGAATAGAATCGTTATTATCACATTTTAAAAACATATGATAAAATTATAATTAAGTTTATTAATTAATCACAGCAGTTAACATGTAATCAACATAGGCAACCGAATTAACACCATTGTGTAACGGTAATATACAGGTGAAAGAGAATCCGATCCACAATAATCAAACTGAATCACCTTTGATACCTTCCCCACCTCATCAACGGACAAGGTGAGATTGTGAGTAAATGTCCAACAATTTAAAAATCAGTCAGCTGTCGGCGAGCGCGTGTACACCTCCGCGTCAGTTCTTGGCGTCGAAAATATACTTGTCTTGTTTTCCTTCTTCACCTGACCAATTGTTCAACTACCTGTGGATTATACGCCCGTCTTCACCATGGCCAATAAACTTAAATTGGATGACGATCAACAGTTTGCCCTGATGAAAGTAAGTTTATAAACATAAATACAAATAAGAAAAATTTAATAAAATTATATTTCAAATATTAAAATATTAACAAAACTTATCTAAGTAGTAACATATATTTATTGACAAATTTTGTACATATTTACATTAAAATGATGAATAATGAATGAGGTGTTAATGTAATAATTTGTCAAAAGGCTAGCGACCATAGATCTTTCTGCCTTGTATCTAAATATTATTTTATAAATATTTATTTGTATTAATTTACTGATTATTGATTGTTAATATGTAATGTTTAAAAAATACTAATTTATATGACTCCGTAGGTTTTAATACTTAAGAGCTATAAAATTACTGCATTGGATGTAGATTTGCAATAATAAATAAAATATTATTTAGTATTTTGACCAAAAAATCTCAGATTTTAAAATTTGTCTTTAGAGATTTGCTATTTAAATATGCTCAAAATTTTGAAATTTAATAACTGTTTGTATTTTATTTATCTATGTGAAAATTTTCAATCGACATTTAATTTTTTAAACATTAAAAACTTATAAAAAAATATTTAAGGTTGTCTTAATATCCGATTGTAAATATTTTAAAAGAACACAGTTGAAGAATCTAAATCAGATCGCGATGGTATTCAATGTACCTTCTGCAACATTAATTGAAATATTTAAAAATTTCATTTTAATTGTTATATTGTTTAAGATTAATCTCTAAAATTTCTTGAAATTCTTTGTTATAAATCAGTTGGAGTTCTTTTAAAAGTTCTTTGTTATAAAATAGTTAATACGTGACTTTCTGACCATATATTAATAAAGTTACCATTATTCTCGATGCTATCCATCATTTCTTTGCTATTTTCTCTTATTAAAACCAATTAAAATATATATCTGTCATGCTAACATTATCAGCCAAAAGGACGCTCCTAAAATGGGGACAAAAGGACAAAATTAAAGTATATATAAAAGTTTTCGAATGTCTAAAACTCTCCTCAGCATCATTTCGCCTAAAATTTAATGTATTTGCAAAAAGGAGACCAAAGATAAATAAATATATAAATTTCAAGATTTCATTTCGATGTTTATGTTTTCTGTTTCTTTGGATAGATAGATAGCAGGTGACAGATTACATATTAAAGAATAATGAAGGTAGATAACATATGACAGATGACATGTAATAAATGTTAAATTGCAAATTGATTTTTTATATTTCGTTTTTATGTTATATGACATATGTCATGTGTTATATGACGGATAACATATAACGGTTGACTTATGATAGATGTACGATGACATATGTCAGACGACTAGTGACTGATGGCATATAACACATGACTTAAGGCGGATGACGTATGACAGCTTATATATGACATATTACATAAATAAAAACATGATAAATTGCAGATGACAGATATTAAGTGACCGATATCAAAAGAAAGATGATAGATTGCATATGATAGAGGACAGATCATTTTTAAAGATTTTTTTATATCTTGAATCATTTCTTCGCCTGAAGAAGACACAGTGTGTCGAAACAATTGTCGCGAACGGCAAAATAAATATTTGAAAGTGTTATCGTATTTCATTTACCAAAGTGATTAGAATATGAACTTTCAACTACTAACAGCCTCAACTATTCAGTTATTGAATTTTGGAGGCGTTCACTTCGTAGTACATTTTTAATGATTAACAGAAAAACGTTTAACTGACTCGAAACTAGTCATAAAGTGTTGTATAAAAATAAAAAGTAGTATAAAAAAGATTTTTTTATGGTTCATTAAAGCATCTCTAAGATATTTTCAAGTTTTTTAAGAATTCTTTGAGATTGAAGCGATAGAAAGCAAATAATTACAGATAACTTATGGCAAACGACTAATGAAAAATGACATATGACAAATGGTAAATGACGGATGACATTTATTAGATGATAAACTACAGATGATAGATGACAAATAACTTTTAAACATTTGTTTTTAGTTCCTAAAGAGTTACTCCAAGTTTCAATGGAAATCTTTGGTATATAGGGCGATATTACAAACAATATATGGCAGATGACAGCTGATGGATGACATATAGTAGATGATTCCTCCATGATTTTTAGAACCTTCTAAGAGTTCTTTAAAATAAAATAAAGTCGATGGATGTTATAAGATTCATGATAGATTGTAAATAGCAGATAACATAAAATAGATGAAAGATTGTATATGATGGATAGCATAATAACTTTTAAACATATTTTATAGTTCCTTAAGAATGTCTCTAAGATTTTTGAAGCTTTTAAAGAGTTTTTTTAAAGATAAACATGGTGTAGGCAACAAATTCCGGGATAATACAAGGATGAATGATATATAACAGATAACATCTAACAGTAAAAAAATGATAGATGTATAGTAGATGACATATGACATATGATAGTTAAAAATTTACGGATAATAGATGACAGATAATTTGTGAGAATTTCACATATTTTTTCTAGGAGTAGCTATGTTATTTTATTGAGCTATTAATAATTTTTCTTTAAATAAAAGTCATATATTGTACAGATTACAGATAACATATAACAGATAATTGTTACAAGGTGACATATAACAGATGAACTATGATAGATGACAATATGATGGCATATAGTTTGTGATAATTTCTTAAAAGTTCCTCTGTGAATTTTTAACTTTTGAAGAGTTCTTTAAAATAAAAGTCGTTGCAGACAACATATAACAGATAATTTATAGAAGATGAAATGTGAAAGATGACAGGATAGCATATAAAATATGGTAGTTTTCAAACCACGTGTTTTAAAGATTTCATATATTCTAGAATTGTATGACACAAATGACCAGTAATGACAGATGACAGATGATCAAATTTTCTTATAGAGTTTATTTAATTTCATTAAGCCTTTATATAATTTTAATTCAAAAACTTTAAAAGAAACATTTATATATTTTCTAGAATCATGTTTGTAGCAAATGCGATTGGAATAAATTATTTGATGTTTATAAAATTTATTACAAAGATTCATTTAATTAATTTTTTTGAGAATAGCCACTTGTAAGAATGTCAAATGAGTGATTGTGGATAATCAAATTTATAAGTTTGTTGAAATTTGTTTCAACGTCTATATTATTTGGTCTTTATTTCACTTCAAAGTTCTTGCAGGAAATTTTAAAATTACTAAGTAAATTTTTATCTAATCTAGAAATTGTGAGATTTTTTGGTGTCTTAAAAAAATTGTTAGAAATTCTTCGTTAAATTCACAGCCATTATTACAATATTTTTTTACAGAGTTACAGTTTGTTATAAGTCTTCTAGCATAAGAGAAGATAGATCTTAAATGACAGATGGTAGATAATCGTATTTCAAAGTTTTCATTAAAATTTTTACAAAAATTATAGTAATTTACATTATTTTTATTAATAACTCTTTCTTTAAGATACAAGTTAATTTATGCGACAGATTACAGGTGACATGTATAAGAGATGACAGATGAAAGATTACAGATGGCAAATGACAGATAACAGATGACAAATGACAGGTGTCGGAAGACGAATGACAGATGACAAATTTGGATTGCAAATGGCAGATACATTTTTTCTTGAGAATATTTTTATTTTTAAATTTCTCCTTCGTATCTTGGAAACGTTTAAAAACTCCTTAAAGTTATTCCTAAAATTAATGACTATTAACAACGGAATTTACTAATAATTAATTATATAGCTATGTTAATATTGGCAGAGAATTTAAAAGAAAACAAAATCGAAGTATTTTATTTAAACTAAGTCTGTATAATTTTAATTATTGTAATCCACTTAAAATATGGGTGATGCATTAAAAAAACTTCATACTTCGAAAAATTGTTATTCATACTTTTCTAAAACGTTACTTTTTGTCATTCGAAGGAGACATGCAGAACTAATCTTTGTATATACATTCCCTTATCGCGTGACGGTAGTTCTCTAATTACTTCCATCCGTTTTTGAACCAAGACCCAAGACGACAGTTCTGTAAGTGGTTTTTAATGGCAAAACATACAAGAGGATACACGAATTTGTAATAATCCACCACAAACCATTCAAGAAATAACACAAGCTCTGATTAAAGAATATCTCAAGAATATATTTGTAGGCTATTTAGCTACAAAATTTTTTATAGATGAATATAGATTTTCAACAACTTAACGAATACAAAAATTTTAATTTACGTTGAACAATTTTTGGAGTGAATTTGGGGTGATAAAATGTAACATAAAAAGGAAATGAATTATAATAAACTAGAAAAAGTTAAATGATGTAACAATCGAGTTTTTAAACATCTACAGACACGTTTTTCGATCTTTCGATCTCATTAGTATAGCTTATGTACTTTCTTAAGTACAATATATGTAGGTATATTTAATGAAACTTATATCTGCAATGTTTATAAACTGTAGTTTAAACTCTGCCAAATTGGCGCAAAGAAGAAATTCATGTTGGTTGAGCTCAGAAAATTATTTTTTTAAATTTAATTTAGTGGTATTATTTCAAATTTTCTAAGATTTGTATAATTAGTGTGAAGTTTTTATTCAATAAAATATATTATTTTATGGCAAACTGATTAATCTAGAGCTCTTATTTAAGGATTTAAAATTAAATATTATTAAGTAAAATTTGTCATACCATAATTCACTCATAAAATATGTTCGTTAATTCTTGGATTGTTTGAGTACGTGAAAAGTTAAGTGTTTACTAGTTTATATGTAAATTTCTTCATTGATACGATACAAAATACATTTGTCTTTTAAATTACCAATGAATTAGATAATAATTTACCAAATTGCTATTAATTGAAGTCAATACATCAATTATTTTAATTGCTCTTTTTATTTTATGGAAATGCAATGCGTACACCAGTTTAATTTTATAACGATGACGGAACGTAATTCGACCTGCGATTAAAGTGTCATTTGTGTACTAGGAAATAATAAATTAAGTTTTATTTCAAAAAAATGATATCAATTTATGGAAATTTGTACAGGAAGCACGTGGATTGGTAATTGCGATGGTTTTATAATTGCAGAGAAATTATAGTTTTTATTTATATATTTTAATACCAAACTGAATTTGAAAAGCAATAAAAATTATATCTTTATGTTTATAATTTTTAATAAACATAATATTATTGATACTTGTTGTGGTACACTCTTGATGGAACCAGATATGCAAATTTGGTGAAGTTATGTTCCATAAATTTATTATCAGTTCACCAAACATAATATTATATTTACTACTGTGCAAACAAAAAAATTATTCTATTTTACTAGAGGTGTGCAGATTAAAGTACTCTCCAGTATTACAATTAATAAAAAATAATTCGTTAAGCTTATCCATAAAATATCTGGTAGAGTAAATTAACTCCTGAAAATTATTGTATCAACTAGTTTAACCTTCTAATTATTATATTAATTGTTGTTTAGTTGATGTTGTAAGAAATAATATTTAAAACCACTTTATACCTATCAACAATTGAAGGTTATCAGATACTTAAGATTAATTTTTTAGTAACCGATAGTTTGAGCCAGCCTTAGAGATTAATAATATCTAATCAGTAGATTATTATCACTAAACAATATTATATATTGATACACTTAATTCTGTGCTGATAATTATATTTTTGTGTAGATTATTCTACCTTATCTGTAGAATTTTATTTATACAATTATATAAATTGTTCGTTAAGCATGTTCAATAATTAAAGACATGAATAAAGAATAAAAGTGTGTAACCTAGTTCATGGGTAACTGCTAGCGACACACTCGAATAATTCGAATTTCTAGGTCAACCGAAATTCCTGAACATATCGACGGCTAATATTATTTTTTGAGTTGTTTAGATTATACGAATTTTGCATACGAAATCACTAATTATTATTATATTGGTAGGAGTAAATGTAATATAACACATACAAATAGATAAATGTAAATCTAAAGAAAAATAAGGAAAGAACATTATCACGATGACATTTTTTTAATAATTTGCTGTAAAACATTAAGAATTACTACCCAAATACTCAAGTATTTGGGAAGTAGCATATTAAAGCGTATCTAAAGTGTCATTAAACATTAACCGTTTACTCGTTTAATAACGATTTGTTTTGAAATAATAATTAATGTCTGTAATGCACTCACTCACAATTACTACTTTCCCAATAGTAATTTCTTCAAGTAATCAGGCATAGTTTAATGGCATTTTAATGCAAGAAATATTGTGTACAGAAAATAAAGTGTGAAGAAAGGATACACCAGAATTATTTATATTAATATAATCTTCACGAAACCCAAAAAAAATAAACATCGATCTGATTTTGGTTGATTGAGTTACTTGAAGATAATAATAACTTTGATTAAAACACTTAGAACCTTTCTTCAATATTTTATTTTTATCCACTTTGTGTCCGAAATGTACATCTGGATAAAAATAAAATATTGATGAAAGGTTCTAAGTGTTTTAATCAAAGCCATCGATCTGATGATAGATTAATATTTTGAATGATTTAAAATTTATTTTAATACGGTATTTTATAATTTATAAGGTGACATTGTTTCGACTATTATAAAATACAGTGTTAAAACAATTATTATTTTGGCATCTATAAAATCTGCGTCTCTAAGTCTAATAACCTTTAAAAATACAACACAAGGATGGATAAAAGGTCGCCAGATTGCGGAAACACTTTTTAATTTCCAATAAATTTTAATGCCAAATTTACATTAAATGCATAAATTTGTATACATAAGAGTACAATAAAATTAACGTAGTATTTGCATTCTCGATAAAAATATAAAAACGTAATAATTTAAAAATACGAAACGTTTCCTTAATTTTCTACAACATTTAATATAAAGAAGTGAAGAAAAAGTGAAAACTATAACAACAATTGATAAAATCTCACAATTATGAGGAAATTAGAAAGCCAGTAGTCTTCCACTATTAATTCGATTTTACATGCCACAAAACATTTTTTTATTATTATTTTATAATTGCATAAACAATCCAATTGAGCAGGTTAATCGTAAACACAAATTTATTGGATTTCGAAATATTCTGACAAACTCTTAACATTCGAAATTCATAAACGAGGATCTCACTACACAATGTTGCAACGTTTTGATGTTAAGAAATCGCATAAATTTTTAAGTTCATTGTATTGCTGTGCTATATATTATGCATGCATGTTTTAACTTATGCGTTCTTCTAAAAGAAAAATCAATTTAGCACACACATTCAGTTCTTATGAATAGAATATAGCAATGATATGTATTTTAGAAACGTGCGAAAGTAAAATGTTTCCAAATCACGTTTCTGCTTTATTAACTATTTTGGCATAAAAAACTTGCAGGAATTTATTAATTTATGTTTAACTGTTTAATTAGTCACTAACGCAAATAAAAAATTAACTGGACGTTCAACTTAAACGCGTTTATTTGGCCATGATATTATTTCATGTGTGAAGGCATAAATATGATAAATAAGAAAAGAGTTTTGCCAATTGTTATGCATACAATCTTATTGAATAAGCAATTACACTTAAGTCACTATAACTACGTGTGTTCGAAAATTTTTAGGAGATGACAGTCAATTCTATGAAAAAATAACTGTCAGTATATGATTTTAATTGGTCATGAATGATATTAACATTATCAATCATCGATTTACGTTCATACTTTTGTGAAGAAATATGAAATAAACCAGAAAGACGTAGCTCTAAAATCACCCCTTTTTTGGTACTTATTTTAGCAATAATAAAAATTTTTTTAAATTCCATTTATACAACAATATATTTTCTATTTTTTGTTCTAAATATTATCGTGTTTTAAGCATTTTTGTTTAAGTCGAGCAGTGTTTAAATACATTTTAACACTTATTCCTTTGCAGATTTTCAATAATTTGCTAGTTATTAACAATTTTTTGCAGCAATCTTAATTATTTTTAATTTGAGCTTAAACGTAAAAAATATTGTGGTAAAAACATTGATGTTTTAGATTAAGCATACAACAACAACGTAGATAATAAATAAAATATATTAATGACACAAAAATATAATATAAATATTAATTACAAAACAGACTAAGAGGTACTAAAACAAATGCTAATCAATTAATTAGTGCATTAAAGTTGTATATAATTAATGGTATCCGGAAGAAATAAATAAAAAATAATATCAGCACTAAAACGCTGACCTTGTTGATTTATTTTGGAAAACAACCATAGCACAGACAACAAATTGAAAACGAATGGAATTTAAATATAACACCAAAGTAACATCAGATATTTTATTACACAAACGTCCGTGAAAATGTCAGGCAACATCTTATGGTCGATGATAATTAGAGCCGTAATTACTTGCGGTGGTTAGAAAGTGAACAAACGTAAAATAAGACGGCACAATTGTGCTGAATATCTGTCTTTCCTCTTTTCGATCGTCGTTTTCAATCTCAAACGGCGACAAATTGCGAAACTTAATTGCCCTGTTATTATGGACGTGATTCGAGTCCAAGGATAATTGTTATAAAATATTTTTTCAAGAATCTTAATTAGTTAGTTTGTATAAAGATGAAGGACTTCATTTTAAACGTTAAACAAATGGTTACAGTCCATTTAATATTCTCAATTAAAAGTTTATGATAACAAGCCCTTTATATGATTGTAGATAAGTTAAGCAACAATAAGACTAGTCTACGTTTTTCTTATTTTGTCTTCCTTTTTTCTTCCTTTATTTGATTTATCGCATTTCGATTGTAAATTAGGTTTCATTCGTTTTCAACAATCGCTTGAAGCTTTAATTTGCTCAAAAACATTAATATATTACGTTTCGCCTTTATTCTTAATAGCCAAAAAATAATTGACTTTATTTTGTACGAGGGATGTCCGGAAAGTAGTACCCGTTTGCACCGTGCGGAGCACTGGCGAATAGAGTAGCCGCCGGATGTCTGCTAACATGTTTAATTTCATTTCAGCTTTCTGTGTGTAAAGTTACGTATTACGTTTATGTGAGTGTTTGAAGTTAAGGCTTTGATTAACCAGTTATGAAGTTAAGGCTTAAATTTCTGAACTCAAGAAATATGCGAACTTGTGATATTTATCGTTAATTGAAGGATGTAAAAATTTGTTATGGATGTATCGCTACTATTTTGTATTAAGTAGTTAATTTACTAATTATAACGTTTAATAATATTTAAAATTTTAGCTATGAAATTAAAATTTCCATTGACTTAACAAAATCGCGTACGTTTAGAGCTTGGCTTTTATTTTGTAGATATTCTGCTGACCTACTTGATAAGTCTGTGTAATTTAAATAAACGTAGCACTGTGTCAATAAAATTATAGAGAAGCTTCTTTCATTTGCATTTAAATTTAATAACTTGATAAAAGTGCCTCATCAATCCAATTTAACCAATTACTACTTGTCTGACTAATACAACGACGTAAATAGAATTATATAGAAGTAGTTTGCGCGTTACTAATAGTTTACCAATTAAAACAAAACTAGTTGGTAATTTTTATTGCCTGAAAACAAATTATTGAAAATGATCTCAATTAAGTAATATCATTTTTTTCAAAGAAGTTAATTCTTCACAGAGGTGGATGTATATATTTGTTTCATCAAAAATGTAACAGCGTCATCGCTACAATATTAATTTTAAGATAATTTTTAGATAATTCAAACGAATAATCAATATATAAGAATTCAAAAGAGATTCTAAAATCTAGAGACCTCTTTTTTTACACTTTCTTCTTTCAAATTACAGAAATTAATTAACTAAACATTTACTGAGTATAAAATAACGGACATTTTGTGTACAATTTCCATAATGATCTAACCACTAAATTTCGGGTTGAGTAATAAGTGAAGTAAGGAATTTTATTTCGTTCATCATAATGATCTAACCATATTATAATAATTCTCCCAAATTTTACAAATCTAACAAAAGGTGTTATTCAGATGATTAAAAAAACTAATTTATTCTTAGATTATATTTTTCTTAACGATTAAATCATTTTAGTCAGTAAATATAAGAAAATCTTCAACGTGAACGAGAATTATATAACATTAATACATGAATCAATGGAGCGTTACGAAAGTAATGTCGAAATATCGTAAAGCGAGGCCATTGGAAAAGCACTTGCATTTAAATTCAATTCGTGCTTATCGCAAATTATTGCGCATTTTATTGCTCCATAGAGAAAATCCACGATATTTTGTTCCTTTTTGGGCAGGTGTCGCCAGACCATTACTGCCAACCTCATCGTACAAATATTGAACCGTTAATGGTGTATTCAATGACTCTCGTAAAATTAACGTGTGGACGTGACCAATCATTTCTATTGGTGTTTAAGTAATGAATTATTTTAATTATGCAGTTTAACGATGGCTTTGTGCTCGTCATTTACGGACATGGTTATTGTTGAAATTTTCCGTGAAATATTTAATTACTCCTCTTATAATTCCGTCTCTTGTCACAAGTCCACTATTTTCTCTACATTTTTGTACGCTCCTAATCGTTTCTTTCTGTAAATCTTAATCGTTCTTTTCAAAACCTGTACCTTTTTTCTTTCACTTATATTATTTGCCTTTCTCATTTCTCTTTTTGCATGACATTCCTCATCAAACCAAGTATACATTTTCTTATGTTTATCCTTCATTTTTCTTCTGCATCCTACTATGTCATCCCATTAACCTAACATTATCCCACTGAACCTTCTGTAGCCTGTTCTTCATATCCTTAATTACTTTTCTCTCACATAATTATTTTGCTCTTCTTTATCTCATTTGTATCTCTACTTTCAGTGATGAATTACTTCTTCTACTTTCATTCTTTTCATCTTTCATTGACCAGCCTTTTATTTCTTCCTACTCTTCGTTTTTCTTCCAATTGAAAAGAGGTTATATTATACTGTCGATTTTTCTTTCGCATTTGCTTATACGGATTCCATTAACCCCGGTGATTGGAATGCATTTAATTGTTCGTAATTATTTCCAATGCGTTCTTCAAACACTTCCTTGCATAATGGTATTAGGTAACTGCGTAATTAATGCATTTGAGTGAAAGACGTTTAATTATTTGCATTCGAGAATGGTGAAAACCTTTGGCAATTTTCCTGTAAACGTGTGAAATATTCTATTTGTTTTGAAATAAGCAAATATTATAAAATGCATTCACGTCGACGTGTTACATAAAAATATAGATAGGTTAAGTTCCCGACAGCATAAAAATTTAACTCCTAATCTAGGCAATTACAAATTACAGTTTTAATTTTAAATTTAAATAATATTATTAATTATATGATTTTAATTGTCAACAGGCTTACATATTTATTTATCTGTTCAAGGCCTTTAGATTACCACTTGTTCAATGTTTAATCGTTTAAATTGATCTCACTTATTTATAAAAGCAATCCAATTAAAACCAGACAATGTTGTTTGCATACTTCAACTTAATCAATTGAATTATGATAACACTTAAACGACACAATCGCTTAATCTCTAATCACCACAACGTTACACAACACACTTTTTAACGTGCAGGATAAAATATAGACGTTTACTGAAAGCCAATGGGTTTTTATCACGTCCATCAAGATACAATCATACATCAAGATTATTTTCAAACAACAAACGTCAATTTATAGTTGCCATGGTAACGACGACTGCGTTTTATCCTTAAGGATTCGTTTGAAGACCAAAACTTTCATCGGCCGGTTTCTTCAATAGCGACTATCTTCATAATCTTTAATTCACTTAACGTCTGCTGAACTGTTGACAGAATAGGTGGAACGAGGGCAACTAAATAAAATAGACCCTCGAACTCATCCCCAAGGTGGAGACATAAAAATTCATTCTACATTCCACATAGTAAATGTTTTTGATCATGGAACCTTATTACATTAATAATATTAAAAATACTAATTTGTCAATTAGTTAAGAATTAAATTATTCATAAATCGATCGGTGAGATATTTACGACTCAAAAAATTTAATTAATCAAAAAAATCGTTTCATTCCTTAATCGATTACTTCGCATATAGACACTCGGAGTCCTTGAAGGCAATAACACCTGCCTTTTTATACACTTTTTCATTTCATTTTTTTCTGTTATTTTTAAATGCATGACACTTACATTAAGACAATTAACATTTTAACAAGTAAACAACCGAAATAATTAAGTGTGTCTGCACCTTGGATCCTTTCTACGTCCTAAATCGACAAGCGCCTCCATAATTACCCAATCGAAAAGTTTATTTCTTGCAGCGTCTCTTCGAAACGAAAATTAATTAACAACGCGATGCAAATATTACAAATTATTTGGAGACATTATATGAAAAGACCGGTTTTGTGACGTTGGTAACGTTTTTGTTTACGGTTCAGAATTAGAAACACGTCTCAGTGATTCAGTTGAAATGTATTTGTTCTAGACGTAAACATGAGATGGCAGTAAACTGTATAATCAAGTAATGCAAATTATTGATATTAGCACCTTAATAGTTTCCAATTAATTAAGTACTGTCATAAATTATATCATTAAGAAAAATGATAAACAGAATAAAAGTTAAAAATCCAATTTGATTCTTATTGTTAAATGCAAAACTTAAAATTTTTATTCCTCATAGTTTTTTTATATTTAATAATACCATAATATTATTATTAACTATTGTCTGGTGCCTATTTGCACTCCAATTTCTAACCGAAATTTCACGACACTTTACAGAATAAGCTAAAGATTTATCATCAGCAAGTTATTTATTTCTATTTGTATGAATTGTTTCACACCTAAATAAAAAATTTCCAAAAGCTTAATGAGCGATGTAATACTTGTGGAAACTTATCTAAGAAAATACATTAATTTACTTTGGAACAGTTTCGAGAATAACACGTTGTTCTTCCTTACCTTCTTACACAAAAAAAATTCAGAAGATTTTCCATCATAACCCAGACTTTATCGATTTTAACGGCCTATATTGCTTCAAGCTAGTTCCACCTGTATGTAAACCATGCTTTTATCCACTTCCCAGATAGCAAAAGTCCAGATATTTCTGTCATTATTAAGCTGTACCAATGTAACTGTCCAAAAATTTCTGTCCTCATTTTTCTTAATCCTGATTTAATACAGAATTCGCAAGTATTAAATCAGGATTAAAAAAATAAGGGCAGTAATATTTGGACTGTTACATTGGTATAGTATAATAAATAAACTGTAAATTACTGATTGCTTAACACTGCTGCAAATCCTTTTGTTTATTATTAGGGTGAAAAAAAAAATTGAAAAGGCAAACGTGTGCCACTCACTCTCAATAATGACCCATGATTCACTTTTTGTGCATACGAACTGGACTCGATAAAGTGAGATTGCGCTTCGGTTCCTTTCACCCGAAAAAGAAATCGCAATGAAAAAGGCATAAATCGACGGGCGCTTCCCGTAGAACCTAATTGTTCAATCGAATTAATTTATTTGAAACTAGCGATGTGAAATCGTTGCACCTGTTTATGTGTTTTCGATTTCAAAATAATAATTATCCATTCAAACATAAAACCGTTGATTGACTTATTTCAATCAACGATAAAACTTAGGATATGTTTACATTCTAATGAGATTATTAACCAGACGCATGTCCTTATAATTAACCAGTTAGGTAGTAAAATTCTTAATCTAACAATTATCTTCTATAGTCACGGTAATAACTACTGTAATGAATTAATTTATAGTTATAATTTTAATATTCAATCTTATTAAAATAATAAACTGATTATCTAGTTAACCATATATATAATGTTGATTGATTACATTATAAATATGGCTAACTGATCAACAGAGTTCAAAAAGTAATTCCAAACAAAAACTGATTATCAATTATGATATATAGTAAAATAAAAACAATAAATTTTAGTAGCCAATATTGGTAGAATAATAAAGTTCTAATCTAGCCAAAAAATAGAGTACGTATTTTCTTTGATACAGAAATAACTATTAATAACCATCCGTAAAATTTATTAACACTACAATTTATACTTAATCACTTGTCGTCGTCATCGTCATCACTTCGGTCCTCGTCATCGGATTCTGGAGGAGGTTTACCTCTTGTGATGAGATGATAGGTCTCAGCCTCCAACGCTAATCTTCGGATGTTCGCCAAACAACCGGCACACGCTTGTTGTAGTTCCGTATCTTCAGAAGCCACAGAACGCAAGAGAAACGGAACAACTCCACATTCGTGCATTGTAATACAATTGAACGAATTTTGAGATAAGTGATAGAGAGCCACCGCGGTGTTTCTATGCGTGTTGGTATCGTTGGACGCCATGTAACCTACTAAGTGGGTAATAGCTCCTAACCTAGAAAGCATTTCAAAATATTATTGGCGTTTTTAATTTTGTACTTTTTCATCTTACCTTCCGAACTTTTTGCAGTTAGATCCCCATGCGCAACAATATGCAATAGCTCTGGCTAAATGTTCCCTCAAAATTTTGTCATCGGTTGTGACCAAATTGACGAGCATGGGAACGACACCGTGGTCGGTAATAACGCCCAAGTTTTCCCTGTCTTGAGCTACTTCAGCGATGGCGGCGCAAATGCACGATAGAACTTCGTTATTTTTCGACTTTAATAAATGCACTATAAGTTCCAATCCACCAACGAAACTGCGCACCATTTCACCAGAATCCGTAGCGTACTTGATGCATGTGACCAAAGACCAGGCAGCATTGGCTTGTACCTAAAATAATAATTAGAAATTATCATTTAACACTTGATAATGACCTGCGAAGGTCGAAACTATATATAATAGAAGTTAATATGTTTGTTTTAATTCCTTATCGACTGTTTCTCCACTAATTCAAAACATTTAAGCCAGCTTTAAGGATTTTAGAATAAACACATAAGATAATGATGCATTACATATAATATATGAAGATCATAATTCAATTTTAATAATGCATCGCCGTTACTATCAAATTTTTGAAAAATAAACAATATACCTTGTGAGATTCATTCTTCAGCAAGGACCATATCAAGCGCACACCGTCCAGTTCCTCGATGATACTCATGGATTCCGGATCCTGAGCGCACTCCCTCAGGACCATGGGCACGTTTTCCAGAAGCGGTGGGAATGTGTAATTCAGCAAATTAACCACCAGTGGTATCCCTCCGGCTCGCCTCAGCACTTCCCTGTTATCTTCAAACTTAACAAACTCCGATAAAGCACCGACCGTATTCGAAAGGACTTCTTCCTTTTCGTCAACATTCTCCAATAAACGTACCAAGATCTAATAACAAGATTTTTAAAGAATTGTCAGGTATATAATAAGAATGAAAGCAAAATAATATAGCCACACTTTTAAAACCAATATGAAAAAGAAAAAATGATCTAAACTCGCACTATTCTTTTCCAACTAGACATAATGGGTTGAATATATCATTTTTTATTTATTACTTACATCAACTGTTCGTAGTTGATTGAACCTATCGACGTTTTCAGGACTAATCGCGCATTTCCAAATTGCCCCAGTGACGGCGGCTAAAAGGAATTTATCCTCTTTGCACGCGTCATCGTTCGCCATCGCAACCAACGGATCCAAACCTCCTGCTTGTCGAACCAAATCCCTGGTCACCGCATCTTCGGCGCATTTAAAGATAATTTCCGCGCAGTAACGTCTCAACTGAGGCTCTTCCTACAATAGTACTATTTGCACTAGTGACAAACATTTTTTAAACTTCAAATTACAAAAATTCTTAGTATAGTTGTTGGTGTTTCAATTGGTTAAAAAAAATTAAATAGTTTTTGCTGTTTCAATTGGTAAAAACAAAATTTAAAAGTCAACATTAAAAATAAATTGATTTTCATAGAACCTTGACCATTATGACCTATGGAAAAATTTGATATACTATTTGAGTTATATATAAGTAGTCCAGTTGGTTAGCTTCTAAAGAAAAGTCGTTTACCGGATTAGATAGATGCTTAACTATATCCTTGATCATTCCTTCAGTTTGTATTGCAAGTTGGTAACTGGGATCATGTGCACATTTAGCTATAACACCGACACTAGGAATAATTACGTCCATGTGAACGCACCTACAAGAAAAAACATACACTTATATAAGTTATAAATAGAACCACATTGATTAAAAAAAACTAATTAAACGCAATCCAAACTGTATAACTTATTTTATCTACCGCAATACAATTGTCTTCCACTACTTTAGCTCTACAAGACCTTAAAATTTTCACTGGTATTTATTAATTCCCTCGCCCCATTTATAAATGCATATTCATCACTAACAGAGCGAAGTTCTTTCATTCCTTTAACTGCAAAATAATAAGATGAAAACCTACACTAAAAATTACAAAATAAATTATTTCAGAATTTGTATATAAAAATTTCCCTAGTCACACATTGTAATTGTAATCTTCAAGTAACTAAACTATCCTCGGTCTGTATTTTAAACAACACCCTCAAAATCCTTTCCATAATTCTTCCAGTACTTATTTCTGTATAAACTCAAAGTAATTTAATTTCTTATCAAAGAATTTATAATTATATTTAGGATATTTTTGCACGTACCCCAAAAGCCGAGATATCAAAGCAATAATTCCACTCTTCATCATCTCCCGTATGTTCTTCGTGCTGGCCGCCGTACTCCAGAGAGCCCTGGCGGCAGCTTTCACCACCGTCACCGCCTCCCTGTTATCAGCGCTCAACTCCTCCATCGGCGTGAACAACAAGTTCTCGCTAATGTCCAGCAGGTCCACCAGTTTCGCGATGCCCTTATACTTGCGCACGTGTTTCCTGGCCTTTCTGATCTGCGCCAAATTATATAGGGTCTCGCCGACCAGTATTTGCAGGTCTTTGGCCGGTATCGTTAAATTTTTGAGCAGGAGCGTAACACCACCGAGATCGGTAATCTTTCTGCGTATCTCCGGATTCTGCGATAGTTCCGTGAGAACGCTGAGGGCACCCAGTTTACAGCATAAATCGTCTGTTTCCAAGAGGTTGACCAAAATTTCTAAACCACCAATATCCTATAATACAACAATAAATTACAAAACTATATAATTGTATTATATTTCAATCAATATATTAACTCATAATCTATATTGAATATAAGGAGTTTAGGTAAAACTGAAATAATCAATCCGTAAATCGAATTGAGAGAACAGAAACTTAGTTTGCTTATATTTGACTCATTTACTATCAAGAAGACTTTTAATTGGCAAAACTGAAAATGTTTGTACTGTAGTTGGATTTATTTACTATTAAACAGAAATCCAATTGCAAGAGGTGAAGGTCTTTTTATCCTCGCTTAATTAATTAATTATCGTAGAGACTTTTAGAGCTTAAAGTCTTTACTATTAAACAGAAATCCAATTGGAAGAACTGAAGATCTTTTTACTCGCTTAATTCAATTATCTTAGAGACTTTTAGAGTTTAAAATTTATTGACTCTCATTTGGTTAATTTATTATTAAAATTAAAGTTGTTCCAATGATTTTGTACACGAGTTGTGAACTTACAGAATAATAGATTCCAAAATGTTTTTCATATTAACTTTTAATCGTTTTTCTGCGTTTTAATTGCAATTGAATATTTGATTGGTTTTCTTTAAACCCAATCTAGATCTTCAATATAGAGAGCAATTAATGATCTGTAGAATGTTTTCCAGAAATGCGTTATGTAAACTAAAGAAAACACTTATTTATTTTATCTTTTTTACTTACTAAAATTGCAGTTTGATTAACGATATCCGTCAAATCGTGGTCTTTTAAACAGCATAAAGCAACAACTGTCGCCGTTTGGTTTCCAGACTTAACGTATTTCACTAGTTTTTGAATATGCCAGTACTCCGGTGGCAGATCGGTTTTCGGCATCGGAATCTTTTCATCCTCCGATGATGACCTACGAAAGGTTATTTTAGATCGTTTATAATGTTTAAAAGAAAATTTAATTACCCTCCAACTGATGAGTCTTCATTATCCGATATCTCCTCAACGATAACTTCCCTAGGCCCCACTGGGGGCAGCGCCGGTTCATCCATTACTATTTAGAAAACGTGTAAAATCTCTGCAATGTAGAAATATGTCAAAATGACGTTTGATAAATAATATAAATGTATAAGCATAAACACAATTATAATTGGTGAATTTATGTAATTCCAATTAACCAATTAATGATGTATACATTTCTATAAAAAATTATTTATTATATAAAGTGGCCAATTTTGGTTAAGTAGAAAGATATGTTATTGCTAATATTTTTTTGTTCTCTTTCAGTTTAAAAGAAATGTTCGGGAAATTCTTGAGCCCAGCCATAATGACATGAATTTGGTCAGATGGTTAAGAGGTAAGTTGATGTTATTAAATTTAATCCTCTTATTATAAGAAAAAATAAATAAAACAAGTAGAAACATATCTGTGAGTAGAAATAGGTGGTAACAAAAGAAACAAAATTTAAAAAAAAAATATTACCATATGACTAATAATTTATGTAAATATAAATAATAAGATCATTTTTAATAGTTAAAATATTTTTCATTAAAATTTGTAAATAAACTTAATATGTTGATGTAATTAATAGTAATTAATTAAAATATACTTTTTTTCAGCCAGAGATTGGAATGTCGAAGCGGCTGAAAAAATGTTTAAAGCGGTAAATATTACTTAAAATTTTTAATTCTTCCGTAATTATTTATTTTTATTATTAATTGAATCTAAAGCTCAATAAATTAATAATGATATTAGTAAACTTTCAGATCAATTATCATAATAATCAAAAACAATTCATAATTACTGTCAAATTCATAAAGTGCATTTTAGTCGATGGAGTGGAGGAAAAAGTGGGAGGTCGATGGCGCTTTGAAGGAATGGACACCGCCAGAGGTCATCCCGAAATACGTTCCCAGCGGAATCTCCGGTTTCGACAGAGATGGCTGCCCAGGTACGTTACTGCACCATCAGACAATTTTTGAATAACGCTTCTTGTTTTTACCACAGTTTACATAGTTCCTATAAAAGGCCTGGATATTGTCGGCTTATTACACTCGGTGACGCAACAAGACTTAATCAAATACACGATCAAATTAATCGAGATGATCATATCCGAAGCTGGTAAAAACAACAACAACCAGTGCGTCCTAATTTTCGACTTGGAAGAATTCGCTTTAAGGCCATATGCTTGGAGACCAGGTAATTATAATAATAATAATATATTTGGTATTCTAAACTTATTAACTAAGACATTATTTTTATGCGAAAATGTATCCATTCATTTAAGTTAACAAAATAATTAAATTTATATGTTTTAGAATAACAAAAAACTCAAGTTTTAATTTTTTTACTTATGACTTAGCTATTAATCAACTAATGATTATGTATTAGGTTTAAAATAACGGTTGACTTCACTAATTTAATATCATTATTTCAGCCACTGAGGTCGTCATTTCCCTGCTGCAAATATACGAGGCGAACTATCCGGAAATCCTAAAAGTGTGCTACGTCATCAACAGTACTTATAACCAAAAGTAATGCTCGTTTTCAATCGAATTAAGTTTTATTTTTATAGCACCGCGCGTATTTTCGATCGCCTTCAACGTGATCAAAAGGTTCCTCAACGATTACACCATCGCCAAAATTAAGATCATCAAGAGCGATCCGAAGAAGTGGAAGCCTGCCGTGAAGGAGTTTGTCGATGATGACCAGCTACCGATGCACTACGGTGGCACCATGGTGGACCCGGACGGTGATCCACGTTGTCCATCCAAAGTATGTATTAATTCGTTTTATTATAGGCAGCCCAAAAATAAAACAAACAATAATTTGATTCGATATATAAATAACGTTAAGTTAATTCAGTAACTTTAGTATTTTAAGTTATTATTGATAAACGCAATAATCAGAAGCAATTACCGTAATCGTTTCACCATGTCCGGCATTAATTATTTGTGTACAATCCAACGGTTCGCCGCGATTTCATACATTTTTCATCTCTCTTGTTGCAACGAAAAGATCCAATTAAAACGGCGAAATCTTATTCATGCTATGGCAAGTTCCGTTGATACGACTTTTAATGAATTTATTGCTTTGCGCCACACTTTCCCGTGCGAGCAATCAAGCACCTACTTTCATTATAACAATAAATTTAATAAGCAGTAAATAGTGTTACATTGGAGCAATTGAATTGCGTTGTAAAATTAGGCATCACGCCGTAAAATAATAAAATAAATCATGTTATTAAGTCATACATTTTTCGATTTTAAAAGAAGAATCAAAGAAACAATTGTAACGGGTGAAAAAGATAAGCAATATCTTCTTTTTGGACAAACTCAATAGAAGAAAAGTTAAAAAATATATAAATGCATTACCCTCTTTATTTAAGTCAAGCGTACTCTTGACCTACCACAATGAACTGTCTATTAACCTAGCGTACCCTTGACCTACCTCAATAAACTATACATTAACCTAGGGTCAATAAACTCTGCAGTAACCTAGCGTACTCGTGACCTACCTCACATGACCATTTCTTAAGCTAGCTTACCACTGACCTATTACAACATATTTCGTATAAGAAACCATACATGATATTTTTATATGGTTGACTAAGCTAATGCACAATTTATTGGTGTAGGTTAAGAGTATGCTAGCTTAAGTATTGGTCTTACAAAGTAACTTAATAGTACGTTGATTTAATGTATAATTGTATATACCTATTAGTACGCTAGACTCTGGTAATCTCTTAGGAACGTTGTAACTTTTTTAGATGTTTCCACGGAAACACACTTCACGTCTTTCAATTCCGACTGCTTAGAGCAAACCAGGGAACCACCGATTGGAATTGAAAGGGCACACCCTTCACCATATTTCCAAACCCGTTTTACCCCGCTACGATAGATAGTCGCGTTCCAATAAAACCATGCGCATTACTTTCATAAAAGACCTTGTAGTTTATATACTTTGCTTTACATGTAACTTAATTTCAGGTTAAAATCGGTGGCAAAGTGCCGAAATCGTACTACAAGAAGAACAACACGAACGTCCCATCCGACGGAGAAGTCGTCCAAACTACGGTCAAGAAAGGTTCCAAAATTACCTTGGACTTTATCGTTGCGGAAGAAGGATGCTACCTCAAGTAAATCCGATTCGCATTCCACACACTCCGGCGTTTCGACAATTTGTTTTATTTTTGTTTGTTTGCAGATGGGAATTCAGCACGGACGGGCACGACATCAAGTTTGGAGTTACCTGTAAAGACGAGGAGGGAAACATAACGCCGGCGATACCGTTGAAACGCGTCGCGGCGCACGAGGAGGAACAGTCCGGTGTCATACCGTGCCAATCTCCGGCAACATGTAAGCAATTATTGATTAAATGTATCAATGATGGATTGAATCTGACAATAAAAATATTGATGAAATTTAACTCTCAAACTTAAACTTCATATAAATAAGATAATAATTCGTAATTTTAATTTGATAATCACTATGGCTATAAGTAACTGCAAATATAGTGTGAAAATGATGATGTGGTAGTTCATTTAAAAAGAGTAAATAAAAGCGTAAAAAATATTTAAATATAGTGTGACTACAAGCATAATGGTAAAACACAGTTATCGAGTTTAGTTTCATCATGTTTACTTATTGTATAAATAAAACCAATTATATTTTCAGATACGGTTACGTTCGACAACAGCTTCAGCATGTTCAAGAGCAAAAAGCTGACGTACTCCATCCAAATCACGGAACCTCTCTCTAGTCTTGAAGTCACCACGCTGCCCAAAAACGAGGAAAACCACAACGAACAATCGTAAAAGTACTTTTATTGGTTTAAAGTATTTGATAAGATATATAAAATCGTAACCGTAATTATAAGAATAGCTTTAATCCTCGTCGGTGAAAAGCATGTGCACCAGTTCCGAGTTCTCGCATTGGTCCCCTTCCAATTTCTTCGGGCTGTTCCACCTCAGCAGCGTCGGCAGGACCATCAGTTTGGTGGACGGGTCCGTCCTGAATGGGCACTTGAAGTCCTTCCATCTGCGATCACATAAGATATTATTATTGAGTTATTGTTTATGATTTGTGTTCTTGTACGTACGTTGGTCTATCGCCGACTTGCACGTAAACGAAATGCGAGGTCGCGTCTAAGAGGGTTAACGATTTTTCTATTACTGGCCAGGCTGGAACAATACAGGCATGCTATTTGTATTATTGTTGTATTTAAAAGTAAAATAAACTTTGTTTTGTTGATGGGAAATTCTTAATTATTTAGCTACCTGATCTTTATATCAAAATCTGTCATGTTGGCATAAACAGCTAAATATCTCCCATACAAAGGGGATAAAAAGCAAATAAAAGCACATATTAAAGAATTCCGAATGCCCAAGAGAATATTTGCTCCCTCGGCATCATAGAAGAGGTAGGGTTTGAGTGGAAGAACACGATTTGTAATTGTGATTCTTTCGCCAAAAATTTGACGATTTTTATTTTAGAGATTTTTAATATTTGTACTAAATATAAAAATTTTACAAAATAATATAACACTCGTTATCTAGGTATACACACGTATTAGAACTACATTCAAGTTTCTTTTTCCTTAAAAGCCCATCTTAAAGTACTCCATCAACATGGTGGAAAAGCATGCTTTAAGAAATACCTAAATATTAGAAAATCAATATTATAAATGCTTTGCACAATACTCACTGCAAATTTCACTTCAAAAATATTTGTAGAAAATTTTCAAGACATTAAAAAAACGGCAAACAATTTTAAATCTTAAATCTTAATTTTAACGAGACCGACTGTTTGACTGTGCTACTACATTCAGGCAGAAACTCAGCTTCTGGCCGCAATATCATCGTAATTTTTCGCTATACTAATAAAAAAATCCGCTTAAAGTGAAAAAGAGCATCAAAATTTCCAAGCACATGAATCCCTCCTAGATCAATAACTATACTTTCAATTTATGCCAAAGATCTATAAAAACCGAAAATCCTAAACAACATATTACTTTCCACCACCTTTTTCAAGTATTTACTTGAAAAAAAAATGTTAATTTTGTTTGTTCGTAGCATCGATAATAAAATTGCTTACCTTTTCTTTTTAAATGAATTAAAAATTGTATAATTTTCATCAATAAATAGATTCATAAGATTAACAACAAATAACAAATAATGGGGCTGAAAGACCACTGGTCGATAGCCATGAAGCAGAAGACCAATTATGTTAGAATTCATTTTATTTTATACATTAAACGTATTATATTTCATTTTCATTCTGTGAATAAAGATGTTTAGTAGTAGTAACAAATAATGTTCTTACTATATTTGTAGGACTCTGAACTGTCCGAAAATAAATAAATAAATTAATTAATCTTGATGAATAAAAACCTTCGAAAATAATTGGCACAATACAATTAATGGTACTTTAGAGTGACGGGGGCGATCCTTTAAAGTAACAAGCTCATTTACACACACACAAATACACAAAACACACGGCAGAAGGACCACATGGTCGATAGCCAAACACTACTTCTACTACTAATTGGGAGAACGAAAAGAAATATTTTTTTTTAATTGTTGATTCTAAACTCGTTAAATTTTGAAATATTAGGATTTTTAATTTTATAAAATCGAAAATGGAAACGTAAACGAGAAAGAAATTTTTTAATTAAAATTTTTCACATGTAAAAAATGTAAAAAAACAATACAATGCATATATAAATATGAAAATGTATGCTAGAAGTAAATAATTCATACAGCAATTATCAACAATCAACAATTCACAAAGAAAAAAATATTTTCTGTGAGCTATATAATTTTTTTTTGTCAAAAAAGATCATTATCAAAAAATATTAATATTATTATCATCATGAAATAATTAAGAATAAACAAGAAATATTTTATATGTTTCAACATTAATATTTTATATAAGTATATTTTTTCAAACTCCAAAATTAAAATCATAAAACAAATAATCAAAATAATTTAGAATGAAAACATTTATTTTTTATCTGCTTTTTTGTATTTTATACAAAAATTGATATTGTTAAAAAAATATTATTGTGAAAAAAAATATTATCAAGGAAACAAAATAAGGAAATGGATTATTTTTGATTGCCAAAATGGCTGTTACAAATAAATAAATAAATTTGATTAGTTTTAATTAGGTGTAGTCATTAAAAACTGGCTACCAACTTACCTATTGATCACACCAGATATTAATATTTGGCGTTCAAATTTAATCCTGCATAATATTAGTACATTTTGGTTATTACTTTAACAAATAATACAAATTTATAATCCATACAGTGTAATACCTATTGGTAAATACATAAAATTGTTAAAAAAATATTATATTTAATTAATAATATTGAGGTTTATATTCGATATATTGTATTTTTTGTAATATTAGAAGAAATTAAGAAAAACATGAAATCTGCAACTTACAGTAAACGCGATGGAAATAATTGAAAACATAACCTCACCTCGAACGCAATCGTCGCACCAACTCTCTCCGGTGGGCAATTTCGTGCCCGAGAAATATACGTGCACCACATCATCGGCCTTAAATTGCTTCATGTATTCGACAAAGGATGCGTATCCTTCGACTTGATGATGGACGACCATGTTTCGAATCGCACGATGAACGCCCCTAGAAACACAAAATAGCACGACTACTGTACGTTAACTGAACAACACGAGCCGGTTTAAATTTATACACAGAAACACTTGTAAACGACTTGATAACATTGTTTAACATGATTAGATAAAATTAATAAAGTGATGTTAAGTTAATATATATACCTACCGATAAATATGAGGATTATTTACCGATTTGATAATGCCGAACATTTTGAAATGGTGAAATTCAAAAATTAAAACAAATTTTCTGTGAAGGAAACATTTGTTTTAATACTATGATAAGACTTGAACTTTAAGTTATAAATAGTACTTACATAACAATAAATTGAATCAAGAATAATGCTCACTGCCTTAAATCCAAAGAATTCCTCTGTCTCCGGTGTAGAAATATCTCCTGTGTCGCTTTCGTATGTTATTTATTATAACTATTAATAAATATACATTTTACATACTAAAAATTACTATTTTAGATCGTTTACAATTATATGCGTTATGTTTTTTTTATTTCTTCAATTGTATTCTAAGGAATGACCAAAGATGGCTTGATACACTGTAAAACTTCTTTTTATAAAGGTAATAATAATAATATGTGCTGAAAGATCACTTGTCTATAGTTAACAAAGAGAAAAGAAAGCAGAAGTCAATAATTTTAAACAAAATACATAATTAAAGTAAATTTTTCTTTTTCAATGAATAAATATCAAAATCGTAATTTCATTATATGCAACCCAATATACACCATGGCATATGCGCAACCAAAGCAACGCCACCATGAAAATGACAAACGTAAAGGTTGTCGCACACTTGACGTTTGTACCACTTGATGTCTGGCCGCCGGTAATTTCGAGTTTCCCGTAAATATTACATCATGCGGCCGAGACTGGCGTTGTTGGTATTCACCCTAACATATCTGTGCGTTGCGATCGCCGGGGATGCGGACACTAAATTCGCCAGGGCCCGGATTGAGGTTAGTAGAAATGAAACGAAATCACCTTTCTAAAATCTTTACAAACCCACAAAAATTCTGTATGAAGTATACTGATTTCTCGAATGAAACACTTACATATCTGTGATATGTAACAACTGTGTTTGATTAAATGTTTAAAAAATGTCTGTGTAAATTTATAAAAATGGAAAAAGTTAATTGACAAATGATTTAGATTTTTAAAGTCAGCTCTAATCGAATGGTGTTTTTGTCTGCACTAATCAATGTGTAATAAAAAATAGTAATATGCAAATGTCCTCTTTAATAATTATTATGTTAGAAATTCCTATTATTTACTGATTTTTTTTTTCAAAGGAATTATATGTTTGTTTTAACATTACAGTAGTAATTACATAATATTGCATTATTTTCCTTATAACATTGACATTGACATAAAAATTATTTATTTATTTATTTTACTTTACAATGTCCTGTTAATATTGGATATAAGAAAATCTTAAAAATATACTTAAAAATATTACAAAAATTTAGCTCACAGGACTTGCAGGCGGAGTTCACTGTGTAATCTTCCACTCAGACAGTTTTTCTGCTTCATGTGATCGAATTTCATGTAGACAAAGCATTTTCATCATTCGGTAATATTTTAGCCATTACAGGCATACACTTAGGTCCATTTTACATGGAGCTGTTTTAATGGCATTTGATTGACATTAGGCATGAAATAGGCAAACAACAAAAACTAAAAATAACAAGGGAATTAATAGAGGTGATTTATTATATAGAATAATTATTAATTTATTAATTGATTAATGGTTCAGGCGTTAACTTCGTGATACATTTTGGAAAATTAAACAAAAACGTTTACTTTGTTGATATCACACTTTATTTTTAAGTGACTCGAGTTTCAATCATTAACTGATCATTATCAAACTTAATAACATAATAAATTCTAAATTTGGTGTCAAAATAATTAACTTTCAGAAAATTAAAAATAAAAACAATTATGACGTAATACTGTGGAAATTATTTTAAAAGAACAATGTTTATTGCTAAAGTATTCAACTGTAAATAATGTACTAAAAAATAAAATTGCCAACGTTATCAATTGTCAGAAATACTTGTTTTTTTCAAAATAATGATTGTCAGTAATCAAAATTACCGAATATTCAACTATAGAGAGAATTTTATTTATTCTATTTAATCATTTGCCCTTCTACCTTTCAGTGTAGGGCGACTATAGAGAGAAGAAATATAAAATTGTCAAAAAGTTCTTGTTAAAATATTCAACTATGGTAAAACCTAAAATATATAACAAATTGTCAAAAAAATAACTTTTAAAATTCAAAATCTCAACTCGTCTAAATTGTTGTTAGTTAAAAAATATGTAAAGTGAATATTTTAGGTTAATTGCTTCATCTAAATATAATATTTTCAAATACGTAAACGCATTTCCACTGTATCTGATCAGCATTGTTTATGACCTGAATTTCGCCAACAGAGCTGCCCCGGATGCTCGCTGAACCGACTGCCGGAGGTCAGGTCCTTCATCTACGACGACGTGCCCAAGTACGAAAATGTGGAATTCAAGAAGATCCACGGCGCACCGCCAGAGCTCGTCCTGCTGGACGAGTCGGACGCCGAAGTCGACCGCCTCAAGTTGGGCGCCCTCACGCGCAAGGAGTGCAACGAGCTGCTCACGGCTAAAGGATTCCACCTGAAGGCGGACGCCAAACTAGAGTTATGAACGTAACCGTATTAATCTAATTAAGCAATAACAATCATATTTGATATAAGCACACAATTTTATTTTATCATACTGCACAATTTTTCTTTTTACGTTTAAAACTTTTTCTGAAAGCAATGCTTACTCAAAAGCTAATCTGTGATGAATAGTAGAGAAGTTACACTTTTTAATTTTACAGCCATAATAATAGGGATTTTTAGGATATATCTGATAGAAATAAACTAATGTAATTATGTATTGTTTTATCGAGGTAATTCCATAATCAAATATGACATTAATTGTATATAATTATTTTAATAAACTCTCAAATGTGTCCGGTAATTATTTTCGTGTGTTTTTTTATATCATGTGTACCATATCCCCAAAAGTATTGAGTAAAAAACCTGCAAATTCCCAAAACCCATACCTGAAAAGTTTTAAACAGAATGCTAAATAAATATTCACATTTTAGTTAATTTCATCATTTATAAAAAACAATAGAAGTAATTACAAACAAGTTAAGTTAAAAAGTAAACAATTGTTGATCAAAATAACAATTTAAATATTATTTGATATTTATGTGAAAAAATTGCAAATTCCCAAAAAAAAAAGAATTAACAATTGTCGAACAGAGTTTTGAAAAATATAAAAGTTAAAAAGCAAAAAAATCTACAAATAAAAAGAGCTATAGTGTTTATTGAAGACAACAAACATTTTAAAAAATCTCAAAACCACAATCTCATCGATTAATAAATAATAATAGAAGTGAAAAGAATATATAACAATTACTAATTATCAGAAATTTGTAGAAAACATTGGATATTAACAAAAAATATATATTTAAGTGCAAAATAGATTACTGAAAGCAACAACGGATTATGTTATCCTTACTATGTTTGTGCCGTTTCTATAATATAATACCTAATAATCTTCGAATGCGCGCAAATCGAAAAGATTTAATGAAGCATTTAGGGATTAATTAAAATCCATGTGCGTACACGACCAACTGTTTGGAGGGTGGGATAAGTCCCACCCACAAGCAACAAGTTTCGAATTAATTTAATCCACGGAATACGAAATGTCGAAGCACCCACATCTCGTATTCCGCGGATTAAAGCTAAGCTCCCACGCGCAGAAATCAATCATTTCCGGCAATAAAAAATAATTATAGCGTTCTCTAAATCTATACACTAGTTACTATACACGGTGTCTGCAGTAAACACGTTTACTATAAATATAGAAATATAAAGAACATTATCATATCCAGTTACCAGAAGTAATATTAAATCTTTTACTTAAAATCAATTATCCGATAGATTATTAAGAAATTTTACTATTTGCCAAATTAATAATGTATTTATAAATTAGTATTAATTAGAGATAAATTTAATATTACTGTGCCATCAATTTATTGACGTTAAATAATAAATTAAAACCGTGTTTTGGGTAACGTGTTATTGTATGTGTAGGGTGGGTGAGTGTGCTCGAATCCAATTACTGTCTTAAGCTAAAGTTTTCTTAAACCTTCACTAAATCTAGCGCATAACTGACTTATCACAATAAACACTTAAATGACTGATCGTAAAATAAATCGAAATCACGAGTATGCTAGTTGCAGACATAAATCGTTAACGCGTATTGTATTGAGATAGGTCGGAAATACGCTTGTTTGAAATATAATGGCTTAAGCTACTAGGCTATTCAACCACGAGCGATTGTTTGTATTAATTTTTTAAATTATATTTGAACGCCACAACATCCATGCCCAAGCTCGGATTCGAAACGAGGGCCCCTCTGTACCAACGAGGCCGACTTTAAACGTATTTTTATTAATTTATTAACTATTTTAAATTTCATTTTTATATTTATAATTTAACAGTATTAATTATTATTTCATAGTATTAACTTTATCTGTTCCAATCTTACTGAAATAAACAAGGAAGCTACTCTAATGGACACATCACCGTTTTTTTTTCAAGTAAAATATTATTTTATTTATAATATAAATACAGTGTCGTATTGTAAACGAAACCTTTTTAAAAATGTAAAATACTTGAAATACTTTTTTCGCTAAACAATATATGCCCGTTCCACAGTTGATAAGATACCCCGCAGTGCATTATTTATGCCTAGAGAGAGTCCTAGAATTGTGTAAAATTTATTTGTATGTGGCCTTCTATAGTTATTTACCTGTATGCGTAAACAATGTTGTGATTAATGTAATGGCATACCACCTTGAAAACTTCTGTATAATTATTGATTTCCTGGGTGATACCGACCATTGTTTGTTACTCATAGTGATATTTTAATGTGCTTTTAATTCATTGAAACGAAAACTAATGAAGACGTAATTTCATTAAATATTCTAATAATATTTTCCATGCTCGTTTTAAATTGTAAACAGTATAAATTTTAAATAAATTGATACTTTAATACAGTAATTACATTTTAATTATTTCAAATGTTTGTTTAAAGTGATTTTCGTAAAACAAAATCATGTTTAAGACTTAATGAAAGAGGAATTGTAGGAACACAATAAAGAACAGTTTATTTAATTAATCAATTACCAAATTTGCTTTATTGTTTGAATTGAAGGATTGTTATTATAGAATACCAACTTTTAAATGTAGAAACGCTCTTGGTAACAATACTAGAAGAATAAAAACAACTCTATTTATAAAAGTTACATACAAATAAATCTAAATTAACATTTTTACTTCTGAATTTCAGCCAGAACAATACAATAAAACAAGTTTTTAATTAAAACTTTCATGTAATATATATGCATAATGGTTGTACTATGATCATGATCTGCTATTAAGAGATAGTATTTTTAAATTATAGAACAGACTTTTTTCAACATTAATCTTTAAATAAAATATTGGATAACTTTTACAAAATAACTCATATCTAGATAACTACTTATAATTATTTATATTATTATAGCTATAAAAATAAATCACAGATTGAAATACTCTATAATAACATATTATCGGATTTGAATAACTTACTTGAAATACGCTTATTTCTTCTTTTTAAAAAACCCCTTTTTATACATTTATGATGAATATATTTATAAATAATAAACAAGTAACTTACTTTATTCGACACACAAAAATATAATCATAAATGCTCCTGACGCACTATAATAATTTTGTCTTAAGGAAATATTGTTAAAGCTTGATTAAATATTACTCGGGAAAGATTTTCCAGTTAATAAATTTGAATTAGACACCCTTCATTTATTTTAACATAAACGTTGCCAACATAAAATACGGTATACTGATATAACAATAGATGGCGCTAAACGGTGTTATTTAAAAATGCTTCCTAGATATTAAAGAATAATTATGTAATCAGTTCTAATATCATTGAATGAGTGATATTCGATAATTAATAAATTAAAACACTATGAATATTTCCCAGTTACGCACAACCGTTAATGGTCAAGTAGACAATAATCAAATCAAATTTTATTTTCCTACATTTGGAAACACTGGCCAACGTCAGTGGCAAAACAAGTCTTTAAACTGATTAGGCAACGCCGCACCGATGACATTTCGTTATCTTATCACCTAGTTCCGTCAAATTTATATAAATAATTAAACCAAAGTAATACGCAGTAGTCAATTAACTCATGTGAACATAAGTTAGTATCTATTCGGAAAAAACCTAGTGAGTTTGTTGATAAAATAAAACACCCAAAATTGTCAGTTTGATTTGTTTAGATGTCAACATGTTGAAAATTTGTTAATGTTAATTGGATTAAATATTTCGTCACAGATTGTTCGTGAGTGAAGAAGTCAGTTACAATGTCAGCGAGCACCAGCGAAGGACCACAAGTGAAGGACGCGAAGGGAGGTGGCGCCGGAGCCACAGATGGTGAAGAGGTGAAAGATGAGCGTACATTCGAGTGCAACATTTGCTTAGACACAGCCAGAGATGCGGTCGTCAGTATGTGCGGTCATTTGTTCTGGTAAGGTGTCGTACAGAAAAATAGCTCATGAAATCACTCAGTTAATTTAATTAGTTGGCCATGTTTACACCAATGGTTAGAGACAAGACCCAACCGGCAGGTGTGTCCTGTTTGTAAGGCCGCTATAAACAGGGAAAAAGTGGTGCCCCTTTATGGCAGGGGTTCGACTAATCAGCAAGACCCCAGGGAAAAGTTTCCTCCGAGGCCGGCAGGTCAGAGGACAGAACCAGAAGCTGGGTCACATTTCAATGGTAAGATACTTGATTTCATAATTTACAATTACTTTAATTATCACTGTTGTTAAAACATGTATGTTTTTTTTTCACCAATAATATTTTTAATAAAATTAATATTATTTGTGGGAAAATGCAGTAAATGTTTTAAATCAGTGTAATACTATTTTTATTGACATAAAAACTTATATGAACCTTAAATCATTTTTAATGTATATTGATTGAAATAAAGAAAATTATTTCAATTCATAATATCTATGTTCTATATAAGAAATTATTTCAAATATTTGGTTTTAAACTAGTGAAACACTTGTTATATTGAACATACAAAACCAAATTTAAGAATGTGTTTCTATAAAGAAAGTAGTGTTGAAAAATAATAAATAATAGGTTTAGAAAATTTAAAGAAATATTTAGAAGCACTAAACAAAAGTGACATTAAATCATTGTAATTTATATAAGCAGACTATTCTCAAAAATTAAATGATTGGATGAAAAAGTGATTTTAGTATTTACATTATACTCATTATATAGTAATAGTTTTATGGTTGTGCAAACTATAAAAAAAAAACAATATTAATACAGAGGAAATAACATTAAAGGATAAGGTTATAGCTTCATTTCATAATGACAAAAACTTTTAATTTGAACAAGTTTAGTAACTTGTATTTATAGTTTAAAGTGACATAAATTAATTCTGGTAATTATTTTTTTTTTAATAGAAATAATTAACTTGTTGATTCTTTGAAAAACACTTTATTTGCGTAAAGAAATTTACATTTATAAATAGTTTTAGTTTATATTGAAAATAGTTTTCGGCTTGTGGAAAACATGTAATATTTGCCATAATTAGAGATGATTATGTGGATGGAAGTAATAAAATTATGAAATGTAGCTTTCTAGCAGAAAATTACAACACCGAATCTCCATGGCCTTAATAGTAGGAATGTTGAACTCACTACCAATACTTTTTTTTTATCATTCAAATATGTTTCATTGTAAAAGCTATTACAAGTAATGAAACTGAAAATAATATTAGTAAATAATTATTAAATTTTTTTACAACGTTTTTTTTCCAACCGGCTACATATTATTTCTCAATTCATAAACCTTCTGTAACAGGTCAGTTATCAATTTGATTAGAATAAAATTAAAAATAGCTGTACCTCGTGCCATTGTACTAATCAATTTAATAAATATTCAATATATCCAAGGTCAAGACTATGCCTGCGCATTGTTAAACGGTTATTGTTTTATTGTACTTGCTATTATATTTATTTTAAAAAAAACGATTTGATGTGGTTGACCAGTAGAAATAAATCTAAATGCTAATATCCACATTTAAAATACGTTTAACATGTCAATGACCTTTTTATTAGAAAATTACAGTATTACACTCTAACGTGATGAAATAATTTCTAAAAATATACAAAAAAAATATTAAAATATGCAATTTTATAATTTTGAAAAGAAAATCTATTGAAATAAAACTTACAAAACAAAATTAAACACAAAGTAGATATTCAGTTACACATAGCACTAAAAATTATAATTTTACATTTGTTAACATAAAATAATATTTTGCTCTTTTAAAGGTGAATTTATAATCATTTATATATTTTAATTTATTGTTTATTTGATGTTAATAATAAATACGTTGTTTGCATAAATATATAAAAAAATAAATTTGTTGCTAAAACAATTATTTTAATTTACAATTAAAAAAATTAAAGCAATTTGCAGTTATAAAAAGTTTTGTTTAGAAAATAGATTTTAATGGGTAACATGGTGATTACATTTCATTATTTTAAATGTAAAGTATGATGATTTAACTATTCAATTTAGGGAATAAAATTAATTATAAGTTTTAACTATTGTTCTGTAGCTGTCACCGAAAGGTAAAAGGTATTTAGAATAAAAAAAAAACTATTCTGTTTTCTTTTGGCGATTTCCGTTTTGCAATCAAATAAAAATGCACGGAGTATTTTAATAAAGAATGGTTTTTTTGTCTATCATGCAGGATTTCCTTAAAAGGTGCGGAGAAAATGTGTAATAGCTACTTAATTTTTAATCAAGTGGGCATAGACAGGTTACTAAATAACAACTGTCAGTTGTTAAAGAAAATCATGGGGGTAATAACCCCTATAATTTTCAGATTTCTCTTAGCTTTGTAAATAGTTTTTTCGACAGTTCTGGATTAACATTATAAGTCCTGAAGCAAGGTAAGTAACAGGCCCGGACTGTTTATATTATTATAGCATTCATTTATAATAGTTTTATCTTCAGAACTAAATGCAATTTTCAAATAAATTTTGAGCTACTGTTGAGCATTTAGGGACATATATATAACTCACCGAAATTGTATATTTGGCTCTCTCAGTGAACGGAGTTCTACCTGACCCTTTCGGACTCCTTGAAATTGTATATTTACTTAAGATTCTTTTAGATTTTTCCATTTACTCTTTTAACAATTTAAATGAAAGTGGTTCAACAATTTACTTCATGTGAAATTCTCATTTGCTGATTTTTACAACAAACAAAAATAGGACTGTTGATTTTTAGTAGTAGTAGTGTTTGGCTATCGACCACGTGGTCCTTCCGCCGTGTGATTTGTGTGTGTAAATGAGCTGGTTACTTTAAAGGATCGCCCCCCGTCTCTCTAAAGCACCCATCCAAATTGCTGCACGTTAGTTCGGGGCCGCAACCGAATGCGCCACCACAGGCGTGTGTTGTTATTTATTATAGTTTGTTTAAATTTTTATTGAAAAATGTTTCTATTTACTGGCTTGTATGAAACAAATAAAAATATAGGGAAAAACTAAAATAAAAAACAAGAGCGTATTTTTTTTAATTTTTCCTTGTTATAACTCACACATTATTTAAATTAACTGATTAATAATTATAATTTAGTTTAGTTTGTTTTTGCAAGAAAATTTCGATATGTAAGTGTGTAGGTGTGTACTATGAAAATAATCAAGAGGAACCTAATTTGTATTAGAAACGATCTGTTTATGCAATGAGAGGTAAAAGTGATAGTTTTAATCACTGAGCGTGAAGATTTTTTCCTCAGGCTGAATACTTGTTGGTTATATAATGACATTCTAAAAATAAGATACATATAATCTGTATTATAAACGTATATTCAATTTTTAATAAATTATAAGTGTCTGCTCATATCTATATTTATTACAGGATTCGGATTAGGCGACAACGGATTCCATTTGTCTTTCGGTATCGGAGCATTCCCATTCGGATTTTTCACGTCGACATTCAACTTGGGCGATCCGAGGCCGAGTGCGGCGGCCAGAGGCACACCACAGCACCTAGAAGAACAGTTCCTCTCAAAAGTATTCTTATGGTTGGCCATACTGTTCATAGCCTGGTTACTGCTAGCTTAAGTCCCAATGTAAACACTCGCAAATGTAATATAAGGTGTAGGATTGTGAAGAACCAAACAAAAAGGCCGCCGGATTGTATGATCATCAGTGAAATCGTACGAAAAATCAAAAATATTTTAAAATACTGAAAGGAACACGTCAAAGCTGAGCGGATGCCAGAAACGCTAGTACAGAAAAATAACACATGTCGACACTAGTGTTTAATGTTTGTATATGAATAGTCCCTAGGGTGCATTTCTTGTTCGTGAAAATAATTTAAAAAAATGAAACACTTTTCAAGCAAAAGATGATTTTTAATTGAAATTATCGTAAATTTTAACAATTCATTTGTAAATATTATTGAATACATTCTTTAGTAAATAAAGGGTATACACAATAATCACAGTGTCAATTTATTTTAATGTTTATGTAGAAATAAAAACAATATGATTTAATCATCCCCACATGTATCAGAAAGGTAACAAATGTTTGCAGAAATAATCGTTAATATGTAATGAAATTATCTTGAATTTTTTAGAAGTATAAAATTTAAAAAAAATAACTTTCATTAAGGAAGTTAGGAAAACACAATTCATTAATTAATAATCATATATACTGTTATAATATAATATTACAATTACACGTCTATTGAAGTGTTTAGTCAACATCAATTAATACTAAATGTAATAATTACAAAAATATCACAAATATTTCGAACATTTTGATTACCATAGCAACTGTTGATTATTTACAATTTTATTGACTTAACACATCAGTCAAAAGTAACGTAGTTCAAAAATGGATAAAAGTTTAAAGAAGAACAGTTTTATGAGCTACCCTATGACCAAAGCTCCCCAAAAGTCGATCCTCAGCAATTTGCCGAAACACGCCAACATCTTAAAAGTGCTTTATAACAACGAGGATGTCACGCCATATCCGATCCCTCCAACCTTGTACAGAGGCGGCAAAGAACGTCAGATCACCATTTTCGACATACAAAAGGGTTCGTCGACTATGACCCATACCACCTCCTTTTCGAGCAAATTGTACAAGAGTGAATCGACGATATTCAAGCACACGGATATGATGACCTTGACGAAAAGGGGCGAGAGTATTTACACCACTTTCACGTCAATCGACGCTATTGACGATTTGGTATCGCAAGATGAAGAAAAGGCGGAAGGTACTAGCGTAATGGAAACGGAAGGGACGCTCACTCCGTTAAAGGATATCCCCGATATGCCTCCATATATTACTTTGACTCTGTATGAGACTGAAACCTCGTTCATTCTCGATCTTCCCAGCTCAACCGAGGAAAAAGATTCACCTGAAGGTATTATCTTAATAATCATCTTAACCGTTCGTTCTTAATATCATATTATACTAAACACAAGTGGTTTTGTTTACAAGGGATATAAAAATAAGTTATTCAATACTTAATTAAATCTAACAAATTCGCAGAATTCAAGAAAATTTAATTGGTAATAAAAAATAAACATGAAGATTTTCCCAGGTGCTCTAGTCGAAGAGGATAACAAACTTTATGAATATATAACAGAAGGAAAGGGGAAAAATCGCAAAGTCGTCGATAATGAAATGCAAACAGTACCTATTCTGTTAAAGTCTAGAGAAGTTGAAGGTAAACGTTCTTACCATTCCAACGTCCACGCTTTTGCATCACTATGGGATATGTACGATACATTCAACGAATATGATGAGGTTAAACCTGAAAAGGCTTTTAAACGCAAGTCAAGTTCTATTACATCAATTGATAGTTTGTCTATAACTAAAGAAGACAGGGAGATGAGGAAATTATTCAAAACTCCGAAATTCCAGGAAGCGCTTTGCGTGATGCAAAGAATTTTAGCTAATAATGTTTACAACGAAGAGCAGAAGAGGTTTCGTGGATTAAAGGATCCAGATCCGTTTCGGGAGAACATCGAGTTTAATTACAAATTGAATCTATTATGGACGTTTGCTAACGAAGACACAAAAGGTAAGGAATATAATAGTGAAACTTTACTTTATTTACATTTAAAATTATAGGTCGTTGTGTAACTGCATTAAAAGTGAACCCAATTAATAAAGACATTATAGCAGTTGGATATGGAAAATTCCTTTACGAAGATGAAGCAACCGGTATGGTCCTAATTTGGAACATAAAAAATCCGGTTCAACCTGAAAGAGATTACAGGTTTACTGTTTCGGTTACTTCCATTGACTTTTCAAAACAAAATCCTAACCTTTTGGCAATTGGTTTCTACAATGGTGACATAAAAGTCATTGATATCAGCAACCGGGATATTTCCATCGTCAGTCTTAATGATAAAACTATTTCGCAAATTTTTGAACCGATTTGGCAGATTTGTTGGTACACCGATCATGATTATTATAAAGGTAAGAAATTTTTATTCGATCTTTAATGATTTTTTACATGTTATTAATTTTTAGGAAAAGAATTTATGGCAGCTACTTGTCAAGATGGACGGATTTGCAAGTTTTGCATCAATAATCAATGCATTAGTATGGATTATAATCAAATGATGCGAACGCCGAATGCTGAAGGGAAATTAAAAGGAATTGAAACGTTACGTAAATGCCCAATGAAATCAGTTCCCTTGTCAAGACATTCTCCAGCCTTGATCTACACACCTCATCCGGCAGACCCTAATCTTTATTATGTAGGTACTGGCGAGGGTGTAGTTCATACATGTTCAAAAAACTATTACCACCAACATTTAGATTTATTCTTGGCACACGACGGGCCAATGTATACGTTAGAATTTTCCCCGTTTTGCGGGAAAGTCTTCATCACATGCGGCGATGATTGGGCGATTCGCGTTTGGGCAACGGGGATTGCCGAACCGTTGTTTGATATCAAGAAAAAGGCAGCTGGCGTTCAAGGCGTTACATGGAGTCCATCCCACCCTTCAATAATTGCTAGTATTTCGGGGATGGATATTTATATTTGGGACCTGCAGAGGAAGACCTATGACTCCCAAAGTTGTACTACATCACCAAGCAAGTCTAGAAACACTTTAGTGCAATTCACACATGATGGGAGGTGTTTGATGGTGGCAGATATCAATGGACATGTGCACATGTTTTCCTTGGAGGACATGCCATTCCCTGCGTATTTTCCAGAGAATCTTTTAGAGGATTCAATACGGAGGGCATTGATAACAAGGCCAGATCTCCTCAACAAGTTAAATAAGTTGGGTAGTTTAAGTTATCCAGAAAATATTCAATCTGCAATATAATTGTTAATATATTGAAGATGTTTCTTGTGACAAATTAAAGATATGGTTATTGGGTTATTATTTTGTTTTACCTGAAAAACAATTTAAAAAAAAATTGTTTCATTGGTTTAGAACCAGACCTTGATAAATATCCAAAACCATTTACCAATAAGTGTAATTAGATAGTAAGAAAGTTTGTGCCTTTATTAAATTTAGTTGCAAATATAAAAACTTAACATTCACTAAAGAAAAAAATTTATATCAATAGAATATACACGCCAGTAGTGGCGCATTCGGTTGCGGCCGAACTATCGTTAGAGTGCAGCAACGTTAGTTCGGGTCAGCAGTTGGATGGGTGATCGGTACCATTCACCATTGGGATACAATTAATGGTGCATTAGAGTGCTCGATCCTTTTGTAATCCTTTTTGTAACAAGCTCATATACAAATACAGAAATAATATACGACGAAAGGACCACATGGTCGGTGGCCAAACACTACTACTACTAATATAAACAGAATACAATAGGACATAATAACTTTTAATCAAATAGTTTTAACATGTCAAGAAGCATTTAAATGAACACTGATTTATTAAAATTTACTGACAATAATAATCAGTGGTAAATCCTTTAGATTTTTGTTATTTATGTAGAGAAATAATTAACACACATTTGTGTAATGATAATTTTTATGCTGTAAGGGTGGGGGTTAATTGTTGTATTTATAAAACAGGTTTATTGCAATTTTATAAGCGAATTAATAAAATCCTGGAGAATGTTAACAGATAAGTTGCAATTAGAAAATAACCTTAACTGGTCTCTTAAAAATAATATTATAATAAGTAATACATTTTGCATAGTAAGTTATTGTTTTTTTTATAATAATATAATTTAAAAAAATTTCTAAGAATAAGAATCTATCTGAAAATTTTACAGTAAATTAAACAAACATTAGATTGAAACAAATCAAAATTAATTTAATAGTTGTCCGAAGCTAATATATTAGTAAAGCATTTAACATAAACAAATACCATTTACCAAATTCACACTAGACGTCTTAACAAAACAAACTGTTTGCTGACAACTAAATTTATTTCATATTAATATTAAAATGTACAATTTCACAACTAACTTTGTGCACAAATCTACTTTGCTGGTGGCCAGGCCCACTGGTTGACAGGAGCTTCCTTAATCAATGGCTCCCAGGGCTTCCAGTTCAACATTTTCCTGGCTAACAAGAGTTCATTCTCCGCTTGCACGATGACCTCCTCGATTTGACCACAGCCAATTTTATCTTCAATCGCGCCGACGTCAGAAGTAGTTTTCAGAATATTAGACCTTTCATTAATCACCTCCTCTGTGTACCTTCTGTATGCAGCGTTTTCTGGCATTTTCTGTAGTGTTCTCATAATTTTACCATACAGCACCCCCAGGGTATGATGGGGATTTTTCGCAACGGCTAAGCCGGTTAGTCCTGTTGTTAATTTCGTTACTTTCGACATTCTTAATATTTGAAATAACACTATTTACGTAATGGTAATATTTAGGTTATGTAGTTGACAATGTAAGTCTTGATCATAGATAAGTAATATTCTTACACCAAATTTTTCACTTTGATAGCATAATGGCGTTCATATACAGTGCTGTAGTGTTAGGATTACGAACTATTTTTAAAATTTAAATTCTGCACAATTGTAAAAATTATCTTAAATTATTTTATTTACATAAAATGTGGCCTCAATCTCCAATTAGATCGCTAGGAATAGGTAAAAAATATTTAAATTATTGTGCAAATTTCTTATAAATATTCATTCAAGATTTTTCCTCTTTAATGAAGTAATTTTGTGATAGTAAAAACTATCTAAACTATATTTTTTTAGCTACTTGCATTAGAATCTATTAAAGTTTTAATTTAAAAATATAAAAACATTTCTTAAATCTCCCAATGTTTTAATATAAAGCTAAAAATAGATATAACTCAAAATATAAAAGCCTTTAGCATTAAAAACTTAGTAGTTGGGTAGTGATTTATTTCTCCAAAAATAAAATAAACAAATTTGAAAAATTATATATTTGGTATCACTTTGATATAAAATATACGAATAGTTGTACTTTTTGCAATTGCATCCTTTCACAGCACTAAGTCACGTTCTGCGACAATGTATTTCTTTGCGTAGTACTAGCTGTCTCTTTGGCTTCCCAACTACCCTCCCAGAATATTTTCAGCCTATTATCCTTGTTGCAACAGAATTCCCTGAAATCCCGCAGCAACTTTGTTTGGAAGTTATTATCAACAGACTGATTCATCCTCCATCTCCGGCTGACCATGTGATTCCAGCACCACAAAAATCCCATCTAAAATCAACAAAATAATTATGATAATATATAATAAAGATAGTTATGTTGAAGAAAATTAACTAATTATTTAAATACATGAAACATGTAAATCTACATGATGTCGTAAGTGATTTATTTTGTAGTCTTAATACGATTCTTATTTGTAAATTTATAACATATTTCGTAAATGATTATGAATTGTTATTTATAACAACTGTACAAAAAAAAAACATACCCTTCTAGAATTATCATAATCATCCTTATTCTTTCCACTCACATGTCTTGTAATATAAGCTTCATGTGGACTAGGAACGACATCTGTATGGACATAACGACCTGTTGTTCTTTTTTGTCCAATAGACATCAATCGGTTTCTGGGTTTCGGAGCTGGACTAGTAACAAGAATAAATACAGTCCCTGTACAATGTATGTACTGGTGTTCTTGTGTAGCTGCGTTATTTTGCGGTTCCATTAAACACGGTATGAACCCAAATCTGGCTACAATAGCTTCTTGAAACAGAAACAATCTGTCTGGACTAGTATCTTCACGAAATTCTAAAATGATATGTATTTTAATTTTAGCATAATGGGCAATAATTACTAACAAAACCTTTGAATAATGGTTCACGGCCCTCTAGGCATTTTATATTAAGAGGAATAAAAATTGGTCCTCTTAAAGGATCTGATTTGTTTGAATATGGTAAAGCTAATGGGTCATGGGGTATTGGTACCAGTTGCAGGGCACAAGATTGCTGTGCTTTACGAGCCCATCCATGTAGCTGTAATGAAAATAAATTGTATTAACATGTTGCACTTTCTTAAAATATTATTATATTATTATAAATAAGATATCAGTTTCAATAAATATAAAATAATTCTATAGTTTAAATAATAATTTAAAATTTTAATATTTTATAATTAAAATAAAATTATTTACCAGTTCTGCAACTATTGATCCAGATGCTGTAAGCCACTCCACGACTAATTCATAAGCTTGATCTGGCCTAAACACAGTTTGATATCGAGCATGTCCCCATTCAACTCTATCACTTTTATTTGACACATCGATTTCTAAATGAGTTCTCTTATACAATGGTACTGCAATTATTTAGAATATTTACATGTAAAATTCAGTAGCATATCTATATTTTTTTGAGAAGCAGAATAATTTAAAATAATACTGTAGTGTAAAACATGCTTTTATGTTTAAAAAAGTATAAACATAATTACAATCAGTATCGAGTTCTCCTTGTAAATAATCCAAATTAATATCCTCACACAGAAAATGTGGAACACCTTTCTCCCTCTCTACAGATACACCAGGAGTATTTGAAGGTACAGACATTCCCCAATTGACAGAGGGCCTTACTTCCACTTCGACCCATTCATTCTCAAATATTTCCAGATTACCAATTGGCTTGCAGTAATCTTTATCTTCTGCAACAAAAATATTTAAAACTGACCTTGCATAATTACAATTCACCAACCTTTATCAACGTTTATAATATAGTATAGGTAAAATCCGAAGAGAAATGGCTTCGAGAAGTCACCAGAAGCATGACATATAAGTTGATCCCTTTGCATCACAGTCAATATCTAAACAATAAGAAAATTATTATTATTATTACCAGTTATTTTTCTTAGACCTAATTTATTTGTATAATAAAATCAATAAATTCAATACCTTTCTAAAGACAATTGTAAATAAAGCTTATTTTATGGAAAAATTAGATAGATTAAATGCAAAAACATTATTGTTCATTGAATCAAATAAAAACAAATGTATTAGCCTATTTTATCCCTCTGATTGGTGACACTAAACAAAAACTATATATTCCAACACAATCATCAACAAGTGCATTTTCTGCAAAACTAAAATAATGAATTTCATTCTTAAAATAAAAGTTGTTGCGTATAACATATATATGAATTAAAGGTCTCGTTATTACTTGTATAGCTTTTTCTAAAGACACGACCCCCTCCATGTTTGTTAGAAGCCAATTCGCAGCGTCAGCAGAGACAAATGTAGCTGTTGGCAGGCTTTGATGCATCGTCAAAAATCCAACACCACTAATTGGATGCTTCATAGCTTCTAATATTTCAGTGTTGGTTGCTGATGATTTTAATAAAAGTTCCTGATTACTAAAATTGAAAAATATAATTATAACGTTAAATAAGAAATCCACATTTTGTATGTATATATTTTGGTTTCTACTTTATACAAGCAAAATAGCAAGTTTTTTATTGTGATATTTACCCATCATCATCTTGTGACTGATTTTCATTATTTAAAGCTGATAAATCGACTGCCGGTGAAACTCTACCTCGTTCCATAACTTTGGATCCTGACCTGAAATTTCTCTATTATATAAAATCAAGTTTTATTTAAAGTTCACATATGTGAAGAAAATCCTGATGCAATTAATGAAAATTTAATTTCGATTAAACTTACTAAAATACAAAGCATTTACAAGCCAATTCGTTACTACCTACTTATATTTACTTAATTGTAATTTTAATTAAAAAATAAAGACACTACTGCAAACACAACTTTATTTTATATTTTATTCTAATAATTGTCTTTAATTTTTAATATCAAAGTAGAATGAAAAGAAATAAAAAAGTGCATGTTTACAAACCTAAACTGTGCTGCCACGAAACGCTCACTAGAGCGAGTAGTAGCATTCTGAAAAAAGCAAGCGGATGTAACTACGATGGTGACTTGGTTAATGAGAAATCAATCATCACTACGAAGAGATGTGTTAATAAAGAGTACATGACGAGGGGTTAATACATGTCCGAAAACATTTTTTTTAAAACATGCTCTGCCACCAAGCTGCAAAGAAAAATCAGAAAAACAGCGATATATTCTGAATGAGTCACACCTTGGCCTCGACTTCTCCGGCAAGCGGTTGCTGCCCAGTCTCTCCCGGAACGGTGAATTTTGCATCGCATTCTGAAAAAACTCCCAATTTAAATAAAAGTACATGTTATTAACAAACGAGGAGGATTCAATATTTACATACATTAAGTTCATTAATTAATTAACATACATGTTACTGGACAAACGAATACATTAATCAATTAAGGTATTAATTAAAATTTTAGCAGGATTTGCTTTAAATTACAGTCTGTTTTTTTTTACTTTATGCAGAAGGTTTTGGAATATAACTACTATATTATTTAGCAACTTTAAATTTTGATTTTTTTCTGAGTAATTAACAAATTGATTAAAACAATATAAGAATAGTATTTCTTAAAAATTTGATTTTTATTTGCTAGATGTACATTATTAAGAAGTGTTTCAATATAATTCTTATTCAATTATAATAATCTTCATATAATATAATAATAGTCGTATAATTGATTTTTAAAACAGAAATGATTTTAATCTAATCGATAAATAAAACAGACCATAAGCATAATGTGCTGATATTAACTACTCTAAAAGTAAATCTATACGCGCTTAAATAAATTTAGTGTGCATTACCTGTAGTGTAATTACAGCGCTCATGCTATTGCGTCTGGGTTGTATCAGCGGAATGTGCTGGCTAGTTACGCTCAACGACATCTACAACATGCACAACACACATGCAAGAACTACTTTGTGAAGATAGAAGGAGTAAAGTGGTTAATAATAAAATAATAAACAAAGAAATATAAACAGCGACTTGAAAATTGATACAACGAACCCGAGGCTTCTTCGAGATGCCTGTCCTCTTGAACTTGTTAACGACAGTTTCAATGAATTTTAGGAAACCATCCACCATTTGCTGGTGATCGGAAGACCCAGGAATTGAATAAATATCACAGTGTGCTGCTCCTTCGATTATACGCTTCGTGGCCGCGTTGTTAAGAGGTAACATATATACGCGAAATCTAAAATAATTTATTACAATTGCTATTTTATTATTGTTCAATTCTTATAGGTATCTACAAAAAATAGCATTACAAATATTTCTAGGTTTTAATTAAAAATAACTTTAGTTAGTTTCACAGATATTTGTAATGTATAATAATCAGATATTATTGGTTAGAACCTATTTAATTCAATGTTTCATCACAGGTTAAGTAAGTAGTTAATTAAATAAGTAAATATTTCATACCTCCAATATTTTAGCCCAGTATAAACTACATCATCAGTATCACCTCTGGTGCATATGTAATGATCCAAGTAGTTCCAGTTGTAATGTTCTAATTTTTCTGTAGTGAATGATGCATATGACTCTTCATATGTATCATGGTGTGGTGCATGGAACCGGTAACGGTATTGAAAATTAAATCCAGGATATGGATGCCTAAAATCATTGAATTAAGACTTAACATTGAAATAATTGCAGACAATTCTACCTTTATCATAGTTTTCTATATGATTAGTGCAATAACGAGAGTTAATCTAAGAAAGAAACTGATTTAATAGTTCTTAAATGTACTTTGAGAAGACACTTTAAAATTCAATGTATATTTAAAATATTGTGATTAGATTTTTGACCCCAAATTGGTTATTATTAGACTCAATGTATCTTCTTAGATCCTGATTTATCAGTCATAATTTCAAATTATAGAATTTTACTTTTTTCATTAAATCATTAAATTTTTATAATGAATAACTTTTGGTGTGATAATTACTTTTTTCTTTTTTGTAAAAGTTTTCCTTACCTAGGTCGATAAATTGTTACAGTAATTGAATTCCCAGTAAGGGAAATCTTGTGAAACAATCTACCAATTGACAAGAGATAAGTTTCAGAAGGTTCATTTCCTGGTGGATGCTTCATAACCAGTGATGCAGAACTTCCACCATTCTGAACACCATTGGCCTCCCTTTGTTGAACATTGGGCAATAAGATCAACTGAAATCCCTGAGCTAGCCTCTGTGAGATTAGCTCTTTAAATACTTCAACTGTTGTGAGAGGTTTCTTGTAGATGGCTCTCTGTTGGATGTAATCAGTATTCACATCTTCCGGTAGGAGATTATATAAAGAAATAACGTAATCAATTTGTAGAGCCCTCTTGTCTGGGAAGTAATCCGTAGTAATTGGTAAACAAGCGGGTATTGTTAAAGATTTCCAATCAACACCTAAAGAAATGACGAATTATGCACCAAATTATCAACAGAGTTATGAGTTAGTTGGAGCATTGAAATGTCCACACTATCTAATCTAATGATAAAATAAAATAATAAGTGGTAGAGCATGCGGAACAATTAAAGGTAGCAAAGGATAAATGTGTTAACATTAATGCAGGAATAAGAAGGCAACCAAGCAATCGAAATACAACCATTCCCAGTTATATTTAGAAATAAAAAAAAGATCTAACTACTTAATATTATTATTAATGATCAAACCTATTAGAATATCATTGACTGCTGTTGGCGAAGAATCATCCGGGGCCATGGAACAAATATATTTTTTTATTTACTGAAATGTTAGGATAAAATCCCACACATTGTAAATATAGAGGCCACCTCTTAACCATCCCCATTAAGCTCAAGTGCACATATTTAATAGATTGCTCTTACAAGCAATAAATCCATCATTATTTATTTTACAGCGATGTTTTACCGGGGTTAGTTAAAAAGAAGCCTTCTATAAGTAATAGTACAAAAGTGCGTGAATGCATTCTCATTTTGGTTATTGTCATCATATCAAGGCATTCATTCATAATTTGGCAGAAGCATATTTTAAAGGACCAATGTAACCACAACACACGCACATGACATGTCCACATATCACTGCCTACCTACCCGACAGCGATTTCAATATACTGTATCACACATGTACCATAGTAAGCGAATGATCGCAATTAAACCTCGTGAAATGTAAAAATATTACCAGTCGTTAACGCGGGCGTCCATTCTTGCTCTCCTGTTGCACCCCAGAGGTAAGTCAGACTCTTAGAAGAGTATTTCGGGGTGACATGAGCAGGGTGAGTGTTTGGATGTCCACAAATACGTTTTTTACAATCTGAAAATTGTCCATTTTAATTACTTTTTTGTTTACTGTATACAAAAAGTATTACATTCCTGTAAAGCTGCACTGGAAATCGATCTTGAGAGGAAGGAGGCGTTGTGGCCGCGCTCTGGAGTAGGCGAGTCCTTTGAGAATTCGTAATTTAGTGGTTCTGTTTGAGTTGGCACTGCTTGGTAATGGTGCTGCTGTATAAGTACTCCAGTAGGACCTAAAAATATGTTAATAATTATCACTTATTGCCAATAACATCTTAAATACTTTGAAAAACTAATAGTGAAAATAAAATAAATATTTATTATGAAAGTAAGCAATTTATTCCAAAAGTTTCTTGAGCTAATTAAATAATCTTTTATATAATTTAAGTTCAATTCTAATGCATTAATTATGTATATTAAATTATTATTCTGGTGAAAATTAACATATAATTTTAAATTTGTATGGTTCACACAAAATTGAATTAAAACATTACCTTACCTTTTGGAAATATATGTGTCCACCTCCTCCTATTTGAAGTAAGTTTGATTGTAACATGGGATGGATCGAAAGGGTTTATTAAAGCTCTTGATTCAAGAGGAGGAGATCCCTCTGATCCCACTACCATGCGAAGTGGTGGAGAAATTTCTTTATCTATTGTAGTGTTCCATACTTTATCTGTGAAAAACATTAACCCTATTTGACTTTTAATTTTTTTATGATTTATATAAAATTAATATAAAATTCAAATTTCCTAATTTTATGGTTGGTTTGTTTCATACCTTCATTATGTGGTGAAACAATAGGACTAACAGCTGCAGGTGGAATAGTTATAGGTTGTGACCTTTGAGTATTTGTGGAAACGTTATGTTGAATATCAGGATCCGATAGTTTTCTTCTCTGACCTTTTATTTCTGATGGATCAAGTAAACTGCCTGACGTTCTTTTGTACCTTGACGTTAATCTGAATCCACTATAATATAAACACAAATTAATAGTTGAGTCAACAAAATGTATAAAATTTAATATATTTAATTGCACTTGATTACCAAAATAATTCATAAATATATTAATCATCTAAACAATAACTTACTGAATTTCATGTACTGGATGCACTGGTGGCAGTTGAAAGACTTGAGCATCGTATGCATCATAATCAAAAAATGAATTGTGAATGTATTCTTCATCGTCCATTAATTTTGTTCTGGGTAAAAGTTTATCCTTGCAATTTTCAGCCAGAGGTGGAATTTTAATCCGTGGGGTAAAATTCGTATAAGCCACCTTCTTATTGGTCGAATAAAAAGACAGGTTTATCCAATGGGGCATTGAGTAATCATCTGGTACATTCAATTGAGAATCTTTATTATGAAACTGCAAAGTAAATTTTAACTTTATAAGGGAAACAATGTATAATTTTATATTTGAAATAATATTTCATTTATAATTTCTTATTAGTGGTATGTATTATTTAATAATCTATACATTTTTTAAAAAATGCACACACTTCTAAAGAAAGTGCTGCTAAGTTAACTTATTTTCATTTTTATTCAAATTATTTAACCAACTTTGAAATTTCATTACTTAAATTTTAATTCTTTACATTTACATATCTGAATGTAAATATTTACCTTCAAGAGAGGAACTGCATGGAGAGGCTGTTCACCAACGCACACTAAATCACTTCCAACTCCATTGTCGATAATTCTCTGCTTTGTTATATTAGTAAGTTCTCTATCGACCTCAAACACACCCACACCAGGTGTTACCACTACACTCAACTGTCCAGTCCTATCAAAGCTCCTATCCAAGTAATGTTTTTCAAAAACTAAAATTATTGTGTGTGAGTGAGTTTTCAAAATCATTACTTAATAATATATTATATAAATAATATACAGGATTTATTAAAAAGAAATATAAAAAAATAATAATTATTTTGATTCTGTCTCATACATTAATATATTTTTAAACTCATTGATTGAATTTCTTGAACTTTATTACCCATGCACCTAATATATCTCTTGTGGTTGTTACTTATAATATAAATGCAATAAATTTTCAATATTTTTAAAATTACTTAACATTGGTCTGAATAAATATAATATTTACATAGATAATAGTATTAAAACATTATTACCTACCATTTAGGGACATATTTAAGACCTCCAGAAAGTTTCCCTGTGCAGCAGTACTATTAGTAGCCGCGGGAATTTCCAAATCTGGTCGTGAATGATAATCCAAAACCAACTTTAAATATTCAGAGAAAACTCTGCGCAGCTGAACCAAAATCCCACTCCAATCATCGTACCTCTCATTCTGCACGGCAACCCTGTAAAAATCCTCGTAATATCGTCCTTTATAATCCTTCTGCAGGCATTCTCGCATATGCAGAGGAAACTCCTCTAAACTGTTGGCTTCGTAAAATGTTCTTGAGAACAGAACTATCGTCACTTCGTGATTACTTCCGTTTCGCTTCCACTTCATGAAGAGGTCCGCTAAGAAACCATTCACGGCTTTTTCGAAATACAAGTCGCCGTGAATATCGAAATCCCACATTTCCGAGCTCATTTGTAGGAAGAGATAGACCATGGACGTGGATGAGCGGAAAACTACTTTTGTGTCGTCAGTTATTACACCACAGGCCACTCTGTCTCCTAATGACCACATCTCGTATACTTGGCAGCGAACGGCTCCTCCACAAAATTCGATTTTTTTGTTCATGTACACACATGTGTTTATCTGTAATTAATATAATTTATAGATTGCTTACTTAACTGTGATAAAAGTAACTTGATTAATATTTTGATTGCTGTTAATTGTTGAAAGCAAAAAATTAAAGAATTACTTAATAGCAAGTGATATGTCATTAATAAACAGAAGGAACAATAAAGAGGCACAGCGCAGATATATGACTGCTTAACTTAAATTGAGAAATTAAATTTTGAATGATAAAATCTCTTAATCAAACTCTCTTATTAATAAAGATTAAAATTTGAATTAAATACTTTATACAATTCATTCAAAATAATTTTTGGATATGGCCTATTCTTTGTAAAATAGGTTAAATTGGCTCATCGTATCTCTAATCCTAATATAAAAGCACTTCAGAGCACATTTTTCTTAAACAAAAAAAATGACTATCTGAAGAGTTTTTAATTTGATTTAACTGAAAATATATAATAACAATTCTATTTTCTTTATATTTTATAAATAAGAATGAAGTAAATAAAAGTATATACATAAATATTTTCTTCGTTTTGGTATTTAGTATTGGTTTTTACAAGAGAGTTGATTTCAAATTATATTAATTTCCTATTTGTTATTTTTCGCATACCAAACTGTTTTTAAGCCTCCACATCTCTGATCTTCCCATATACTGATCCTTAAACGTTAACTCAATCGAATCCAAGGCCACATCGTGTGGATTAACTATATTCACAACTACATCCTTGAATGCTCGTAGACCAAAGGACATAGCTATACTCTGTTCCACACTTATTGTATCTAAAAAAAACAAAATGAATAAAACAAGCGTTACCATAATTAAACTGAAATCAGAGAATAGTTTAGCTTACGAAACCATTAAACATTAATACACATGGTTAAACATGTTAATAAAATCAAATCAACAATTATTTTAAATAAAAAGCATATAAAACAATATTTTATTATGTTTAATAATAGCATATTAATGTTTAATGACTATTTTTATGTTTCTTAATAATATAAGAATATCCATTACCTTTAACTAATCCTTTTGCCTGTAAATCTTCCTTAATTGACTTTATTTGTAAGAGCAGTCTGGGATTATCTTCCTCAGAAGGATGATATATTTCAACAATGCTGCCTTCCTTTGCATCTTGATAATCTTTTAAATTAATTAAAAGATCTTCCTCTGAAATTTATACTATTATGAAATATGACTATCGCGTAATTATACTCACTATTAATGATATAATAATACAAAATACATATTACCAAAAATACAACTTAGTTTAGTGTATGCTTACATTATTGTTGACCAATTAAGAGAAATGCAGGTAATACTAAGATAACTTATTATTTTTTTTGTGTAAATTAGGTATATTTAACAGGCTACTATAATTTATTATTGGAAAAACCATTCAACAAATTTAATTATACATTCATGTAGAAAAAAAATTCAATTGTTTATAAATGTTTTCCGCTGTTGTGACTGAATACAAACGAATCTCACTTATAACACACATTAGTTTATTATTAGTAACTCACCACTAAAAGTTTTCTGATGTACAATCAGTCTGAACAGTTTCATATTCATTTGGGAGCTGTTCGTTCCAACCCTCCACTTCAACAAAGCATTATCTTTAAACACTGGACTTTGGCTACGAAAATATCTGCATTGAAGATACGACACGCTCCTTCCAACAATATCATCTGCTCTTTAATCCTCCGAACGCGATAAATTCCCTTTCAGTTTGAAACAATTACTCCACTCGAAATTTTCGGACGATCAGAACACATTTGAGGTTACGTCGTGTGTCAGGTGTTTTGTGGACGTTTCATCATCTGATCTCAGTGAAATTTTACTTATTTCAAAATAATGTTTGTCTACAACGTTTGTTAACTCACCTTTGAATATTAATTAGGGACACATTTTCTTATGAAGTTTGCCAAGAATTGTGAATGATTTGAAATACAGACAAGACTTTAATTCTTATAAAAATACAGTGAAACAAATGATATTAACTAAACATTTGAAATAATTGCCTGATTGTATTTTTTTTTTGCTAAAACAATAACTAATTAGTGAAAATGATGTATTTCCAAATTTGCTTTTTATTTATTTTAGAGAATTGAATTTATTTTGAAATATCTTCTAATTCGTAAATACTATTAAGTGTATCCTATTGGATTGATGCTTGTTATCTAGGTCAATGTTGCTTAACTCTCACAATCACAATCAAGCAACACAAGACAATTGCTTCCAACTTATTTATTTATTGTCTATAAATTATCCTGTATTTAATTATAAATCTGCTTTTATATACATATATAGGAACATTAATTTAATCAATTAATTAATTAGAGAAAATTTGATTACTAAAAATTATTAAACTGATAAAATTATTGTATAAAGTTTTATGGTTTTTATATTTTTTTATAATTGACTTTCAAAAATTATGATTTTTCAGTTATTTATGTCAGGGATTATTAAAAATTAGTAAATTATTGATCATTTAGTAATAACTTGCATACCAGTTTACTTCCTTGCATCCATGGAAACTGACCCAATCTTTTAAAAATTGTTCACTCTTTCAGTTCTGAGCATTTATAATTCCTATAAATTAATTTGAGTTTATGTGAAGTATTTATTTAATCAAATTAAAACTGAGTTCATTCCTTACTACATTTAGTTATATGTACATTTTAACACAACTTTTAATCAATAATAACTAAAGTTAATTATTTATCGAATTAAAACCTAGTTTATTCCTTACTACACCTATTTTTTATAATATATGTACATGTACAAATGAAGTAAAGAATAAACGAAGTTTTAATTTGATTGAAAACACCTCACATAAACTGAACCAATTTAAAGTTTGTTATTGATAATGATTGGCTTACAGCAGAAAGATAAAAAAGGAATAAGTAAGGGTAAATAAAAATATTGATAATCACATTGTGTTCGAAATAAATATATATGTATATTTAAAAACAGTGAAGTAAGGAATAAACTCAAGTTTTAATTGCATTTATTATTCCTACTCAACAACTCAAATATTCACCTCGAAAACATTTTGGATCATTGTTTCTTACATAATACTTGTTCAAAGAATGTATAGGTTAACCATATTTTTTCATATTTCCATTTCCATATTCAGAAAATCATCAAAGTTCTTGCAATTCAGCTTGAACCTACAAATTTCTCTTGCTCAATACTAAAATACTGCAAAAGAAATACAATGTTTCCTGTTCACTTTAAAAAATACATATGTTTATTTGCAGAGTATATACAATTTTCAATATCAACCTATTACATGCAGGGTAACCTAAAGAAATGGTTATCTCATTTTATTGCTATATACATAAGTAAACCTAACAAAAGATACCTCTCTTGATAAATACTCTACAATGATTTGCAATTAAAACGTAAGATTAAACAGGTTTTAATAAAATATTAAAACCTTTATGTCAATTAACTACAATTTTAAAAGTACAACACATTTCATTACACAAGTTCTATTGATACATATACTCACGTTTGGCCCCACAAGATAACAACAATCTGGTAACTAAATACCAAAAAACCTTAAATAAATAAATCAACACTTTCTACACTAAATACCTTTTACATTTCAATTAATAAAACACAAATGTTCTAACTGCTATACCTTTTTATTTATTTTATATTACTTCTTAATCAATGATAGATACTATTAAATTTAGAATATCTAGATACAAAAAAATCTAAACAAATTTATTAAAACACAATTTATGCTTGGAAATACACCTCGTTTTTTGAACAGGTATTAGACACCTAACCTACAAATTTCATTTGAACATCTTTTGCATTCAAATAAAACTAAAAAATACAATTTCGCAATAAAGAGTACAAAATTGAAGGTTTAATTTTTAATTCCGCAATCTCTTCTTCGTACAACTTCATAAAAGTACTTTTTGGTGAAAATAAAATACTTGACCTCAGACATATTTTGTCCCATTTCTCCACTCTCCATCTCCTACCATTAACCATTCTCTGCGGGTTGAAGCTAATCAACCGGCAGAATTTTCATACCCATCTGCATTTCTATATAAAACGGGGACAATTCGACTGCGTTCTGTAATTTCGTAACTATTCCGATGCAAATGTGGAAATTTGTTAAAATCGAATATTATCCTAAATGTCAAAAACGGTGCCTTCGATTATCTAGCGTTGGCAGCAATGGCGTTTGGATAGTTCACGCGTGTATCGGAAACGTAAATTGTCAAAATCGTAGAGTTTCGACCAATCAGATGGCAGGATTTTGCGTAAAATTGTCAATGGTGTGAACGCGGCTCACTAACAGCACCCTCTCGTGAGCTGTTAAGAAGCTCCAGACCGGAAAACGGATGAGGGTTCGAGACTATTGAACAGATTTCTTGGTACGTTTCCTTTGTTTTCCACAGAATATGGCTGCCATATTTAGTTTAGATGTATGTTTTCGAATGTATTATGATACTTCGGATAAATACAGAGTGTCGTTATTATAAAAACGTGTAAAATTGGTGGAAATACGAAGCTGAAAGTGTTTATTTTATGATGGACAAGTTAAATTTCCGTGCCGAGTTGAGTTTAAGTAAAAAATGCTTATGTTTACATCGGTGATTGAATCGTTCGTGTACATTTTTCTTGGTTTAAGGTAAGTTGCACAGAATTTTCTACCATTTTACGCTTTATATCTCTGTGCAGGCGAACACTACGCTATTTTACGTGTTTTCTCAGTTAAGGTTATTTTACGTGGTGGAGAAAATCGTGAAACTTCTTTACCTATTTTATGCATTTTTTGTTGTGTGTGCATAGGAAACATCATTTCTTGCATACAGGAGGAAAATTTGCGATATTTTGTTTTTCGCTGTCAGAAAATTCGAATCGTATCTAACTTTAAAAGGTAAAAATACGTGGGAGTGTTGCAGAAATCCGCGCATCTTCTTTATTTTTATTTGACACACAAATCTATGGCGTATATTATTTGCATTTTAATGAGATTTATAGCTCGCATTCCGATTTACACATATAAATCGGCATCATTTCATGACAGGACGTACGAAAATAAATACGGTTTGCGAGAGCGGCAAAATCTTTAAAATGCCCCCACTGAGCGATGAATATTCATGGCACATGAATTATTCCACTTTTTGTTGTTTATTACATAAAAAAGCGACGTCGGGAATTATCAGAGTGGAAAATGTCTTATTCTTATAGTTCCATGCAATATGGATTGTAAACGTGCATTCAGCGCTGTATTCAACGGGATTATCTTTTAATATTTTGATAACGAGTTGTTTATTGCTTTATCGTGTTCTGTATATAAAAAAGGATTATAGTTACATCGTGGATAAATTGTATTGACATTATAATATTGGAGATGTAATCATTTTAATTGGAATATTCGCGTAGTTTAGTTGGATAATTGTGTGTCGCGGTCATTTGAATTGGTGATGCCGCTAGCTAGCATAATGTTTGTAGAATTATAAGCGTCGTTGCCCCCCATTAGATACAAGGGGGGAGGAGGTGGTCGCTCTATGTACACATAATGGAACCGTAATATTTTGGTACAACTGTCAGAGCAATTCCTGTTTAGGAGATTCACGATCACGTAATCGCTTAGATACGTGCTTAAGTAGCTTCCGACAAGACTATTTTGAGCGTGTCCGGATTGTCGAAAAATTGGGGGGGAAAACTGGGGCTGTTGACTGCCGCGGGGAGCAGGACCGACCTGTGGCGGAGTCGGTGCATAGATCGCTTGCAGTAAATAAAGAGTATGTGCATCACGCCCACCCACATAACAATCAATATCAATATATGACAGCTAGGCGCGAGCAGGGTTGCCACCTCTCGTTCACCGATTACACCGCGTATACGAATGTTTTACATTGATACCTACTCTACACTCGGCATAGTTGCTGCCGGTGGAACTCCTCAAATATGGCCGTAGTTTCAGTCGTCTTTTTTTTTTATTGGTCGTGATTTGTTGTACGAGGTTCACACAAAAAGTTTTAAGACTTTTTCAAGCAATTGGCAATTCGAAGGCCAAAAACTACTAAGATAATGTTGTAGATGATTATTTTTAATTTTTATTTGAATAATTTTTTGTTATAAAATTATATCAATTTATATAACTTTATTATATAATTTGTGTAGTTAAATCTACTGTTGAGATTCTTAAATAATGCTTTCGTGCAATAAAACTCCATCTTAAGAACATAATTTCAAGAAAATAATAAATTTTTTTTTTTCAATTTCACAGAGTCATTAGGTAAATGTTTGTCAGTTTTAATGTTTTTCAACTTTTTAGCCAACGGCATTGGTCTTACTTATATCAAAAGATTCATTCTATCATATCATCTTTTTGGTTTGTGACACATTAATGCCTTATCTCATTTTATTATTCAAATGAGTTAGTTTTTAAGAATTGTCAGGATTAAATTTAAAACTAAATTAATTCAAGTACAATAAAGTATTTTTGCATCTATTCATTTCTAACTAAATATCTGGGTTAATCTGCCATAAAAAATAAAAAACAGTCTTTTATCTACTAATAAAATAATTCGATATTTTTGTAGGTATAGGTAGTTTTTAATTTGTTGCTAAATTCAACCCTAATGTAATTACTTAATTTGTTCTCTATCATGTCTGTAGAGAACTGGAAAATTCTTCATCAACTATTGTTATTTTTTTAATAGCTTATTGGTAGCCCCATTAAATCAGAATTAATTATTTTGTATGCAATAACATTTACGTTTTATTTTTATAAGCTTACTAATAGATTTATTTAAATCAAACATCGACAGCTTTTTCCTGTCGCGAGGATTTCTGTTGTGTATCTTGTGATTTTCAATTTTGGAATATGTAGGTTACTCGTAATTGTTTTAAATTGTGCGTCGTCTGCCTGTTTTTTTTTGCGCTCTATCCCTAAGCGTGCATTCCTTCTGGCGATAGTTTCGATTCGCGGAGATGTACGCTCGATTCTGAATACGTTCGCTTTCGATATTTCCGAAACGGCAACAATGTCGGTGCAATGCAGTGCGGTCACCCTTTTCCCCCCAATCCGCGCACACTTCGTCCCGCCGTTCTATCGGCACTGCATCGCGGCCCGTTCGTGTGCTCCTTGCGCGGGCCCCAGACGATGCGCGTGCGCGACCTCGGCTCCAACTGTCCCCGTGACCCCCCTCAACCAGAAACCCCGCGCGCTGTCTCGTTCCCCATAATCTCTGTATGCCCGTCCCAGGTTGCGGCGTATTGGTTTTCTACAGAGCTTCTAGTCGAGTGCTTACCGCAATTAAGAATACATTTCACTGATTTATTCATTGCTAAATATTACAAATTATTCCAGTTTTTTAATGTATGCAAACTGCATTATTTAATAATTATCTTCTTGAAACAATCTAGTTATAAATTAAATTACATATATTATTTATAAGTATAAATCCATATTATTAATTATTAAAAGTACTGGTTACAAGTTATTAAGGAATTTAAGAAAATCATGTAAAGATTTTATTAATTTGTTATATAATAATTATTAATTAAATGTAATAATAATAAACGTCTTTATTTGCTTAAAAATAATTCTAAATTCTTTTATAAAGACGTAAATGATTCCTGTAAAACAATTATAATGAAACAACTATGAATGAAGAGATAAGTCACACGAAAGCTTGTAATGTGGATTTGTTTGCATAAAATTTTTCAATAAATAAAATTAATGTTAATATTAAAGAGTGGTTCAATTCTCTATCATTGACTCCTGTAATAATGATGTCTACATATTTTTTAAAAAGAAGTGTACACGTTGAGAAAAACTATACAATCCATTTTTGAACATTCTTTGTTAGGGATTTTTCCAGATATGTGGTGCCAATGTTTAAAAGTGATTGTAGAGCTAATATTGAAAACTATCATGAGCTATCATTCGATCTGTTAATCCCAAAACATTAAATTGGCTGTTATCTCAGCAATTAATGTGATATTGTTAGCACATTAGCAATTAGTAGCATGGATTTCTAAGAATAACCAATTTAATGCTTCATCAAACATATCAGATTTTTTGCAGAGTGGATAGCAAGTTCCAATGTTATAAGATGGCAATGTCGTTTTTTTTTCAAAATAGAAAAACAATTTAGGTTTCTCAGGGTTCACATTTAATATAAAACAGTCAGCGACTTGAAAATTCATAAAAATAAAAAATGTATGGGAAGCAAGAGCACAAAGAAAGAAGAAAAAAGGGGACAACCAAGAAAGATATGGAAAGGAGCAATAAATGAGATACTAGAGAAAAGAGGCATCTCAAGACAAGAAGCAACTAAAATTATAAAAGACCGAAAGACTTGGAAGGAATACATAAAGAAATAAGAACAAATACAAAACCCTACACCCATGCGGGTGAATATATATATGTATAACAGAAAAACGTTTAACTTTTTTATACTACTTTTTATTTTTATACAACACTTTGTGACTAGTTTCGAATTACACAGTAATCATTATCAGACTAAGTTTGATAAAAAAGTTAAACGTTTTTCTGTCATTCATTAAAAATGTTCTACGAAGTAATCGCCTCCAAAATTCAAGATATATATATTTATATATGTATATATAAACAATATATTTTTTATAAATGAAAGACATTGCTATCACTTAACTCAGCAATTTAAATCTAAACTTCTTAGTTCAATATATAAATACAACAATTATTTTATTATTTCCTTTTTAAATACATTTGGAATCGTGTAAAAGAATTAACATTTGAAATTTTAAGTAACAAACTATTGTAGCTTTAACTTAATATAATAATTTATTTTAATATATTTAATTTTCAAAGTAAATGCCTTTAGCATCAAGAATATAATAATTTTTGCAATGAGTTTTGTTCTAAATTCACTGTAAGGCAATTAGTCATAATATTAAATTAAAAAACTTTAGTGTCATCATATTAAAATCCTGTTGTATTGTATATTTGAATTAAAAATAATATATAAAATTCGATTTGTAAAGATGAAAATGACTGGAAATTAAATGTTTTTCTTCTTTAAACTTTGCACTTTCATCGAGAGTTACCTAAATCTAATACAACAATAATGGTAAATAAGATCTAATAGTGATTTTCAATCAATTCTCATTAATAAAATAAAATACGTTTGTGAATTAATGCCTATTAATGTTGTTTTAGTAGTTAGAGCTGCCTGACCTGGAGGGCTACACAGATAGTACAGAGGGCGGAGGCGAGTTCTCCGAGTTTAAGACACGACATCCGACCACATTATGTAGCGATGGAGCTCAGGAGGATCACCCCGCAGACATGAGTGTGTGCCTCGAGAGCAGCACCACAGCGCTCCCCGGCCAAGTGGGAAAACTGTCAACGGAGACCTCCGCTCACCAGGCACAACAGCCCGTTACCACATCTTCGTCAGAGCAAGACATCTCCAAAACTGTGTCGAAACTCATCGTGCAAGATAGTGCGAACACGATCATCCAGAAAGTCGTTAACTCTCCGGTAATCACCGTCGTTAATACGCCGATAACAGTCGTCAAGACCATCAGTGGTGGGACGACATCGCATTTCACTTTGGTTAATAGTACGGTGAAAAGTCCGCCGACAATCACGTTGGTGAACGCGCCGCCGATCACCGTCCTTAAGACTATTACCGAGGTGCCAAAGTCAGAGACCAATAATGGAAATCTTGCGGTGGGAGCTCTCGCGGAAAAGCCCTCATCCATTCACAATGTTTTCGTTAAGAAGAGTGCTGCGGCGGAAGTTAGTACGGCACCAGACATCCCTCAATCACATAAACTTCTCACCGCAAATTCTTTTCCTACCGCAAACGTAAGTTTTCATATTATGATTTTGAAGAAAAAAAAAACTAATTTTGATTGTGTTTTCAGGTAATCCCAAATTTAGGGACAGGGCCAATCTTAAAAACGGCAAACGGTCAACGCAACCTGAATCCAGGAAACAAGGTCAAAATCCTGGGAAATGTTGTAATGCCAGGCAGCAGTGCAAATGTCGGCCCCGGTCCTAGCAACGTCTTGCTCAACAAAAACCAGCGCTATTACCAGCCCAAAGTTGTAGGCAATGGAGCTACTAAGTACCTGAATAGGCCCCCAGAAAAGAGGTTCTTATACAACATCCCCAAACATCAATTAAAAACAATGCCTGGCTATAAACCTCCTCCCTCCTCGTCGGCGGTCGCGAGCTCCGTCAAAAGCCTGAGCCCTGGTGCTGTACAAAGAACCGGTGCTGGTCTACGAACAATTCCCCCTCAGAGGCCGTCATTACCCAACAAAACGAACTATATCGGCAAACACGCTGTGCAGGCGCAGAAGATGAAGCCGAAGGTGAAGACAAAGTTGGCGCCTCTGAATAATCATTCAAATAGACCTCACCCGCCAGAACAATCAGCTCAAATGATCTTCAATCAAGCTTTAACAGCACAGATTTTGGAAACTTTATCTGATAAGGATACACCTCTGTCTACGAACAAATTAGGCATGAATTCGTATTTAAATACGAAGTACGAGCCTAAGCATGAACCGCCGCCAAAACCGGAACCCAGGGAATTCAAACCACAGTCTTTAAGTACTTTGGATACCCTTTCATTTGTTTGTCAAGCTGTATTGCTGGATCATAATTATAATGCAACTTTACCTACAGAACCGACTCCTCCTCCAGTGCAAACACAACCTTCTATTAATGGAGCACAACAATTTTCACCTGTCCCCAACTATCCAACAGGTTAGTATTAAATTTAAATTAATATTATATTTTTGCAAAAAATAGTCAGAAGTGTTAATAAAATATATTTTTCTTCAGGAATTTCAACAATAAAACGAAATCGAACAAGTTCACAAACGATCATACAAAGAGAAGATGACGCTGCTTCAGATATCAGTGAAGAAAGGAAAATGGACACTGAAGGAGAAGAAACCGACACAGCTCCTGAAGCCGAGGCCGTCTCGAACGAAGCGAACGATAGGTACGGCGATTACGTGACGAGGTGCATATGCGGCTTTCTACACGACGATGGCTACATGATTGAATGTGATAAGTGTAAAGTATGGCAGCACGTGCGCTGCGTAGTGAAAACCAAGAAGGTGCCTGATGATTATTTATGCGAGGAATGCGATCCCTCAAAACATACTGATAGGGCTAGAGCAAGAGCTATGCAACAGCAATGGCTAAAAGATATACAAGAGCAAAATAAGCAGTTAAGAAAAGATCATTTGGCTTTAAGCGATACTGATTCTTCAGATGGAGAGGGGCAGAAAGGTAGGAGGAAGGAACCACCAAGGAGACAGAGGAGGGATTCATTGCATAATCGAGGATCAAGACCAAATAAAAGGAAAGAAAGGAAATTACCAAATAAAAGAACAACCAAGGGAAAGCAGGAAAGAAAGAGTGACGATGAGAAATTGCCTCAGTTAAGGCAATGGATTGAGAATTATGAACAAGCAGTGACCAATCATTACTCACCTGAATTAAGAGCTCGGATTTCTAGCATAAGATTAAATGGCGCTCAGTCAGACCTTAGTGGGACTATTGATCCTTCTGTAAATAAGTCTAAAGTACATACTATCCCACCTGGCGTTAAGTGCCTGGTGGCTGGCGTTTCTCTACCAATGGGCACACCAGTTGTAGAGCTTCGTGGTAAATATATGTTGTCAACTCAACATAGGGCCACCACGAGGCAACAACGACCTGGCCCTTTCTTATTTTTCCATACTCTGATCAAAGACACTGAGGTTTGTGTAGACACTCGTACCTATGGCAACTGTGCTAGATTTGTAAGGAGGTCTTGCACACCAAATGCTGAACTGCAGCATGTGCTTGAAAAAGGTGCTGTGCACTTGTATATAGTTACTACTAAGAGTGTTGATAAGGGTTCAGAATTAACCATACGGCACGAATCACACGACATCGCGGCTGCGCACCTAACTGAAATCCCTTGTGCTTGTACAAATCCAGAATACTGTGCTCTTATCAAAGGCCATCGACGGCATAATGGTGACAGCACATTACCTGAAGGACGTAAACGGAGGGGTCGACAAAGTAGGGAAAATACAATCACCTCCCCCCCTCCACATCCTGCACCCACAGAACCAGAGACTGATGAACCTATTAAGCCCATTAAGAAAGAAAAAGTTGAAGAGGAGTCAGTAGACATCAAACCAGAAATAAAAGAAGAAATCAAGCCTGAACCAGTTGAAGAAGAGGAACCAGTGGTGATAAAGGAGGAAATTAAACAAGAAGAGATTAAAGAAGAAGAAATCAAGAAGGAGGTTGTAGAAGAAATAGAAGATATTAAACAAGAACCTGCAGATATTAAAGAAGAAATTAAGTCTGAAGATATTAAAGAAATGGAGGAAGAAGATGATACCACACAGACTTTACCACCTCCTGTAACAACACGAAGGGCTTCAAGGCACGCACAGGATCAGAATCAAGAGCCAACTAATTGTCCAGCTCCCAAAGAAAAAGAAAAGAACAACAAGAAGATGACCCGTGAAGAAAGGAAGCTTCAAGCCATAATGAAGGCTATAGAAAGAATGGAAAAGCAAGAGCAGCGTAAACAGGAACATCAAGCAAAACAGGCACATAGACGGGAATCTGAACCAAGTGCAAACTCTCATAAAGATGACGGAAGTAAATTTAAGCGAAGAAAAAGGAAGGGCAGAGCAAGAACAACAAGTACAAACTCCAGACGTAATCGATTAGACTCGGCAGACTCATTGCATAGCAGTGATGATACCCTACTATCACCACCTTCTGAAACTTCATCACCTACTAAAGCAGCGGGACTATTACTGGCCTTAGCTAATGGAGATGCTTCAAGGAAATCTCCAGAACGAACAATTGACTCAAATTCAAACTCTGCCCACTCATCTCCAGAAACTCCTTTATCATCAGCTTGTTTATTAGTAGCAGCAGCAGTTGAACCTCTAGAGCCTGGATTTAAATTCCCTAAAACCAAAAAAGTTCTAATGAATGAATGGTTAAATAAAACGGACGTTGTTCAATCAGCCAGTGCAATATCACCTTCTAGCCTGACTCCTCATATAGATAACAGTTTATATGCTCCCAGTAAAAATTTGAATGCTTTGGCCCAAGCTGCTACATACTGCGACCAGCCAAGATCTGGTTCTGCTAAAAAACGGTGGCTTAGGCAAGCAATAAGTGAAGATCAATGTGATAGTCCACCTCAGTGCACACCCGAAAGTGCAGCACCTCCTAAAAAACGCCGGTTACCCCGAGAATCACTCTCCACTGACACTTCCCCTCCAACCACACCAACCAGCAGCATCCCCCCTCCGCAAGTAGAAATTATCACGCATCATGATGATGATGGCCCCATGCAAATCGAATCTGACACTACACTAAATGAATTGGCATCTGAAATGCGCCAAGAGTATGGCAACTGCATTCACCTGAATACCCAAGAAATTCCCCCACTTCAAACAAACCTCGAGCAGCCAAGAGGTTTTTTGGATCCCAGACTGGCACCACGATTTGCCAACAGTGAGCAACTTGTTGGCACAGTCGAACAAAGCCTCAGCTTCCTTGGTTTCGAAGAAGCAAAGAAACCTGAAGCCATAACACCAGCCAAACGTAAGGTAATTTTGTTTTACCCCACAACTAGTGACTAATGACAATACAACTTCCTCTTTTTATATTGCAGCTCTCAATAACAGAATATCGACAAAGAAAAAAACTTAATAATAATGAGAAAGCCATTAGTGATGAGATGGCAATTGCTGAAGAGAGCAACTCATCACAATCTCCAAAAGTGTTACGAACACGTTCAAATAGTTCTAGTAGCATTACATCCGACACAACAACAGATGACGACATGGCATCAATTGGCACAGTTCCAGAAGTTAAAGGTAAATACACTAATGTTTTCCCATTCCTGTATGAGTCACTTTTGTGAAATAAATGTGATCTAATAATTCTATATATAAAACATTATAAAAAATTTAAGCCATATTTTTGATTTAAAAAAAAAGAGATTTTTTCAGCTTTTAAATTATAAAGTTTTAATAAAGTAATTTTAATTTTCAGCACTGTCAGCATTCAATTCAGAACCAACTGAATTAGAAAGGCAACGAGAGAGTGTAAGTTTGCGTTTGAAGAAGGCTCTTGGATTATCAGTAGAAGATGATTCAAAGAAGATCCGTAAGTATTCTTAAAAGAAATTATGCAATCTGCCAATTGTGATTTTATTTTAATAATAATTTAATATTTTTGTGATCTACTTTGAAATTACAATTTTTATTTATATCTGATAATTATGGAAATATAAATTTAACTTAATTTATTTAATATTCAAATGAAATCAAACCAATCCTGTATTATAATTCTGTTACAGCTTTAGATGTTGAAACTATACTAAAAGGAGAGTTGCCATTACCTGCCCCGGCCAAGTCTACTCTCTCGTTGCCCAGCCCGAATTTCCCAATACCCGGAAGTGCAGAACCGATGGTTCACGACTTGAGTACTCAGCATTCACGACCTGAGCCACCTGCCTTAATGGAAATGCATTATGAGCCGATGATGATTGACGAGGAACAAACTCAACGGGTGGAACACGACACTGCAGTAAACAATGGAAGCATTTGCAAGGACAGAACAGAGCCAGTGCTGTTTTATACACCTGATGACGAGGAAGTCACCGAAAGTACAAGTTACGTACCGCCATTTAATAATCCACTGTATCCCAATACAAGTTACTCGACATATGGCTCTGTGATTGGTAAGTTGCAAACAGAATAGTTAAATGATTTTTATATTACTGATAACTTGAATGTCTATGCAAATTTGTATTTTTTGCATAATCAAAGATTAGTTCTTTTTATCCAAAGGTATAATTAACAGTTATTTTGCAATAATATTTTTAAGGTAAATAGTTAAGAAATATATATTACTATTGTCTAAAATTTTGAGATTCTTTATAAGCATTCAAATAATAACCCAAGATTATAATAATGTATAAAACAAAAGATTTTAAAAATTTGTTTTTAACAAACTCATTTGAAAAATAAGATAAACTTCTAATTGCAGTTATTTAAAATATATTAAAGACTGTAATACATTTTCTATTTCTACAGACGATGATGTGCCGTATGAGGGTAGAAACCCATCACCGCCACCGGAATTACGTAGTGATCCATGAACGATCCGAGGTAGGAATGGTTAAATTCAAAGGAGCTTTAACTGCACTATCGTCGCTGTGCAATTTTTTTATGTATAATAAAATATTTTACAAGTATTAAATTAATTTATGAAAAAATTATAATATATATTATACATGCAAACATGTAGTGTACATATATATATATACATATACATCTAGTTTAGGTTGTTTTTTATTCTTGGAGGTTTATTTTTTTGATAATTATATATATATGTATATTTGAGTCGCGCTCTAAAACAACGACGGGTTGTGAGATATAAAAACAAATTTAATGCGCTACGTTGTTTGTAAATATGTAATCTTTTTGCCCAGTGTGTTGTTTTTTGAATAATCATGGTAACCATACAGCCCCGATACATTTCTTTCAGTGTAATCTCTTTGTAAATAATATGAGAAACGTGTGGGAACTGTTGGCGTTACCTTTCCACTTGTTTAAAAGTACAAAATTATTTGGATAGGAGATACGTTGATCTCGAGTTTTATTAGAACTTCTCTTTATTGTTTCTGTAGCATAAGATGATTTAACCTGTTCTTGGTTTAGGTGTAGCGCATATATATTATTTTTAATAATTGGTAAGCTAGCTAATATGAATATAGGTAGTTTTTATACAAGATGCGCGGAACACCTTCCAGTGAACAAACCGTCCATTGCATGGAACTTTTGTGATTGTTTTATTTATGTTAATTGTTATTTGTATACCAAGGATAAGAAAATGGTGAGCAAATAATTATCACATTGATTCGAGGACACATTCCTCCATTACAAGTAAAGTAATTGGATTTAATGTTTACTTGTTCCCTGCAATGGACGAGAGACTTGGTGTTCCAATAAATGAATTTTTATAATGATTCTGTTATAAATAGAAAAGAAAATGTGTTGTAGTTTAGGTTATTCACATTTTACATCACATATTTAGGTAATAAGCCCTCAGATATTACTTCTCCTTATGTACATAGTACATTTTGTGTGTAAATATAAAAGAAAATCTAACTTGTACATTGATGCATATATATATATACATTTCGTACTACTGTTCAGTTATATTTAGTCAAGTGTAATAATGTTTGAGACGTAATATTTATTAAATTACATGGTTTTCATTTTTTCTCAACTATTGGTTGCAAAGGCCGGGATCGATTCACGATTTTTAAATCATCTCGAATGATTGTTTAGTTAAAGGTTATGATGAGATCGGTTGGCATTATAGTAAGGAATTGCGGATTTATCCCGGCACAGAGTAAGAATACTTGCCGACCACCATCAACGTCCCATCACGTAAAAATGTACAAAATTTTCTTAATAAAAAGCGATAAATTAAAAAAAAAGAAAACTGTTTACAATCAGTATTAATTTTAGGTGAGATGATCGGACCTTGGTGATGTAGCGGTGACTATTGTCGATAAAATTCAACGATTAATATTACATAAATAACTATTTTAATATATAACTTGGCTGTACATAAATATTAATTTGATGTTGGTACGAAGATTCGTACAATTATTAAAATAAATACTAAAAAATTTTACAATGTAATTTATTTATGGAGTTGTATCATTGCCCATATTTTAGAACAAAGATTAAGAAAAAATGTGGAGGTTTTTTAGACGATGTTCCTTAGTAGAGATTGTAATTATTACTTACTCATTGTCATATTGCAATTTTCTTAATATTTGGAAATAAAATTATTTAAAAGTGTGTTTATTAATTTCAAATTGCTAAAAATTTTGTGATCATATTTTTTACAGGTTTGTATAATTTACAAACTATTAATTAAATGTCCTGAAAGAGGAAAAGTATTCGAAATGCTTTTTAAGAAGATGTAAAAATTATTAATTGCGTTCAGCTTTGATTGGGGATATTATGTTACTAATCCTTGTTCTGACCACTTAATTATCATAGAGCTGAATAAATGAGACACTTTTCCATGTTTTAAAGCCAGGTCTGCAATAAAGAAAGTTTTTACATGTGTGCCTTAAACAAAATTTTATTTTCAATCAGGCAGCAATTTTCAAAGAAGTTGTTCATATAAGTAATATTTTGAAAACGTCATTTTAATTGCTGCTAATTATCCAATGAATAAAATTGAAAATATTTTTTCTGATAAATAATTGCATCAATTTGATTAAAATTGACATTTTTGTGCCATAAAAGTTAAAAAAAAACAATAGTGTTCTAAAAATCTACTTTTGCAACAAAAATTGATGCAAAAAGTGTCTACTTTCTAAATGTTCGTAGATAAAGTTTATTATCGTAATTATTATTTTTTTCAATAATTGCATTGAAGAACAACCCTTTATCCTGGGAAATTATTTATTTGTTTCATGCCCGTTTGCACCGCAGCTACTTAACCATTGATTAAAATTTAATCACTGGTTAACGAAAAATCGGTTTGCACCGCAACTTTGCCCCGGTTAAAGCCCCCAAAAACGTCAAATATTTAACCAGCCGATTTTGGCCGGTTAGCGTGCCAAATACGGAACGACTAACTTCAGGACGTTTATAATCGTGAAGTTATTTATGTAAATTTATCAGACATATTTTATAGTGCTAACCTCTGCTAACAATCGATTTGATAATTGACGAGATTGATGACTTGGATGTTATTGATTTCATTAATTTCGGCACAGTACACTAATATATTATAGGTAGTAGTTTGTGAATTTCGGTTTACCTCGTCAAATAAACGTTAGGTTAAACTATTTTGATTTATATTAATTGAAGGCGACATTGATTTTCCAGTTGATTGGTAAGCTTTTAATATAAAAAGAATGATAAACATTTATAAATGTTTCTTTTTAGCAATAATTGTGTTTCACCTATGAATCAGTTGCTGACATGTCTGCGGTATTATGCCACAGGTGGAGATTTGCAAACTATAGCAGATAGTACTGGAATGCATTGGCTACAGTATCCAGAATTGTAGTATGTGTTATAAAAGCAATTGCCCAACACCACCGAATGTTTATTAAGTTCCCAACTATGGAAGCAACCCAAGAAGTTTGCAAGAGTTTTTTAAAATCGCTGAATTTCCACGTGTTATAGGAGCTATAGATTGTACACATATTAAAATAAAGTCACCTGGTAAAGTCAATTTATTATAAATTACTATAAACACCATACAAATCATCGTTGAAATGTAAATTATTAAATATATTTGAGGTGGCTTATTTAAAATATACAATTTATTACAAACATTACTTAATTTATTATAAATAAAGTGTTATCTTTATTGCATTAATATTAAATGTATTAATTTGAGGTATGTTTTGTAGGAGGAGAAGATCCTGAAATTTTCCGCAACTGAAAATCGTATTTTTCAATAAATGTGCAAATCATTAGCAATGCGGATTTAAAAATCACAAATGTTGTTGCCAGGTGGCCAGGATCAGTTCATGACTGAACTATTTTTAATAATTCTAGAATAAATGCAGAGGCTGAGCAGGGATGCTACCAAAACTGCATTCTTCTTGGTAAGATTAAGAACATTATTTAGTGTTCTCTCAATTACTGTCAATTTTTTTAATTAATTTAATACATTTCTCAGTTTTATAAAAGAAACTAGAAAGAAGGAAAGCATTAATGACATTTTTATCTATACACCATAGCTGTTAATGGGTTTTCTGTTGCATTTGTTGCAGTGTACTGTCTGATGTGTGTCTAAATTAGACAACTCTTGGCCTCTATGAAATTCACTTATCAAATTCAATCTAATCAAATATTTTCTTCGGTATCTTATTAATTTAAGATTTTTTTATTATAAACACTATTAAGAGTTGTTAACAACAATGCACACTTGCAATGTACCAAAAAAATGCTGAAATTTCCAATAGAAAAACCATAAACAGGTAATAAAGTTTGTACCATCTAAATTTTACGGTGCATAGATAAAAAAAAAACCCAGGGTATATGATATGTCTGTTACTTCATTACAGGTGACAGCGGCTACCCAAACGAGTCATATTTATGCACCCCATTGATAAATCCCGTAACACAGGCGGAAATACGCTTCAATGAATGTCACATCAAAACGACGGTGTACCAGAATTACCTGATGACATAAATAGAGAGATACAATTATTAATTATCAATGGAAATATTGATGCCATTAATAATAACAATAATAATATTGGGAATGTCTGGAGACAGTTAATAAATAATTATTTTAACAATTTATAGTTTAATAAAAGTTATTTAAATGGAGTAATTGTATTTTTTAAAATTTTATGACCAAATTTAAACACTTTCCGCATTTCGCTTTCCTTTGATATACCAAAACACTCTGAAACTTGTTCACGCGTGTAAGGAATAAGAAATATAGGTTAAGTATATAGACACTCCACTGTCAATTGTACGGCATAAAAATATCAAAAATAAAAATTAAAACCCTATAAAAACGTGTGCTCTCTATGTTATTACTCTGTGATCGGTGGTTACTTAATCAGCCGACGGTGCAAACAAAATTTTCTGGTTAAAGTTAATCGCGATTAGTTAATCGAAAAATTTAACCAGAACTGGTGCAAGTGGCCATCAATCAATTAACCTCTAATTTACTGGCCATTTAAAATCAGTCTTGTCAATTGTATTGTACTAATCAAAACCATTAAATATTTCCTATTACCTTATTTTATAGGATATAATATAATATACATCAAAATTTAAATCTTTACTTAAGATTTATGCCCATTTGCACCGCAGCTACTTAACCATTGATTAAAATTTAATCACTGGTTAACGAAAAATCGGTTTGCACCGCAACTTTGTCCCGGTTAAAGTCCCCCAAAAACATCAAATATTTAACCAGCCGATTTTGGCCGGTTAACGTGCTAAATACGTAACGACTAACTTCAGGACGTTTATAATCGTGAAGTTATTTATGTACATTTGTCAGACATATTTTATTGTGCTAACCTTTGCTAACAATGGATTTGATAATTGACGAGATTGACGAAATTGATGACTTGGATGTTATTGATTTCATTAATTTCGGTTTACCTCGTCAAATAAACGTTAGGTTAAACTATTTTGATATATATTAATCGAAGGCAACATTGATTTTCCAGTTGATTGGTAAGCTTTTAATATAAAAAGAATGATAAACATTTATAAATGTTTCTTTTTAGCAATAATTGTGTTTCACCTATGAATCAGTTGCTGACATGTCTGCGGTATTATGCCACAGGTGGACATTTGCAAACTATAGCAGATAGTAGTGGAATGCATTTGTCTACAGTATCCAGAATTGTAGTACGTGTTATAAATGCAATTGCCCAACACCACCGAACGTTTATTAAGTTCCCAACTGTGGAAGCAACCCAAGAAGTTCAGCAAGAGTTTTTTAAAATCGCTGAATTTCCACGGGTTATAGGAGCTATAGATTGTACACATATTAAAATAAAGTCACCTGGTAAAGTCAATTTATTTTAAATTACTATAAACACCATACAAATCATCATTGAAATGTAAATTATTAAATATATTTGAGGTGGCTTATTTAAAATATATAATTTATTACAAACATTACTTAATTTATTATAAATAAAGTGTTATCCTTATTGCATTAATATTAAATGTATTAATTTGAGATATGTTTTGTAGGAGGAGAAGATCCTGAAATTTTTCCGCAACCGAAAATCGTATTTTTCAATAAACGTGCAAATCATTAGCAATGCGGATTTAAAAATCACAAATGTTGTTGCCAGGTGCCCAGGATCAGTTCATGACTGAACTATTTTTAATAATTCTAGAATAAATGCAGAGGCTGAGCAGAGACGCTACCAAAACTGCATTCTTCTTGGTAAGATTAAGAACATTATTTAGTGTTCTCTCAATCACTGTCAATTTTTTATATTAATTACATTTCTCAGTTTTATAAAAGAAATTAATTTGAACTATAACATTACTGACATTTTTATCTATGCACCATAGCAGTTAATGGGTTTTCTGTTGCATTTGTTGCAGTGTACTGTCTGAAAGTACTGTCTAAAGTAGACAACTCTTGGCCGCTATGAAATTCACTTATCAAATTCAATTTAACCAAATATTTTCTTCGATATCTTATTAATTTAAGATTTTTTTATTATAAACACTATTAAGAGTTGTTAACGACAATGCACACTTGCAATGTACCAAAAAAAATGCTGAATTTCCCAATAGAAAAACCATAAACAGGTAATAAAGTTTGTACCATGTAAATTTTACGGTGCATAGATAAAAAAAAAACGCAGGATATATGTAATGACTGTTACTTCATTACAGCCGCTGTCTACCCAAACAAGCCATATTTATGCACCCCATTGATAAATCCCGTAGCACAGGCGAAAATACGCTACAATGAATGTCACATCAAAACTAGAAATAGTATAGATGTTTTGGTGTGCTGAAAAGACGATTTCCTGGGTTGGCATATGGGTGTCGTTTAAAAGTATCGACAACACTAAAACTGATAATTGCAACTTCAATTTTTCAAAATATTGCTATAATGTACGACGAGGGTGTACCAGGATTACCTGATGACATAAATAGAGAGATACAATTATTAATTATCAATGGAAATATTGATGCCATTAATAATAACAATAAAAATATTGGGAATGTCCGGAGACAGTTAATAAATAATTATTTTAACAATTTATAGTTTAATAAAATTTATTAAAATGGAGTAATTGTAATTTTTTTATTTTTATGTCCAAATTTAAACACTTTCTGCATTTCGCTTTCCTTTGATATACCAAAGCACTCTGAAACTTGTCACGTGTGTAAGGAATAAGAAATATAGGTTAAGTATATAAACGCGCCACTGTCAATTGTACGGCATAAAAATACCAAAAATAAAAATTAAAACCCTATAAAAACGTGTGCTCTCTATGTTATTACTCTGTGATCGGTGGTTACTTAATCAGCCGACGGTGCAAACAAAATATTCTGGTTAAAGTTAGTAGCGATTAGTTAATCGAAAAATTTAACCAGACCTGGTGCAAGTGGCCATTAAACAAATTAGTTAAAATTTCTTTATCTAGTGTTGGCGACGCTTCTATGAAACGACAAATTTTACTGAAAACGCGTCGTAAATAAAATGGCCGATCTGTCACTTTGTCCCCGCGAAGAGGTTAGAAAGGAGCGTGACCATCTTCCTGTACATGTAAATTACGAATAATTTCTAGCGAAAATGCCTTCTGCCGACGATATTAAATCCAGTTGGGCAGATGAAGTCGAATTAGAAGGAGGAACCCTTCCGCCGTCCACAGAAGTAATATTATCCGACCGCAAATATTATTCCTATTTCTAACATACTGTTCGTTGTAGGTGCGCGAAAACGGATTTAAAATCATTACCGACTACAAGTACAACGACGACGACAAGAAGGTGAAGATCGTACGTACGTATAAAATTGAAAAGTGTATCGTTTCCAAGTCCATCGCGTTGAGGAAGACTTGGCCCAAATTTGGCGAGTCGGTCAATGATAAGCCAGGTCCTGATCCAGCTACTACTATTGTTGCTGAAGATGTTTATATGCAATACATTAGTAGCAAAGAGGAAGAGAATAAACAGGAGGATGAGAGTGGAATCGATAAACTTAAATGTAAGTTACCTAACTTTTTGAAAACTACAAGTATTTAATAGTAACTACACCTAATGTTGTTTTTGATATTTTTATGAGTAATTAATGCTTGAAATCTTGCAATTCTTTCTTGTTTGTTTAATACAATAAAAACAATTATTCCAGTACACATGAAGAAAAAAGTTAAGAATTGGACATTAAGTCAATGTATTTCATAATAAATTTTAACTAATACACTGTCTTATAATTGTATTTAAGTTTGTTTTAAATAAATATTATTTGCAGCCCTTGGAGATAAGAATGTAGTGAAGTGCCGTAATTGTTCTGGAGACCATTGGACTTCAAAGTGCCCATGGAAAGATACAGTCCTTGTTGGTGGTGGTGTTAAACCAACTGATGAGAAGAAAGGTGGTCCTCCACCAACTGGAGCAGGTAAGTTTGACTATTTTTTTAATGATATATAGAGAAGAATATTTAATCTAGGGAAACTTATATAATATTTAAAACTTAGCAGGTGGTGAACCTGGTGCCAAATCAACTGGTTCGAAATACATTCCGCCGAGTTTACGTGAAGGTGCCACTAAGCGTTCTGATAATCCAACCATGCAGCGCCGTGATGATCCAACGGCTATTCGTATATCTAACTTGAGCGAGTCCACCACTGATCAAGATTTGGAGGATTTGGTGAGGCCGTTTGGACCAATCCAAAAAGTCTACTTGGCCAAGGACAAACAAACAGGACATTGCAAAGGCTTTGCCTACATTCACTTCAAGTTTAGGAATGATGCTGCCAAGGCAATTTCCACTCTTAATAAGTACGGTTATGATCATCTCATTCTCACTGTTGATTGGTCCAAGCCTCCTGTACAGTTTAATCAGTAAATGTTTAATTGTGTATTATTCTGGACTTGTTTCTTTTGTAATAAACGGATGATCTAACAAACTTATTTTCAGTATTGTACCTTTGCTTTTATGTTGGGGATTGAACTAAATAATTAAATTGGTATCTTTATTAAAAATAAAATGTCCATTTCTTTTATTTCAATTTTTTGTTAACCTAATAATTATTAATTATATTTATTAAACATTATCTGAGTTTTTATAAGCAGCTTAATAAGTATTATTATTTAAGCTTATTATTGTAACACAGTATTGTAGATTTCAAAAGATTTTTGAATTATCTTATTTTGTTGTTCTAATTAAGTGGTAAACTGACTTTATTTCTTACTATCTTTGCCATGTTTTTATATGCAATTTTAAAAAGCTATTTTTATCTCAAATTATAAATTCAAATTCTATGATTAAAAGTTAGTTACGTTTAGGCATGTTCTCAAAAAATAAAAAAAATTCATTAATAAAATTTTAAATACAATTAATGTAAACACACAGTCTATTTTAAATAACAATTTTATTGATGGTAAAACTTATTTGATCTATATGCACAACTTCTTCTAATTTTCTTTCCCCTTAAAGATACAGCATTAGGCAATAAACTGTCACGTAAATATATTCCCCTTTTCTCTGGAGTCCAACCTTGTATTTTGCAGTTGATTCCACAATCAGGGGTTATTGCTACCCACCCAGCACTGGACAGGACAATATCACCACAAGAAACCTCTTTATCAATTCCGGTAAGTGTAAAAATCTTTGAAGATTCCAATCCGGGCCAGAACTGAAGCCTGTCTGGATACGTTTTGGGAACTGCGAATAGATCTGTGTCCAAAAACTCGGCATACAACTTGTCAGCTTCGGTAACCTTACATATTGTTATTGGTAGTTTGTTTGAACAAAAAACTGTAAATCTGTAATAATTGGCAATTATTTGAAAACTCATTATTTAAATTATCACAGAATTTATTATGTGCACAATAATTAATTTACAAGTGAATAATTTCATTAGTAAAATAATTATTGTTGTTGATGTTGAAGGCTTCTACTTCGTTATACATGTTGAATAGAAATGAAACACACTAATAACTTTGTTTGTATAACACGAAATTTATTTCTGTATCTTCTTGTTTGAAAATGGTACGTGCAGTTACCGAAACTTAAGTCACAGAAATAAATTTCGTGTTATACAAACAAAGTTATTAGTGTGTTTAAAATAATTATTTTACATTTATTTAATTTGTTACCTTACTGGCTGTTCACCTTCCAAAAAGTCTAATCTTGCCAATCCGCCAATGAACAAAGCTGATCCTGCTTGTAAGCTAAAAGTACGAGGTCGAATAATTTGTTTTGGAAAAGTCATGACTAGTTCTTCAGTAGTTAAAAGGTGTATAAGCTAAAATAAACAAATTATATTTCTAGTAACACTTCTAAAGTTTGAATCACTAGTGAAATGTATTTTGTTGAATTAAAAGTGTAATTCAAGTAATTTGTCCTTTACTTTAAGGTTCTACTAGTGTTAGTTATTACTACTTTTTGTAAGTGAAATTTACAAAAATAATTTTTCTCTACCTGATCTGGTTGTACGACACCGGGTGTATCATAACACCATTTACTTGTCACATACTCTTTATCTCTTTCATTGATCCCAACTCGCGGTTTACCCTCCCTTCCCGTGGCTGTCACAGAAAAGACATCTTTGTTCTCATCAACTTCTTGCTCTTCGGTGGGAAAAGTGCGATCAATATGCCCCATTAAAGTGGCATATTTAGTATTTTTGGTCATTCGAAACTGATCCTTACGTAACTTCTTCTCCTGAGATTCTAATTTCTTAGAGGAAATCAGTCTTTGGGTTCTCACGTATAAGCGCCAACCGGTCGGTCGAAGAATAGGGAACTTGAGGAGATTAATAGTGGTGCCGGGCCAAGGGCTGGTCGTTGCACGTTGAATTAAATCAGCTGCACTTGATTTGCAATAATCTGACTGCAAAAGGGCATTGAATAAACTAGATTTTCCCACGTTTGTACAACCCACTAAAAATACATCACCTGAAAAATTAATGAACATAATTTTCATATATACAGTGCTATTTATAATCTATTATTAATATTATGACATAGGTGAATTAAAAACAAAGATTATTATTATCAATAATAATTATTATAAAATAAATTTGTTTTGATTTTTTACACTTATAACTACATATATTTGATATTACCAAGGTTTACCAGTGTTTGAAATAAAATCAGGTTTGATACACATTTATGAATGTAAAAGTGTTTGCGTGATTTCTGTTTCTCATTTTACTCTTGATAACGTTTTAAGTAGTTATACAATTACTTAAAAACTTCAATTATATAACATTATAAACAGTTAAATAAAGATTACCATTATATTGCCATAATGTGTGCAGTTTATTTATTAATTCTTCTACACCAAATCCGGTCTTTGCAGATATGAGTCCAATGTGTTTAATGTTAGTCATTCCGAACCCAGATTCACGCACAGTATTCTCCAAAGTAGTTTTAATCCTATCCAAATAGCCTCTTCCATCCTGAGGCAGAAGATCCACCTTATTTCCGACCACTACAATTGGTCGATTGTATCCAATTAAATCAACAATACCTGGCCAAATCGAACAGGGAAAGTCTAAAAGATCCACCATCAAAATTACAAGGGCACTTTTCCTCTCACTGATTGTCCTCAAAACTTTCGGATAATCCTCAGGGGAAACACGAACTTGCAATGCCATATTATAATTATTCAAAAAATGACACCTTTGGCAAACAATTTCTTTCAAATCTGTTCCTCCTATCTTGGTATAATTTTTAAATATTTCCGAAGGTATGTAACCAGGAATCGCAGTATCTTTGCAATGCAGTAAAGCTCCACACCCTCCACAGGGTACTTTACTGATTGCTGAATTGGGATCTGGAGTGCCATAATTCACCATCCAATCATCTGATATTTCTACTTCATCTTGCATGGGATAATTTTCATAATCTTGCATCCAGCTCAGATGGTCTTTTGTTTTGTTGTACAGTTCAAACCGAGTTCGTACTTCTAAATCAAAATTAGTCCCTCTCTGATTTTCTGAAATTTCTTTAAATGATTTCTGTTCACCAATTTCACTGTTTTTGATATCGAATGGAAATTGTGTTGGTATGGATGGTGATTCATCAATTATTGGTTCTTTTGGCAATTCTCTAAAAATATTTTATTAATTTTAATTTTCTTAAACAAGTACTTGTACTTAAAAAGTCGACCATTGGACACAACAACTTAGCTAATAAGAAGCCAAAAAATGTTATCATATGTAAATCTATTTGGGTTGAATAAATTTGAATTTGAATGCAAGTTACACATACATGATATTGTAAATATACCCATTATATATTATTATTATATACCCATTATAAAAAAATACTTTGTGCAATTTAAGTTACAGTGACAAAATAATAAAAGCTTATTAACAACAAAAATGTCTCTACTTGTACATTTATTTTACAATTGATACATAAAATTTTAACTCAAATGAAGTAATATTAACTCCGATAATTTTTCTGGTTTCTTTACCACAGATTCTACAATAATTAATGTATATCAAAAAATTACTTGTTATATGTTGATACTTACTTTTCAATTATTTTATTATCATCCAAATATTTCAGACTTATTGGTAACGGTTCCTGTGATTGTAGCCACATTAGTTCATTGTCAATACGTTTTTGTATCTTCCTTCCCATAATTACATTCCTCTTAAAGCCTAATTTATGTAGTCCTTTTTCTATATAATCGGCATAATATATGGATTCTTTATGCTTTTCGAGTAACTCATTAATTTTTGAAAGTTTTTCAGGACTGGCATCCAATTTATTAAAACAAGGGACCGACAACAAGTAATTACGTTTAGAATAGTGCACCACTCTTGCAGAGTTTGTTTGAAAAAGTTTGAAAATTGTATTCATATTTTTGAGGAATATTTACTATTTGCAAATATCACATTACTTAAGTAGGGTTATGTTATTATTTACATCTTCTGAATTAGGAAACATTTATATATTTTTATATAAATGTATAACTATTCTAGTTTAAAAACTTTGTATTTATTTTATTTATATAAACCAAATAAATTTTAAAAGTTTTACTAATATTTTATTTATAACCATGTTCGGTTAAAATTCAAAATGTTTTCGGCAGCTAATGGAATAAAATAGTTCAACAAAGCACGGTTACGAAGCCATCTTTAAAATTGAATTTATAACCACAAAGTTGACGTCATCTGTCATTTTTGTAGACACCCGATTTATCCAAAGAAGATCGTAAAATTCAGAAACTAAACAATAAAATACATAACGTAATAAAATGGCAGACCCAAAATATGCTGATTTACCAGGAATAGTAAGTTTTGTGTTGAGATACTCTGTTAAAGTATTGGAAACCTTGTGTGATTCATCAACGTTCTTATACTTTCTAAATCATTTAAAACTTCTCATGCCTCGTTATTCTGATATAATAATTATTGGTTTCAATACAAATATCATAATGTTTACTTACTTACTTATTGTATCAAACCTCAACTATATATACGATATATATTATGTTTGAGTTTTGAATAAATTTCGATATAGCCGATTTCGTTTAAAAATGCAACCATTTTTAATCTTGCACAAATATTTAATATTTTAAAATGTATTTACACAGTATAGAAATAAATTATTACTATTGCATTTTAACATAAAACAAGTATTATAATATAAATGTAACATTAAAAAAATTGATGATTTGAATAATATAAACACAAAAAATAGTTATTATATGCTTTAAATACTTTTTTTGTAGGCTTTAGATGAACCAGATGTATATGAAACCAATGATCTACCAGAATCTGAACAAGCTCCTGATTTTTATGAAGATTCAAATGACTCAATTGAACGCATACACATTTCAGCCATGGATGCGTTTAATAAATTTAAAGGGAAAACAATCGAAAGTGGAAACATTGATTTTTCGGACAGAATTAGTAAGCGCATACGAACCGGATATGACTTACGCTCGGGGGAGTGGGAGCTTGTAGCTCAGGGAAAGAAAGAGACGCCCTTGCAAAAGTATCAACGTTTGCAGTGTGAGATGAATGAATTGCTGGAGGAGGTGAAAAACATTAAGGACGAAAAGAAAGATGATTCAAGCTATTTAATTAGTGGAGATCAGGTAGAGGTGGCTTTGAAAAAGTTGGCGGATATTAAGCTGGAAGAGACGCTCGGAAAGGATATTATTTCGAGCATTATGGATCCACAAGGAGCACAAATTAAGTGAGTAAATGGAGTGGTTATGATGGTAAATTAAATGCAGATTAATGTAAATAATAACTTTTCTGTTAGGACTTTAATTTCTCAATTAGAGGCCTTTAAAATGACTGCCCAAGAAGAGCCTGAATCTCAAGCAAGTACCGACGGTATCACCTTTCAATTGAATTATAGACCTGAACAAGTTAAACTGGCACAAACTGCTAGGGTAGCCGAGTTGGAAAGGAGGTTACATCGATTAGAAAATGTGCTCGGGGCATCTAGTGATAAGCTTTCACGTTTGGCTACAGCTACGTCCAAAAGTAAGTTTAATTCCCTTTTTCTCCTAATTATTTTTTTAGTTTCTATTTTACAAACACAAATATACAAGAGTATCCATACACCAAGGTTGAGAAACAAACCTAGTCTTAATTATATATTTATTCTGGCAAATACTCTCAATAGCCTTATGATTTAAATTATGATTAATAATTAATCTTAAAATTTAACACTTTAATTACAATTGATTTGAACTATTTTATTGTATTTAAAATAATACTAATTGGTTATATTAAACTAAATAAACAAAAAGTAAAAAATTAAAGTGGTTCAATTATACACCTAATAAATTTTATAAATATTAAGTCCAAAATATTAAAGATCAATAAACTTTGCTATTCATGATAGTGGGAAAGTTAAAATAATTTGATTGAAATCTAAATCATTTCTTTAAAAAACGTAATATATTTTTAGTTGAGATTATTAATATGGTTGAAATTAACTATGATAATTATGGTGTTATTATAATATCTTTATTTTTCATGTATCACAAAAAGAATTGTATTGATTAAATATAGTCTGATTAATTAATTGAGCACCTGCAATGATTCCAACATTATATGTGATATTGAACAAGTGTTAAATTGAAAAATGTATGTGAGAATATCCACATAATGTAATTACTGTAAATATTTCATAATTCACAGATAGTTTATTAGAAGCCGCACAGCAACTAAGCGCTACAGCTAGTATGTTAGATTCGGCACAACTGGATCATATCGAAGGCCGCCTAACAGCCCTAACTCAAAAAATGGACGCAATTGCTAAAAAAAGGGAGCAATTTGCTGAGGATGAGGAAAAAGATAAGATGGTAAGTAATTAAAACTTACAAAAGCTAATCGATCAATGTGTTTTTTTTCTGATTTGTTTTGTTACTAATAGCATATACTAAAAAGTTTTTTATTTTTTCAGATTTTGGAACTATATGAACTCGTTAAAAATAGTGAAAATATTTCCAAGGTTTTACCACAGACTGTTGAAAGGCTAAAGGCATTAGAAGCTCTTCACCAAAAAGGTAAATTATATGTTAAATTACATAAGTATCAACTAATTTGTAAATTAAAATTGTTTTGTAATTATTAATGTGTATTAATTATATTAAAAAAATATTTTTTTATACTGTAGCAACTGAGTTCACTACAACTTTAACGCAAGTTGAAGCTCTACAGTCGGAAATCATGGGGAATGTCCAGAACAACAAAGCCCTATTGCAGGGTGTTCAAGAAAGCTTCGCTGTGAACCTGGACGAGATGAACAAAACTGTACTCAGCTTAGACAGTCGAATTAAAGCACTCAAGAAGAAATAAGTTTCTAAATGAATTTATTATTTACTAGCACCTAATACTGGCTTCATAACTGTTAACCATAGAATATCCCTTTAAAAGTCTTACTTAATGCTTTAATTACTATAATATTTATTTGTTAGCATAGCTACACATCAATTTTGTGATTTCTTTTGAATTTTCTATTTTGTGTTTGGTAATATGATTTAAATATATATACAGAAAAATGTACTGTTTAATAAATTTATTGTAAATCAAAAAGGTTTTTATTTAATTTGAATGAGCATGCTGGAATGTAGCGAGGTTTGTTGCACATCCAGGACAAGTGTGCAGAGTATCATGGATGAATATGTCACAATCTATGCAGAATGTTTTTGTACATGTTGGGCACTCATATACCTAAAATAAATTTATAAAAATAATTTATTTAATACTAGTTACGTTTTATTAACTAAGTATTGTATACTCAGTGTAAAACATGTTTGGACTCTAAATTATGAATACTTACTTGTTTATCAGATTCATTAAAGTTCTTCTGACATGCAAAACACGATTGCAATTGGTTTTCAAATGGGATTTCTTTATAATTAGCAGCAGGAAATAAATGGTGGTAGGATCTTGCTAGATGCGGTGCTGAAACTAAAGTAAGACCACAAGATCGACACTCAACAGGGAGTTCGCAGTATTTGCTGTAGCATTGGGGACAGTAATATCCTCCTGTTGCTAATTTACTCCCATCATCTGAGCTATCTATATGACTGTAAATTAATAAAATGTTACAAAGCATGTTAAAATTTAATTTTTCTACCCAATATCAGAATTTTATGTCAGCTTACATTCAAAAATAAAAAACCTTAAAGCCACAATGTGATTGACAATATAAATTAAAGTATGATTTACCACATGCACATTGTTAATGGTTCCTCAGTACCCTCAGTAGCCATTTGGTGAGGAAAACCCATCTTAATCAAACTGGATTCTAGGCACATAGCAGCCGGAGGTGGATCAACATTTTGGAATAGCAAATCTTTAAAGTGGCTATCATCTAATATTACATTATAGAGTCCGCCAGTTTGATTTGCTAAATGTCGGCACACATGCACTTCAGCAGCCAATCCAATTACACTACAACGAACACCTTCATTTTTCAAATTCTAAAACGTTATAAAATTTGTACTCTTATTTACTTTCATAATTTTAACATGTTATTATTACTATTTAATTAATAAAAAATTTAAATAAATAATTGAATATTATTAATTTACTATTTAAATAATAAAATATTTTCTACCTCAATTGTAACATTAATATCTGACGGATCACAGGTTGTTAAGCTACCCATCAAAACTAGAATTTCCCTACTAGCATGACTGGGAAGAAGTTTTAACGATTTTAAAGCCAACTCCAAACCATTTTGGAGTGACGGCTCTCCAATCAAAGAAGTACGGTTTAAAGATTGTACAGCCTTAATGTGTTTCCTTGCGTTTCCAGCCAGCTCACTTATTTTTTCTGCCCTCTTATTGTGCATTATAATCACTCCCAGTTGACTTATTGGGTTTTGATCAAAAAACTCATCGATGAAAATTTCTAGCAACTAACAAAAACGAATAAATATTGAAATCAAAAACACTGGAGTAGAATTTTTACCTTGACTGTACAAAGAAGACGGGTAGGTTTTAAATCCTGGCTCGACATTGAATCTGAGCAATCTATTATTATGTAAAAGTGACGCATCATTCCCAGTTTCGTGTTACCTTGTTTCAAGGCTTGTCTTTTCCTTTTCGCACGCTGTATAATATCTGAAATGGAGGCCTCCAAGAATCCATCGTCATCTTCCTTAATTGCTTCCCTATGAAATTGTTGAAAATTAAAATCTTCCAAATCATGAACGCATAATTTATTTGTAGAAAAGGATTTTTCATAAATTTTATTTACAATTTTTAAGGTTATTTCATACCAGGTTTTTTCGTAACCGGTCTCCCAGCGATACTCTTTTGGATCCTCTTCATCCATTTTAAAATTAAATATTCAGTTATTGTTCAAGTTTTATTTATTTATCCAATTATTATTTTATTGTAGAATAAAATTATGTGAAATTGGAACCAATTAAGAACTTCATTTAGGAAATATAAGATTTAGGTGCATTGAAATTTTAGCACTATTTATGATTATTATATTTTACAATAGAATTGCTGGATTTATGGTTAATAATATTTGGCCCTCTATTTCAATACAAATAATCAAAACTAATTTCAATAAATGGTTTGTGAATGTAATTTAAATAATGATTGGAAGAGAAGAGAAATTGGTTATTGTAAAAAGAAATATTCAAATAAAATAAATAATAATAAAGCAAGTATTTAATGCAATAATTTTAACGTAAGAAATATAAATATATATACTAATTTTAATTATATTCATTCTTTCCAAAATTATACTTCTTAAGAATTGTGTTAATTGATAAAATAATTACTGTAAAATGCTAGTCTTGTTGTGACAGACAAACATAACCTTATAAATCGACGTTAAGTTTTGCATAAACTGCAAACACCGTGTTCCAAATAAACAAAAATGGTGAGTTTATTAGTATTCACCATACAAATATATTTTAATAATATTGGTAATTGTTTTAGGCTCGTAATGCAGAAAAAGCTATGTAAGTAATAATCTAACCTAAGAGCTTTTATAAATAAATAAATAAAAAATCACATGGTATAGAATGTATCTTGTTTAAAATGCCTCTTATACAATTAAAATGAAATACATTCCTTACTCTATATACTATCCCATTAGGGATTGGCTTCTGGATATTAGAAAATAGTAACATATATTTTTTTATACTTCTTTAGGACAACATTGGCTCGATGGAGAGCAGCACAGGTGGGTGAAGCTGAAAAACATAAGAAACGAAGGCCGTATTTGGCCTCGGAATGCAAAAGTTTGTACGCCTGTGAAAAATGGCGGATGCAGATTATTCGAGAGATCGCGAAAAAAGTAGCTCAGATACAGAACGCCGGGCTGGGGGAGTTTCGCATAAGAGATTTAAATGATGAGATCAACAAATTGCTTAGAGAGAAACGCCACTGGGAGGCTCAAATAAAAGAACTGGGTGGTCCGGATTATCAGAGAGTCGGGCCCAGGATGTTGGATCATGAAGGAAAGGAGGTCCCGGGCAATAGAGGTTATAAATATTTCGGGGCTGCTAAGGAGTTACCAGGTAATATATAATATTACAATAATAAATATGAATTGTAACTGAATTAAGCAATGGATCAAGTATATTTTTAGGAATTAAATATAAAATATACTTACTTTTATTAATATTATAGACTGTACCAAAATTAAAAATATAGTTGCACCCATCCCATATTAGTTTTTATTATGAGTTATTAATATTAAGGAATTAAACGTTTGACAAATATTTCATTAAACTTATAATTGAATATGTAATTGGGTAAAGTAGAACACTTGTTTTGTTCCATAATTTTATTTTCAGTTGCCTGACACGTGTTTCGATCGGTTAGGATCATTTTCAAAGTTAAACTAAAATATGTAAACTTAAAATTTAAGGTTACTTTTGCCTTAAAGTAAAAATACAGTTTTTTATATAAGCATTAATTATTTTTAGGTGTAAGAGAGTTATTTGAACAAGAACCACCTCCACCTCCTAGAAAAACCAGAGCTGAAATGATGAAAGACATTGATGCTGATTATTATGGATATATGGATGATGATGATGGAATTTTAATACCATTAGAAGTAGCTGCTGAAAAACAAGGTAACCATTTCTATTTATATTTTTTATTTTCATGAAGGTATTCCATATTAAATAGAGTGTAGTTTGTAATAGTTTTGGTTTTTAATTTTTAGCTATTCAGTTCGCTGTTGATGAATGGAAGCAGAAGAAAGAACATAGAATGAATTCAGGTGAAGCAGACCTAGTGGAAGAAGAGGAGGATATTTATGCTGTCAATGATGTAATTACACTTTTAATTAATTGTTTTCTCAGATTTGTAAATATGTAATGTTTTTAGTCGGAAGATGAAGAAGAAGTCCAACAGAAAGTGGACGGTTCCCAACAAAGATTCACAGCTCATGTTCCAGTCCCTACTCAGCAAGAAGTAGAGCAGGCCTTGTTACGAAGGAGGAAACAAGAATTACTAGCAAAATATGGAATACATGATGAAAACCTTGAATGAATAGTTTTAATTTGTATTTTATAATTTAATAAAAAAAGTCTACTAAGGTATTTTTATATTATTCGTTTTTATAATTACAGTATAAAGTATAAAAATGGGCTTCATTTGTTTTAATAAATCAATCATATTTTTAAACTAATTTTTAATCAATTAAAATCTAATTAGGATTTTATAAATTAAATTATTACTTTTTAAATAATAGGTTAATTATTTTTTTTACGAACCTTTCACAGTATTATATATATTATTATCTATTAATTTTATCCACCCGATTTAAGTCGTAAAATAATAATCAGGTTTTCTTCTAATATGAGTACAGAAATTCTAGAAAGGAAGATGGTAATAAATCATGCAGCAATTATAGTAGTTTGAAAATATATTAAAATTAATTGATTTGTTTTAAAAATAATACAAGAAAGATTTTCTGGCTAGCCTAGTTGGTCTACCATTATCAATAAGAACATGGAGGGAATAAGTTAAAATTACATCTAAAATGTCGATTAGGATCAGTAACACAGCAATATAATAAGCTTAGAGTTCACTGAAAATTAAATACATTTACATTTGTGCTGGAAACTCGAAATGTTTATAAAAATTGTAATTCTATTCGGAGCTTTAAACATTAATGATTGTGGGCTTGAGAGAGAGAGCGCGCGCTATTGAGCAGTAAACTCCGCCCCTCTCGCGGAAGACAAGGGCAGAAATGACGAAAAATACAGATGCCGACTACTATGGATACATGGACGATGACCGTAAAATTCTTATTCCTCTGGAAATAGCTATAAAAAAATAATACAGTGTTTTAAATATTTGCCCATAAAAGTAGGTGTTATTAAGTTATAATATAATCATTTTATGAGTGTAACGATTAGATGAAATAAGTATTTTATTCATAACTTACCTTTTTTATCTTGTATTGTCTATTTCAAAATACCTCTACAAATAAGGGTAAATTCCATCACTGATTCACTTAATTTTCTTTTGTTAACTTTTTCCCTGCAAACATATTTATTATCATTTAAAAAAATGTATACACAATAAAATAATTTATATACCTTAAGACAAGTTTAATAAAGTTCTCTTTTTGTTGAGGTGTAATCCTTGATGTTGGGAAGCCTTCTTGCTGCAAGAGTGTTTGTAACCATCTCATTAAATTATCACAGTATTTCTTGTTTAGCACTAAGATTATATCACTTAATATGTCGATAGATGCTCTTGGAGCGTTTCCTCCTAAAAAGTATATATATTTAATTCTCTAGAAAATCTACAAACATATAGTATTTACCTAAGCATAGTAATACCCTCATGACTAGAGATTCTCCATAACTTTGAACTACAGCAGCTTGTGCAGTTTCGCGACTATTCGTTATAAAATTAACGAGGAATGCGGAACAGACTTTAATCGTTGGTACCTCTGGCATAGACAAGCAAACGATAGCTAGAAAAAAAAACACATCAACACTGTTCATAATAATAACCTTGCAACATACCACACTGAAACAATGCTCCAGAGTCTATTCCACTGTTAACAACCAAAGTAGGAACCTTTTTATAAATTTGTGCCAACATTGCAAAGAAACCTTCAATTAAGTCAGATTTTTCTGACAACTGATTAGAGTTGCTCAACTGGACACATATCTGAAGGGTTGAATTTACAATTTCTGATAATAACTGCTGCATGGTCACAGCAAATTCCTCTTCTTTACCAAACATAATCATGACTGTTTTTACAACTATGAGGATGCTCGGTTGTGGAGTCTCTCTGTGCACTTGCACTAATAATGGGAGTATGTCGTTGATTAGTGGTTTGCTGTCATCTAGCAAAGTTGTTAGAGCGTGCTTTAAAACACTACATAATACCTAAAATTTAATGAATCTCACTAACATTATATACACATAATTATTTAATAATATTTTTTACAGTTATAATATATATATATTTTTTTAATAAAAAGTATATAATTAAATGTAAGAAGATAAAAAAATCTTATGCAAATTACCTCAATAACTTCTGTATTATGATGATACTTAGATGCCAATAAAGTATACAAGGGCATTGTGTTTTGTACAACTAGAAGTAAGGGCTGCTGAACATTTTCTGTGGGTTCAATTTGTACATGAAGGGCACCGAACAGTGAAGACAGCATCTTTAACCTTGTTATTAATTGTGTAGAAATTGTCGGGCTCTAAAAAGACTCATTGTATTTTGAAAATATTTGTGTGCACAAGTGACTCACCGGCGGTGGTGTTAGAAGGGTTTGTATTTCCTCAAATGAGGGTGCTAATATCACGTTCAGGTATTGCATTATGTTTTCTACAGGTAAAATACTGAGTACTTTTCCAATGCTGTACATTAAACGTATACACTCAGCTAATTTTAAGTTTCCGCCAAGTAGACCATTCTAAAATATTTTGAATAAAACAAAAGAATTAAAAATAAGCAATTTTAAATATAAAACTAGTTAAAAAGATTTATTGCAATTAAGATTACCTGACAAGAACCTAAAATATGATCAGCATATGGCAATAAAAACTTCTGACAGTTATGAGTGAGATCCTTTAAAGCCATAGTGGCACTAGGTGTGACATCAGGATTCCCCAACCCTGATACCACAAGCGGAACAATTAGTCCTAACATATCTGGATGATCTGCTATCCATTCAGAAAATGCCCCAACGCACTCCAGTGAACTTGCCAGGACCTTAGTATGCAAATCCCTATATGGAATATCCTTTAGTATTTGCATCAATTTTGGGAGGTATAGACTTTCCATTTCAATACATTCAGCCACAGCACTGAATGCGTGCAAACAGCTTTCGACTAAATTCCAGTTATCTGTCGTCAATCTACATTTTTGTAGGGCATCCTCTAATTGTATATTTAGTATGTCCAACATTTCTAAGTTTAGTACGTTATAGCAGTACATAAAGGTATCCGCAATGTCTTGGCGGTAGCAGCGGAACATTTCTTTATCATCAAGCGTCCATGAAGACTTTTCCTCATTTGATTGAAACATTGATTTTCGTAGCATTATGCAAACTAATTCACGATAATAGGGTTTAACTATTAATAAAAGTTCTGTACATTCTGGTGTATCTAGTGCTAAAATATCATCCTAAAATAGAATAGAAATATTATACCATTAAAATAAATATTAACATCTAACAAAATTTTAATACAAATTGTACATTATGTATAATACTAACTTGTAAAGTATACCAAAATCCAAATGTGATGGTGCTACTTGTTTCATCAACTGGATAAGTTCCTGGTAAATTTGTGCACCTCAAAATGCAACTGAATAAATCGTTTGTGACTTTTCTATCTTCCATATTATTGCTTCTCAAATTTTCTATAAACAATTTGCAATGATTGTCAGCCGTGGTTACAATTAATAAATATATGCTAGTTAATATATCCTAAAACAAATATTTATTATAATTTTATACATAATAGAATAGTTAGTTATAGTAAATGATTGGTTGAAGAATACAACAGTAAATCAGTTGTTACCTTATTAGGATCTGCATTAGCTGTTTCTGTTTCCAGAATTTTATTAAATTTATCGAGCATATTTGCAGTATGTTTCATTACATACGTCCTGTATTTCTGGGTATGAGGATGCTGTATAACGGCAGTCAATGCTTCTAATGTTACCTCAATCAGTTCCATTTCTTCAGAACTCATACATTCAGGATCTGATCTATTCCTAAAATTTAGTCCACTTACAACGAGTAAAAAAAGAGGAATGTAACTACAATATAAAAATATATTATAATAAATTTGTTAATTAATTTAAAAAAATTAAAAAAAAAAACTAGTTTGCTATATAACCCAACTGTAAAAATATTTTATAAGTTCCATATTTGCATAAATAATGAACTAATATTATAAAGATAAGGGAAGACATTATTAATTAATTAATTCAGAGAAAACTTACCAGTATACAAAACATGTTAAATCCACCAGTAAATTCATAATTCTCGTACAGTCATCAATATTAACTCCACCCAATTGTATCCATGCTGATGCACACCTCGATGAGTGTAAGTATGTGGTTAAGTTAGACATATCAAAGCTATAAAAATAAAATAAAGGCACTTAAATTTTTTAAATAAAAATAATTCACTTCCTTACTATAAAATAAACATTACATAATGTGTGTAAATAGCATGCATATAAAAGTACTATAAAATAAAATCATTAATATAATACAGAGAGTATTATATTAACCTTACAAAAGGTAAATAAACTTACTTTGCATTTGGGATTGGCACCAAGCACATTTCAACTACTTTTAAAATGTCTTTTGAAACATCTAACAGAACCGTCCTGACTCGGTTCCTCTGGCTCGTTGCTAATGTGGTACTTTGGAACTAAAATTACTAAATTTAAAATATATGAACAAGAATGATCATATACTTGCCTCTTCAGGAATAACTGTTAGAATCTCCAATAATATCCAAACGACCCTTTCGGGTTCTACATTCGGCAGGTACTGGGGCTGGAAGCTGCTAACAAGTTCTTCAAACGCTTTTGGCCAATGATTCGGTACAGTATGTATAATGTATGCTGAAAGCTAAATATAAAGTTTATTATCAGTTTTGTACACATGTTGATAAATCATAAATAGCAACTGCAAACTGTAATTATTACTGACCATTTTGAAAGTTTTATAAAACTAGAACATACAAATATTTTTTTTATTAGTATTCAATCATAATAAATGATGATTAAAAGCTAAAATAATTTGTGAATCTTACTTTAATTCAATATTTTAATAATAATTTCAACTGTAATGGTACAAGAAACTACCAAAATATTAGATACCTCATTGAAATGGAATAGAGAAGTAACAGATGGAGAAGTGTCAACATCAATTGTTCTCATTACTGACAATAAATACACTTACAGTAATGCATAAACGATTTAAAACGATCTTCGGACCCATGGCGAAATTAATAATTGCCTCCAGTATACGCTTTTTGAGTATTTCATAGTGGTCTTCAGGTACTTCATTCCAGTACTTTAGTAATTTAGTATGCAACGTTGTGGCAGCAAAAAACTGAACTTCGGAACCCTAAAAAAATAAATATATAAACTAACTGAGCTTGAAGATTAAACAGCTAAATATATACCCGCTGCGGATGCAGTAACTCCCAAACGAAGCTCCATGCTTGTGGAGAATTCTGTGCTTCGGTGAGCCACTGGTGCGCCTCTGCCTGCTGACCAGCCTCTGTTCTGTAAAATAGGCAGACAGCCTTTTCTAAATTTTCTGCCGTATATTCCATTATAACCTAAAAAAACATACGGCGTTCCGAAAAATTGGAAATGCGATATTTTACCGGTCATTCTCACCTTCCTTTAAGAATTTCACATTATTGAATATTTATATATAGTGCTGAAATGTTAGTGCGGTTTTGACACTTGTCGGACCTGCCAATTTCAAATCCGATGCAATCTGAATGTCAAAAAAGTCATTATCATAGAAAATATATTCAGAATAACCATTAATACAGTTTAAAAAAATCATTGTCATTAGGTTGGCAATACTCATGACGCCAAATTAAAAATTTTTATTCTCGTAGGGCGACAGCGTTTTAATTGTATAAATAGTGAAAAGAACGACTTATTTTTCATTTAATGTATTTATTTTTCAATTATAGTGGTAAATGTTGTTGTGATTTATTATTACGCAATAACACATTCGTGTGAACGATCAAAAATGTTCAATAGTGCCAACATAAAATAAGAAATAATAAAATCGCTGAAATAGTAATGGTGGCCGTTCAAACTAATAAAGATGGCAGATCCACAAGCTGGTATGTTTATATTGATTTGTTATTTATTGTGCCGTGTTAGCATCGACCAAAACAATAACAACACATTATCCACTGTAATTAAATTTAATAATTCCATTTTAATAGAGACATAACTTTGACCTTTCTAAACATAACAAACATAGTCAATGTTTTTATGCACTTCAGGATATAGGCACTTACTAAACTTCTATTTACAACGATTAACCTGTAACAAACTCATAAATCACATCACATTGGACCTCCATAAATTATAGTTTTTAAAATAAGTTGCTGCAATGATAACTAACCACACTCACACACTCATGTTCGGATCAGATACTGAAGGTATTTTTGGTTAATTTAATTTTTCCGCTATTGAAGTAATTGTTGAAATCTAATGTTTGTTTTCTTTTAGATACAGTTAAATCGCCTATTATCATGAAAGTTGACAGCCCCACTGATGATAATGAAAAGGAAGGTAATGTGGTTTTTTCAATATCTACATGTTTATTTAAAAAACCGGCCTTCACCTATCTCAATTTTAAACAGATACATATTAAATATCATTTCTTTACATTACTGATAATACTGTAATTATCTATTTATATATGCAATGTTTACATTGTTAAAGTCGGTTGTTTAGAATTATATGTATATATTTTTTTAATCTTTCATTTAACTTGTACAGTATGATCATTTCAAGGTCAACACATTCCCCCACTCTTTGCATTATAATTTTTATTAATATGCATTATCTTCGTATTATAGCAGTAAATTTTTTTTAATGACATCATAATTACAATATTATATCTGTATTATGTGTTTTAGTTTTGATTATCAAATAATACAAATTCACATGGTTATAAAGTGTTTTTTTTAATAATTCAAATGTTAATCATTAAATTGATAAAATCAATTTTGGTGAAGAATATATTTTGTTTTTAGTTAAATATTAATATTGAATATTTATTTTGGTTTATTGATGATTTTAAACATTGGGAAACAATTAAGTTATTTTTTATTTATTTGAGCCAAGTGGAAGGGTTGTGTGTATGGATGTCTGTTGATGTATATATGTTTTTAGTATATATAATTATATATAGGTTAGTTGTTAAATAAAATAACTACAAATGTATAGTGATAAATAGTATTATTATATTAAATCTATGTTATTGAATAGCAAAAATTGCTAAATAAAGATTATTATTATTTCCTGCAGCTAGATAATGGTTTCACTTACATTAAGAAAATACAAAGTTCATATAATTATAAAAATAAATAAATATGATGCAAAATCATCTGATACTTATAATTAGTCACATATAATTTCTTCTGTACAAACGAACAGAATTAATTTTATATGCTTTTCAAAAAATTGATTGTAAATTCTTATAAATCCAATTTTGTTAATTATTACATAATAGTTAAATTGTTATATTAGTAAAAAAATGAATTATATATGTTTTAAAAAGGATTCTTATTTTTGTTACATATATTTATTTACATTTACACTGAATACGTGCGAATGAATTTATTTTTTAATAAAGTGTACTTACATTTATAGAAAATGAGGATAATGAAAAAGCAGAGATTGATATAAAACCCAGCCAAATGTGTTCAGCGTCGCCCAGGCCGGTATTAGCTCCACCCAGATTTGGGCTGACAAATCCGTTTGCGGCGAAAACCAATAACCTGGTGGGATCCCCGTCGTCCGGTTTTAAGTCAATACTACGTCCGTCCCAGCTAGGCCAGGCAAGCAATAAGGGTTTCACACTCAATCCGAGCAAACTGAACCCCTTTGCCAGAGCAAGCAATAGTGAGAACGTGAGCACCTGCCCGAAAACCTCAAGTAATGTTAACGGCGAGTCACCAAAATTTGTACCATTATTGCACACCGAAAAACCTAGTGAAGCAAAACCGGCAACAAATCACATACCCAAGATACAGGCCAGTCACAGTTTTGTATTCGGACAGAATCTGCAAGAGCGTGTCATCGCAGAGCACACTGACGAGCCAAAACCTTCGACGAGTGTCTCCACAAATGGAACTCCGAACAACGATATGCTCTTCAGCAGTGCTATTAAAGAGACGCCTACTGTTGCAGATAATGCAACGCCCAGTAAATCATTGACTGAGTCGGCGAGAGAGTATGAAGAACAAAGAGCTAATAAACGAAAATATGAAGAAGTTGAAGTAGTAACAGGCGAGGAGGATGAGACAAATGTCCTGCATGTCTCCTGTAAACTGTTTGCTTTCGATAAGTCTGTAGGAAACTGGCAAGAAAGAGGGCGTGGTAATCTCAGGTTGAATGATCAACAGATCCGAGAAGATGATACTACGTATACACAGTCTAGACTTGTCTTCAGGACTTCAGGGGTTCTTAGAGTAATTCTTAATACAAAAGTAAGTATTTCTATTTAATATATATTATTATCTTTAAGGTACCTATTTTTACATAATACAATTAATACAAAATGGCACAGAAAATATTTACATTTGGTAAAAGTCCTTTCACTCAAACATGTATATATTTTTGACTTTGCTACTTTACAATGAATTCTTATTTTTTTTATGCATTTATATGTTTATTTTTGTCTTGACATTGGAATATATATTCTTTATAGAATTAATATCCCTAAATTATTTTCAGGGCACGTAATGCTTATAAAAATAATTTTATTTTTACTAATCCTTCAAAGTAACAAGCTCATTTAGACACACAAAAATGACACATGGCAGAATGACCACGTGGTCTCACAAAAACACTACTACTACTACATTTCAGTTTCTAACAAGTAAATTATAATACTAATTTTTAATCACTTAGGTCTAGATATATTGAGAAGCATAATATATGTTAAATTGTGCTGCAATGTTCCTTTTTGAAAGTAATGTTTCTCCCTAATTTAGATAAACATAGAACTTGTAATTTGTGCTCAGACAAGCATTATGTTAAAATGTAATGTTTAAAGAAATAAGACTCAACTTTCTTACGAGTTAAAATTTAATATTCAATTTAAATAGATGATTTACACATTATTATTATTTTTAACTTTCATATCATATTATAAATAAAGAAGCTATTGATAAATATTTTTACAGATTTGGGCAGAAATGACCATTGAACAAGCAAGTGCAAAGAGCATTCGGTTCACGGCAATGGACAGTTCGGGAGAAATTAAAGTATTTTTAGTGATGGCCGGGTCAGACGAGACCAAACAACTGTACAAGTACCTGCAAGAGCGGCTGCTGGCCGAACAAAAAAGGCAGAGCCTGAAAAAGGTGAACAACAACAAAGACTACAAAGCGACAGATGCCAGTGATCAGCCGGAGACCAAATGACTACCAGAGCGGAGTTTGATAAACTAAAAGTGATCCCAGGGAAATAAGAATGAACTTAAAATTAGGATTCATCTACTGTGCACGTGTTTTAGTTGTGATTAACATTTGCGTGCTTCAGGACAGTTTATACCAAAATTTGCGGTAATTTTCAAAAGGAAACAAGGCAGTTCAAAACTAGGAATATGTAATTCAGTGATCATTAACTAGATGGCATTTTTTTATGAAATGAACATTACAAATAAATAGCAACTGTGTTTGATCTTTATATATTTTTTATTATGTATTATAACATATTTAACAATAAAACATTGTTGTTTCCAATTATAAAACAAATCATATATAACAGATACCTTGGCTGAATTAGAAGGGAAATCCAATATGTTTTGCTACACCTTGTATAAAAATATTACCGTAACGTATCTATCAATTAAATTAATTACATATTTAAATGGCCTATATACGTCGAAAGCATACACATAGGTTTGTATTGCTTTCAAAGTAAATAACTCTTATCAATCACACACACACACACCACGTACATTCACTCTCAATTATCTTGTATATCAAATGCTTTGTTTAACTCATCCAGGTCCCTATTATCTATTGCCGGCCTTAATTCTGGTTTGTTCATCAGAGATATACACATTCGTAATGTTGACCATATGGTTTCCGACATTTGTGATAAACCGCCTACATTTTTTACATCCTTTCCTCTTGCTTGTTGATTTAACGCTAGAAGAAAGTGTTCTGCTGCTTCCCTAAAAATTTAAATATAACTAACAAATAGGGATTTTTCAGTAAAAATTTAATACATTTTTAAATACAGATTCCTCTACATCTTAATGTGTTTTAGCATTATTTTGTAGAAAAATAAATATCAATTCATCATCAAATTTTTGTTTTATCCTAAATAAAAGTAAAATGTTATTGCATACTTTTAAATATTGTACTTACTTGTAGGCACTTAAATTAATACAAGTAATCCCTACATTATATCTAGCCCGAATAAAGCCAGGTTCTAAATTAAGAGCCTTATGATATGCATCAACGGCTTCTTCCGCCCTTGATCCGTTTGCTAAACTGGCGCCCAACCTATTCCACAAACGAGCATCCTAAAATTATACAATCAGATTGGATACACCAAAATACACTAAATAATTACATCAGGTTTGACGCTTAATGCTGCTTTAAAACAATCCACAGCCTTATTGTACTCTGAACACAAGTTGAATAAAACTCCTAAACCACACTGAACATCATAATCAATATTGTTGGGGCTCTGCTGTGCAGCTTTAATAAAAATATCCTGGACAACTTTCTGATCAGCCCTGCACAAAAACATATATTATTAAGTAGCAAAAACATTAATTCATTACTTATCTGTTAGTAAAAGTGAGTTAAGGGGGTAATTATTTAAAACTGAATGATAGTCGAGGGAGGTAGTTCTCTACGAACTTACAGATCAATTAAACTTGAAACTTGCCCAGATAAATTTAGATCTGATGGCACTAGCGAAGGGTAACGAGGGTTGTTTTTCATCCAAGAAACCAAGGCTTGGCATGCCTGCCTGGGGTAGCTTTCATTCGTATAGCTGACTGCCAATGCCATTAAGGCAGGAAGATTGTCTGGTTGCAGTTCCACACACCGTTTTAAGGCACATATAGCATTAGGATCCTAGAATTATAAATAAAATATTGATCCGGTTAAATATCTTAATTTATACTATAGTTTTGCTTTTTATTACTGTAACCATTCGTTAACCTACCAGCAATTTATTTGTACCTGTTCGTTTTCTGCTTGGGAGATACCAAGCAGCTGCCATGCCTCTGGATTCTCTGGTTCCTTTTTCACGGCCGCCTCGAAGCACAGCACGGCACTAGGTAAGTCGCCCGAGGCCAACAATTCCTTACCTCTGCCAAGGGGATCTACAATGTCGAACATCGGGTTCTCTTCGCTAAAGTTATAATCTGTGAAGCTGTCGTAGTACTCGTTGAACTCTGATATCCAAGGATGTTCCGCACTATCCTCCTGTTCAGCCAACTTCTTCCATTCCTCTTGCAATCTATCCCAAAATTTCGCATTAGGTTCATCATCTAGTAAAAATAAAATTGGTCACAGTGCTTTGTATTTATTTCAGTAAAAAAATAAAAAGAATTAAATGAAAAAAAATAAATGAAAATGATTTATGAGTGGAAATGCTTTCAACCATAATTCATTAATGAATAAAATGACAATCACTATATCAAGTGGTTTATAAAAATTAATAATTAACATCTTTTCATATTTAGTTCAATCACCTCGATTGCAAACTAAAAACACCAAGAAAAATTAATATTAACAGATAAATTTTAAATGAATTAATTATTTATATACAATATACGAAAAACATGCTTTGTTTATTAATTATACTTCAAGGTCAATACTTTTTTAAGAGGCAGTGACCCCACTGTTCAATTAAAAATAATTTTAATTATTAATGATTTTAAATTAAAAATAAATTTTTTTTTTAAATAAATCTATACGTTTAAAAAATAAAAATGATTATATACTAGCCAATTTAATTAATATAATTTAAAAGGTTTTTTGTATAATGTTTCAAAATACATACGTTTTCAAGAACAAAACATTTTTTTTAATTAGTATAATATTTCTAGAAAAATTTAATACTATATTTCAATTTTTTTTAAATGATTAATTGGAACAATTTAAATGAAATGAATCAAATTAATTAACGGAATACTGTGATTACCATTGTTTGCTAAGTGTTCGTTAGCCCAAGAATTGGCCAATGCCATGTTGTCCTCCTTGCCAAGAGCACCTAAATATTCATCTCCCCATAGTTCAGCTTGTTTCCCCAGTTTTACTTCACCATCTTCACCTGTTGTTTCACCATCACCAACTTGTTTCATGAACTTCATAAACTGAAAACATAAATTAAAAAAATATTCTTTATTTTACAAGAGAATAGGAAATCCATCATGGCTGAACACCCTATAATCATAAGTCTAATTAAATTCAATGTTTGATAATAAGCAAGTTAATTTATAATTAAAGCTGATAAAAAATAAAATAATTTATAGGTATTCTCAATGTTCGATAAATCTAATATACATTGCCAAAGGCACCCATAACAAATATTTGTTATAATCTGAATTATGTTTGATGCCTTTATTGAAGAGTATTTGCAGGTTGAACTGACCTTTGAATATTGAAACTGCGGCTCATCTACATTATCTAACAAATCTTTAACAGGATTAGAGAGTTTGGCTGCAGCTTCTTCCTCCTGCCTAACGAACTCACTCGCCCAAATGGGATCTTCTTTAAAATTGAAATTTGTCTGTTCGTGTGCAGACAATTCAGTCCATATTGCATCTTGATTTTCTCCTACCTAAAAATGATTTTGGTATTAAGTACAATGATTATTTTGTTACTTCTAATTATTTATTTTATTGTAAAATATGTTGTTTAATATCTGTGAAAACACCATTGCAATGAATATCTTATGAAAAACAACTTATTTCATAGCAATAAAAATTGTTTAAACAAAATCAATTGTTTATATTCCATGGCCAACTTATATCTAATTTAAAATAAAACATCAACAAAGTACAGTTGGTTATGTACTTTCCATGCACAGCTCTTTTATTTATTTTAATTTATTTACCTTTGGTCTCCTCTCATGAATAATACACAAACAAATTAATAAAAATAAAAACATACATAAAACCTTAAGTAATTATGACATTTTTACTGTTATTGAAATATAAATATTTGTTAATAATAAATCATAAAGTCCAATATTTCTAAATTTTGATTATTTGTTTACTATGTGTTTTAAATATTCAAAATTATATCATAATAATCTACATATTAATGGAAATAAGGAATAATGACTTTTTTAATATTAATTTGAATTTAGGTCATGAATGTCATTAAAAATAATTGAAACATTTGTTCAAGGTGGGCAACAGTAAGTGTGTATTTTTTTTCAAACAAACATATGGCAATTTTATACATAGTCTTTCAATGAGTTAATATGTCTAGTATAATTATTTATTCAACAGCATTATAAAATAAAATCCTTTAGAGTAAAAATTAAAAACTAAACAGATTTTTTTTTTTAAATAACTTGTAATCAGTTTCTCCACACTTTATTTCTATTTTGCTAAATTTACATTTTGATTACGATGTAAACATTTTCAATAGCTATACAAGAGTGACCGTAATAGAAAATTGCGGCTTATTTATATTGGGCGGTAAGGTGGCGTATTTCATCTAATGGGATTACTTTTGTATTTTGTTAACTATTGAAAATGTTTCCATTGTAAATGTACATTTAGCAAAATAAAAATAAGCTGTGGAGAAAGTGATTACAAGTTATTTTATATTGCATCATCTTCACGTAACTCATCAATTAACATTGGAAAATTTTTAAATAAAATCACTTAGAAATGACACCGGTTGCTATGACTGCATCACTTGAGTGCAAAATTAAATCAATAGAAGCAATTTAGTCATATGAATTTGAAATATTTGATTGTTTACTTGCACATCTTAAATATAGTGTTAAACTTACTACTAGTAAAAAAAGTTAAGTTAAGAGTTTAATTTAATCATATAAATTTTAATTTATTGGTATTGTATTCAATTTGCAATATTTCCACATTTTATGTATGTATTTTTCAGTTTAATTTAGGAACAGAATAAAATTTTTCCACCATAATAATTTTTGCATTTGAGGTAGAAATCTTCAATGTCAACCACAATTGTAATTAAATATTCAACCATATTTGAAAAAAGAAGTTATGCAACATATCAATAAACCTATATAACAATATAATTTATAGATATAAATATCAATGTATTAAGAAAAGAAGACTAATAAATAACATACATTAAAATTCTTCCCATCCTCGAGGTACTGCAGTGCCCAAATGTTATCGTTTAGGTGATCCTTGACAGTGGAAGCGGGGACTGGTGGAAGACTTGCCCTTTGTGATTCGATCTCGTGCATTTCACGCATCAAATCTACAATAGGTGAACAGTGTTTACAAGAATTGGGGCTGACTTTGGTAACATACCGTCCATTCGATAAGCTTGCGGAGCAGCCCTGGTCTCTTGCAGGAACTGCTCCACGAGCTGATCAGAGCTGCTAGGGAAGTTCTGTCCATGTGTTTCCGCGAATGTGTGGTCTCTGGTTAGATGAGTGGTGAGTCGGACGAGGGGATTGGCCTGTCCGCACTCCGCCTCCGTCAATTGTCTGAAAGCCATCGTTCTCTAATTGCGTCGTTATTAAACGTTACTTTCGTCTACGGCAGTGTGCATTTTTGGCACGAGTTTTATTAAATCACAACACACGTCATTTTCATTAATTTGACGTTCGTTTTTGTTCGCGGAGTTGATAATTATATCGTCAGGAAACTTTATAAACTCGAAATTAAAATAGTAAAATCATGCCAACATCTTTCTATTGCCAACTGAATATCTATTAAATTACCTAACCAAAATTCTAAAACGAGTTGCCAAAAAAATATGTAAAGAGCGTAAGTGATATGTTAATGTTGACTAATAAGAGAAGTTGATGATATCAAATTTCGTGAAGTACGGACATGCTATTTGGCCTCATTCTAAATTCCAACATTTCGCAATTTGATGCATAGAATTATTTGTCAAGAGCTGCCATCTATTAACCCATTGTTTCAATATTCTAGCAGCGTAGGGTCTTTATTTTCTTGCGTATTTTAGAAGGTAAACTTACGTTGATTGAAATATTTCAATTAACGTTCTTTATAAGCTATTTAATTTTAAGATCGTAGTTTTAAATCAAATCTGCAAAATTCTTGTAGCTTATATCGGCAGCTGAAAAAATTAATTTTGAAAAAGTCATTAAATTCTTTTCATAGCACCATCTACAAATAAAACACTTAACTAAACGAGTAGCTTTGTTTTCCAGTTCTTTCCGTTTGTACATGGTTTACTTACTTTTAGAGGTTAAGTGTGCAGCGTGTTGATTTTCACGAAAATTCACACATTTCTTCAATTTAATAGATTGGGTGAGTTTTTAAAATATGTTTGGTTTCTAGTTAATTATTCGAATTAAATTCTTGATCATAACATTACGTTCTACTTAAAAAGTCGTAAAATAGCCACGTGTTTGGGGTAACAATCCCGCGAAATAATTAATAATATATTTGCAATTTATTTTTTATTACTAAGAAAATTAAAAAAAAACGGTGTTGAATAACATCTCAGAGATGAAAACATATTGAATATTAATATCATTCATTAAGTAATTCTTGACGTCTACATTTATCTAATTTTCTATTCTGTTATGTATGATTTTATCATAGTAACTTTTGCAGAATCTACATTTTTTCCTAACTAATAGAATTGTACAAGTTATATTTTTGATTCAATTCATCAAGTGTGAAAATGGCAATAAAAGCTTCAAAACGTAAAGCAGATGCTATTGCAGAAAAAAAGGAAGATGTTGTTCAATTGCCAGCTAAAAGAATGTCCGATGAACCTATTCCTAAGAGGGTAAGTCAGTATAATTGTGAAAACATTTATTGTTTCATTTCATGCTAAATGTTCCTTAATGTAATTCACCTTTACCACTTTTGCAGGTAAAATGGACAAATAAACAAAGAGTTTTGGTTTTTGCATCTCGTGGTATAAGTCATAGAGACAGACACTTGATGGAAGATTTAAAAACTCTAATGCCACATCATAAATCTGAAGCAAAAATGGAACGCTCTAAGACACTCACAGTCGTGAATGAAATGTGTGAAATGAAAAATTGTAATAAAGCTATCATGTTTGAAGGGCGCAGAAGGAGGGACTTGTACATGTGGCTCTCAAATGTACCAGCTGGACCTAGTTGTAAATTTCTTGTTGAAAACAGTATGTGTTTATGATTTAAATTACAATTGTATATTAAAAAAATTGAAATATTTAATATAATTTTCAGTTCATACCATGGGTGAATTAAAAATGACTGGAAACTGCCTTCGTGGATCAAGACCATTGCTAAGTTTTGATACAAATTTTACAGAAAAGCCACATTACCATTTGCTAAAAGAGCTGTTGACTCAAATATTTGGTGTTCCTAATCACCATCCTAAAAGTCAGCCATTTTTTGACCATGTTTATACATTCTCAATTTTAGACAATAGAATATGGTTCAGGAATTTTCAGATACTCTCTGAAGATGGAGCTTTGACTGAAGTGGGACCACGTTTTGTTTTAAATCCTGTAAGTACAAAATAATTTTAAAATTTATTAAAATATTCATACATCCTTTGCCATTTTATTACAGGTGAAACTCTTCTCAGGGAGCTTTGGTGGAGAGGCTTTGTGGGAAAATCCAAACTACATCAGTCCAGCTAAATTCCGCCAAAATATTCGTTTAGCAGCAAAGAATAAATATGTGAATCGATTAGAACAGAAAGTAGCTGCTCAACAGAACAAACCAGAAGAAAGCTATCAACTAACACCTTATGATGACATATTCAAAGGAGATCCTTTTGAAAAGGCCCAACAAATTGAAGAGAAAGAATCAAAAGAAAATGAAGAAGCAGAAAAGATTGCTAATGACACCACCAAGAAAGTAAAGAAGGTGAAGAAAATAAAAGTAAAAAAGTTGAATGGTAATAATGTAACAACTTCTAAAAAGGTGAAGAAGATGAAAACTAAAAATGCTGAAGAGGAATTGCCCAAGCAATTAAAATCTAAAAAGGGGTCGCCTAAAAAGATAAAAAAGGTGATTGGCGTGAAGGGTGGCATCAAGAAGGGTTTAAAGAAAAAGTAAATCAATAAAGAAATATCCACAGTTTGATTTATTTATTAATTCTATAAGTGCTACCCATTGTATATAATATAAAAACAATAAATATCAAAACATAGGCAGTATTTGAGGGGGTTTGAGTACAAAAATAAGTGTTTCCTATTTGTATATATATATAAATATTCCAATTAAAAAATATTGAACTATACCTTTCTCTTCTAAATACTCTATGTAATAAATTAATCTCAGACATTTATAGTTAAAATATTTTGTGCAACGTGAAATACAATTAGTTCATCTTGTTCACAACCATCATTATTAATCTTACTCGCTAGCAAGCAAGACTTACAATTTTAAAGACTTTAATATTACATGGTGGTATCAACTAGGAATGTAGTGTATCTTTCTTGAAATAAATTATAAATATATAATTATTTCTAAATGACCCTTCTTATTTCCAAATATTGATTTTATAAAAATATATAATTCTATTTTCTTATAAGATATGATGGCTTTGAACATGATGGTTCTTAATATTAGTAAATAGAGGCAGGATTATCCTGCTGAGTCTAAAGCATTGTAAGCGTACATTTATACAGACACGTTATTCGTAGTTATCACTTGAGTTTTTTTTTTATTACGTCTATACTTATTGCATCGGTTCCAGCTCGGCCGTTTGAGTAGAATTGCCATTGGTAGACACTCCCATATTCTGCATCTGTATGCCTTCAGGTGCTTCACCATTTTGACACATACATAAATAAACAGTATCTAATACCATCTAGAAAATAAGATAATTTTTTTGTTATTAAATTTTAAGTAAATTGAAAAATTATAATTACTAACCTCATATAGTGAAAGTATACAATGTGCAATGAAGAATGCAAAAATGCAGACAATTAGTGTTGGTGCAGCAAAGAAAGTCAATTTTGGATTAATTCTGAAGAAATACAGCCCCACAATTCCTGTGACTGCAGTGACAAAACATTTTCCAAGAAATAGAATGAAATCTCCCAAGCTGTTAATCGTTGCTACTTCTAAACTGTGGCTTACCAATACTTCAAATGCCTTGGAAATAGAAATGTTGATTAGAAAAAAACTTTTTGTATTGGTTGTATAATGTTACCGTTTTAGCTGCTTTGCAGAAATGTACTCCATCTATGGCAATAACGGTGTAAGCATTATGATTAATGTACTTTATGAACTTCTCTAAACAATAGAAACAACAGATGCAGCACTTTAATGAGCATGTTGCACACTCATTGCCTTTTTCTTTTCCTCTAGTCAACCTAAAATAAATATATTTTTATTTAATGAAAGTAATAAATGAAATATAATTTTTTACTTACTTTTCATGTAAATACATTAATATCAGTCTTGGTACCTTCAACAAGGTAATAAGTAGTGATCCTTTGGCTACTGATCCCAAATGATATTTGATTAATTTGCATATGGCATAACTGACGTGGTCGTTGTCCTTATATTTATGTCGGTAGAACCAATGGGCTACTGAACCAGCAATAACCATAGATTGGCACCCCATTATAAATTCGGAAGTCCATATTAGACCAATGAAATATACCCACCACATGTATTTGACCCAAGTGGGATCGACAAATTCGACAATGGTTAATTCTAAAATAAAGAAGAACAATTTAATTTAAAATATTAACTAACATTATTTGCTAGATTATCAAATAAATAATATTCAATTTGTTGTAAAGGTACTTACTTTTAACATTAGTGTAAGTAAAATTCTCTAATTTTTCCATAAAACCAGCTTTACTGGCTGAAGTTGTAAGTGTAGAAGTTTGATCATTAGGTAGTTGTTCTGATATACCAGTGGTTCCAGGATAATAAGCTGTGGCAAGACATAGCTTAAATATTAATAAGATTAGTTAGTTTTATAATATACTTAAATATTTTAATATTCTTAGCAGTGTTCTATATTGAATTTTTTCATACTTACAATAACGATAATCCAAAAACTGAAAAATGCCAACAAAACAATAAAGGTAACGACAGGTTGGAAAAATAGTGCCGGTAAGTGTGCCACACATTTTGAAGTCTCCTTAAATAAATCTGCTAAGAAGTCCACTTTCTTGCGCATGAATATAACTAATAAAAGTATTATTACCTAAAAAATAATTAGTTTTAATCATTAGCATTGTTGCAACTGTGGTAATTTGTGATATAAATATTAAACTGAAACACTAACTATGTTACCACTCTGGTGGTGTTTTAGTTTAGTTGTAAAAATTAAAATTAATTAAAATTTAAAATAATGTATTCCAAGTAACTCATGAGTTAAACTTTATTATAAACAAATATAATAAATAATATTAAACGTAACGTTTAAACATTGGTTTATTCAATAGTTTTGTATTTATTTAAAAAAATAATAAACTTACTGTAAGAATGGTTGCAATAATTGAATACCACAGGAAAGCAGTCTCATTCCTAGCCGCCTCCAGAAGCATCATGTGCTGTTTAGTCTTATCTAAATTGTGCTTAATATCGAAATATGTGTACCACAAGAATGCAGTGCCACCAATACTGGCCACAGAAACAAGGATCATTATTATATATGATACCAAAGCTGCCATTAAATGTAGAATGGATATTGTAAACAATGAAAGCACTAAAATACACAGAAATCTTATATTCTATAAAAAAATAATATTTAAATAAAAGACTATATTTGCTAAGATAAATTAAATATTTATAAATATTTATATATATAAAAGGTCTATTGGAACAATAAACAAAATATATCCAATTTATTTTTTTAAAGTAATTTTGTTACCAAAAATATATAATGAATGAATAAAATTAAGATGCTCTAGTTATATAGTTAATTAATCAAGAATATAATACATATTTTATTACTTACAAAGTGCAAGGATAGTGAGTCCTAATATTTCTTTCCATGTATTATACAAATCGCCCAAAATCTGTTCCATAGTGTCCCAACTGTTGAGCAGCCCGTAGAATTCTTTAAGAACACCCTCTGTTAAATCTTTTACAGGCTTGGGAACGCACCGGTTCAACACAGGTGTGCTAGAAACAAAATAGAATAAAACATTCAATAGCAAAACATCTTCATTAATTCAAGCCTAGTAGTCTTCGTTACAAATTAGGGGAACGGAATACAACCCCTTATTAATAATTCATCCCCTTCTCTATTGTTTCAATAAGCACTTACCTTTCGTAAACTGGAACCACAGGACATGGTCCGTATGTGCCAGAAAGTCCCCGTTTATCGATAATAGTTCTATCATTAAAGTCGTTGTAATTGAAATCATATTTGCAAATTTTGTTTCCTGTTTCTTTAGAATATCTTGCAATATCTTCAACCTTGTTGAGGGTAGTTTTAGGACATTCTTTAACACAAATTTTCAATGACTGTCTTAAATTATGTATGTCATAAAACAACAAGTACGATTTATCCGAAGTGTCGATTCCTGAAAGTTCCAGATTGCCCATTTTCTTATTGTTTCGAGTTCCACAGGTGTTTCCAAATGAGTCATATCCGTTTATTATCCGAATCGGGTTGCCGTAAACAAATGAAAACGCCGCTATTAGCACCTAAAAATATGTTCACTTGTTTGCACCCCAGAAAAGAACAAAATTAATGTTAGGTTAACTACCATCAACGACCAAAACAGTATATACAGGGTTAACCAAAACACATCCGTGCAACCCCGTACTGTGTTTTCTTCCTCTTCTTCTTTGTTGGGCTCCTCTGAGGAGTTGCAGCAACCCATTTTTAGTTGTGTTCGTTGTAAGAAAAAACCGACGTGTTTACAAACAAATTTGAGCAGCCATAGTTAATTGTAGGCGTGGCTCTGACTTAACATTTCTTTTTTAAGCCGTGACTTAAGAACAGGAAGTGTGTTATTTTGTAACAATATACTGGGTAAAAATAGTTTCCAAATGATCACACGTCCCAATTAGCCGCAATTGAAAGGTCTACTGTTGCTGCAATCACCTTAAAAAAACCTTGTTATGTCGCGTGATTCATTAATATTTATTCGAATTTATACATTTTGTAATTTTATAGCCAACAATCTGTTTCATTTAACTCTTAAATATAAAAAAATAATGAATGTATTTTGACAACACCCTTAGTTAGTTGTGATTTGGGATAAACTCTTGTTATTGTGTAAAACAGTTGAACAAAGGATCGTCCTTGATTAAGAATTTATTTCCTAATCCACCCTTTATTTATTAAAACTAATATGAGACTTTATTTTTTATATTGAGGTACATTATATTTGGTGAATATTTAAGAAATATTGATCCGATATTTTTAAAATAATAGAAAAGACAGTGATCGCAATTAACTGAAAGTCTTATTTAAATCTGAAAACGGTAATCCGTAAAAGAGTCAGGTCAGAACAACTTTAAAATCCTTAGTTAATTCTAAAATTTGAGAAAATGATAATATTATAAGGAATAAACGTTTCGTGCAAGTGATTTTGAGAAAAAAATTAAACAAAATATTAATGTAGGTTATTTAGTTTTAAAAATAAATTTGTTTCTTTTCATTAGTTACTTTTTATAATATTTTCTACCATACTATTGATATATTTTTATGGATTTTTGTATTTATAAGTTACAAATTTTTATGAATAAATCCTTAAGAAAAAGGGACGTAAAATTAAAAGAACTCAAAAACTGAATAATATTTATTTTCATATTTGGGTTTTCGTGTTCTTTAGTTCTTTAGAATTAAAAATCGATTTACGTTAGTTATCTAATTTTATTCTTAACTAAAATCGTTGACAGTAAAAGCATTTTTTAATTGGCCAGGTTATTATAATTGTACATACCTTTTAATACTCAAATTTATTAATGTTTCCTTGGTTTTACAATGTTGCGTCTATAATATTATCGAATTTTTCTATATTATGGGACTAAAAAAGTTTATGTGAAGGGACTACTTACTTATACGATACGATTGGCAAGCCTGATTTCAAAATGTGGAGGTTATATTATCGATTAAAAATTTTAATGAAATTAAAATACACCAAAGTTTTTATTTAGGAATAAATTTAAAATTAAGATGCAATTTAACATGTTAACATGAGTAAAAAACAAATGACATTTGAAATGTCACTGAAAGGTATTCGTGTTTTATTACTTTAAGGTGTCGCAGATATATATTTTTCGATATTTTGATATTATTTGAATTATATTTTATGAACTCAACGGCAAATTTGTTGTTTTAATTATTATTTCTTTGTAATATAAAAATTCAAAACCTTTGAACAGAAAATAATTTTAAATATCCCGCTTTTTCAACAGGACTACCAAAACAATTTTTAATACAACACACCACCTACGATTTCTGTAACATAAATTTAGCAAAAACTAAAAAGTAATAACAATGTGCAGTGTAGGTGATGATAATTTGGATGGACAGGATGCCGTTAAATACATGCCTGAACCGCCTCGATTTAATCTGTAAGTGCATTTGAACGCACGATACGAACACATGTTTATGAATGTTATATTTTTTTAGGTTAATAAACAAATGTAACAAGTGCAGAGAAAATCTACCCAATGTTGTTTTGCGGGGCAAGGACGTGTACTGTCGGGAATGTTTTTTGTCCGGTACGGTGCACAAGTTCAAATCATTCCTGGGTAAACACCGCCTAGTCAAACAGGATGAAAAAGTTTTAGTCGTGCTACAAGGTGGGCATCCGAGCTCAGCTCTTTTACATTTCTTACGCAGCGGCTTGGATTTGAAAACCCCGAAAAAGTTAAGGTTTGAACCTATATTTGTATATATAGAAAGTAAGTATCTATAATATTTGATAAGAAAATTATTTCAATTATTTATTACATAAAAATTATATATTGACACAGTTAAACTTTATTTTATTTATTTTTGGTGTAAGGCTAGAAATATTATTTACATAGTAAGTCTTAATTTGTGTCATGAATTAAAACAACATACTGACAACGCAACCATACATACACTATTGTTTGAATAATGTTTGGTTGTTATTATACCATCATGCAATTTACAAAACAATTGCGTTATTAAAAAAAGTTAATAATGAATACTTTTTTCAGATAAATATGATTGTACAGTCAGTGAAAGGTATAATATATTAAAGTCGATAAAGGCACAAGTTGTGGAAAATAATTTCCGTTTTTATATAATTCCATTACTCTCTTATATTTTAAAATCAGAGGATATAAGCAACATTTTACATACAAGTGAAGATGATGTAGTATTAAGTAATGATGATAAGAAAAGAATCAGAGATGTTGTCAGTGAAAATGCAAATGAAACGAATAGGTTGGAAATTCTTAAAAGATTAGAGTAAGTATACTTTTAAGATGTTTTATTTTGCTTTATATTGGTTAATCTACAAAAGGTGTGTACATTTTATAATTAAAAAAAAATTAAATTAGGCAACTCAATTAACACTGATCTAAATCACAGAAAATTCTGAATACAAACATTTTGAAAACAGAATCCGGTAATAAGGCTTTATCTTTATTATTATCGTCTCTAAATCAAAAATTAGTAATAGTGGAATTTTATATTTCAGTATATTAGTAAACAGTAGTTCTTATTAATAACTTTGTATAAAAAAAATGATGTAAACAGTTGTTCTTTTTATATAATTTTGAATCATAAAAATGTATCACGAAGTGAAACCCTCTACAATTACATATTTAATATTATAATCCTCCATGTTTTACTTCTTTTTATTTCAGACAACAATTACTTTTAAAAGCAGCAAAGGCTTTGGGATGTAAAAGTGTATTCACAACAGAATTATCTATGGATATAGCATCACAAATGTTAACAAACATATCTCTCGGAAGAGGTATGCACTTACCACTAGATATTGTAAGTTTATTGAATTATCAAATTGTTTTATGATTAAACATTCAGAAATATATGGTCAGTAGAGTTAAACAAAGTCATTAATTATTTAAGTTCTCTAAGGTATAATTGGCGAGGACTATTAACTTTAGTTTTTTTATACACGCAATAAGTTAGTATACAGGGTGTATTAGTACAGCAGTTACAAACCTTTAGGAAAAGTAGAGTATACTACCAATGGATGTTGGAAATGTCTGGTGTACACGATAGATGTCGCTACATGAATTGAACTTTGAAAAATTTAGAAACATTAAGAAAACGAAGTATAAAATGTTAAATTAACTAATTATTAAAATATATAATTGCGTAAACGTTAAACCGCTAAAATATTTTTGATAATAATCTAATCCTTGTTCAATTTTGTAAATTTTTTCCTGTATAAAAATTAATAATATTGTTTTTCTTGTTTGTGTCTTTTCTTCATTGTGTGTTATGTCATCATTAACGCGACAAAAACGTCTCCTACCATGCATTTTATTTTGATTTCCTATCGTCTAGACTTACTCGTATCCCTCATATATGAAATCATTATTTTATTTTATTTATTTAATCCTCCTTTTTACCTTTCAGTGTAAGGCATTATTTTATATTTTTACTTTCCCTATATAGTATATATAGGGGGAGTATTGTTTTCGTGATTTTGAAATTTTTTTTTTTGTCTGTCTGTCGGTGGGTGCTGTATCTCAAAAACGAATGATCCGATTGAGATGAAACTTTAAACCTAAGGTTTTATCGTTAAAAACTGGAACTGAAAAGCTTTTGGTAAACATTCATAAACCGGAAGTGGTTGTTTACTCGAGGCGTTTTTTTGTTTTTTCGAGATATTTTTCTAAATATGAACGATTTTAAAAAACGGATCAAACAAAAGTTAAAGACAATGAAAAACTGAATAAGTTTTATTCGAACAAGTTTTTCATAAAATTTTTAACTTTCGAGAAAAAAAATAAAAATTAGAAATTTTGACATTTCTTGTCAATTGCTAATAAACTATTGGAGTTACATAAAATCACAAATAATTGTAGAGAATTCAAAAGTGCACAAATTATCAAGAATAACATTTTTGCGTAAACCTCATAGTTTTCGAGTAAAATATAGGGAAAGTACTATGATGGCCACATCACCATTTTATGTTTTGTAATCAATTTAAAATTTATATTCATAAGGCAAAACATTTGTAATTAAATATCGATCATCTATTTATTATTTACACTTTAATTTGTTGATGAATATTTGCAAGTAAAAACAAAATTTTATTTTATGTTAAAGGGAATTTCTGATACCAGAGATCCTGACTGCACCATTATAAGACCGATGAGGTTGTTCGATCTAAAAGAGTTGGCTATGTACAACTATTTTAACAACTTGGAACCGTTGGTGTTGCTAGAGAAAAGCAGCAATATGTATGGAAGCGTGCAAAATCTAATGAAACATTTTGTTTCCAATCTGCAAGTTAACTATCCTGCCACTATAACGACTATTGTCAGAACTGGGGATAAATTAGCTGTCGACAAGGAGATTGCTGATAATGAGAAGTGTCTCTTGTGCAAGGTATTTTTTTATTTACACTAAATAAAGAGTACAATTTATTCTTTCAAGTTTTATTGATTATTACATTTAAGTTACTACAGTAATACATAAAGTATTATTATTGCCATTATATTTCTTGTATATTTTATGTATTAATATAAAAATGTTTTAGGCTCCTAAGGAAAATGTTATTAAGGATTTGTGTTCAGCTGAATCAACAAATTTTTCACACTGGGTTTCTACTCAAACACCGGATTATACATTGTCACCTGCTGAACGCTACAACCGAACATTGGAATCATTTTATGCAAACAATGACTCGAATTATTGTTTTGCATGTGAAAGGCTATCAAAAGATTTATTAGTACTGTAATGAGTTAAAGATCAAAAAAATGTTTTTATGATGTGAATAAATTTTATTTTGTTTATTTTTCCTTAATAAAAAAAACTATAAAATTAATCATGACTCGGGAATGAACAGTAGTTTCTATTCACTTGCATATTTGATAATAATTACATAAAATTATAATATAATTTTAGATAATTTGTGTGTATATCATTGGATATGGAGATGAAAGGGAGCTGAAGCAAAACATGCAATGCAGGCAGATTTATATCTTCTTCTGGAATAATGGGAAATATATTTGTGACTTTGTTAATGTAAGTTTTAAATAGTTGTTACAGTTTTTAGAGTAGCAAATATATTAAACATAAAATGCATTAAATAATTCAGAGCATTGGAGCAACTGCATCTATTTAAAATCGTATTTGTAATTGAATAATACACATCAGTAAGTATTGCGCTTTTTAATTCACGAAATATTTAATGTTTCAATTTAATTGAGAAGTCAGTCTCTTGTTTTTAATCAATTAGATAACCTCAAAACCACTACCGTATTTTAAAATCAAAAGCATTGCCAACTGTCTTACATTTGCTAGAGCCAGCTCTGAATATTTAAATGTTCGTTGTTAATTATTAGGGTAAGTATAAGAAACCAATATAAAATATTTTACCTGGCAACTACAAGGTATTTAATGGCCTAACAGCAATTATCCATACAATTGTGGTAATTAAGGTATAATATCTGTAATGAGGTTATAATCTTTCCAGGAAACCCAGCGCGTTATTTGACGTTGAATTTCAACATCCTAATCAACCATTGGAATGTTTAGTTTTCTTTGTGTCTATTGTCTATTTAGATAATGTTCTCGTTAAAATGTGAATTTATATTGTAATGTAGAAAAATTTGTCTGATTTTTACTTTCCCTATATAGTATATATTACTTTCCCTATATAGTATATATAGGGGGAGTATTGTTTTCGTGATTTTTTTTTCAGAAATTTTTTTTGCGGAAATATCCGTTTTGGGGTGCCCTGAACCCAAAACACTAATTTCTGGAAAAAAAAAATTTGTGTCTGTGTGTGTGTGTGTGTGTCTGTCTGTCTGTCTGTCTGTCTGTCGGTGGATGCTGTATCTCAAAAACGAATGATCCGAATGGCATGAAACTTTAAACTTAAGGTTTTATTGTTAAAAACTCGATCTGAAAAGCTTTTGGTAAACATTCATAAACCGGAAGTGGTTGTTTACTCGAGGCGTTTTTTTGTTTTTTGGTGATATTTTTCTAAATATAAAAAATTTAAAAAAACGGTTCAAACAAAAGTTAAAGCGAATAAAAAACTGAACAAGTCTTATTTGAACATATTTTTCATATAATTCTTAACTTTCGAGAAAAAAAAATAAAAATTGAAAATTTTGATATTTTTTGCCAATTGCCAATAAACTATTGGAGTTACGTAAAATTATATTACAAATAATTGTAGAGAATCAAAAAACGAACAAATTATTAAGAGTAACCTTTTTCTGTAAATCTCATTGCTTTCGAGTAAAATATAGGGAAAGTACTATGATGGCCACATCACCATTTTAAGTATTGGTACACTGGAAAAATATTTAAAAAAATTTATATCTATTTTTAAAATATAAAAATATTTTTATTGGAGAATAACATTACGATTATATTAAATTTATTCGGAAATAAAACGTATCATTTTAATTCATAATTAAAGCTTGACACTACCATTCAACTTAAAGTAACACATGTGGTTAGAATGATTCAATTTTATGTACAAAAACGCGTCTGCTTTTTGCCAATGCAGAACGAAGACAATCTAAAATAAATAACAAAAGTATTTGACGTCATTTTACCGTGCGTCTAGAATATTAATGTCGTCGGAAAAATAATATTTGCTCATTATATAAAAAAAATACATTTAATATTCATTAATGCGTTAAATTTGAATTTGGGAATTCCTCAAATATTGGACAAGTTATTTATGTTTTTATGGAAATTAATGCACATTAAGTAAAACAAATTGCACGGAATACAAGAATAACTAATAAAGTTTTTTTCGATTATTTCGTAAAAGTTAAAAGCTTTTTAGTTTCTAAAAAAGTGAAAGTAAATAACAAAGCATAGTTGACAATTGATCCGTAATAGTTGACAGTTCAGTGTTGATAATTAATAGTTGACTGTTGAAATTTACTAACTGACTGTTGACTAATGAAAGTTTACAAATAACAATTTAACATTGTTGAAAATTCCGATGTAATAGTTGACAGTTTGAATCTAATACTAAATAGTTGATAATAGAGAGATTTGAGCGCTCATAAATCTCAGTGGACAGTTAAGAAAAAATGATACTTGATAGATAATAGTTGATACTTAAGATTTGACTGGCAATGAAATGTCACCATGTCAACATCTAAAAACGTCTAAATGTTTGAAACATTGAAAAATAAAGAGGTGATCCATTGACCTAAACAGATGTCATACATCGATTTTCTAAAGCTTTTGATCACTTGCTTCATGTTAGGCTAATACCTTTTAAAAAGAATATGTCTGAGTTATATATTTAATGTTTTTCTCAACCCTTGAAATTTGAGATTATCAAAAAATCATAAACCATCACGACAATTGATGCATTCATAAGAGGCAATTTGTCGTTGAAGGACACCATTTTGACTATAGAAAACTAAGATTTTGATATTTATATAACTGATGTAAAAACAGAGTAACTTACCTGTTTGTATGGACTAAATGTGAAATTTGTGTAAACGAATAGTTTCCATTGGTTTATAAAAAATAATTAAAAAACAATCAAAAAATTACGTACTAACATTTATATAATTTGCAATTCCTATATTTTTTTATGAGATGAAATCAAAATGTTAATTTAAACCTTTTTTACATATTTGACTAAAAGAAATTGACAGAGTAAAAATTGTTGAAAGGGTTATACAAATTTCAAATTCGAAAGTGAATTTCCAATATTTGTCCGCAAATAATTGCATCTAACGAAACGAGTCAACCGAAGAAATCGAATTTCGAAAAGCGGCTAAAACTTCCCGGGTCGTAGTACGGAGTAAATGAGCAGCGCACGAAAATTTCGTGGATGTTTACAAAACAAAAAAAGTGTCGTCAATGTTCGGAGCAATCGTAGCTCCATTCCACCTGTGGCAGAAATGATTTTTACCTGTTGCGTATTTCGATTTGTCCAGTCGACGCCGCGCCGTTCGCTAATCACCAACCAATTTGTCCTTCTATCTGGCGGTACAGTTTTTATTTTTGCGTTTGGTGCGGTTGAAACAATGTGAAAACGTACAAACTAACAACCAGCTGTGATTTTATAAAAGTGTCTGTGATCGAATTATTACTATTTTTTTAAAGGTAAATATTATTGTTTTTTATTTGTTTGTCATTAAAAAATGAAAGTAACATGTTTACCTTACTAATAACAAGAGTTGTTTTTTTTTGTAAGAATTTTTTAAATATATAATTTACTGGGAATTGGTTTATTGGGAATTAATTTTTAATTACAGCAAGAAAAAAAATTACATTATTTATTAATAGAGTGATTTTATTTTTTATTAATAAAATTTATTATCTATTTAGCAATAAAAATTATGAATTGTAATTTTTCTTCCGAACACTTAAAAACATCAGGGTCGTTACTTATTATGTTACACACAACAATAAACCATTTTCTTAAATCTTCCACATTTTTCACTGGAGTAGTGGACTTTAGATAGCACCATAGCATATAATCCAGGGGGTTTAAGTCTGAAATCGTGCAGGCTATGAGTGAGGTCCGCCTCGACCAAACCATTAATTTCCGGATGAAACTGTTAAAAACTCATGTTCAACCACACTAAAAAGCACTGAAGTACCATTGTACATAAACCACATTGTATATCTTGTTACCAATAGTACATCCTTCAGAAACTGAGGTTGTGTTTGTTCTAAAAAGTTGTACTGCAACAATCCAGTACATCTGGTAAGTAAGTAAGTCGTCTTAATAGAAATTATTTGATTATTAACATGAAGTGTATTTTTTCTGAAAATAAAACGTAGTAATAATGATTAAAGTAGTAAAAACCTGAGTGTTATTTAAAAATTTATTATATTAGTATGAGCATTTTATATCATTTCTTTTATAAATTCGTCTATAATTCTGTATTTCATATAATATTATAAAGGAAAAGGAAGCCTTTACATATTTACGTCGTTAAATTCTTTTTTTATCAATACTACTTAAACATATTTCGCATGTTTGTGTCGGTTTCGTGGTTTAGTTAAATATACAAATGAATTTCATAAGGTAAGTATGAAATTCATTCGTATGTTGTTTTGAATAGCATGTCAATATCTAAAGGTATTTTTAAACGTTTATTAACGAGTATAGATATATTTATTCTATTAACAGTGATATTGAATTTGCCTTTCTTTTGGATGTTATTAAAATTGGATAGTTAAATATCTAAAGTGTTTAAAATTTTCATCTTATTTTTCGTATTTTCCATTGATTCGTTCGTTCTCATATAAAAAATTTCAAGGAAAAACTCTCTGATAAGTTAGGTAATTTTCTTCAAGTATTCTAGAATTTCTCAGCAAATTTTTATCCATATTTCTCAAATTTTCTAGGAAATTTCTCTTTATTTCTAGAATTTTCCTCGATGGATCTTTTCTTGCATTTTGTATTGAAGATTTGTGCAAGTTTACTTGAAACAATATTGATTCTAGGCCGTCACCAATGTAATAATTATAATAATAATAATAAATTGCTTTATTTGTATGGTAAACAAAGAAAAGTAGTAAACAAAGACAATAAGAATAATATCAAACGAAAATTTATTTTCTTCAAGAGTTAAAAACAATTCTTTTGTGAAATGTATTCTGAAAATTACAAGAAATCTTTTTAGTCTTAGAATTTCCTTGAAGGTCAAGCAGTTTTCAGCATTTTTTTCAATTTTTCAATTATTTACCACCAGTTCTTATTTTATTTTTATTTCTAAATTGTTTCTGTTTTCCAATAACTTTTTCGCATTTTTATCATTTATTTTAGAATTTTAAATATTTTTTTTATGATTTTAAATATTTTTTAACATCATTCAAGTTTTCCTTTTATTATTCGATTTTTTTCTTTAATTGTCAATCATTCTTTTGCTTTATTTTATTGGAATTTTCCAAAAAATATTTGCTCAAGACTTTTATTATTAACTTTTCTTCAAAAGCTTCTGTATTTTCAGCAATTTTTTTGGGATTATTTATTTTTTTGCATACTCTTATTAGAACTGTAAAGTTTTTTGTAAATCCAAGAATTTAACAGCAAATTATCTTTAAAATTTACCTTTTTCATTCAAGAACTTTCAACCGATTTTTCCAAATATTTCTTCTTCAAATAAAAAAAAAGAATTTCCGCAAGACTTTTTTTAGTATGTTTTCTTAAAACTTTTTTGTATTTTCAACAGATTTATCGCATTTAGATTTTTTTATATTCATTATTTTAGAATTTGAAATGTTTTTTAAAAAAATTAAAATTTTCCTTTTATTATTCGATTTTTTTCTTTATTTTCAAGAATTTTCCTTCATTTTTGCCTTAGTTGAAATGTTTTTTAAAAAACATTAAAATTTTCCTTTTATTATTCGATTTTTAGCTTTATTTTTCAAGAATTTCCCTCATTTTTTGCTTTATTTCATTGTCATTTTTCAAAAATTGTCTTATAAGTCTTTTTTTATTAACTAAAAAAAACGCCCCTATTTTCAACAAAATTTTTGGGAATATTAATTTCTTTGCATATTCTTATTAGAATTACAAAATCCAATAATTTAACACCAAAATATCCTTAAATTTACCTTTTTTATACAAGAATTTTCAACCAATTTTTTTCCTTAATCTTATTGGAATTTTTCAAAAATTTCTTCTTCAAATTAAAAAAATAATTTTCATAAGACTTTTTTTAGCACGTTTTCTTAAAACATTTTTGTATTTTTAACAGATTTATAATATTTTGACTTTTTCATATCCTCCTTAGAATTGCATTTTTTTAATATTCAAAAGTTTAATAGTCATTTTTTTTTAAATCTTTAAAATTTTCCTTTCATTTTTCTCATTTTATCACCGTTCCATTCGTTCTCTTGTCGAAATTTTCGAGAAAAAACATTCTTCAAATATTCTAGAATTTCTCAGCATTTTTTTTCCATATTTGTAGAATTTCGAAGATTTTTTTAACTACTTTCGTGAATTTTCTTCGAGGGCTCTAGAGTTTTGACATATTGTATTCAAGATTTTTGGATTTTTTAAATATTCATTCTAGGCCAATTGCCAATATAAAACGAAAACGTATATAATTTCAAAAATTTCAAGCCATTTTTTTGTGAACTTTCTAGAAATGTATTCTGAAAATTGAAATTTTTTAAAGTAATCTCTTCAAAAGAATTTCCTAGAAGTTTTTTCAAAAGGTCAAGAATTTTGCAGCAAATATTTCAATTTTTAAATTATATTGTTTTATTTTATTTACCAGAAAATTCTATTCGAAATGGCGAAAATTCTCTTCGTTTGTTCTAGAACTACCCAGCAAATTGTTATATACATTTATGTGTTTTTTTCTAGAAATTTCTTCTTTAATTTGCGAGCCTTTTCTTTGACAGCTCTAGATTTTTTGAGTATTGATTCTTGAAATTATATAATTTCCTCAAACATTTCTTTTTCTCTATATTTATTTCTTCAATTTTCTTTGATGATTAAAACTACGTCGGTGCTAATATCAAAATAAAAAAATATGATATCTTGGAGAGTTGAAAACCCCCTTTTATGTGAGAAACCTACAGATAATATATAGAATTTTGGGTGAATTCCTATTAGATTATTTATTACTCGTTAATGTTTTTTTTTGTGGTTTGAATTTATGTACTTAATTTTTAATTTAAAATTTGAAGGGCATACTCAAGCTTAAGCGTTTGTTTGTTTTCTTTTAGAGAATAAACTTAAGTTTATCAATAGTTGTGATTTTATTTAGCGATTTCCCATTTCTTTTTATTTAAGCTAGGCTTTTCGATGATAGAGGTTTACTTTTGGTTTCGTAATTTTTGTTCGTGGAGAACTTGGCTTAATTGTTCCCTTCGAAAATTTACGTGGCGCCCTTATCTTTTTTTTAATACCCACCCCATCTCCATTGAGATAGCTGGGGAGTAACAATTAGTTATTTCAAGGTAAGTTCATTTAAAATCAAATTCCGACTCTTCCAAGAGAGAAAGAACATAAAAATTTGCGTCACAGAATTTTGCAGGGTTTCTATTTTTAATGAACTTTCTAGAAATTGTTTTTAAATGGCAGAGAATACTCTTCGAAAGTCATGAAAATTTCGACCAATTTCTTTTCTAGATTTCAAGAACTAATAATTTCTTAAATTATTGCATCAGATATTTTTTAGTGATATTTTTATCCGCTTTAAAATTTTTTTAAATGTCGAGAATATTTGTAGCACCTTTATTTCCTGATTGTTCTAAATAACCACCGACTGTTGCTAAACCTAACTCTCCTCAATGTGAGATCCTTGTATGCAAAAACCAAAACCAAAATTATAAGCAATTTTGTTTTATTTGAATATTTCATATTTTTTCTAAAGTGTTATTTAATGAATGAACCTATTATTGACATGCGTTTTGGTTAAGAATTTTTCACATTTCTATGATTTCTATGATTTAAAATAAAGGTATTTTGTCAAAACAGATAAATATTACTAAAAAATATAGAAACATTGCAGCTACAAAGAACAGTCCCTTGCCTTAATAAATAATATATTTATCGAGCGTACTCTTGACCTACACCAATAAACCATTCGTTAACCTAGCGCCTATTTTCTCGTTTGAATTAGCGTACTCTTGACCTACCCTAATGTATAATTTTTTGTGCGGGTTAGGGGTACGATAGGTCATTGTATTGTTTATTGGGGTAGGTCAAGAGTACGCTAGAACAAGAAATGAACGAGTTTATTTTTGGTTTAATAATGCACTGGATTAGTTTTATTTTTAAGAATCGCTTTTCAACTTTTCCTGTCTAAAAATAATTAAAATTCTTGGAATGCTGAAAAAGAATTTTTAAATTCTGATATAATACTTTTACAATTCTCATACGGAAAGAGCCAGTCAATAATTAAACACGAGATGCAATTTATATTTATGGAAAGGCTGTGTTTTTATTACAATCCTAGCAAATTAAATCAATTACAAGTACCGACCTTGTGCGGTCATTCGCGGCCTACTACACAATAATAATATTGATAATTATAGATAGGGAGTTAATACGTATAAATCAATAATTCAAACTTGAGTGTGTCCTCGCAAAATTTACGACATTAAATCCTCCCTAAATTGATTAAAATATTATCACAGTGATAAGTATACCAATTAACGTGGGCAATGAAAATCAGTGATAATTAATTTATACACAACACCGTCACCAGACATCACTTTCGTCATTACAAAGCTCATCATCGCCGGACTGAAATTACCGATTGCAGAATAGACGTTGCGAAAGTTGAAGAACTTATTATCCTGTTAACGGTGTCTTATTAATGATTGAAATGCAATTATGGCGTTTCGTGTAATCAACCGCCTTGAGAAATGTGCTTAAACCAGATCTCCATTCCGTTGCGAATCGAGCAAGGACGACTATGCAATCTAACACGAACAGTTTTATACATTTCGTTTCAGGAATGTGTGAATTAGATATTATATGGTTAGGTGTGAACGTGCTGACAGGTGTTGCTTTACTGTTGTGACCATTTTAGCTCCAACAAGCTAATACTAAACGCCATCCATTGTTAAATTTGAAGAATAGCTAAGATGAGATCAGTGTTTAAAATCGCCTTTATATTTGAGTGCAATTCATTTAGGAATATTTAGATTTTTACATTCAAGAACAACTGAAAGAAAATTTTCATGCCAATAATGAATTAAGAAAAATAAAACATTATAAATTATTATTAATCATATAAAATTATAAATGGGATAAAACACTTGTTAAGTTCCATAATATTTTTATTTTCAGTTGCCTGACAAGTGTTTCGATCATTCCTGATCATTCTCAAAGTACAAAACTAATTAATTAATAATTAATTAGTTTTGTACTTTGAAAAAGATCAGGTGTTTTACCCCATTGAATTTACATATCTCCTTCCATCAAGAGTGTAGCTCTACCAGTATTAATTATAAAACATTATACATTACAGGTTTAAACATTAAAATTTTCAATGCATAAAGTGAAATGATATATAAAATTAGAATTATCATTATCTCTTAATGAGTTATTAATGGTGTTGATGAGAAATATTCTTTTCAGTGGAGACAGTATCCTGTATAAAAATGTGCTTGTGGAATTATTTGATTACGTCGACCTTGACCTTGTGAAGTGATTCAAAATATGAAAAAAATATATAAATTAAAAAATCACCTTGTAACTGATCTCTCATATAGTACTGGATAAACATATTAAATATAATGAAGAAGGAGACATGATTACTTTGTTTTACAACTTTATTATTTATTATTATAAAGTGGCAAAACGAAGTAATCGCGTTTCCTTCTTTATTATATTCTAGATGCACCACAAAGTAAACGCTTTCACAATTAATTATTAAATACAAATATGATTATTTTATGTACTAACGAATTTATTCTTGATTTATCTGTACACATCCAAGTTTTTAAATAAAATATAAACATTTAAACTACAATTTCTATATTCTTAATACAATCATAACGTAAAACTGAATTATATTATTAGGAATATAATCCAGTTTAGAAATCGTCCTCTTTATTAATTTACCATTTCGTAATGTGTGTTAATATGCAAATATTCATAGAAATTTGATTTCCTAGAGATCAAATTATACTTATTTTTTAGGCCAGCTGCATTAATGTTTTTTTTTACCATCCGCATTCATACGCACTAACTAGGGCACAAAGGTTCATATGGAAATATGCTTCTAGAAAGGATCCATGATTTTAATCAATCGATCTATAAGTGCAGAGAAGTGTATTGAATGAATAAACATAAGTATCAGTCAATCAATTTCAATAATATTATTTGATTATATATTTTATTTAAGTAAGGTTGTTAATGAAATATGTAATTTAAATCATTTGTGTAATTAAGCTATTGTATGGAGAAACAATTATTACAGTGTTTCGACATTAAAATCTGTATAAATTCTCATTTAATATACAGTAATTTAATTATTTTTTGGCGATGACTTTTTAATTGTAATTAAGTAATTCCCACGCTTATTATTATTGTTTATGTTTTATGAATGCAGTGCATTTAAAAAGCAATCGTAAATATTCTTTAATTATTGTTTACAATTGTAAATATTCTTAATTAGCGTAATATTTTTTGCTATTATGGTTGAAAGTCTTTGGGTTAAGAATTACAAAGGGGATAATTAGTATTACCTCAAACTCGTGATAAATGAATGCACACTGTAATTATTTTCATAAACATCATGTGGATTTCTGCTTGGTAGATTTTTACATTTTAAATCAAGGAAATTTCGGTCTTTATTTTGTTTCGAAATTAATTGTATATTTTATAATAACATCATAATTAACTGTTTAAAAGCCTGATGGCTTATAATTTAAAAAAAATAAAATAAATTATGACCTGTCATCTGTTATTTACATATTCTGTTCGATTTATGATAACTAATCAGACGGGAAACTTTGATAAATAACAAAAATTTACATTTTTTAGTCAATAATAAAATTTAGTTAATATTGGCATTCCTATAACTAGTTATATTTCATCTCTAACTTGTCACTTAACAACTGAAATTTGACATTTGACAATTATTGACAATTAAAATTTTACATTTGACATTTGAATCTGATATTTGACATTTGATTTACAGTTGATAATTTAACATTTAAAAAATGTACAGCTAACAACCCAGAATTATTTATTGATGACAAATTAAAAATGAAAAATAATAATATTTAATAACAATAAATTATAAATAGAAGTGTAAACAACTGAAAATTAAGAATTGACAAGTGACGATTAAAAAATAACAGCCGAAAGTTGACTGTAACCGTGACTGTTAAATGTAAAATTTAATTATTTAGTAATAAACACTTATAATTAGTTTGGCATGTGATATTTAATTATTGATATTTAACAATTGACAATTAGCATTTATTATTCACATGTATGACATTTGTATCTAATATTTGATATTAGTCATTTGGCATTTGATATTTTATTATTTACCATTTAACATTTGGATTTGGAATTTTATATCGGACATTAGAGATTAGACATTTGATATTTCAAATTTATAATTTAATAATTTTATTTGCAATTTGCAATTAATGTTTACATATTAAATTTATCATTGCACACTTTATAATTGATATTCAATACTTTATTATCTGTTTATATTTAATATTTGACATCTGACATTATTATTAGATATTAGACATGTGAGAATTGGCATTTAATATTTGACATTCGACATTGGTCATTTTACATTTGACAATTGCAATTTAATAATTTTACAGTTTTGCAATTAATGTTTAGAAATCATATCTTTCAGTATACACTTTATAATTAATAATTGAATTTTGATAATTTATTTTCTGTTCACATTTAATATTTGACATCTGACATTTGACGTTTGTCATTTGACATTTGCTACTTGTTATTTAATAGTAGACATTAGATATTAGCCATTAAACATTTGTCATTTGGCCATTAGATAATAGACATTAGAAATTTGATATTTAGCTTTTGATATTTGTCATTTGACATTTACCATTTGATATTTGACATTTGACTTTTAATATTTTTTATTAAATATTTGATATTTGTGATTTGACATTCATAATTTAAAATTTTACAGTTTGCAATGTATTTTGTGTATTAGATTTAAGTTAGAATTAATTCAATTACATTACATATATTATGACTAATTTCAACCATATGTGTGTAAAATTTGTAGTTACTAGCACTAATAAGCATTATTATTATTATTATAGTTTTCCACATTTGTTATCTCTCATCCGTCATCTCTTATTTAACAATAAATTAATTATGTTTGAAATGAATCCAAAAAAATAATTTTGTGACTGTAAATTTTTGTTGCCATGAAATTATAATTAACAACCAGACATTCATCATCTGGCATTTACTACTGGACAACAAAGTGCTAAACAATGAATTCACAGTAAGTTACGTGGTAAAAATAAACAAAACAAGATAAATAAAAAAACTTTTTAACTTTGTACAACACTGACTTTATTAAGTGACTATAGTTTCGACAATTTTAGCTTGAAGTAGAATACTTCTAGTTTGATACTTCTAGTTTGATACTTCTAGTTTGATAATGACAAGCTAAAATTGTCGAAACTATAGTCACTTAATAAAGTCAGTGTTATATAACAAGTTTTTTATTTGTGAAGAATAATGTATAACGAAGTAGAAGCCTCCACCGTTAATTGTAATTTAATTTCTATTACTTATCGACAACTTGTCATTTGCCATCTGTCATCTGTTAACGGTTATTTGTCATTTATCATCTGACATATGTCATCTATCATCTAATAAAATAATTTTATAAAGTTAAAACTACCGTTCGAATGATAATAATTATATAGCAACTTTTGATAAATAATATGAAAGTAACTTAATGAAATTTATATTTATTTTGTCAATAACATGGAGTAAACGTTTCAAATTTTTCAAAATGTTAAAAATATAAATTAGTTATAATTTACAACCAAGAAAGTTAAGAATTTATTATATGTACAAAACAATCAAAAATTATATAATTGTTTATTTATTCCTATTACGATAAAATTATTAAACTGTCATCTGTCATTTTTCATATGTCATCTATATCCTTATATGTCAGCTGTCATTATCATTTGTCAACTGTAATCCACTATCTGTTATTTGCAATCTGTAAATATGCCCTTTGTCATTTCTTATCTAACAACTTTAATTTGCTATATGTCATCTGTTATTTGCTACCTATCATATATTATCTACCATATGCTATCTATCATTTGTCATTTGTTCTCTGCTACTTGTCATATATTTTCTACCATATGCTCTCTGTCATTTGTCATCTGATCACCTGTTTTATGCATCTGCTATCTATTACTTGTATATCTATCTGTCAATTATCATATGTAATCTCTCATCTGCCAACTGCCATCTGTTATTTAAACTGTAATGTATCACCTGAATAGTGTATTATGTCAAACGTACAATTTGAGAAATTCTTCAAATAAATAATATAAAAACATTTTATTCCTTTTGCGATAAAATAAAAAAAAACATTTGTCATAATAATAATAATTTATGATATGTTCTTGCATTTTATCTGTCACATTATCTCTATTATTTATCATCTATCAAGTGTAATCTGCTAACTATCACCTGTTATTTGGAATTCATAATCTACTACCTATCAAACGTCTTCAGTCATATTATCTCTATCATCTGGCTACTGTAATCTGTTATCTCCCACCTGTTATTCAAATATGTTATCTGCTACCTGTCATGTGTCATCTGTCATGAGCCCTCTGTTATATGACTATGACACCTTTAATCTGCTATCTTACATCTGTTATCTAAATATGTTATCTGCTACCTGTCATATGTCATCTATTATATGCCCTCTATCATTTGTCATCCGACTATTGTAATCTGCTCTTTGCCACCTGTTATTTTCAATATGTTATCTATTATTTGTCATCTGTCAATTATCATATGTCACCTAAAAATATGTCATCCACCATCTGTCAAGGTGCATCTGTTGTCATCACGTGCTATTTAGGCATATAGTTTTTTTAAATGCACGACGAAATTAATCAAATACCATCTACATTGATTTTATAACTACATACTTAATTTCTATTACGATAAAAATAAAAATTACAATATATCATCTATAATCTGTCTTCTGCCATCAGTAATCTGTTACCAATTACCTCATCTGTTTCTTGCTCTTAGGTGCTAGTAGTCATCTTCCATGTTTCATCTAGCGTTTGTTTTTTGTCATTCGTTATCGGTCATCTACCACTTGTCATTTGTCATCTGTCATCTGTTACTTTTCATGATCTGTTATCATCTGTCATCTGCCAAATATGGCCTATCGTATCTTATTTGATATCTAACTAATAAAAATAATTTTATAAAATTAAAAAAATAGTTGTCTATAAATGACAAATGTTCAGATGACGATGAAGTAGATAAATAATAAAAGTCCAGTTTATTTAAATGACTTTTTGTAGATAAATTAACTTGAACTTAAATATTATCAATACAGTTAAAAATATTTTAAATTTTACAGAAAAGTGGCCTTGTTTGTCCGATATATGTAAATTAGTAATAAATCATAAATACAATAAATTATTATGATGAAAATAAAAATAATTTGTCATTTGTCATCTTTCATCTGTCGTTTGTCGTCTGTCTTCAATTATATGTCATCTGCAATCTTTCACAAGTCAACTACAGGGTCTATTATGAAAGTAATACGCATGATGTTGTTGTGATGCCAGAATCCATCGCAACGAGGTAAAATGTGTCGGGATATATGGTGAAGGGTCTGCTTTTACAAAGCAGCCGGACGCCAGTTTCCTCAGAGCGAAACGTTATGCCTCCATGGGAAGAATGTTTTTCGATGCAGCGTTCGCTTGAACAGCGATGTGCAGTCAAGTTTTGTGTGCAGCTTGGAAAGAATGCAACATAAACATTCCAGATGCTTCAATAGGCAATAGGATTCATCATCCATTATATCACTGACACCCTAAACATATCCACCCAGGCATGGTAAGACACGTTCCCACATGTATATTGATGCTGAAGAAGAGTATTTTGAAGAATTTTAAGTATTTGTACAATAAATATGTATAGTTTTCCTAGAAAATGCTCATTACTTTTATAATAGACCCTGTAGTTGACTTATGACATTGCAGATGACATACAATTGAAGACAGATGACAAACGATATATGAAAAATGACAAATGGCAAATTAATTTTATTTTTTTTAAATTAGTGTTAGTGTTTTCAATACAATTTACTATAATAATCTTCACGTAACTCGAGAAATATATTTCTAGACCCTGTATTGTTTGTTGACTTGAATATTTGCTAATTATTTTTTATCGTATGTAATTTTTTTAACTCTTAGCTATAATTTGGTTTATACGACCACTCATGTATTCTGCCAATCGTCATTTATCACCTGTCATTTGTCATATGTCATCTGTAATCGTCCAACAAGTATTATCTTCCATATGTGATATCTCGGCTGTCATTTTGTATCGAATATTTAGTTATCTATTATATGATATACCTATAATTTATCATATATCATCTGTTCACTGTTATCTGCTAGTACAATTCCACCATTTGCAGTTATCTCTCATTGAATATCTACTATCTATCGTTTATTATCTGTTAACTATAATTTGGCTTCTGTTACCTCTTATATGTCATTTGTTGCCCCATCTGTTACATCTACATTGATCACCTACATCTTTATAAAACTAAAACTATAGCTTAGCATCATCTTAATCAGATTTGCAAAGTAGAACCTTTAAAAATATTTAAATAAATCATGATATGTAAGTGCAGATTAGTATTATGATACGATTAACCTTAACCCAAAATCTAGACATTGGAATTTAAATGAAATTATTGTAAATGCGATCGGAATCGTTAATAATGCATCAACCTTGGTGCAAGGTTAAATACAAATAAATACGTATTGCCTGGATCATTGGAAACTCAAATTAGTCCACAAAACATATCGATGATATCGCAAAGGTGAACGCTCTTAAATAATTTAAAAAAATAAAGTAATTAGTATAATTATGCACCACACAATGGAATATTTACATATCTATATTGACAGTAAATTCACAAAAAATTATATATTAAAAAAATAATTTGCATATAAAGAGAATCTTTACTACATACTCAAACTGAAAATTGAATAAAATACATTATGTTTTAATGAGACAACACGACGACGAGTTTCGACGTTTTTCCGGTCCCCCTAAATAAATGTTAAAAGTTAAAATTATGAACTAAATTATAAGTGTGATAGAGTGTGAATCTGTACTAACTATTTTTGGGTGCAGAAATATATCTGTCGCTGGTTGTTAGCAAATGATTTCGGGATTGTAACAGATTAAAGAGTGGTGAAAAGGTTAATTCGGTTTGTTCGTTAAGGAGATTTATTTAGGGCCATGTTCGAAAATTTCCAAAGAATCTAATGCCTGTATTGCAGTTATCCAATGCTGTATGGCTGTATTTTAGACAATATATATATTTATTGGTGTTTTGAGACATACATCCTTACAAAAGTTAGTAGAAGTACATACAAATACATTGCTTTTCATTGTATTAATATTAACATTAAAAATTATTTCAATATGATCTGGAAAAGCACAAACATGTATAAATCGAGTTGATACACTTCAAACTTATAGGTAATCCGGAGATTCCCATAATTTTTCTCTTCATATACATTTGCTTTAATGAAGTGTACTTGCAACTTGTACCTATGATTTATTTTAGTGTTTATACTTATTGTTTTCTTCGTTATTACAGATGGGTTTGTTTAGAGCATTATCAAGAAAGAAAGTCTTGGATGACGGCGAGGACAGTCAGCTGGCCAGAGTACTGAATTTGGTTGACCTGACCGCGCTTGGTGTTGGATCAACTTTAGGTTTAGGCGTCTACGTATTGGCTGGATCGGTGGCCAGGAATGAGGCCGGACCCGCTGTTTGCCTTTCCTTCCTAGTAGCTGCAATTGCTTCGGCCTTTGCAGGTAATTCAATAGTCGTAAACCTTATAATTATAACAATAATTGTTATATAAAAAATACTCAATTAAATGATAATTTATTAACAGTTCCAATTTCTAAATAAACGTGGAAGAAAAGTCCAACTATTATCAAGCAAACATTAGAAATGCTTTTTAGCCAAATTTCAAGGAAGGTTGTATTGGGTTCTCCTTAAAATATCAGCTACATATTTTCTTTTTAAATGTTTTTTAATATATTTTCAAATATTTTTTAAATGTTTGGTAAATTTGAAGTATTTGTTCAATTTGTAAAGTTTTGTTTTTACCAAATATCAATGTATTTTATATTTTATGTAAAACTGTTCAAGGGAATTTTCCTGAATTATTATCAAATTATTTAATATTTATTGTTTTTCTACCTTATTTTTCAACTGTTTTGATGAATAATTGAGTATTAATTACATAAGAATTACAAAAATAACAATAGGGTATAATATGCGTTATTTCTTTTTCAGAAAACAGTTGAAAATTAAAAGACAAACAATTAATTAATAAACATTTGATTAATTAATGAAACTAATTATGCATATTTACCTAATTTCTAGTTCTTTTGAAAATGTAATGTGATTACATTTATCGATGTTGAGATATTAGATAGCACCAGTAATTAAATGTTCCCATTTATGTCAAACATAATGACACGTAGTGTCAAATCATAATCCCTTTTTGGGACAAAAAAGGCCATATTTGGCAAATCATTTGATAAATAATCATCAAGAAAGTCTTCGCGGAGCAGAACTTTTGCCAGACGAATAGAGGGTGAGAATGGAAGAACACATTTTTTTGTGAATTCAAGCCTTTTCAAGTGCGACCGAAATTTTTGTAAAGAATTATTATGTATATAATTGGAATACTTTTGTTAGCATCTTGGATAAAATAAATAATACCTAATACCTGATGAAGATTTTGCTGTAATAATGTCATCAGCGAAGAGGAGATATTCTAAGTGAAGGATCGTTTATAGAACCTTGTGGCACACCAGAAGTAACTTTAAAATCCAATTATCTTCACTGGAATAGTTATATTAAACCATATAAATATATTGAAGGTTTACAGGATGTACGTGATATCAATAATGTTCATCGTTTCTATTGAACCATCGCACACACGCATGCACTTTATATATAGTTCTAATTAACGATAATTACTCAATTAATTCTTTGATAGATTTATTTTATATCTTGTAGTATTAACAAATAACAGTTTACATAATAAAGTTGCGTAATTTCCTACATTTAATAAATACCTCGCAAATAACAGCGGCAAGGCCGTAAAAACCGACTGACATTATTTTGAAATTGACTTTTTATGGCCCATCCACGTCAGTGGAATAATTTTTGAACGGCAAAATTTTATAACAGCGTTATGTTTTGTGTGCAATGTCGACACTTAAGTTACAGCGCGGAAAGTTTCCCCGATGGAAATAATATTCGTTTGTTTTTTTTTACTTTTGATTATCGGCGCGGAATTTTACAAAATGTCAGTGACAATGCTCAAGGATTTCGGCAACTATGTCATTAACGTTCGTATTCTTCATTATAGCGGCGTACAATATAATTTAGATATAATAAATCATGAAAACAAGTTTATGAAGTAAAACAGGTGGTTTGGAAAACATCAAAATATGATAGATTAATTTCAAACTTAATCCGTCGTAAAACATTTTTGAATTAATTATACGAAAAATAAACTTAATAATAGTGAAATGTTTTAATTAACAAAATATAACATTACATGGGTAATTATGAAACAAAACAAGTCTCTTATTTATACATCCACCCCTGTGATGTACATGTTTCATCAAGAAGAACATTAAAAATTTAAAGATTTAAATGTGCCTTTTGTTATTGGATAATATGTTGATGTTAAAAATTAATGTATTCAAAACCGAGTTCATCTTGATTACTGTAATTTGGTTACCTCACTTGTCCTTGGCCATACGTTACTAGTTTGAACTTGACTTCTGAAACAAGTGAAAGAGGTCGAATATTGGACGAATTGTTTGGAAATTAATTATAACAAAAGGCTATTTTTTACACCAATAATTATAAATTTAACATTATCTTGTTAAAATAAGGTTTTATATTTCGTAAGAATATATTATTAAAAATTGATAGATTTACATAAACTACCAACATCTGACTGTGTACCATAGCTTCTTATGATCAATGCTAATTTCTATTACAAAATAATTTTCACATCAAGGAAAGTACATGCTTTGGTTAATTACTAGACGATTATTATTAGGTATAATTAGAAACAAACACAAAAGTATTTTAATTATTGTGTAACAGAAAATACTGCTTGAAGCGCCGCAATTGCGGTTACATATTTTTCCATTAGCTTACATATTCATATTATTGCGTCTAATTTTATTGGTCCTAGAGGGAAAATGTTGAAATTCAATTCACAATCATATGGTCTGTATGTAATTATGGATAAAATTGTATCAACATTTATAATTTTCGAGGATATAAAACGATTATTTAAGGTCGAAAATTTCTAATTTCAAAGTCTTAACCGACAATTAACTAAAGTTTTTTTCACCACCAATAAGAACTAACAATAAAAATGTATAAAAGATTTATCATCGGGATAATACTTAAAAACATTTTTTAGCAAGGCAAGATTATAATGTGTAACTGTAGGAATTTAATAATCATAAAGATCAAAGATGACAAAAAAGCTGGTTTCGCTTTATATTGTCCTCATTGATTCTCTAAATACACTTTCTTTTCACTCATTGTACAAAATTATACAAAATTTTATTCATCAAATTTCTTCAATTGACCAAAAAGACATTTTATTTATACAAATACACATATTCTCGAACGGATGTTCAAATCATATAATGTAATATAATTAACGTGCAATATAGAAATAAATGTTATGCTTACGTAAACCTACATGTTGGTTCAATAGCTTTAACGAATTAGACACAGTATTAAAAAGTTATTTTAATTCAAGGCTGGTGGTAATTCATGGAAGTAAATTGTTAACAGGCGAGAGGACGATTTAATTTCCGATTAGTATCGGATAATAATGGTTGTGGTTTTTACCTACTACACTAATTATCGATTACCGTTCAAATTGTTATTGAAACATTTACAATATTGTAAAATCTATTGAATACACGTGTCCAAAAAAATGTGACTATCATTCACGTTTATGAATTTTAATTCATAGCAGAATATATAATTGTTCAATTTTTTTGTGTTAATTTCAATACATGAGTATTGTAATAGTTAATTTTGTTAAGTTAAGAAAAAAATATATAGTATATCATTTAGGATTCTTTTTGTTCATCGATTGATTGATATTTTAAATAAATTAACCTATTATTTTTTGTATAATTGGTAAATTTTTGCTTTAATTTTCAGGTTTATGTTACGCAGAATTCGCCTCCAGAGTTCCAAAAGCTGGTAGCGCTTACGTCTACACGTTTGTCAGTGTGGGCGAATTCCTCGCTTTCATCATTGGATGGAACTTAATTTTAGAATACGTGATAGGTGTGTTATCTTATTATTTTGATGGTTAATTTATTATGTGTGTAAAACAATATTTTTTTTAGGAACTGCCAGTGTAGCCAGAGGTTTAAGCAACTATATAGATGCTCTTGCCAATAATACTATGAAAAACACATTGACGGAGATGTTTCCTATCGAAATCAACTTTATGTCGCCGTACCCAGACTTTCTGTCATTCTTCGTTGTGTTGATGTTAACAGGTAAAATGTATGATGTAAATATAATAGGTGTCTAAATTATTCAATTACAAACAGTCACGTTTCTAAACGTTAATTAATCAAGCCACAAGTTCACAACAAATAGAAAATCTTTTAAAAATTACTTAAAACGACTGAGATTTGCTCAGAAAAATTAAAAAATTAGGTAAACATGTAAAGGGAAAAACCCTTCCTTGAAACAAATAAGATTTCTTAAGATGAAAATAGTAGAAACTTTCTTGTTTTAAAAAATTGATACTGACAGAATATTCGAAATTTACTTTTTTTAATATCTGCCGAGGTACTTGCCAGAGAAGTAGTTGTTCCAATAAGTGATTTATTTTGTAGTTTCAATAGTTAGTTGTAGATTTGCGAAATTTTTTCGTATTTTGAAATGATTAGTTAATTTTCTACAACGACCTAAGGACTTTAATACATTTTATTATATTGTTTCTGTTTTAGCGCTTCTATCGATTGGTGTAAAAGAGTCGACAAGGTTGAATAATTTGTTTACAATATTAAATTTACTCACCGTATCGATCGTATTCGTTGCTGGACTCATTAAAGGTAAATACATTAAATATCTAAACTTATCAAAAGTATTACTCATGAACAATACATTTACTTAAGCTACTTTTTTTAACTTAACACTTCTTATACTATTAATGTACATTTAGCTAAATATAAACACACACATTTCCATTCCAATTTTTAAAAGAGTTTAAAATTTAATAATTAAGGTGATCTAAGTTTGTAAAAGTTTACGAAATTAGTAATAACAAAATCTTAATACTGCATTGTTAAATATTAAAATATATTAGTAAGAAATGTTAATACTTTTAGAGCATTAATGCACCATTGTATATTTTGATAAGATCTAACAGCTACAAGTTAAAACGACGTCTTCTGGTACTAAGCACTAAATCCTTAGTGTTCTTGTGTTCTTCATTGAGTTATATAATTGGTAACTGCACTTACCTCACTTAAATCATAATCATGATGATGTAATATTAGTAGTAATTAGAAATTGTTGCCAAAATTACAAGTAATGAAAAATAAAAGTTTACTCAAATCAACTTTTTGCTTATTTTCAGTTGATGTTAATAACTGGAACATCTCAAAAGAAGACATCCCCGAGAACGTGACCAATGCGGGCGAAGGTGGTTTCATGCCCTTTGGCATAGCCGGCGTGATGGCGGGAGCGGCGAAATGTTTCTTCGGTTTCGTCGGATTTGACTCGGTGGCGACGACAGGTGAAGAAGCCAAGAATCCACAGAAGAACATTCCCCTGGCTATTATAATCTCACTAACAATAATCTTCTTCGCTTATTTCGGTGTCTCTACAGTACTTACGATGATGTGGCCGTATTACGATCAAGTAAGCAAAAACAACGATAGGAAATGGGATTAGTTACTAGAATAGAAGGATTTAGCCTTTTTATAATAGCTATTTTCATAATTTTCTATAAAAAAACAGCGAGGATTTTTTTGTAATTATTTTTTTTTCTTGGAGAATCCTGATGCGCCATTTCCTTACGTTTTTCAACAAGTCGGATGGCCCGTGATAATGTGGATCGTGACGATCGGTGCAATCTTTGCCTTGTGCACCAGCATGTTGGGCGCCATGTTTCCCCTTCCGAGAGTTATCTACGCCATGGCCAATGATGGCTTACTTTTTAGGTTTTTATCAAATGTGCATCCGAAGTCGCACACGCCGGTATTGGCAACGATATTATCAGGAATACTTTCAGGTGAAATACATACATTGGTTTTATTAATAACCTTTCTAGCCAAAAAAATTGTTGTATATCAAATTTAGACAAAAATTATGTTAAATAATTAATTAAGGTAATTAACGAAATTCACAAATTTTTATTTATACAAGAAGAAATGAAAATATAATTCATAATATTGACTATCAATCAATCTTTGTATCATACAAAGTTACAATTTTATTGGAATTATTAAACAATGCATTTCGAAGTGAAAGCCTCTACAATCAAGTATTTAAAAATTATAGACCGTATGTTCTAGCCACTTTGTTAAAGTTTTAAAATTTTTAGTTGTAGGGCTTATTAAATTTATTAGTAGTAGTTTTAGTAGTGATTGGCTACCGACCATCTGGTTCTTCCTCAGTGTGATTTGTGTGTGTGTGTAAATGAGCTAAATTTATTATTTATCCAAAATATATACTATCAGCTTATAACGTAACATACACACGACGAATCATCAATTACTACCATTAATATTACTATTTTAAAATATAGTAATGTATAATCTTATTTAATTATTTATTTTTTTAAGATATTTCTATAAACAAAACCAAATATTAATCACTTTTGTAATCTTCCAGGTATAATGGCTGCAATTTTTGACCTGCAGCAACTGGTGGATATGATGTCAATTGGCACCTTATTAGCATATACCATAGTAGCTATTTGTGTATTAGTTTTAAGGTAAGAATATTTGCACTTTGCTTTATTAACCAAGAGTATAAATAGCGCTAAAGGAATTATAAACATTTAAAACTGTAAAACTGTGTCGTATTGAGAAACATTCTGAAATACTTAAAATATTTACTTTTCTACAAACTAAAGCCAAAAGGAGTTAGAATTAAATGGGCTTTCTATGTTTAAAAAAATCTAATTATAAAAAGTGGACTTCGTACAAACTTTAAGAATAATAATATGTAGGTTATCACCCAACCAACTAACTTTAATTTAGTCACTATCATCGCTTTTATGAAAACAATCAGCAGTATTTATAATATAAAAATTAAAAATAATGTTTTAACTTAAAGTTTGCAATATAATACATATAGTACCTTTCTTTTTAATCTTTTAATGGAATTATTTTGAACATGGTCATGTAATGTACCTTAGGTTGCCTGTATTATTTTCTTATTTTAATTATATTTACATTACACAACCACTAGAGTCTTGAAGAAAAATAAATAAAAATAATAAACAAATCAATTTAGTAATAAAGTCATTTATTTATTTATTTAATCATTACATCAATAAGCCTAAAATAATTATTGGAGTTAAGGACATTCAGCCTATCTCTAAAACTTTCTTGTTTAAGTTTTCAAAATTTTTAAAGTAGATGATTATTTTTCTTTTATTTTGCATCTACAGGGAAAGTACTAAGATTAATCTGGCCATCATAGTACTTTAACTGTACAGATTTTTTATTATTATTGGAAAGCGAATGTAGTGAGTTAAATATTAATTATTCTTGTAATAAGGTAAATTAAGGTTTTAAAAAGTATTTGTTATAAATACAACTAACAAATTTTGGCAATAAAACAATATTTCTTTCATATCAAACTATTTTTAAATTTTTAATTTTTACTATTTATATTGAGGTTATTCTAATAATTACATTGATGGTAAATAAAATTAGTTTTTTGCCCTTATATAGAATATTTCGTGCCTTTCTTTTTAAACGTCTAATAGAATTATTTTTAAATGAATAAACAGAATTTTAATGAATAATTATTTGAACATAGTCATGTAAGTGTACCTCAGGTTGCCTATATTATTTTCTCATTTTAATTATATTTACTTTTAATTAACGCAACAATAAAATACGTAATAGGGCGATATAGCGTTGATGGCGAGGAAGTGGGATGAAATATAAGACATGTTAGCGAGAGTGGAGAAATATATTAACAGGAGAGTTTTTAGGAAAAATGTTGAAAAAACTGGATGATATTTAGGAATAAAGGAAGGGAGGTGAGAATAAAAGAACTCTGTCATAATCTTCCAAACGTTTAAACATGAAATCCAAATATTTAAACACTTTAATCCTGTCCATAACATCTCCCCCCCTTTTTAGTTCTTTTATCCTTCCCTCCTTTCCTTTATTCCTAAATATCATCCACTTTTTTCAAAATTTTCCCTAAAAACTCTCCTGTTCACATATTTCTCCACGCTCGACAACATCTCTGTTATCTGGGCATGTCAGGCGGGTGCAGAAAATGACAATGTGAGTGTGTGTGACTTATGGGATGCGTGCGTGTGATCGATCTTAATGTATAACGTGTAAGTATGGGGAACAAGAAGGTAAGAAAGGTTGGAGACAGAATAGTGGTGGTTTCTAAAGCAGTTGTTTATATTGCTTTAGGACACGAATAAGGAGAGCCTGTGGAGTGAAGTAATAGGAGAGTGGCTGGGTATGAGATGAAGTTGTGTGGATTGGACGAGGGACTTATGGAAGGGATGTGAAGATACAGGAAAGAATGTGTGAGAGGGTGAATTTCTCAGAGAGGATCATGAAGGAGTGGCCGGAGCAAGGGGAAACTGTGGCCGGATGGGTGCATTAGAAGGCCAAGGGGGAAGTAGAGAGGCAAAAGAGACACAGCTGTATGTAGAAGAGTGAATATAATGAGAGTTATAGGGAGTGGCAGGTACCTTGATAAGGGCAAGATGCAGGATTAAGGAGAGATTGAGAAAGAAATCGATGGGTAAGGACGAGAAGGATGCGTGGGGGTCATCAGGCAGAGGAATCTAAGGAAGTAGAAGTGAATTAAATGGATGTAGAAGGGTAAGGGATCGGACAATAGCATATGGAGCCAAGAGTATGCCAAATAAATGTTTTGTATATTAGGGACACTCCTTTAAGGTATCCTTTGAATTTATTGAGGTCAATCATATTTTGTTATTTCTTCTTGGGGCCAAAGTAAGAGACCATGATAAACAATCACTTTTCATATTCTACCTTAGTGTGTTGGAAAATATTTCCGAAAATTTAGTATAAAATTCCTTCGTAGTACTCATATTACGAGATTTCTTCCTTATGATATCTTCTTATATTGAGACCTAGTAATCATCTGTGATGTCTTCTCCATGGTCATATGTTGAGAGGCTAAGGCGAGTACTTTCCTAGTCGTGTTCTTTGTGAGTCCTAATCTTGGATCCCAATCTCAAAACAGTTTATTCTGGCATTACAGTTTAACAAAATGGTAATAAATTTAGATCGAACTTAAATATTTATTTGAATAGATTTTATATTTTTCTATTGCCATATCAATTGCGATTATACGAACATTATTTGATCTTACAGATAACAAACTTTTTTTATTATTTGTACCTAGATTCAGGACATTACACCTTAAATTTTCCTAGAAATTATTTGTGGAGATTGACTTAAGATTTTAAATTAACATTACATTAATATGAACAATGCAATAACAATAATCACCATAATTCTAATGCCTAATTATCTAGCGCATTTGCTGCAAGTAGATATAAATAATATTTGAATAAAAACGTGATTCTGATCTGTGTTTTATGGTAATATGTTATAAATTAGGATCTTAATAGTTAAATGTAAATCAAGACATTCTTGTGGTGCTATAATTAAATAAGTAATTGTAAACGTTAATATATTAATTGATGAGGCTATTATACGTTGAAAAATCATATTCACTTGTTTAATTGTTAATGTAAAAACAACACTTAAATTTTCAAAACACTTTCTTCGCCTGAAGAAGCCACAGTGTGGCGAAACAATTGTTGCTTATTGAAAGCAATAATAATATGTTTTGAAAATTTAAGTGTTAATAATTAAACAAGTAAACGTTAATATTAATATTAATAAAAGCCATAGAATTGTGAGCTAAAATTGTTTCTCTGTTTCGCTGCTATTTTCTATCAAAACATTTATATAATAATTTAAAAATATGAAAGGTTTCTTAACATTTGTAGCCTGTTAAGCATTCTTATTTGCCTTTATTAATGTAACGAATAAATGAAGCAACATCTGGATAAGCAACATTTCTACCTGTGTCAAAATTACTAACATGGTGATATTGTTAATATCTTTAAACTTGATCCATTTTGTTTACGCTTAAGATCCGAAAACTATAAAGACCTGTTCTAACAAGCTCTTATAAACTGTTTTATCAAAAATTAAAATACAAAATTGTTTTCATCACGCATTTTATATATAAATACAATGCGATTAATATATATTTTTCAACACTTCTTATATCTCTGAGAATTTAATATTTGGCAATAATAGATTGGCCTCTAAAAAGAACTTCCCATTTCCCTTAAAAACTTCTAACAAATAAAATTAATTGAATTACAATATTTATGCTTGTGAAACTAATAGCTAATAACTTTAATAGTTGATTTATTTAAACTGATTTAATTCCAATAATAAGTAATGTTTACAGTACTATAATTATAAATAATTAATCTTTAGGGTAACTCTTAACTTATACTAAACCGTTGGTTTAAGAACATATTAAACATTCACCTCGTTCGTGTGTTCGGTGATTTAATGCGAAAAACATTTTTCTCCAACAATGACACTTTTATCACACTAGATATTATTTCGCTATCTAATCTAATTGTTCAACGAACTTGTTGGGCACTTGATAGTAGATTTTATCACACGATTTATGTAATATTTTAATCGATTACTACTTATTAAATCGAAATATTTTTATATTTACATCTGTAAAAATTTTAATTAACAAATTTTAATTTGGATATAAAGATATTTATGCTTAACAAGTTTAAGGATGAGTGCAAAAACCATTTAATATATTAAACAAACATGATGATCTCAGTTTAAATTAAAAATCACTTTGTTTGTTTCATAGATCGTTTATGATTTTCTCTTCAACTAGTTTCGAATCATTATCGAGGAGTAATTACTAAATTAATGAATTATCTGTGAAACAAATTAAGTGATTTTTATTTTAAACCGAGATAGTTCAACAATGTTTCAATTAATTAAATAAATATGATTCCTCTCATTAGATTCTAAATTATATTAAGTAACTACGTGCATGATAAGATTAGTTATATATGTAGTTTTAAAACTAAATAATTAAAAAAGTAGTGAGTAATCTTAAAGCAAACATCATTACATTTGATTATTAAATTTATTGATCCTATTTAAAATTAATTAAAAATATGTTTTTCAACGAATTGATATTTTAACAATAACTTATATTATCCGTTAATTAAAAACACACTTCTATTCCTTTAGGAATCTATTATTCCTTTAGGAATATAACTGTGTTTTTAATTAAGTGATATTTAACCTTCACGTACTCAAGTAACTACATTATATTATCCGTTTCTAATAAAAAAACAGTTGAGTTTTGTTAACCAGTAGATATTTTGTATTTGAAATTTTAAAAAAATCCTATAAACAGTCTCTATAATGCACAAACCAGTTAAAAATCTTCTGAATACATTAATTGTAAATTTGTTTATTTAACTTAATTTTCATTGTTGCTTTACAGGTATTCAAATGATGACTCCTACAATATCGAATCAAAAACACCGACGACCGCTTTAACATTCTTCAGGCAGCTGATGAACTTGAACATGAACAAAACGCCTACGAACCTTTCATCCAGAATAGCGAATTGGGCAGTCAGTATATTTTGTAAGTATTCAGTATTTAATGATTGATATTTTCTTAGGTTTATATTTATGTTTATTTATTGTTTGTACATCTTTCTTGAAAAATACATTTAAAAACAAATAACTTACAAGTTATCAATGGATAAATCAAACAAATAATGCTGAAAAGTAAAGAGTGCGCTTAATGTTTGGTTAAGTGCATATTAACGTTTCATTCTACTCATTAGAATTCATATCCGTGTCATGGAATAGTTGACTACAATTGTAATAAATCAAAAATAGTAAAATATAATACCCTAATTAATTAAATTATATTCTCACATGTTATGCAACAACTAATAGCTATCAGTTAAATCAACTACTTACCGTACTAAAGTACTATCGGGTATTGAATTAAATAATTGATAGCTGCTGTTACATTGCTGAAACCACAATAAACAATTCAATTAAGTACCTACTGGAAGTCTTCTGGTTGATATTACATCATGTAACTGGAAATTTGCAGAGTAGTTGTACTCCTAAAAGAAATTCTAGAAAATATATGAATTAGGTTCTTTTAAAAACATGTATATAATTAATACTAATTACACTAATTCCAAAATTTTAAAGCTATATAGAATATAAGGTATTTATAATTGAAATTGATGGTAGCGACCGTTACTACGGTATAGTTCATTTTAAAAGGGTATATGAAAATAATTTTGACGTTTTTATACCACTATTTATTTATAATTGTTAATTTGCAAATTCTCGTTTAGGTTTATTATCAATTGGCTTATGCTGTGTGATAGTTTTATCTCCCAACATTGACGACACCTACTCAATCACCGGATTCACCATTATTCTAGCAGCCATAGTAATTACTATCACGATCATCTACAGGCAACCTACACCTGATGTGAAATTGGCGTTTATGGTAAGCAAAATTTTTACAAATACTTAACCTCGAAAGTTAAGTGCTTCCTATCTTTAAATTTAAATAAACCAAAGTGTGTGTGAGATATCATCAAAAAATGTTATTCGTTTGAAAGGCCTATCGATGCCATTACGTATAGAATATAACATCATGCAAATAACCACCGCCGGTTGGTTGATTGGCGCGCATCTAAAATCTCTGGCGCATAAACTAGGCTGAATTTGATCGATGACATGAGTTATGGTGGGCCGCTAGGGTTTGTGCTTATTCGCATAGACCTGCGACTTAAGAAAACCCCACAAGAAAAAGTTTAACGGGTCAAATCACACAACCTCAGTGGCCAGTTCACATTAAATCTACGTAAGATGACAATGTCCTCAAATCGCTCGTGCAGAATTTCAAATGAAGCACATAGCGCCGTCCTGTTGAAACCACATGTCGTTTGTGTCCATATCATCCAATTCAGGCGAAAAGAAGTTGGTAATCATCGACCTATAGCGCTGACCGTTGACGGTGATTGTCTGACCAACGTCGTTTTTAAAGATATATGGACCGATGACGCTATCCGAAAAAATCCACACCAAACAGTGACTTTTTCAAGATGAATTGGACGCTTTTGGATCTCATGTGGATTTGTATTGGAGAATTTTGTTTGTTGACGGGTAGAAATTGTTCTCTGAGGTGATTTGGTGAGAAACAAGTAACTCGACTCAAAGTTGGTTTGAATCTGATTTATTGTTTATGCTCCTCGCTTTTTATATATAATTTTTGGAATATTAACCACTAAGTATGATTGAAGTTTGCATATATATGTAGGGCGGGTGGGTGGCCTCTAACCTACTCTCCAATCAATAAAACACGAGCGAGAGTTTTAGCATTTATTTTTAATTAATAGAAAAAGGTGTTGCTTCATGTTTTAAATAATAAATAGCCTAAGTGCGTTATTTTTTTGTACAATTCAATTTGTGTCAAAGGAAATAAAGAAGAGAAATAGCGGCTACATCAAAATAAAAAAAATGAAACGCATTCTATAACGAATAAAACTAACACGAAATTACTGCAGAATTTATTTAATTAAGCGCAATATGATTATAGTTCATTAGTTGAATATTGTGTTGTATGTCATTCAGTAAACTCTTACTTATGTTAAATGAATTGAAGGGTGGAATAGTGGCCACCCAACTACCCTACATATACATTTTAACTTCAATTGAAAAGTGTTATGAATTTTCTAAACGTCATCACTAATATTACTTTAAGCAGTGCCAGATATAAATTGTAAGAATGATTGAAGTATGCAAATGTATGTAGGGTGGATGGGTGGCCTCTAACCGACCCTCCAATCTGTAAAACACGAGCGAGATTTTATTTAAAAAAAATTAAATTAATAGACAAAGAAATTGTTTGGTTTTTCAATTAACAATTTTCCTATTTGCATTATTTTACAGTAAAATTTATTTTGTAATAAACTAAATGAAGGGTAGTAACAACGGCTGAATTAAAAATATATATGTTGAGTGGGTGGGTTTAATTAAACGCATTCGATAATGAATAAAATTAACACGAAATTATTGCAGAATCTGTGAAGAATGAATTAAAGCGCAAGGTAATTATAATTAATTAGTTTGATTTTTATTTAGTAAACCCTTGCTTATATTAAATGAATTTAAGGGTGTAATAGTGTACACCCTCCCACCCTATATATAATTAAACTTCAAATAAAACAGTGTTACAAAATTTACTAAATATCAAGACTAATATTACTATTAAGTATTGCTGAATTACTAATCAGTAAGTATGATTAAAATTTATAAATATATGTAGGATGGGTGGGTGGTCTCTAACCCACCCTCCAATCAGTAAAACACGAGCGAGAGTTTCAGCATTTATTTCTAATTAATAGAAAAACGCGTTGCTTCACGTCTCAAATAATAAATATCCCAATTGCGATATTACAAATACAATTCCGTTTGTGTAAAAGTAAATGAAGAAGAGGAATAGCGGCTACATCAAAATATAAATGTAGGGTGGATAAGTCTCCTTAAACGCATTTTATAATGGGTAAATTTAACAGAAAATTATTGCAGAATTTGTTTAATTAAGCATAATGTAATTACAATTATTTGATTTAATGTTGTCCTGTTGTATTTTTATTTAGTAAACCCTGGTTTATGTTAAATGAAGTGGAGGGTGGGACAGAGACACCCACCTACATATACAATTAAATTTCAATTAAAACAGTGTTTAAAATTTTTCTAAATATCAACACTAATATTAATAAGTATTGCTGAAGTACTAACCAGTAAGTATGATGAAAGTTTATGAATATATGTAGGGTGGGTGGGTGGCCTTTAACTCACCCTCCAATCAGTAAAACACGAGCGAGATTTTTGCATTTTTTTTTAAATTAATAGACAAAGAAATTGTTTGGTTTTTCAATAAAAAATTTCCTTTTGCATTAATTTATAGTAAAATTTAGTTTGTAATAAACTAAACTCATTCATCTAGAAATGGGTCTCATCTTCAGGATTTTTTGATGAAAATTAGGGTCAGTTTCGAACTACTCCATGGCCCATTCAGCGAACACAGGTCGTTGTCTATGGCGTTTACCTTCAACTCCTAGGTCAATTGAATTTTGTACGGGTTTAGGCCATGATGCAAAATTCGCAAAGTTATGGTCTAGCGTTTCTTTTTTTATGTCTCATCCGTTTACTGATGCACCAGTTTAAAATTGCCTTAGAAAATTGGTTCAGGTTAGACTATCAAAACAGAAAATTTGCATTTTGATCCCGTAACCAGGAAAAATGTTATTTTAATCAATCTTTGAATTTCTGTTAATTATCTTAGGTGGTCTCATACATTCCTTACTTCGTTCTTTCGAATATTTCATTTAATTTTTATTACTTGACTCCTCTTCAAAGTTCTAGTATTATCCAACTTCTTTTATTTATATTTTAAAAAATACCTATAACAACAAGGTATAACCAGATCAAACCACTTATAGTCCAATTATTATTACAAGGTAATCATTAACACTCGTAATAATCCGTTATTTTGTTTTTTCTACTTGTTCGATAACATCCACAAATTTCGAATTTATGTTAGATTATAATTATCTAAATCCAAATGTATACCAGCTTTAATTTGAACAACTTTAATTACAATAATATTAATGCAGTTGGTTAAGTTTATTAATTTTTAACTATTAAACTAAATGTTTAAAGATAGTATCCACACTTGGCATTTGAACAATTACAATTTCTTAAATATTACAAAATATTTTTTCCTTAAATGCGAAATAGTTTAATACTTTAAATAGTTAATTATAGGATTGCAAGTAGTAAATAATATAATGTAAAATTAAAGAGTTATTACGGGATTTAAGAAAATGTACTTTAAAATTTTCTTAAAGGTATTATTTCAATTTTATTGATGAACTTGGATGTATTAAGTACAGCACTCCAACGTTTGTTGAACTGGCAAATAATAATAAAAGTAAAAACATATTTTTGTTATTTATTATTTTATTCTATAATGTTATCACACCAATCAATAATTTTTTTAAACACCACGCCTGGCCTCGTAAAATACGTACACTCGTATATTACTAATATAATTGGTTTCATTTAACTTAATTAATTTCCTGTTTATAAAAACAATTACAAGCAAGATAATATTAAGATTATTTAATACTTCACGCATTATCTTTAAGTTGATTTGTGACCTTTTTAACGCGTAGCGATTTTCTTTTGTCACGCAAAAAAGAGAATATTTGCTTAGAAAATGTATGTATGGACTTTACTTTCATCAGTAGTATATCGCACTTGTCCTTCTAACTATGACGTGTTTTAAACTTATTTTTCAAATAGTATACTATATAATAAAATCTATTAAAGTCCCTTACGTCGTTGTAGAAAATTAACTAATAAGTAAGAAAACATATCGTGATTTTACAACAATGAGTCTTACTAAGACTACAAGTCAAATCACTTATTGAAACAACTTCTAATTTTCATGTTGAACTTTAATCATTACAAAATATACGATGAAATGCAAAAACATTAAGGAACCGAATACAATTTCAATATTTTTCTTTTGTAAACATTCATTCACCTGAAGAAGCAATACATTTGCGAAACAACTGTAGTGAAAATAAACATACATTTTGAAAATCTTAGTTATTTACAACTTTAATATACTAAAAAAAAGTTCTTAAGTTTTGTAAACTGATAATAATCTGAAGGACTAAACGGTGGATGTTTGAAACTTCGTCTGTAATTATTGACGACCGTTCCGAGCGTTCTTCATACACAGACATCTGAAATACAATTGAGCATGTTAGCACACATCCGACGACCACTGTGTTCGCCAGCGCTCCGCACGGTGTAAACCTTAGTAACCCTTGTAAAATAATAATAATAATTTTCAGGTTCCCTTCGTACCTCTACTACCGTGCTTGAGCGTGATAATAAACCTCTACCTGATGTTCCAATTGGACCTGCACACTTGGATCCGATTCGGGGTTTGGTTGCTAGTAGGTAAGCGTTCAAAACACAAAAAAAGTACAATCACCCGCAATCAGATAACCACTGATTACTAATCTAATTGAAATTTCGCTTTTGACCTTAGGATTCATCATATACTTTTTCTACGGCATCCGCAACAGCTCGGCCAAACAGCCAAAGAAGAGCGACTCCAGGCCGAGCCTGGCGGCGACGGCGTCCGTCCATTCCGAAATCAGGACCAACGAGAAGCCGGACACCGACAACAAAAAGAAGAAGGAGATTACGAAATTTTAATTCCTCGCAAAACAAAATCGTTGGCATCATCACGGGTCTTCCAATTAATATTAATCATTTAGATTTAGCGATTGTACAAAACATGTTTTATTGTTTATTTCGAGATTTATTTAATTTAAATAAAAGCTTTTTTTAATGAAAGAAGCACCGTTCGATGTGATAGTTATGTGGGTTACGTTAGCATCTGATGGGCGATTAACAATATCGATAATTAAGATAAGGTAACTTATCTTTATATGTGCAATTGCCTTTATTGAAGTATTTAAACAATTTTTCGACCTTATCCACTAGCGTTTACTAGACACAACAGGTATTCGGTGAGGTGCTTCGTAGGTGTTCGCATCGCCGAGTTGGATCACATTTTGGGCTTTTATATTACCACTTGTTTGAATAACGTAAGTAATTGCTATTTTATAAAGCGTTTTTTTTTAAAACATCCAAATCATAAATCACTTGTGTTTGTTTAGAGCAAACTTTTGATAATGTGTTGTTTTCAGTTTTAAATATTAGAACGACTATGAATACGTTTATTTCATGATATTAGCATCTTGAATTTTTATTTTAGGACAAAATATTCCATGTGCGAAATGGCTTATATAGTGGTGAAACAAAATATAAAGTTTAATTTCTTGTTCTTTAAATTTTTCACACTTTTTATGGCTCAGTTGTTTTGGGGTTAAAATTAGGATGCTTTTATATAAAAATTAATTCAATTTATTTAAATACAATCTACTATTTAGTAATAATAATAACATACTATATAAAAATTAATTAAAATCAATAATCAAATATATATAAAAATTAATTAAACTCAGCTGTTTAATCCACATGAAAATATACCGTATTTTATTTAATTTCAATGCACAATAAATTTATTTACTATTTAGTTCTAATACTAACACACTTTAATATATTTCGTATTTTATGATTTACAATTAGTTACAGTTTATTTACTGGAAACAATAAATACACATAACTTATGTAATAATATGGTCTGGATATTTTCCTCGTTTAATTGTTAAATATGACCTCGAGTTGCTTTCGTACAATAAGCATTCCAAAAAACACTAGATTGTTGAAGCTTTTACATTGTTTAATAATTGGAGGGATTCCAAAGATGCAAAATTAAAGATTATGTATTTTAAGTACGTATAAAAAATCATCTAATTTTTGAACTTTTCACAAACATCTAAATTAAAACTATAATCTATATAAAAAATAATATTATTTTTATAATACTGCACCTGTAAATCAATATTTAATTTACATACAATCTATATGTTTCTTACGATTTCTATATACAATTCATATATTATATAACGATGGTTACAATCATTACTTGTTTTCTGGTTTCCACGCGAAAGCTAGTATTTAAATTATGTTTGCTATGCAAATAATTGAATCTTAAATAGTCTATTATTAATGTTAGAACATGATTAAAATAAGAAAATGTAGCTAATGAAATGCATTCCAATAGCTTGCTGATTATATTACACATGATTCGAGAGAATGTTTTTTGCAAATAAAAACAATACCTTTTTATTAGGCGAAGAGTAACACTTGTTTTATTCCATGCTTTTATTTTTGGTTGCCTAACACGTTAACTCATTATTGTAAAAACTTTTAACTTTTGGTTCTTTTGTTTTTAAATTTTAATCATTACTTTGTTTCTTGTGAAAAGTTCAATAAAACAATCAAACAAATTCTAGGTGTTGCAATTTTTATTGAAATCAGTCATAATGAGGTATTTATAAATTCAGCAAAAATCACCAAAGGCTTCTTAATTTATTTACCCGAAAGACTTTGGAAAAACCTGTATATACTGCGTGAAACAGACTACACTTCTCAACAACGCCAATAAATACAATATAATAAACAAGAAGGTTGTATACAGTAAATATTCCATCATAAAATCCGTGTCGTTGTTGGTTCAGTGAAATCAGTGAAACAAACCACGTGTTTATCAATTCTTTACCTATTACTTCATAATATTTCACCAACAGATAAGTGAGAAAATTATTCAAATAATATTAAATCCACGTTTTTCTTTAAAATGAACCTCGTACATGTAAATATGTATTACAATTAGCATCAGAAAAGTTGACTGTATAATTCGATGTTACTACCACATTTAAATATGTGTATGCTAAATGAGACTAGCTTTCCATTAAAGAAATATTCACACACTTTTGTAGATGATCATCAAAAAATACGTTTAATGCTGTACATAGAAAAACTTCAATAGCTTTACAAAAATAATTAACATAGGTTTTGAACTGAGAGAATCTGGTAAAGCATTCATTTCATCGAAGTGGTGGAAATACCAATTTATTCAGAAGTAATCAAAAAGCCATTATGTAGCAAATAAATTAACCCAACTCTCATCAAAATTAAATTGACTCATTTACGTAATTCCAAATTGAATGAAATGAACTTCTTAATATTATGATTTTCTTGTATACATATATACATATACATACTATAATCTCACAACCTTGCATTAAACGATTTGAACTTAAGAGTTGGACCATTTATTCAATTTGGAATTTTCCTCGAAATTATTTACTGTTTAAATGACAATGACTATAATCTTACTAATTAGATACAATAACGGATAATTAAAAAGAAAAATAACTAATGCAGTTCTTTCGTCACTTGAATAACCTTTATTTAAAATGGTCATGTTTACAATTTTTTAAATCTGTTTTTACATGGAAATTGTCATCCAAAAATTCCCAGTCATGTTATAAAAACTCCTTGCTATAAACTTATTTATTACATGTTTAATCAAATAAATCCTTTACTTAAATTATTTAAGTTATCTGTTTCTAAACCCTGCAATAAATTTTATAACGACGTTTTAAGATAAACTTACTGTTTGCAACTAGATAGTATTTATATATGTCAAGGCTTTACGAGAGAATAATTAATTTATTAAACACTACTACTTTTTTTAGGATTTCAATTAGAAACATTGAAATCATTTTTATTAATCCGCATTAAACTACGATCATCCGTTAATTGCGATCAATTCAACAAGTGTTTTGCTCTTGCAACGATCTATAATCACAACGTGGTGTTGTTAAATAATGTGGCGCGCATAAATTGGTCCTCGATTAATATTAATTGCATTTATAGACGTACGAATTGTTCGAAGTTCGAATTGCCAGACGGGCTGTATTGATCAGTCAGAGCTCGTTCGGGTTTATCATACATAGTGTGTAGAATCATTTGTGGAAGCATGTATGAAAAAGTGTTAAATGGTAAGAAAATGTGTGAACAATTGAATTTTTTTTTATTCTATGAAACTGTTTTGTAACTTAATTAGGTAAGGTTAATTATTGTACCTGAGTCATGTATACAAAAGCAAATCATTCTAGGCTTATGCTAGAGTTATAATTTTCAAGAAGTTTCATTTTGTACAAATCTGCACAAAATTTGTACAATTATTTATTTATTAATTTTCAGTACCGAAATAGTCTTTACAAAACGTTAAACAGTGTCTTGTATAGTTTGATTAACTATTAGTTAAATGTATTAATTGATTAAGTGAAGAATATTCCATTTAATTAATTTATACACTTAATTCAGAAAATATCTGTTTGGGTACTTTTGATTTTGTGCTGTGTATTCAAGAAAAGAAAACGAAAGTCTATTATATTCACCTCTAATAGAAATACGGTTTTTAATGCTACCTAAAAATTAAATTATTTTGAGTGTACTGAATATCTCTTTGGTTAATTTTGATTTTATGCTGTGTATTCAAAAAACGAAAGCAAAATGTCTATTATATTCATTTCTAATAGAATTTAGGTTTTGTATGATGTCTAAATATTAAATTATTCTGAGCAGTTAGCAGTTCAAATCAGAAATATTTTAATAAAAGACTTTCAATTAAAATTACCTTGGTTTGTTTCATTCAGTGATTCACTAAGTAAATTTTAATCATAAACCTTTTATTAAAATAATGTTTCACTAAGTGATAATAAATTAATATATTATTGGTTTTATTTTCTGTACAGTTCTCAACGAGGAGTTTGGTGACATAATGTACCTCAAACCTATGTCATGGACGGAGTTCACATATGCGCTCAAGCGAAAGAAAATCATCAGCACCACCGAAGACACAAAATTGGCACGCGTCTTGACCACGTTGGATTTGACAGCTTTGGGCATTGGTAGTACACTGGGTGTCGGTGTCTACGTACTAGCCGGTGAAGTCTCCAAATCATACGCTGGCCCAGCTGTGATCATATCATTTCTCATTGCAGCCATCGCATCTGTTTTTGCAGGTAATGAAAATCCAACTAATCTACTAATATTTATGATTATAGAATTTCTTCAATTTCACTTAATGAATGAATCAAAACGCGACCTTTGAGAAGTTATTGATTTAAATTCCATATTGAATGTTATCTTGTTGCTAATATCATTACATTCAAAAATAATTGTTATCAGTATTGTAAACAAAAACTGAATATACACGTTAGATATTACATAATTAGATGACGTTTTTTTTAATACCGACAAGTTTTTTCTAGGTTTGTGTTATGCAGAATTTGGTGCTAGAGTGCCTAAAGCAGGATCTGCCTATGTGTACAGTTATGTGAGTGTTGGGGAATTTATAGCTTTCATCATAGGATGGAATCTTATATTAGAATATGTTATAGGTAAGTTAAAATTTTAGGCTAAAAAGTTACATGAACATAATGATAAAAAAAACTGTTGTTTTATTTATTAAAGAAATTTTGATGTATTTAATTATTTATTTACATTCAGGTTCTGCGAGTGTGGTGAAAGGACTTTTCGAATACTTAGACGCCCTGTTGGATCACGTCATGTCAAACTTCTTCAGGGAAACAATGCCGATAAACGTGGAGCACATCGCGAAATTCCCAGACCTTTTTTCTTTAGGGGTCACCATACTCTTCGCCATAGCGTTGGCTTTCGGAGCGAAGGAATCGTCACTAGTCAATAACATCTTCACCGTCGTCAATCTGACCGTGGTGATCTTCGTCGTTATCAGCGGTTTATGGAAAGGTAACTGGTTTCTATAACTCTGTTCCGTCGGAATTTTAATTTTTCACCCATATTTCAGTTAATCCCGATAACTGGAGCATTTCAGAAGAGCAGGTGGTTCACGAAACCGGCACAACTAAATTTGGTACCGGTGGATTCGCGCCTTATGGTGTAAGAGGGATTATCAAAGGAGCTGCTACTTGCTTTTATGGCTTTATTGGATTTGATTGTATTGCCACAGCAGGTATATAAATATCATTTAATAATTTCCTTAAATAAAATATTTGAAACCTTTAGAATTTTTAATGCAATAATTAAAGCTTTCAAAATCTACTTTGCATATTTCACTTTATTTAATTGAAGCACAGTCAACGTTATGTATTTCTTAAAACGAAATCATAGTTTAATAATGTGGATTTTTCACCTCATTTGTAACAGTTTAAAAAAAGTTGGGCTATTTTGTTATTTTGTAACCCTTGCCAAAAAAAAAGGTTCGAAAAAGTTTCTACTCATTGGGAACGTGTAATCAAAACATCATCCAGATTTTTAAAATACAAACAAAACTAATTTTCTTATAATATAATTATTATTTACACCGTAACTCTATAAATTAGGATTTTTCAGATTTTCAATACCGATAAGAAACAAAAAATGTCAGTGTTTCAATTACGAATTGCTAATACATTTGAATATAACATAAGATGTTTATAATGGGAAAAACCTCCATAAATATTAAGATTGATAGGCAGAAACACCTCTGGTTGATAGCCTTTTGACGAACTAACTCACTCACATCATCCATTATTCATTATTTAAATGAAATATGTATAAAGTTTCTCAATAAAAATGTGTATTAATATTATTACGATTGATAATTTTATTTTGATTGGGTTGTGAAAATATTCGTTACGTACTCTTCGTTTCAGGTGAAGAAGCAAAAACTCCCCAGCGTTCAATTCCCATTGCAATTGTGGTGTCTTTATTTATAGTCTTCTTGGCGTACTTCAGCATTTCAACAGTATTAACAATGATGCTTCCTTACTACGAACAGGTAAATACATATATTAATGATATAATTTTACTATTTTCGAAAATCAATATTTTTATACCATGAATTAAATTCTCAATGAAACATGTTTATGTTAATTAGAAGGTTAATTAAACACTTGTTTTTTTTCAATATTTTCTGTTTGGTTTTTTTAATAGTAAAACAAAAAAGTGTTTAATTAACCTTTTAATCAATCTTTTTGTTAAGAAACTTTTGTGTTTCCTTGAAAAAAATGAGGAAAACAATATCTATTTGTTGAAATGTTAAGAATTTAATAACTTGGCCCTAATTTAGAAAAAAAAATACTAATAAGGAGATAAAAATTGAACTGAAAATTGTTGTTTTTATCAATTTTTTTTTATCTTCAACCTTCGTTTAAAAAAAAAGTAAATTTTTCGGTGTAGAGAATAAACTGAATAAACAAAAAACCTAGTTTCGATGAACTATATTTTATCAAAAGTTGAGCTTTTCGATAAACTAGAGAGGTTTTTTACGATTATTAAGATCATGTGTGCAGATAAAATAATAATAGTTAATACTTGATTTGTAAAAGAATAAATTAAAGTAACAGAAAATACATATTTTTGTATATTTATTGCTTCATAATACATAATTATATTTTTAGATTTGTTTTCTTTGTTATATTAATGTATAGCAATCGGTGATTTAATTTTCAGGATGAAAAGGCCCCTTTCCCTCATGTCTACGACGAGTTGGGATGGACATTCGCAAAGTACATTGTCACTGCCGGTGCCCTCTGCGGTCTCTTCTCAAGGTAAGCATTTGATATTTAACTGTAATAAAAAACCTTCTCCTAAGGTAGCTTAATTCTTTGGAAAGAATTAGTCAAATGATTTAAAACACCATCTAGTACTAACTGAGAATAAAAATCCAATTTGAAAAAAAAAGTAGTTTGATAGTTTATTGTTTAAGAATTAAAAGAAATGATTTTTAAATAAAAGATAATTCTAGGATATACGTTTAAATAAGTACTTACTGTCGAGGAAATATTAAATTTAAATAATAAATCGGTTGAGGATTTGGCTTAAGACCAACTTCTTCCAATCGTGGGAAGGTTGATATAAGAGCTTGAGGTTCAAGGAATTTCCTGTGATATTCCCTAATGGCTGCTTACAAAGTTACAGTGTTTTCTTGAAAGTCAACAGATGTTTCGCCTGGGAAGTGCGAATTTAACAGCACAATGAGACGTTTCTTAAACCCTTCTGCATAACTCCCATCATTTTTTTTAATTATTAGCCCGATGCTGTTGGAGTGGTCTTTGGGCAGGACGTTGTGGAGCCTGGCTTTTGGAGTTGTATCGGTAACACAGAACGTTCTTCATGTTTTTTCTTTTGGATTTTCTCAGCTCCTTATTATATTCCGACAGTGCTTATCTATAGATATCCCAGTTGCCTGTCTTGTTTGCACTATTGAATGTTTTCCTGGCTTGCATTTTGAGACGACCTAAATTCTTCTTTCACTAGAGCACGTCTCTGGAGGAAGATCTCCTCTTTTGCGACCAAATGGATTCATACGCCTTTATAAGACATTTTAACTGAAATATATTTTTTTTATTTATGTGTTGAAAGAATTCAAACCGTTTAAAAAAATATTATTATTATTAAAATCCGTTTTACAGAAAAAAATATGTATTATTATTACAATTAGCATGCTTGTGAAACAATGCAAGATTTATCAACACAACTGATAAATTTGCAAATAATTTTCAATAACACCAAGGTTTATATACAAAATATTCATAACTGATTAAATTTAAAATTGTACATGCATTAGTAATATTTTTATATTAATAAACTATGCTTTATTACTTTCAAAATAAATATTCGAAACTAAAATAAAAACTACAATACACTATGTTTTAATATACAAGATAATATACAAATCGGATGAAACTCTAACTTTCTTGTAACTACAATAAATATTTCGTGTTTTAGTCAGATTTTTTTCTATTAACATTATATCTTTTTTTCTGAATTGATCAAATCTGTATTATTATTTAAATCCCGCTCTAAATTCAATAAACGTGGTTTAATTTAATTATAAAATAAAAGATCCAATAATGAATTATTACATAAAATGTGAGTAACCGATACATAAATTACTCAAAGTCAGAGCCAACAAGTAATTCGCAATTATTTTTGAATAGATAAGCATTCATTTCCTTGAAACAATAAAATATTTATTGTGAACCACGTCATTGCAGTGTATATAAACCGTTGGTACAATCTTTGGAGTTCATTAGAACCCAAGATGTATACTGCACTACACATAGCTTATTTAATATTCTTTATTGGAACAGTTTCTGCTGCTTGTAAGTAAAAAGTTTACATAATGCTTGAGTCACTAATAATAAGTACATTTACATATTTATATATCTACGTACACAATATGCAAAATTTTCAGACAAGAAAAATTGCAGAGGTCCAAATGAAGTTCTAGTACAAGTACAATGCATTCGAGCACCATGTCCTGCACTATGCTTCTGTAGAGATGGTTATGAACGTAATGCAAGGGGCAGATGTGTAGAGATTAAAACCCCCGTAGACTATTGCACAGGTCCTTATGAAACACTAATTCATGTCGTATGTGTTAAAGCGCCGTGTCCACCATTATGCACCTGCATAGATGGCTATGAGCGCAATGCAAAAGGAATATGCGAGATTCGAAAACCCGATTATTGTAATGGTCAAAATGAAATACTGGTCAAGGTCGATTGTATCCAATCTCCATGTCCACCATTGTGCGAATGCATAGATGGTTATACGCGTAATACCAATGGAATCTGCGAAATAGAAGATGTAACTTGCTGATTAAATAACTAAGCCTTTCTACGTATAATCAAAATTTTTGAATGTTGTTATGTATGTATTTTTGATCTAAATATAAAAGCACAGTAAATAAATAAATACGACACAAGCTGAAAAATTTTTGGCCTGACATGTAGATAGTGCCGCAAACTAAAAATCCTTATACTTCCTATAGAACCCGCCTTAACTTACATGCTGCCAAAATTTCATAGCATTTCTTTTACCCGAGTACAAGTTATAGCTTTCGTAAGTGACGCTACCCCTGCATTTATTTTTACAATGGAAATAGTGAATTAAACATTGCTTTCTGATGGAAAAAACACTGTTGAAACAAATGTTACGGCACAACTATCCCACCAAATTCAACCATCAAATATTGGTTTGTTGAGTTTCGTCGTAATAGTGCAAACACAAACGTTCAAAAAGCTCTAAAACACAAAAAAAACGGGCAGAAAATCAGTTAATTTGTGCTGAATGACCGCAAAATAAAATTGAGTGAGTTAGATAATATCATAGGCATCTCAAAGGAACGCATTGGTAATATCATCCATAAATGTTAACTCATGAAAACACTATGTACACATTAGATGCCGCATCTTTTTTGAAAATTGACCAAAAAGGCAACCATGAACGACTTTCAAAGCAAAATCTATCCTTGAGAAAATCCTATAAAATCTAAAACGTTCACAATTTAAAAGAAAAATACAGTTCGCATAAAATACAGCTAGGAAATTTCCTAAAGAGATGGATGAAAAGTTCCAATTCAATTAAACAAATGTGGGAATATTTTATAAATCTGGATGTAAAATTGCTTTTTTTGTTGAAACCACAAATTGTCTTAATTTAGAACTGAAATTTCTGTTGATAATCTGAATATTTTCTTGCATACTCCTAATATACTTTAAAAATTATAAAAAATTATTTAGTTTACCTACCTTATGAAACCAACATTTTAACTGGTATATATTTGACCTAATGTGCCGTTCAGTTTAACCAATGTACTCCTGACCTATCTTAACAAATTATACATTAATCCAGCGTACCCTTGACCTACCTCAATTACCTTACACGATGTAGGTCAAGAGTACGCAAAGCGCAGTTATTTTATTAGGTCTTGGATACAATATGTCAAGTAATAATTTGTTAAAATCCTCTATATTTTTCTTGTCTTTTGTTTATCTTCTACGCCTCTGAGCATCTTTTAAATAAATGTATCTGTATTTTTTTATATATCCTTTATATGTCCTCTGTATCCTATATGTAACATCTTTGTATATTCGGTACGTCCTTTCTTTGCATGCCCTTTATGTCCTCGGTATATCTTTAGTGACATCTATGCATCTTTTATATCCTTCCAAGGTTATCTATGTCCTTAGTTTGTTTTCTATGTGTTTTCTGTGAATTTTACATCCTCGAATATTCTCTGTATATCTCCTGTAATACTTTGTGTATGTCTCAATGTTTTCTGCATAACCTTTTTGTGGTAAATAAGATTGGATGGCCTTTAATAACCTTGAAATATCATAAGATGATCTTGAATATTCGATTGGTAATTTTATATCATAATGTGTATTCTGTTTTCTATGCCCTTTGATTTCCTCTGTTTTATTAGTGTTGCAGTTACATTTATAGAGAAAAGGTCCCCAATATGTCATCTATAACATCTATGTTATGTGTTCCATGTGTCCTCTGTGCCCTTTATATATCCTTTAAATGTTTTTTTGCCTCTTTGATTTATCTCTTGTTTCTCTATATATTCTCTTTTGTATTTAAACACACATGTGAACATATAAAGATTTACACTATTTCTTCAAAAAAAATCTAGTTAGTTTTTCAGTCTTCTAGGTGCCATGTTTCCACTGCCAAGAATCATCTACGCCATGGCTTCCGACGGCCTCCTGTTTAAATTCATGGGAAAGATTCATCCAAAATTTCAGACGCCGTTTTTGGGGACACTATTTGCTGGACTATTCACAGGTACTTATATTCAAAGTGAATTTGAATTACTTAAAGATTACTTCAATTTAATTTAGCTTTAATGAAAATCACACTGTAAATCCAATCAGAAGGTAAAATTAAAGAGTAAGCAACTGAAATATAAATTCATGGATGTTTCAGGTGCGTTGGCCTGCATTTTTGATCTCACACAACTGTTCTCCATGATGTCGATAGGAACACTACTAGCCTATTCTATGGTAGCTGCATGTGTACTTATTCTAAGGTAAATGAAGTTCATTAGGTATTTAGATGTTATTAGTATTTCTGTAGTTGATACTGATATTCAGAAATGAAATAGAAATAAACATCATATTTCATAATGATTTTAAATTAGTTTGCAATAACTTAAATATAATTAATTTGTTTATATTTGTAGATTTGATGAAGGATCAACGAACAAAAAAGATGATGATAATCTATCTATGACATTTGGGGGTATAATGCGCCAACTTTTTAATACCAAGTTAAGGAATCCAACAAATCTCACATCAAAACTAGTTACAATAAACGTAGCATTATATTGTAAGTTTATATAAAAATTTATTTAAGAAAATGTAATATCGGTGATTACTGGAAACCATTTATCGTTCCAGGTTGCGTTTGTTTTTGTTTAGCTGGTATTGTAAGCCAGTGCGAAGATGAATTAACGAGTGGCGATCCACTAACAGTATCAGGAGTAGTCATCTTCCTAGTACTCGCCATAACTATCCTGATATCGATTAATTGTCAACCAAGGTCATCAGTAAAGTTGTCATTTGTGGTAAGATATTTTTAAACTTAAAAAAAAGATCAATTAAAATCAATAAGGCAGATAATACTCTATACATATATTTTTATTTCAAACACTGTAATTCCCATTTTTTTGCAATAATATAAACATATCGATAACTTTATTTACTACTTGTGGATTCTACAAATATAGTTTCATCATATATTATAAGTAAATGCTCCCACAATTAAATATATAAACATATGTTAGTTGATTTCATATGGTCAATCAATACTATACCTAAATATAAATAATACCTTATATTTCAGGTACCATTAGTTCCATGGGTTCCAGGCCTAAGTATTCTGATAAACATTTACTTGATGACAATGTTAGACGGTATGACTTGGGTCAGATTCGTAGTGTGGATACTCTTAGGTGAACCCATTTGGGTTAAAAAGTATGAAAATATAATGCAAGATTGATTTTAGGTTTGGTTACATATTTTGGATACGGAATGTGGATGAGTAACGAGATTTACGAGACACGAAGCAACACCCCTGACAAAAACGACAACGTGGACAAGCAATCGGACAAATACTAGATTTTTTTCTATTTATGATTTATTTTAAGATATTGTTTTCTATGAATACTCTTTTATAAATATTTTAAATTACAACCGATTTTTATTTCAATCCATATTTTTTTAATGTATATATTAAAACCGGAAATCAATCTTTATGAACAGCTTATAATTCCTACAGTTAATAGCGTTTTAAGTGCTTTGTACTGAAATATACATATTTTTAGCAAAAATGTATGAATACAAATTGCGATGAATACGAAAAAATAATGATACAACCACAATTAATCATTGAAAAAAAAAATAACATCTAAAAACAACCATATTGTTCTACACTCGACGTAATTCCAGCGGAACAAGAAAAAACCCATCCGCCTATGATAAGTCATAATTATCTCCAAATAAACAAGTGGACGTATCCTTGAATAACTTTAGGTTTAAATAAATACATCACGTAAACATCAATAGTATATAAACTGGTTCTTTTACGTAAGCAATATTCACTGCAAAAGAAACCATGCACAGAAGGGTGCCCATAATTGCATTAATACTCATTGTTGGGTTACTAGCATCCACTTGTAAGTACTATATTTATTTAGAGATATTTTTTACTTTCTCTACATAGGGAAAGTATTATTTTATTTAGGCTGGCTCAATTTACTCAAATGTAGTAACGGCCGCAACGATCTTATGGTAATGAACAAATTTGTTAGTTATTACATATATAAAAATAATATTTTGATATATAATCGACCTACTTTATTGAGTTTTTATTTGGGATATTAAAATAAGTAATTTTAATTTCTGAAGAATTATATATAATCTTAATTAATCATTTTCAGCTTCAGCTCGTGAATGTAATGGTAAACATGAAAGTCAAGTTCAAGTGCAATGCTTTGCAGCCCCATGTCCAAAAAGGTGTGTTTGCAAGGAAGGCTATGAACGTAATACCGATGGAATATGCGTAAAAGGGTAAATTCATTGATAATACCATCACAATAAATATTGCAAATAAAATATGTTTGGTTTGATTCATTACGGTACCTACCAATCCCGCTTTATTTTTATGTTGAAATTTGTAATGTATACAATTCGACAATTGATTGCAAAAAAAAAATGATAAAAATAATAAAGAACTTTTCAAAATTTTATTTCGTACATTTCAAAAATAAAAACAATATAAACTCACTTATAGCAGTATCAACGGAATTATCGGCATTAAAAAAATGTATTAATAATAAAAATCATTGTCCAAAAATACATATATTTGGATAAAGATCACATACATTTGGTATACACAATAAATACGCATTTTCTAAAATAAATAAATTATTTATATAAAAACAAATCAGGCGTATCAACGTCAATCTAATCTCTCATAATCTCTATAAGTTCTATAACTGTTTGGAAGACCATAAAATCCGTATATGGAAAAACCTGAAAGTACGTACACAATCTTAAGCCTAGAATGGATGACGATAATCACTACAACGCCCATCGTTTTAAACATTAACTACTAAGTTGATTGAATAAACGTAATTAATTACTACGGCATTTATGTCGACGAGATGAATTTTTATCTTAGAAATATATTAAGATAAGGGATACGGTAAGGGTGTGTAATATACCCTGTATAATTTGTATGATTTATATCTAGCATAAAAATTGCTTTAATGGGTTAAGAAGAACAGCGATAAAATAAACGATTTATACAATAATGCAATTGTTAAAAAGATGATTCATTCAAACATTATTAGTTGTATTAAAATATAATGTAAGTAAACAAATAAAAATAAATCTAACATTCATCCCTTACAACTAAAAATATTATTTTAATAATATGGCATTTATATTTCAGTTAATTTACTAATATTAAAATAATCACAGATAATACAGAAATGTTATTACGTTTATATTCCCACGATCATTCATGACCGTTTTCAATCCATCCCTTAATAAAGTAAATTCTTTTATACTTTAAATGAAACGAAACGACTCGTTAATAAATACCCTGATGTTTCGAATGGGCGTCACAGCAATTATCTATTCAAATCTTATTAACAAAGGCTGAGTATATCATCTCTTAAACCAAATAAGCCCAACTATGCATAAGCTACATAAGCACCTACTTAACTTATAATTATGACACGTGAGAATTGTACACCCAGTTTGTTCGCCATATTGAATAATTAAACTGTTAAATCAAATTTAAATTGTATGCAGTATTCTAGTCTTTAATTAAACTATGCTGACACAGTAGAAATATTAATTTAAAAATGTCTATTTTGATTTTTAAATTAATGTAAAATTAAACCCTCGTCACTATTACCAAAATTAATGTAACCATCAAAGTGCAATTAGTTGTTAATATTTGATTCAAAGCAACAATTACAACTATCAAATGACGACACGTGAGAATTATAAATTCAGTTATTTCTTTCAAACCTTAAACTAGCTATCTACAGCGGAACCCGATTCGGATTCAAGCGCTCGCAACTTGATCAAGTTTAAAGATTTCAGCATTCGCTCTTTATGCACTTGCTGATCTTTATTACGCGGAAATGTTCTAGCACCGTCATTCGAAGGGTTATCTTTTTTTATGAACGCCGGTTGGCTGTTTGCTGTCCTTGACTTAAACAGGTTGTTCAGTTTATTCTTAATTGCATCAACACCCAACTCCTCGACGTCCACATCTTCCACGGAATTCTTTCCAGATGTCTCAATGGCATCAAGTGATAAGCTCGATTTATTAACAACAGGCTCTACTATACTAGCTTTAAAAGCCGTTTCGTCTAAAGATTTATAGGTATTTAGTTTTCTCTGTGGACTGCCGAATATCGAATTTAATTTCGATGTGAACTTCTTATGCTCGTCCGAACCTATTTTAATGGCTTCCACAGATGTATCACTGTCGGAATCGCTGTAATCAATGAGGGGACTGACTGGAGGATGGTCTTTACTTATGCTTGCCTTACGAATAACGAATCTGGGTATTTTTAATGGACTAAAGCTCTCAAAATCCGCCATAGGAGGAGGAGGAGGAGGCGGTGGAGGAGGTGAAATATCTCTCTCTAACCTATCTTCTTCACTTTTTATAACATCTTCAAGTTCTTGAACAGCTGCGTTTATAGCTTCGGGTAAGTTATCTATATGTATAACATTATTTTCTTCTTGTACAACTTCATTAACAGCCTCTGGTATATTTGACTGTTTTAATTTTTCTTCTTCAATTTTTACAATATCTTTAATATCATCGACTACACTCAGCATCTCTTTCTCTAATGCAGAATCTTGCATATTAGCTTCAGATGAATTCACATTAATCACTATTTGTTCAAGTGGTTCCAAAACATTACTTTTCTCTTTAGATTCATTTTCATTAAGTACAGTTATTGAATCTTTAAAATTAGAGTCTTTTGATGTTATTAATGTATGCTCATTGTTATGATGAGTAGTGTTTTTAAAATTATTATCCTCAACAATTACAGATTGATTTATATTGTTCAAATTCGATTGATCAACTGTATTTAATCTCACTTCCTCTAACTCGATCACGTTATCGAGATCTTTAACGGCAGCTATCTGTTCCTCATCCTCCTCAACAATCGGACTGTCCTCACGATGTACAAGAGCTATTACATTCTCTTGCAGCACTGTACATGAATTGTTGGAGATAGTATCGACAGACATTTTTCTATCAAAATTAACTTTACCAACATTACCATTACACTCCTCCACCTTATTAACAGCATCGGTATCATTTCCTTCGTCATAAAACGCACTGTCCGAGTTGGTGTCGATTTTCTCATCGTCAACATAACCCGCGTTTATGTAAGTGTTTCCATTGGAAACACGTTTTTGATGTTTAATTTTAGAAGCGGGTGCATCTTTGCTAGTGCATTGTGCAGAGAAGAGGTAAATAGGTAAGCCTGGGAAAATTCATGCGATCATGCAGTTATTTACAAGACATGCTTTTGTTAATGGTACCTACCGATGGCCATCCATACGCCGAAACGTATCCAGGTCGCGACATCAAGCGACATCATAAGGTATATGTTAACTACTATACTAAGTGCCGGAACTAATGGAACTAACGGTACCTAAGATTTAAAATTTATTAGATGTTAATACTTGATGATGATAGTGACTTACTTTGAAATGGAGAGACTTTTTGGAACTAGGCTGTGTGCTTATCGACATTAAAGTAATAATCATTAAAAATCCGATTATTGAAGGAATTACTATTGCATATGGTTCACCTTGAGAGAAGTCGTGGATTAAATATATTGCACAGAATCCAAGCAGCAGACACAATAAGCCTACAATAAAACAAACAATTTTTAAATATCAAAATTTGTGTCAATTAGGTAATATAAATAAATATAATACACCTAAAATCAATTCAACTTCAGATTGTAGTAAAAAAATATAAAAAATAATAAACAATCTAATGTTTACAATTAAAAATTGATGAATAACAAAAAACCAACCAGATAATTTTTCCATAAATTGCCTCAAAATGACTAAATGAAATCCATCAATAAGAAAAAGATACACAAAATATAACTTTCTTGTAGTTATCAGAACCCAGCAAGTCATCTAGATCGAAGGATATATAAACAATATTGAAAAAAATATTTATTTGAAAAACAGAATACAAATAAAACTTGATAGTAATAAATCAGTAACAGTAACTAGTGGATCTATGAAAAAAAAATTAACAATAATGATGTTTTCATTAATGTGTAATTATTCAAATCGAAAAAAAAAATACTTACAATAAAAGCAAACTTCCAATGTGACAAGAGTTTCAGATAATTTTGTTGGTTGATCCAGTTTCCTAATATTAAAAATTTGTTTAATAAGACCAGTACAAGAACAGTCATTTGGCACTATTTCATTTATATCATCCATTGAGGCAGTGTTACCTTCCCGAGAGACATCTTCATTAACTGAATATCTGAAATACAACTATAAATTGTAATTACATAAATATATACATAGTAACATGCTAATAAAATGCATACGTATACAAAGGCTATTCAAAATACATATATTATATTAAGCAAAATTTGTTATACGCTTCTAAATATTTTTTTATTTTCAATAAATTGCCTTAATAAATGGGTTAAAAAATTAATTCAATTAAAAAAAATACAATCTCAACTCATGAGATAATATATGTTTCAAGTCGAACAAAAGACATTACTTACGTGTTAATTGAAGAATCAGAATCAGAATGTACTAAAACGTAATTCTCTTCATCTACAGAATATCTATTACAAAACACAAAAAAAAAATAATACAATGCAAACATAACAATTAGGCAAAGCAGATATTAGTAGTTTTAATCATTCTTACCGTAATAATAAAACACAAGCTGCTACAATAGTATATGCCAGAAGTGTTCCAATCGACATCATATCAACTAATTGGCCTTGCTCAAAAGTAGCGGCCATTAGTCCTAATAATGTAAGCTCATTTAAATCACATGCACTTTATTCGGGACCTAGTAATATGACATACCAGTAAGTAAACCAGCTAGAAGGGTTCCTATCACCGGGGTTGAGAATCTTTCACTGACTTTACCCAAGAAGCGAAACACAAGTCCATCATTTGCCATCGCATAGATTATCCTCGGCAGTGGAAACATTGCACCAAATAAACTGTAACCGGTGTGTGACATGCAAAATAATAAATAAATATTGCTTATACAAACCTAGCAAATAGTGCAAAAATTCCACCAATTGTGACAATCCATTTAGCAACATCCCAACCAAATTCGTCAAAAGCATGTGGAATAGGTGAATCCTCATTCTAAAAACAATTCAACTATATTTTAACTCATACATATGTCAACTAAATTGTTCTTACCTGTAAGTAATAAGGTACCATTAGAGTCACCACAGTTGCTGTACTGAAATATGCTACGAACACGATGAATAAGGATAATATTATGGCAAAAGGAATAGCCTTTTGTGGATTTTTAACTTCCTCCCCAGTTGTTGCAATACAATCAAAACCAACAAAACCATAAAAACATGTAGCGGCACCTTTAATCATACCGGTGATACCAAATGGAAAGAAACCTCCAGAACCAGCATTAGTTACATTGGTTGGAACCTTAATTTCCCAATTTTTAATGTCGGCTAAAAATAGGAACATAAATGAGTGATGATATTTGTAAATTATGATTTGTATTTACATTTTGTTTACCTTTGGTTGATCCTGCTATGATGACAAAAAGAACTACCCCGATATTAAGTATTGTGAAGACGTTATTGGCTTTGCTGCTTTCTTTCATTCCAAAGGCTAACCCAACTGAAAATCATCATCACTTTGCAAAAATATTACTCATAATAAACATATATCAATTATAAATTAAACCAATTGGTTTATAGTTTACATACATTTTACAACACAGAAGATTAAAATTGACTCCTACTATGAAGATATAAAGTGACTTTTTACTTTATGTATGGGGTGTTAAATGACCAATGATATTCATCAAGGCATTGGCCCACCTGTTTTAATCCAGTATGTGTAGATAAAATGCAGGTATCACATCTTAAACACATCTGAACTTTATTTTTCTCTATAGCATGGAGACCAACACAACTTACAAAATACAATTTTTTTAGGACAAAAATTTTTCAAATAATACTTTTGAAGACCACACTAGAAAAAATTAAATCAAAAGCAATATACAAAACAACACATTCATGACAAAGGTAATCCTAAATATAGTTAAATTGATGCTACACGACAACAGAAATTCAAATATACAATTCATTGCCCTATCCACTATATTAAAATCATTTAAACAGGTTCAATAATTTTCCATACATTTTTAAACAAATATTAATTATCAACAAGTACTGTAATCAACACAATATGTACCTAACAATAAATTATATCATATTTATTTATGTAAAACAAACAGTCCTTCTGCATGATAATTTATACCACAAAAAGTGTTCCATAAAAACAACTCGTGAAATAAAACTAACCTGATAAAACCATCACGATCCCAAAAGATAAAAAATCGAAGTAAGAAGATAAAAAACTTATGTTTATTGGAGCAATGTCGATAAATGTATCCTTTATTGTATTATTCACTAAGGCATCAATATACAGACTCATGCCTTTAGCTACACTAGCAGATCCTAAAAACGAAAGAGACAGATTAGGCAAAGAAAAAATAAATCAATGTTGTTAAATGCATTATATAATAATTAAAAATATTCAAAATATATTACCAATAATATATTCCAAAATTAAGTTCCATCCAATAATAAAAGCAATAAACTCTCCTACGCACACGTAACTGTATATATAAGCAGAACCTGCTCGGGGTGCTCTAGCTCCAAATTCAGCATAACATAAACCTAACACATAAATAAGTCATTTTTAAAATGATGTAATTAAAAGAAAATTAATTATTATGTTACATTTTACTGTTTTCCATATTTGGATAAGAATTTTATATATAATGACAATGACTGCTTTTAGCCTTATGATCAATGATAAGACTATTGAAAAAATATTAGAATATAAAATTGTATAGTTGTGACACTATCAAAACTAAACTAGATTAACAATATTTTCTGTCATACTGCTATTTTGCACTTGTAATTATATTTTTTTATTTCAATACAGAAAAATACAATCATATTTATAAAAAACTACAATTTAACATTGTCAACTACTTTACACTCTTATTATTTATTGTTTAATCTGTCATTCAATATTTTATTTTATTTTTACACACATGTTAAATATATAATCTATCGTGCACTATAAGTTATATTACTTACCAGCAAAAGCAGAAGCGATGGCAGCAATTAAAAATGATAAAATAACGGAGGGTCCAGCTGTGTCCTTGGCCACCTTTCCGACCAGCACATATAACCCTACACCGAGAGTGCTACCAACACCCAAAGCAGTTAAATCGAATGTGTTCAACACCCTTGCTAAAGATGACTCCTCCACGTTCTCTGATAACATTTTCTTCCTCGTCAAAATCCTCCATAGCGTTAACATCTCCCCTACAAATAAAAAAAAAAACTAATAACAATGCACACAAACTCGTTTGTCAAATTTATGTTAATGACATTGAAAATTTAAATTAGGAAACTGGTATAACAATAATCCTTGAAATCATGATTAGATAATGTAAATGATTTAATTTAATATATTAAACCTTAAGTGTGTTCAATTTGGCTAATAACTCCTGAAACAATTTTAATATAATTAATTCAACTACTGTCCAATACACCGAGTTATCTTCTTAATCAAACACAATACCTGAGATAAGATAACAGTTAGGAACAATAAACTCACACTGACAAATAGTGGAATGGAATTTTGTTGTCTGAGGTTTAAATTAAAGTGTTAATCATTGGTTTAATGTGTGGTTAGCGTCCGTGGGAATTTCAAATGTAGGAAAACAAACAAAGCGTCCGATGACAATGAGTCATACCTGAGTTATCGAGAGGAAAAGATTTCACTCTCACCTGTTGATTCTGATGAATGGCACTTGAATGGGCGGTGGATTGAGGAGAGCGCGCGTCGTTTTGACGTAATTGAGCAGCGGTTATCGACAGCTGCTATTGCGAATCACTCTGGCATTATTTGGAAATGTAAAAACAGATTACCGTGAAACGTGAGTTTGATAGGTGATACGAATCTCCTCACATTTCATATTCAACCTTGAATCATTTTAAATTGTGGTTTGTAATATAGGCAACTGAATATACAAATGAATTCAAAATTATAAAATTAAGTTTATTTTGATATTTAAATTAAATAATAATAATATGTTCCTTTTCTATCAAATAACACCAATTCGTGTTGTTTTAAAGTTAGCTTATAAAAAATGACTAAAAAAGTGTAATATTATCTTGTCTCAAATATTCTTTTTATTTTTAGAGATAATTAATAATTACATACCGTAATATCACAAGTAAGTAAAAATTTACAGATATTATGAGTTTAGACTATTTGTTTATGATATTTCGTACTATAAATATACTTCTTATTAAAAGATAAAAAACTTTATTTTGAAACTTGCATGTATTTAATATCAAGTAATATCAGTTTCGCTTACAAAAAAATGATTGGTGGAATTAGCTACACATTTTCATTTCACTTGCGACTTTTTCCAGATTTCGGCATTTTGTAGTTAGCAATTTCATTCCTGCAAAAGTATAAATAAAAATTGTAATGCAGTTAAATATATTAATCAATTTAGACCAAACGTGTATTTTTAATACAATTACTTTTTTGGACAAAAAATCAAAATGAATTTTCCCTATTTTTTTTTTAATATTACGAATATGGTCAAGGAATAATTGAAATACCTTTACCTACAAATGCAACCAAATATACAGACTCTTAAAAGTTACAACATTTAAGAATATAATTTAAATCAATAATAATTTTAATAGAAAATGATTATCATATTTTTAATTTTAAATAAACAATCATATTTCTTATTTATATATCAAATAAATTAGAAAAATCTTTAAATGGGCACCTGACCCACCTGTCTATGGTTTGTTTTGAATATTTATCCGTCAATAGGCGTGCCTTGCTGTGTTATTAGTCACACAACACGTCTTAAATGTTTACGCGAAAATGACAATTAACTGTAGCTTTTTATTAAAATTCACATTTATTATATTAACTATAAGTGGTAAGTAATTTGAATAACCTAAATAAAAAACCTTCTAATAAGCAGTATATTTTTAGTTCAACAATGTTTATCGGACTGCACAGTGCCCTTTATCATACAAGGGTCATGGTTTTCATGGGAAAATGGACAGAACACACTGACTGTGATAGATGGGAACTCCATGTCCCAACGGGGCTACTGTGTCACAATGAAAGATGACTACAAAGTTAATTACACAATAGTGTTTAAACGGAACACTTGTTATACGTGTGTCAAATTTTTAATTAGAACGGTTAACGTTCTTGAAAAAATTGAAAGTAAGTAAACAATTAATTGTCTTTATATTGAAACAAATGAAGTATTTATTTATGATTATCATTTTAATATTGCATTTAACATTAAAGACAATTTGATGATTATTCTACATGCAAATATAACATAACCAAACGTATTAAAAAAAAAAATTGTTGTAAAATCAAGTTTAACAATTAATGAGATTTATATTTCAAGTGTGAATTATAATAAAATTATTCTTGTGCATGTTTACAAACCTTATATTATAAAATTCCCTTCCGAATGTTTGTAATGCTGACTTACTCTGATATTCATATTTCGTGTTTCTCTTTTGATTTATGAAAAAAAGGCATCACTATGATTTTAGAAGATACAATATTTCCACACATTTACTTTAAAAAATGTATTGATTCATTCAACAGATTGGTTTATAAGTTGTATTGTGTGTTACACAATAAGTCATATAAGAAACTGAATAATGAATGTTTCATTGGTAACAATTCAAACTGACCTTATAGCCTTTAATTCATTAACATCAATTGCATATTAATCAAATTCAATAATAACTTCTTGTATATATATAGTATGATCAAAAATGTTTCTTCTTTAAACTGGTTTGATTTTTGGTTTTAAAAAAGTAACAATTTAATAATTGTTAGAGGATATTTAAAAAATATATATTATTTGGTGATATTTATTATTGATACACTGTTAAAAAAGTAGTAAATTAAACTACATTTAAAGTTATTTTATAAATATTGATTAAGTAATCAACTATTTAGTGATTCACTGTGGAATGTCATAATAAGGTTTTCACCCATATTTAGTGATTATTATTATCATATATGTATAATTAACATCTAATCAGTTAAATTTGTAAAGTTTGTATTATATAAACAATTTTTAGCACCATGCATCAGTATCGAAAACGAACAGTATGTCACTGTGGAAAATGTATGCCGAGAATTACGACCCGATCAGCAGCTAGTCACCCTCTTCTCAGAAAACTACGTTCCAGTGAATTGTCGTTCATCTTTAGAAGGAGTCTGGAATTTTGCCTACCAAAACAGATTCAAATTTACAGGGGAGTGCAAACATCCAGATGCACATATTCGCTCTTGTCAGACAGCAGGCTCACAGTTTCTGATCACAAACCAAAAATTTAACATTACATACAAGAAGTGTGATGGGATGACAGGCACTTTTGATGGAGGTAATAACAACACTTTTAATTACATACGTATTTAGATTTTTATGTATTATTTTTCTGTTTTAGTTGTTGAATACAGTTGTTTAGGTGATTGGTTTGTGGGCAAAAATCATTACTTTGCTGTTGCAAATACAAAAGAATCCAGAAAAGACGAAAAGTATAGGTGTTTCCTGAAGAATAGAGATGATGATCTGTTTATAGGTGTTTCAATTACTGCCGAATGTAACACTTTGAAAACAGTTGAGAAGAGTCCTGAAAGGTTGCATATTAAACCAGGTAAGGTTAAAACCCGACTGAGTTATAATTTTAAATTTCTTATTTTGAGATTTGCTATTTTATTTTAGTACCTTTATTTTTTATTCTTTAGTTTGTTTCTCTTCTAAAACGAATCCAAAATACATACTACTAAAGAAACTAAAACTAATAAATTAAATTATAATTTATAATATTAAACTATTGTTTATTACTTGTAAATAATGTAAGTTAAAAACTTGTTTTTAACACAGTATTAATTGTAATTTTTAGTGAAATCTGAAGTTGTTGAGCCAGGATGTCGGTTACCAGCTGATTTTGCTGGGGAATGGATCAACACTGCCAATATTGATGCCGACATTGCAATCAATGAAACCCACATTGTAGAAACATGGTTTCCAGATGAAGGACGTTACAGGAGAACCATTTATGTGTGCAGAGAAGTGAGAGACACCCGAGTTATGATGGCTCGCTTGACTGTAGACGGTTGTCAAAAAGATTACATCTGTTTCGATTTCGTTCCAAAACATCACAACATAATCAGATACCGTAAAGGACTTGCTGTAATAAAGGACGATTTTCATACTGTCTGTTCATGGGTACAATTTCAAAATAGGGTTAAATGGAAGTACGATTTGTTCTTAAAAAAACATCCAGTTGCTGTTAAATGTCCAGTTGCTGGAAAGTTTAATTTCACTCAAAAAGGAGATGTACCATTTGAAACCAGGTAATTGAAATGTAACGGTTACCATCATCATTTATAAGTTGCTCTTTTTGTATTACAAATTTAAGTTAATATCTAATTTATTGGTGGTATAACAATAGTTATTTAATATTGAAACCTGTGTAATTTTAATTTCATTAACCTTCCAAATTTATTCTATTTTAGAATTCTTGGTGGTGTTACTCTGAGCCCTCGTCCAAATACTTATTGCAAACAAAACATTTCTGATTTTTCAGTATGTGATACTGACCAAAAAGAAATAGCTATTGATGAAAACTATTGCCTATCTGTGGATCATTTAGGAAGACCTGTAGACATTTATAGTAAGTCAATCATGATCTGTATTTGTTTGCTTTATTGGCTACTCTGTAAGGGTTTTTCTTACTGTATTTTATTCTAATAATAATGGCCTTAAAATTTAGGTTTCTATTTAATTTAATAACAAAAAAATATATAATGTACCTTACCAATTGTTTTATTTTAGGTGATCCTGATTACAAAATGATGTGCATTGGTTTTTGGAAAGAAAACCTGAAATCTTATATGGTGACATATGATGAGTTGGATCCATTTTCAAAGTACCGGTGTTGGGTTTATCAACGGTCAGATTTAAATAGAGTGCTGATGTCACAAGGTCAGTAAAGAATTAATACTATTATGACTATTAAGAAGCCAGCTAAAATACATTTTTAATTGCAGCCATTGGTCCATTTTGTGACTTAAAACAAGATGTCAACTCCTGGAATTATACAGAAGGAGCTGCAGTAGCAATTGAAATGCAAGAATATGAAAGAGAACGTAAGTTAAATACTTCATAGGATGTTTATATTATAGAGAAAATGTTTTCAAATGTTGATAATAATAATGTAAAATAAATTATATATTACTTTTTACTACCAGGTGATCAATGTCCAATGCATTTTGATGATGGCACCGACCCTTGGTATGAAGCTGAAAATGCTGTAACAGTCTTCCAATTCGGAGCGTATAGAAGTACAGCAACTCCAAAAAGTATACCCATAATAGGACACTACATTGCATTTATGAGTGTCACCTACATTTTTGTTTGCCATAATATTTAAGTACATTTTCAATGACTAAGTGGTTTTAAAATCCACATTTTCTACTTATTACACAAAAAAATATGAAACTGGTCCAAAGTGCCTTGAATCTCTATATTAAGTCAATTTATTTTATTTTAATGACATATTCTATCATTTAATTGATGAAATCTAAATAATAATTACATTTTATTACAATTTTACATTCCTGAGAGATTTATTAATTATCCAGTTAGACATTTTATAAATCTTAGTGTTTATTGTATTCTATTGTAAAAATATCTTCAATTTAGATTTAAAGGTGTTAAAAAACTCTAATAAGCCTTATATATATTGAAATGGCAGATTAAAATATGAATTAATTAATTAAAAAATTGTATGTAAATAATCTTAGTTAATTTTAAAATGTATTAGCTTTTATATCCGTCCAATACATAGAAAACGTATTTTCTATTAATTTAAGTTGTGCAATGCTAAAATGCAAGTAAAAATTGATGATCTGATTAATGTAAATTTTTATAATTTTAATTGTGAACAAATTAATTTTATTGTTGTTATATAATAGCTCCTCATAGTGTTAAGTTACATCTAATTTTGATACAATACCTAAATTTACAATTATATATACATTACATATTTAGATCTATTCATTAAGTTTTTAATTTTTTGTGTTTGTTTGGGTACATGATATAATTTGTTTAAACAAATATTTTATTTATGTTTAGGAATTACTACTGAGCAAGTTCATATTTTAGATGCACAGTCTGTTGAATTATTCATAGTATTATGTATAATAAAAATTGGAATCTTCATTACAATTAATTTTATACCTTATATTAGTAATTATTATTTATAGAATTGGTTCAACATTTTGAATTTTATTTGATAGATAATAGAAAACAATCAAATGAAATTATGATAAATAATAACTGTATTTTAGAGTAGTGTTAAAATTATTACTATTTGTCATATTAAACAAAATTTATTTCTTAAACATTTAAATGTCTGCAATTGCTTGTTGTTCTAATAGTTAAGTATTGTCTGTATTAATTGTATAAAAGATTGTTTTCAGTTTTAACCCATTATATTGAAAACATAATTTGTACACCCATTATATTTTAAATAGAGAACTGGTTAAATATTATATGTTGGGTTTCTACAATTTTTTACAAAAGATATAAATAAAATTATTACTTTTATTTTTGGTTGATTTACTTATTTTGGTGGAAATGAAGGAAAATTTAAAATGCTCACAACATACAATTGCTTAAACAGTCAGTATGTACTGTCGTAGGATTTATTAAATACAGAAAGTATGCAAACATAAAGTAATGTAATTAATTATGTTACACAGTTTTTTTTATACAATTACATTTATTTTACTTATGAAGTACGGAATGTTTGTAATAATATTGTAGAGATCATTTGCCGACTGTATTGGTAGGAAGGATTTTATTTCGAACACTCTCCCAAGAAGAAACACTTTTCTCATAATATTCCACCTGTTTATTAGCAAAGTCTAGGAGTATTTTTTTCAATATCTGCTGTTTTTCTGCCTGCCATCGTTCAGTATCACTGCGCAGCTGTTCATTAGCACATTCCAGGTTGTCTTGATTGAGTTCTACTCTTTTTACAAGATGTGGAATATGACTGCCTGTAATAAATAAAACCATCATCAATTAAACATAGATTGACAATCAAATTATTAAGTTAAATGAATAATTAAAACATGATATTAGTGGGTTATTAAGAACATACCTAATTTTTCAAGTTTTTCATCATTTGTTGGATGCTTCCATAATGTAAACCCTGAAGCTTGCTGACTGGAATTTGAATTTGTAGCTACTAATAACTAAAAAAATATTTTAAATAAAAATATATTTTCTACTACCTATTAACCACCTTGTCTTTTTCCACTCTTTTTTTATTGAGATCTTCTAGTGAACTTTCATAAACAGCCTGATATGACTCTCGTTTTTGCAACACATCTTGGACCACGTCTACGTAAGTAATAAAATCTTTGACTGGATTAGACACAAGATTCGGATAACTAGAGATGACAGAATTTTGAGCCACCATGATCTTCTCTATAGCTGCCGCTATGCAATGGAGTATTTTGGCTAGTTCTGGTTCGGTGGTCGCCCATGTAGCAAAAATTGGATAAAAGTATTGCAGTTCAGACACAAGCTCCATGCGCTCCTTGTTGATCCGACTAGATATTTTTTCTATGGAGCTAATTTTTTCAGCAAGTGTTGTTAAGTACGTCTTGATTTTGTCGAATTCTAAATGCCTATTTTTTAGAGATGCATGGTTTAGTGATGGCGAATTGGAAAGTGTTCTTGATTCTGGATTTGACCTCTGTCTTCTCAATAAATTGAAATCCTTAAAAATATATTTTCTAAAGTTTGCTAAATTAAAAATATTACATTCTAAAATATCCATTTATATGAAAATATACTTTTGTGATGAAAATTTTATAAATTTTTACACTTTATATATAATTATTGTTAACAGAAAACATATAAATAAAAAAATTATCAACTATTATTTATCAATATAACTTACAGGTTGTTTAGCTGTGATGAAAAGCTTAAAATGCTCATTACAACTTAATATTGGATGTTGTACAATCCTGGAAATGAACACATTCAGAGCCCTCATTCGTACTAAAATGAAATCTTTGGAGTATCTATCAAGTTGACCCATCAGACTGTGCTTGGCAGGCAATGGCTAAAAGGCAAGTTTAAAAATAAATCAAACAATCCATTTAATTAAGCCTTACTGGTATTATACAGAATGGATGAGATTCTGAGAGCTTCTGCTTCAGCCACAAAAAATCATTATATCGTCTCCTCACGATGTATTCATTATCTGGAAATTCTATCCTCGCCACCTTTGTAGTTATACGGAAGGTTATAAATGTCTCTAGAGTATCTAAATGCTTCTGCGGATTATCAATTTTTATGCAAAGATCCGAGTTTTCATCCATGTTTAGCTCAGACAGATTTTCGATGTCCTGCATTGTGGAAAAGCTTTCAATACTAGGAGATTGTACCTGAACATTAAAAATAATATAAGTTATTAATTCATTATTTACATTTGTATTAACTGAGAAGTGTAAGAATTTTAATATTAATAATTAACAAAAAATTTCTAACAAATTGTAAACACTGGTCTGGAACTGTGGCATTGTAAATCAATTAAAGCTAATTTTGAATAAACATACAAACCAATGAGTTTTCCATTGTCGATAAACTGCATATACTGGACCTATCACAATCTCTTTCTTTTAATATCGATGTATAATCTGTATTTTCAGTTACCACGTCTAAAATTGCGGAGTTGTTACTTGCCATCTTTATAATATATAATTACAAATAATTGAGTTTATTGGACTAGTTTAATGAACTTGAGTTTGACATTTATAAATATTTTGTAATTAAAGTTGGCTATGATGACAAGCTTGACAATAGTGTAAAATTTAATATCCCTAAATTTCATGATAATTTTTAAAATATAGCGTATTACAATACGAAATCAGTGTTGCCAATGATTTCAAAATACAACTAATTTATGAATTAAATAATTAGTATTATTTTCTAACCTACTGCTTTGCTAATTATGTTAGCTTATAAGTCATGCTTTGTCACTTTGAATAGCCACTGATTTATTCTTAACATAAAAAGACAGGCATGTGTACACAAATATACGCCAATTTTATTTTTAATGTATTATTGAATTTATTTCCTTGAAAATGTTCTATTTCGGCATAATCGGAAATAAATATGCCAACAACGTGTTCAACTAAAGCTCTGTAATACTACCAACAATTAGTAACAACCGTCAACATCCCTACAAAATGTCAAACCGTAATCTAACCTAAGTGGGTGTATATATTGCCAACTTCGGGAATCTAAAGTGGAAAGCCGAGTTGTTTTGTCGTTCAAAAGACAATGGTACACGATTAAATAAAATGAGCGACTTGTTCAAATCCGCCTTTGGGTACTTTAGCAGCCCTACGACAGTGCAGAGTGATAACAGTTTCGTCGGGCAAATAGTGGAAATATCGAATGTTAAGTTGAGGATAAAAAAAGTTATAGCAGAAGGTGAACAAATATTGATTTTCATTTGCAAATTTGAACTCGACTTTATGCCTTGTTTCAGGGGGTTTTGCTGTAGTTTTCGTGGCACAAGATGTAGCAACTAATAAAGATTATGCATTAAAGGTTAGTGTAAATTATTTTAAATGTATGAAACAATCACCATTTAACCATGTTTTTATTGCATCACTGTCACATAACAAAAATAATATAGAATTTTTATATTATTTTATTAATTTGTAAGTAGAGTATATGCTGCCAAATGTATCTACAGAAAATTATCCTAATAGGATTTCATTACATATTATTCTGAGACAATTATAAATTCTACAATTTATGTTTTTAAATAAGGTTAGTAAATTACTTAAGAACCTGGTTTTATAGTTTATTACAATATAGTATTTTATTATTCATTGACTGTCAAGATTATTGATATTTGGTTTATGTTTGTATATTTCAAACAATATTTTTAACTTGTTATTAAATAATCTGTTTTGTTTTCTTTAAATTGTGAATCAAATATTTGTATTTTAGAGGTTATTGGCAGCTGATGAAGAAGCAAAACAGAACATAATTAATGAGATTAATTTACTGAAGAAACTGTCTGGTCATCCAAATGTAATACAGTATTTATCAGCTTCATATATAGATAAAAACCAGACAACACACGGGCAGCACGAATTTTTATTAGTGACCGAACTATGCACAGGTAGGTTTATCAAAATTGTACCTATACTGTTTTATGTGTTAATTAAACCATCTTCCGTAGGGGGTTCTTTAATGGAAATATTGCAGTCCAGATCATCACCGTTCGATGCAGAAACAGTGTGTCGGATATTTTACCAGTCATGCAAAGCAGTAGCCCACATGCATGCACAAGTTCCTCCTATAATCCACCGTGATATGAAAATAGAAAATTTGTTGATAACATCGGACGGTAATATCAAATTGTGTGATTTCGGTTCAGCTACGATGGATATTTTCAGGCCAGATATATCCTGGAGTGCTAATAAAAGAACGACATTAGAAGAAAATGTAATCTATTTAATTTTGAGTTAGTTTCTTAATCTTATACTCATTCTTTTGTAGTTAGCAAGGTTTACAACTCCGATGTATAGGGCACCGGAAATGATAGATACATGGAATAATTACTTTGTGGGTGCTCCTGTTGACATTTGGGCTTTAGGGTGTATTTTGTACACTTTGTGCTATATGAAACATCCATATGATGATAGTGCAAAGTTAAGAATTATAAATGGAAATTACACACTCCCAAATGATTCTAGATATACATGTTTCAGTGATATTATTCGTAAGTTAAAATATATTTATTCTAACATTATTAATATAGAAAGCATTTATGCTTATTCCAGTATATTACTATTAATTTGAAAAATGTTCCATAATTTTAACTTAAAAAATTTTGTGAAAATAATACAAATGTGTAAATCAAACAATTGTCATTGTTTATAAACTAAATTAGACTTTTCTGACACATTTAGTTTTTATCTTGAAAATTGATTTTTAAAGTCAAAGTAACCTAGTTTTTGCAATACAATTCTAGTTCTTTTTTTCCATATTGTCCTTAAGAAGAATTCCTATTGTTATCACATGAAAAAATTACACAATTACCTAATAACATGCATGTTACAATGCAACCATTCTGTATATTAAGACATTGTTAGCAATCCATTATTCAATTTGCTCTTTGAATGTATGGCTATTTTTAAACTTATTTTTGCAGGTGGATGTTTTCAAGTGAACCCAGAACATCGCCTCAATATTTCGTCTGTTTTGGAACGTGTTGCTGCTATTGCTGAAAGTAATGGGTACAATTTGAGAGCACCCATTGAGTGTCTCAAACCGAAGGTCAGTGATGATACAGATTCAGGTTTTGGTGAAGGTGTGCAATCGAATGGTGTTAAACCTCCACCACCCAGACCTGCACAACCTTCACCAGTGCATCAGCAGCCTATGAGACAAAACCAGGTAAGGAATTTGAAAAATTTACACGAGATTTGGAATTTTTCTTGCTTATATCATCATCTAGATTTTAATTTATATGTTCTTAATATGAAATGTAGGGTAAGATTAAATTTATGTTAGGAGCTTTAAATATGAGCCCAATCAATCCAATATTTAAAATATAGAGTATTTTTATTATTTTGGAAAAAGTAATATTTTTCTACAGCCACCACAGAGACCCAATCCTCCACCACAACGGCCGCTGCAAGCACCTACACAACAACAACAACAACCACCACCAAGCAGACCAGGTATGCCAGATCCTAAACAACAAATCTCAGGAGGTCTCTTCTCATCAATTAAAGGTGGTGCAGGTAGTTTCTTCAAAGGCCTCAAAGATACCAGCACGAAAGTGATGGCCACAATGCAACAGTAAATAAACTTAATGAACACTTTAATATTTCATTTAAAAACATTCTATATTTTAGGTCAATAGCACGAACCGATTTAGACATAAGCTACATTACTTCAAGAATAATTGTCATGCCTTACCCATCTGAAGGCATCGAATCTGCATACAGAACTAATCACATTGAAGATGTTAAAGTTTTCTTGGACTCGAGACATCCTAATTCGAAATATTCTGTATATAATGTTTCTGGAAGAACATACCACTCCAAATTTGGCACAATTCGAGTAGTCGATTGCGGGTTTGCCTATCCAGAACATTATAAGGCTCCATTACTTAATTCATTGTATCAACTATGTGAAGATGTTTATCAGTATCTGGCTGGTGACAGTCGAAATGTCTGTGTTATACATTGCTTGGTAAGGTTTTTCATTTTTAAATTAATTTTACTATTCATTATTAATATTATCAAGAGAACATATCAATATCAAAGTTAACATGCAGATACTATAAATAGAATTTAATTTGATTATTTTAGGATGGCAAAGCAACTTCAGCAACTCTTGTGTGTGCTTTGATGATATATGCTAATGTATTTCAAGTACCTGAAGATGCATTGCAGCTATTTGCAGTAAAACGGATGCCTCCCAATATGAGAGCTTCTGAACTAAGATATTTATATTATTTGACAGATATTATTAGGAATCCTCCTGTATATCCACACTACAAGCCAGTAACTATAGCCTCTGTGCAAATGCAACCTGTCCCATTATTTACTAAAATTAGGTAAGTGGTTATTTATTTGAGTGTTACCTATTGGTTGATTTTATTAATTTCTAGGGATGGATGCAGGCCTTACTTGGAAATATATAGTGAGAACCGGTGCGTCCTTTCAACACTACAAGATTATGAATCTATGAGACTGTATAACTTAGCGGATGGAAAGGTAGGTTTTTGAGTTTGTTCTAATTTTTTTTGTTTTATGAGTGCTTATATTTACAGTGCATGTTGCAAACTAATGCGAATGTCTGTGGTGATGTTTGCATTATAATATATCACGCTAGAAACATTTTGGGTGGTGTGATGTCACAAGGAAAAGCGACAGGCATTAAAATTTGTCAGATCCAATTCCACACTGGATTTATACCCGAGGAAGAAACTTGTATTCGATACACAAAGTATGTTTGATTTTTATGAATCATGTGTGTAAAAAGAATTCATTTGTTTTATTAAAGGTCTGAATTAGATGGATTGGCAGAAGGGCAGGATCACTACCAAGATAAGTTTTCTGTTAATTTGAACATATTTGTTTCTGACATGGAAAGAAAGCCATCTCAGCCTGCTCCATGGTTTACTGATAAAACAGAGAGAAGTGTGGATACTCTGTTTGGCACACAGCTGGAGAAGCATGAGACTTTGGATAATTTTGGTAAATTATAAAGCATTACATTACTGTGACTTTTATTTACTCTTTATTTACAGCCTCTAAACAACCAATAAGAACAGCTCCAACTAGACCACAGGAGAAACCAAGAAGGCCAGCCGCACCATCGCCAAAACCGATACATGTAGCAACTAATTTACGAGACTCCAGTGATTCTGAGTCAGAATCTGGTTCGGTAAGTGTTTTAGTAAAAATATTTATCAAAACATTTCATAACTAAATATCTGAACATTGCTGATTACTAAATTTAAAGGATTTAGTGTTATTATTGATGTTTTCTTGCTCAAACAATCTTTAGGACTGAGTAGAAGAAAAGATTTTATATGTAGAATTTTATACACAATACAAGTTTAATTTCAGACTGGCCAGGGAAAACCCTTCAGTTTTATTTTATTGAATTTATTCTTTAAAGTTATTGTGTGATAATTCTATTTTTTTACTTTTTAGCAAAAGCCTGAACCAATACGGGCCGCAATTCCAAAGATGGAGGAAGCAGTGGATCTCCTTAATTTAAATTCATCGCCTGTCCCGCAGCCAACGAACGTGAACATGTCAAATTCAAACTTTGATTTACTAAGTGATCTCGTTTCTTCAAATGACAATACCTTTACTGATTTTACATCGGCTAATGCTCCCAACGTTAATCATAACAAGGGAAATCCCAACGACATGTTTGATCCGTTCGGAACGGCCGGTTTGAATAATAGCAACGATTTTTTGGGTGGATGGGGAAACGCTGCCCCCGCCGCTCATCCTCCCCAGAACAATCAGCATGAACAACCAAACAAAGATCTCTTTGCAGATTTAGGTAAATGATTTTTTGACAAAAGAAACATAGAAAATTAAGGATATTTTTCTTTAGGCAATATTGATGGAATGAATTTTGGATCTAATTGGAAATCCTCATCACAGAACAACTCTTCCAATAACTTATATACTCAAGGCACATGTCCCCCAACGACACCGCAACACGGACCTGCTACACCTCCCCAGCATGGTGCTACCACCACGCCACAACATCAAGCCAAATCTCCTATGAATCCCGACTATAGCCGATCTCATTTCGATACCGCTTTCAATAAAAAACAACCAGAACAACAAAAACAACCAACTGGAAAATCCACTGATATTTTTGGAGACTTATTAGGGTCGCAAGGTTACCAATTCACTGCTAAAAAGGATCATGGCCCTCGAACGATTAATGATATGCGAAAAGAAGAATTAGCCAGGGATATGGATCCTGAAAAGTTAAAGATTTTAGAATGGGTCAGTTATAATATATTGTATAAATTTAATTATTTAAATCATTTGTTTACAGTTAGAAGGAAAGAAACAGAATATCCGTGCTTTGCTATGCACTTTGCATACTGTTTTATGGGAGGGTGCTAAGTGGAACAAGTGTGAGATGCATCAATTAGTAACACCTGCAGATGTCAAGAAAGCATATCGTAGAGCGTGTCTTGCAGTACATCCCGATAAAGTAAGTAATTAATTAAACAATATGTACTGATTAATAATAATAATTTCCGATTTTTAAATAAATGTCATAATTTTCTTATAATAGCAAGCTGGAACGGAGAATGAGAATCTTGCAAAACTGATCTTCATGGAACTGAATAATGCTTGGACAGACTTTGAAAACGATGCTGCACAACAGAACATGTTTGCTAGTTAATCCAATCATAAATTTATAAATTTCAATTAAAGCCTAGATTCATTTGATGAAAAAGATAAACTGTTTTTCGCACTACTTATTATGATTGGTGCTAATTATATATATTTTTTTATAAATTCTATTATATTTTGTAGACTATAACCGTACATCAAAACATTCCTGAAAATTATTTAATTTATTGTTATTTATTTCTAAAAACTCGCAAGCAACTTGAAGAAAAGCAATTTTTGTGAGATGAAATATATAGATTCTATTTTAATGAAAATAAATATTTAGATTATTGAGGGTTTTCTTGAACGATAGCTATTTTAGCCCTGTTAACATGTTACAATGAAATTGATATTATTAATTTTAAATACTTTTATCTTTAAATGCAATTTTTTGAACATTGTGATCCTCCAATTTTCTCCCACTGTCTCTGGCATTATTATTAATGCCATTTAATGAGGTAGTGAATATTTTGTGATTTGTTTACCGACTTATTTTACGTACGTTTATCAAGAGTGTTTTATTTTATTGTAATTAGTTTATAAATATTTTATGAATATTGAACAATAAGCATACTTACTTATTTATTAAAATACATAAGTGTTATCCAGCATTTGTTTTTTTTATTTTGTGTTCCCAACAAATCCGCAATTAAATACCTCAATCTATATTGAAAACCAAAACGATAAGTAATTGGATGGGTAATCGGTATTCTTTGCTATTCTGATATAATTAATGTGCCGGAACTATTCCTTTAAAGTAACAAGCTTTTTTAATCATACAAATAACTCGGTAGATCATGTGGTCAATAACCAAAATACTACAACTAATAATTTATAAATGTAAAAGCTGGATAAATTGAAAACTGTTGAAGTTAAGAAATATTTTTTTTATAAAAACATCTTAATTTTAATTCTCAAATTACCCAATTTTTTTATATTTTAAAAAGACTTAAAATTAATCCTTAGAGAAGTAATGGAATAATTTATACAAAAATTTGTCTCTAGTGTAAATTTGCCTTTACGCCATAAAACTGGTAACCCTAACTTAACTCCTGCATTCCAACCTCTAGAAAATAAAATACCCAAGAAATTATGTTGGCAACCAATTAGTTCACGGCGTCAACTAAAGGTGTCGTATTTATTAGATACATTAACCAAACATTGCGAATCTCTTAGTTTATATTGTTTGTTATTCTTTTAGATACAACAGATTTGAAATCAGAATTTTGTAACTGCAAAAAAATAAACTACGGGCAATCCCTTCAAATGAAATTCAGGCTATATTGCATCTTTCGGACTTAGCTTTCAGAATAGTAAGTTACTGACATGAAATGTGGTTGTTATTACTCATTAAACTTTTTAGGATGTATGCAATGTTTTCCTGAAACACAGTTGAGAATAGCAGAAATATCATGGCATCTGAAGAGAAAAAAGAGGAATGCCAAAAGTGTGGTTCTACATTTATGTATTTAGGTAACAGACTTCGACACGAGTTAACGTGTAATGGTGAATTCAACCAAAAGTGCCCATTATGTTTCAACCAGTTTAAAACAAAGTACAGTTTAACTTACCATATTAAAACCTGCATAGCCAGGCAAGAATTGGCTTTAAAAACTAAAAATGCTGCCACACCTGATGAAAAATTGGATTCTGTTAAAGGAATGAAGAAATGGAAATATTGTTTTTACGACAGCTGTTACTGCAGCTTTAATAAGTTTGTTACCTTAATAACACACATATTCTTGTGCCATAATAATACTCAGAAATACGGTATACATATGATGCAATTTGATACCATGGAAGAATTTGAAGCTTGGCATGAAGAAGAATCAGAACGTACTGGCAATTTGTACGTAATTAAATCGAAAAAAAATAACAGTTGTACTTTGGTTTGTAATAATCATGAATCCATACGTGATGATTTATTGAACAAATTAGATAATCGGTTAGTTAAAGGTATGCTCGAGAAAAAATTGTGTACTTCGAGGATTTTATTAACACCTTATAGTGGAAAATTTATCTGCACATATTTAAATTTTCATACTCACAATCTAAGGCTTGAGGATATGAATGTGATGAATGATAAGGATCTCTACAATAAGTTGAAGAGTTACATTTGTTTGGGGGTTGAAATGGACGATATTTATAAGCAATTAATTCTATTAACTGGTTGTTCAGATATGACAGCCTTTAATAAGCTATACAGTGATGTTAAACATATTTTATCAAGTATAAAAGAGAGGATTTTAGGAGATAAACTTGATAAGCAACAGGTTGATACAGATGAGTCAGATGACAATAATGAACTTGAAAATGTTATTGAGGTTAAATCAGAAGGATTTGAAGACATTCAATTTGAAATTCCTATAAAAATTGATCAACCTGGTTTAGATCAAAATTACACAATTATAGAAAAGGCATCAGAAGATGTGGAAGTAACACAATATGAGGTGACTATCAAATCTGGTTCAAATGTTTATAACGAGCACTTATACTGTCAGGCTCCAAATGAAATTGAATTGGAGATTCAAGATAATGTAACACCTGAACTATTGCAACAGTTACCAGTCGTCCAAGAAAGTATTGAAAATATACCGGCACCTCGATTACCATCTAAATTTAGAATTAAAAAAGGTGACATTAAATCTTTTTCAGTTAAGAAAAAGAAAACTGAACAATTGGTTTTGAAAAATGTGTTTTCTGGAACAGGATCAGAAATGGTGACAGGGGTTCCTCAAGAAAACCAAGAAAATGATTTATTTTCAGCTCAAGAGGAAAGGATAAAATCATTTTTATTGGAGAGAAAGAAAGCTGAAGAAGAATTAGTGAAAAAAATATTTTCAAAAAAAGGCAATAATATTATTGAAGAAGCCTTAAAAATTAGTAATATAATTCCAGAAAACAATACAGAACCTGAACCTGCTCTTGTATTTGAAACTTCTACAGAAAAAAACACAAAGGCTCAAGAGATTCCAAGAACTTATGTTAAAGAAAAAGCAAAAAGTATTCAAGCCAAAGTTGTTAATAGGGATCCATCTAATTCAGAAATGTCAGTTAAAGAAAGAGTAGACAGAATAAAGAAAAACATGTCTATTATAGAAAAGTATCTCGAGAATCCATTGATTGGAGATGAAGAGGTATATTTTATAGATATTGCTGTTGATGATATTTTAAAGAAGTGTGAAATTGAACCTTTGAAACCTGATTTAAATAAGGCTACTTCTTATAATGATCCTACCAAAGATATTCTGCCATTTATAAGTTATACAAATCTGAGACACAATATCCTAAGCCTTAATAATAACCGTATTGTTCTTTCTCTATTGGATTTATTTACACTGTTGACTGTAACTACATCTGAACTCATCATCTTTGAATTAAAAAATGCAAATGAAAATTTTGAAATGTGTTGCTTGACCCCAAACGTAATTGATGCATTCTTTTATCGGCTTTCTCAGGAGAACCAGGAAACCAAGGTAATAATTCTTGCTAGCTCAAGAATATGTGAACTGTTAGAAAATTGTCCTGACATGACTGAAAACGAAGAACTAGCAGAAATATTCAATGAAGATAACTTGAAAAATAAAACTCATCTCTTCCTTCCTTATCATTACTTGAAAAAACATTGGATTCTATTAGTATTCCATTTAGAATTCCACTTCTATGGCATATTAAACCCAGATAAAATGTTAAATGTTAAGGAATGCCAAGGAATACGTAAAGTGATTACCAATGTCAAGAGGATACTACCTAAAAGTTCTTGGAGGAACATGGAATACATACGAGTCTACCAAAGTAACAAATTAGATTCTGGTGTGTATGTGTGTTACTACCTCGAGAGGTTGATTAAAAAATTACCCTTAGTTACAAACATCAATTGCCCCATGTATAGGTTGTACATTTTCGATGTCATCAGACAGCACTGCATGGGGCAGAAACAGTTTGATCATAAAAAATGTGCCCTCTGTAAATTGCACATTATTTCTAAGAATGATAAAGTTAGCTGCAAAGATTGCAAGGTCTCTTTTCATATAAATTGTGTCAATATTACTGATAAAGATTTTACTTGTCCAAATTATCAATGAATATATATATATATATATATATATATATATATATATATATATATATATATTATTTTGAAATTTATAATTACTGTAAAAAATATTATGTTAATATATCAATTATTCGATTATATTTTTTAGTTTTATTTTTAATCAAAGATGGGGACAAAGGTCCTTTTGATTTGATGTAATATTAATTAGTAATACTTGCATATATCATGCATCAAAGGTTCTAAATTTACCTTAACAAACACAATTTTTTACAAAAAAACTTTTATTAAAACAAAATATAGAAGAGATTATTATGAAATATTAAGAAAACGCGGTTAGTGAACTAGCGATAGTGAGCTCATTTATACACACATAAATAACACGGCCGAAGGACTATGTGGTCTAGTGAAACTACTAACGTTAAAGTGCCATCTGTTATATAAAACGTTGCACTAAGTTATATATATATATATTGCAAAATAAGTAATTTATACAGAATAGTTTTATTTTTTAACTTTTTTTGTGTTATCGAGAACATTGTTAACCAAGTGATTGTTTATTCAAAGCTCCCTTTTTTAGATGAAGCAATTTAAATTAAATTAAAAAAAATAATTTATATTCAAAATTAACTTCTTTACTTACCAAAAATACCAAATATAAATTACAAGCCTTTCATTTAATTTTCATATTAAATTACGTCGATATAAATGAATTTAAAAATCATATGTCTTTTAAAGATTGTTAAGTGTCACACAACTTTTTAGTATTATCTCACATCTAAAGAGTTTTACTAGTTAATGCAGACAACTATTTTAAAAGACACAAAACATTATTGTACTGTACATACTTCGAAATATTGAGAATTATAAATAACACGGGTAGTGGAAAGAAAAAAAGATTGGTTATACTGCAACCATAATATTTATACATTTACATTTATAGTATATGTATATTTTCTATGTTTATAGTCAATGGTTTAAGTTTGAGGTTAGGTATAAAAATATAATGTCTGGAGAAATAAAAATGTAATAATTAATAATCGACATAATAAAGAGATTATTATGTGAAATGATGAATACCTGCCATGGAAGGAAATCAAAACTTTCTCTGGCCCACGCTTTAATTGTCTTTCCTATTGTTTTTATCATTGTTGCTGTCTTGTTGATTAATATTTTAACCACTGGTAAGAAATACTTGAATTACTATATAATTAAGACAAAAAATTCTGATTAAATTGGAAATAAAGTAATTACATTTTTCAAATAAAAATGTACTTATATACAATTACAAACTATTCTCATTAGGAAGGAAATATAAAAACAAAGGAAAAACAGTAGTATGGTTGTATTTGTCTCCTGATTTTCTAGAATAATAACCGATTTATGAAGTTATTTATTTTTTTATTTCATGTAACTTTTATGTTATAAATTGGTAAATATGTTTGCATTTGTATTATTTTGTTGAAGTAAAAATTTAATTTTTTTCATACATTCAACTATTATTTATCTTTTTTAAGATTCTATTCGCAAGAAAAAAATAATGTTTCAAATGTGTCCAAACATTTGGAAAATAATATTAAATGATTTAATGTTAGATCGTATACAAATTTAATGAAATGTGTGTTTCATTAATTTTCTTACACACAGTTAAAACATTTAAAAAAAAATTTGTATATTTAAATTTTAAACTGAAAGTTTCTAGCTTGTGTTTCAAAGAAAATATAAATAAACTAATAATTACTTTTTCTTTATAGATAATTGTAAGAATATATGTCCCAAAGCAGAATATGTTATTGAAAGAAAAGTCGTGTCTACAGAAAAGGTGACATTTGGAGGAGAGCACAGGCTCGCAGTATTAGTGCCATTTAGAGATAGATTCGAGGAATTACTAGTCTTTGCTCCATACATGCATAATTTCTTGAATGAGCAACAAATAAATCACGACATATTTATCATTAACCAGGTAGACCAGTACAGGTTCAACCGGGCGTCATTGATAAATGTTGGCTACTTATTTACAAAGAGCAGTTATGACTATGTGGCCATGCACGATGTCGACTTATTGCCATTAAATAAGAACCTTAGCTATGCTTATCCAAAGGAGCAGCCATTCCATATTGCAGCTCCAAACTTGCATCCTAGATATCATTATAGTAAATTTGTTGGAGGAATTTTACTTGTTAACAGGTATTTAATAGTCTGTTATATTAATTTCTTGAAATAAATATTTATACTTTCATATTTCCATAAATTAATAATTACATTCAAGAAAGAGTTAAGAACAAACTAAACATAAGTGAATATTTATTTCTAGAAAAATATTTTGTAAATTTATAATTTCAACTGTCTATAATTATCATACGTATTTAGGGAACATTTTAATTTAGTCAATGGAATGTCGAATAAATATTGGGGTTGGGGATTAGAGGATGACGAGTTTTACGTAAGACTGCGTGATGCCAACTTAAATATAACTCGACCTGTGAATATTTCGACAGGTACTAGTGATACATTTAAACATATCCATGATAAACAGCACAGAAAACGTGATACCACAAAGTGCTACAACCAGCTAGAATCTACACGTCGAAGAGATCGCGTCACTGGCCTCCACGATGTGAACTACAAAATAAACAACATACACACCCTTAACATCGATGGCACAACAGTCACTGTCCTCAACGTTAAACTCTTTTGTGATCATAAAACCACACCGTGGTGTGACTGCTCCGATAAGAAAACCAAACAATAATTCTTTTCAGTGTTTATTTTAATACTCATAAAAGATATACATGTTTGTTACAATTTTATTAATCAAATCCCTTTTAGCCGATTTTAATTAATAATAACAACATTCAACACTTATTGTTTTTTTTTTCACATTTCCCTTCACTCAATCAATATCACTGAATGTATAATAAATAAAATCACAGCATTAATACCTAGAAATTGGGTCACTATTTACAAAGCTACTTTTAAAATGAGTGGCAATGTATCACAAATAATGCTGATGATGATTATTTGCGGTACATTTTTATACAATATCCATAGAAGTAATTCAGCTACAGTAGGCATGCAGGACGTTCTAAAAATGCCTGAAACAAAAACATTTATCATGCGACATTGACACCTTTTCATTGAGATCATTTATTTACAACATGCTCCAATTCTTTATCATTAAAATTGAACTGTATGAGCAAGCTTGTCATATTCTTGATTTTAAAGCATTATTTTCTAAAAACTAAACATGCTTACCATACAAAAAACTATTATGGAAATTAAATAATAAATAACAGAATTGATTTATATTATATATCAATTTTGTGGTAGGATTTATATACACCATAATTATGGTATTTTATTAATTTTGCTAAATTAAACCTATTTAAAATTAGAACTGAGATTTATTTTATATAATTTTAAAAATATACTATTTAAAATGTGTTTCTGGAGGGAAAATTGTAGAAGAAAAATTATTTTGCCAAGAATATAAATGAATATAAGCACGACACTAAATTAAAACAAGTTTATTTCAAAAGTCAAAGGTTAGGTTAAGTAGTGTTTTTGTATTATATTTATATATAAATTTAATTTTAGTGTTTTAATTTAATGTTACATAGCAACAATCTCAACCACCATTAATTATGCAATTGTTTTGATTTTTTTTTAATATACAAAGAATTTTTGATATATAAAGAAAACTGTGTTTTTTCAATCAGATAATTCTGACTCATTTAATTTAATTTGTTTTATATATCATATAAGTCTATCTGCTTTATATATTGATCATGACTTGTTTTTCTCTTAATACTAAAATATAATATTAACTATTTTAGATATTAAATATTTTATATTCTTACGACAATGCCACTTTCAATTAAGTTTTTAAATGTATTAAATATGTAAATGATAAAATTGTTAATTATAGCAATACAATAATTTTATTAATAAATTAACCAATTCTGTTTATTATTACCTGAAGTGACATATCTATAAAAAATAGAAATAATTAACATACATCATAGTAAAAATAAAGAAATAATTCACACAAAACCATATACTAATCTATGCAAAATATTCTAATACAAAAAAGTGTGCGATCTTAGAGTGTGCACTGATCATTACTTATTGTCTGAAATCATCTAAGAATCATGCTTAGATTGTCAATACTGCACCCGTAGAGTACTAAAGAATACAAACACTCTCGGTGACCGCGGTAACAAAAATATCTCCGTCATATAAATACCACCTAATTTACACTATAGTCTCTACATCACTAATTACTTGTATACCATGCTTGGTGAATATAAACTTAATTAGATTCTCATCGCAACTTTTACATTCTAAGCTCTCGGTTGATTTACTAACGGTGGGCCTCTTCTCGACTTTTTCAAACTCTGTGCAACTTGCAGAACTCTTAAGTGTCCTCCCCCCCTCCTTATCGGTACATACCTCTTTGGCGGGTTCGCTCTTAACCACCTTATGCTGGCCGGTGTTCGCCGTAATGATTTTAACGGCCTGGCCCGGGTGTTTGAGCATGTTTATCTGGTTGGTTTTGGAGACGCTATCTGGAACGTCGATCGATTCTGCATTCGTAAAGAGATTATTGTTGCAGAGATTCATGCAACGATTAATCGTCGGACTAGGGCTGTCCATCGACACGTCAGTTGGCGATGGTGTTAAGAAATTCGAATCATATAATGGATAAGGAGGTAATAAATACTTACTGTGATCCGCGCGAGTTTTGGAAAGTAAACAGATAGGATTAAACCACTTTTTCTTAGTAACCTTAATTAAGACTTACTTCTTGTTGCTAGTACCATAAAGGCCGTTGTTTTGGATGTACTCAATAACACTGTCCGGCATTAAGTATTTCACGGATTCTGATCTTCGCAGGGCCCGGCGGATTTTTGTTGAACTTACTTCATTTCTTATCCATTCTGTTATAATTGTAATATTTGCCTAAAACATGATTATTCTTAAATGCTATTAAATAATCAATAAATTTTATTTAATAAAAAAAGTGTAAATTTACTGTACCATATATCTTGTGAGTACGTCTGAGTTATAAATAAACTTTAATGGATTTGTATTTTCACGTGTAATTACAACTAAACCGTGATGTCCAACAATTGTTTCTATCTAAAACATAAACTTATTTAAATGGAAATACATCAAATCTTCAGAACAACATTACATCTTCATCTGTCCACAATCCAGGTGTACCAAAAGATTCTAGTAAATCAGCCCCACACAGTAATTTTACCTGTATAGGGCCTGTATTACCATTTCTTAAGTTGTCATTAATCCATAACATATCGTCTTCATTGTTTCCATTGTTAAAATTTATAAGAGAATTAATATGATTCTAAAATAAAAAGTTTATGTAATATATTTAGAATAAATAATAGATTATGTATTGATATAGGATAATTAAATAATTAGTTACTTACTTGATGGTATTGTAAAGAAGCCCGTGTTTTAGTCCACGTCTCTTGCTTGACTTCCCATTCTGAGAGCTTGATCCAGTCTGTAGTCTTTAAAGCCAATCTAAGCATTTCTAACCTATGCGTCGACGATGCCAAATCAGCTTTTCCATAGCCGTCGTGCACTGGAGATACTAATCCTCCTATAACTACACAGTTGCCCAATCGATGTAGATGATCCTTTGCAATCTCTAAAATGCAAAAATTATTATTACTAATGAAATTGCTCTTTTAGACATTTCATTGTGTATATGTTTAAAAAGAATTTTGTTACTTCAGTGAGACCTGAAATATATAATATATATAATTAAATACTGTTCTTCTCTACAGTGCTTTTAATTTTGATAGGAATAGAAAAATTGTCATTCTATATTTTGAAATTAAATAAAAATAAAACAATCCGAAAAAAATATGTTTTAATTATTATTATATACCATAGAATTTTTATCAATATTGATACAAGTAGAAAATAACAATTGATTAACTTTATCAGGTATTTATATGCTACAAAAAATGCATGAATCATTGATATGTTTATTTATTATTTACTTATCATGTGAGACATGGATTTGATACTAATGGAAATATTGTATGTTTGATGATACATGTAAATATAGGTATAACTATATACATTCCTTATAGCAGAATGGCCTAATTGTGAACTATTCCGCCAAAATAACCTTTTTTAAAAATTAATTGAATGAAATATTCCATATAAAAACTAATCAACGTATAAGCTATCCCTTCGTCCCTATCCTTTGTGAAAATACAAATTAACATTAATTAATAAAAAATATATACAAATTCCATTATGTTTTCTTTATTCTAGGAAATTGGTAATTCTTTTATGGACTTAATTATTATTAACTTTATTTTGTTTATTTATGGCTATAATAAAATAGTTGACATAAAACTTTTATTACCATTTAATTAAAAACCACCATTGAAACCATATTAATATTAACATGCCATATAAATAGAATCAGAAATGGATTAAATTTAGAAATGTGCTTGTTAAATCAATACCACTGCATAAACGGACTGTGATTATTGAATACGATCCCTGCCATTATAATTTCTAGTTAAAATGTAGTTTCAAAAATACTATATTGCCACAGTTTAATATTTCGCTAATGGAAATTATGCAGAAAAACAATCATTTAGTAACATCCTTCATTGCTTATTATCATTTATTTTAATTTATTTTAATGTTAATGATTTAATCACTTTTTCAATTTTAATTTATTGGATAAATTTGTTTTTGAATAATCTTTTAATTTTTTTATATATACCTTGATTTAAATCTGTATTCAAGAATTTTATGAACTGGTCACAGTAATCAAAATAAAGCCATGACTTTTTCTGCCTTCTGTAAATGTAACAAAATACAGCCTTGTAATTATTAAGCTGATAGTAATTGTGTTTAGATATCAATTATGGGGTCCTACCAAAGGGTTATTTGTGTATTTGTGAGTGTATAAATGTGCCAATTTCATTATTATTCATGAAGAAGCTTAATCAAATTAGAAATATGTATTCCAATTAGTGTTTACCGCTTCTAATAAGAATAAGTAAATTCAACCACAGCTCACAATACATATATCATTAACATGTACACAAACAAAAAAATTATTTGCATTTCCAAACATTTGAATTATTCATATATAAATAAACAAGCTGGGGAAAATTGAGGAAATTAAAATGCATTTTTTTTTTAAATAGATGACTGCATATTAGATATGAAGCCAAATGATGTCATTACAATGAATGAATGAAATCATTTGGATTTAGATTAAATAAGCAGAAGAACAGTAATGAGTGTAACAGATTTTGAAAAATGTATTTAAATGATATGGGTAAAAATACCAAAGATGACAAATATTCTACAAAAATGAATCATGTTCTAATTTTACAAAAGCCTTTCATTTTTACTTTGTCGTCAGCAGTTGTTATGTATGTTTTTATTTACAATAATATTCAGATTGATTACAGCCAAACATTTGTTTATAAACAATTACTACATATATATTAAACTGTTTCATTATAATAATGAATATTTTAATAACGAGAACAATATATGCTCATAATAAATATGAGAAAAAGGTTACTAATACATTTACAGGCAAAGATATTTTGTTTGTTCAATAATAATAAAAATTCAAGGTTAAAATATAGTACATTCATATAAGACGTCAAGAAATTTAGGTACACCAAGGTAGTACAAAGCTATAACTGTAATATTGCAGGTGTAATAATAAATGAAAAATTATTTTAATTATTATTAACATTATATAATAAAAAAACGACCTTCCTATTATTATCACAATCTTATCTGATGAAATTTTTTTATGATTCACCATAGGCACTTTAGAGTTAACCTAAAGCAAATATGTATTTAACGACCCCAGAGAAAAACATTGACGTCCTTAGATAATACTAACACGTTTCAACTGTAATATTATTAAGCATTAAAATTACTGCATTACAATCAATAGTGAATCTATAAAAACATTCTAGAATAGCAAAACATGCAAACATGGGACTACAGATGGAAATATTATATTTGTACCAAAACTTACCAAACATACGCAAGTGCATATTCGTAGGTGGGTTGAAAGAACCACAAGCCAACAGGACCACTTTTGTTAAAGGCATTTTGATTACAAATTATTTATGTCGCTAAATGTTATAGCTACAAACGTTTAAACATATTAAGCACGTAAATGAGTCACGAAACGTCACTGAAATTAAAATATTGTTACCAATCTAAAATTTTTAATTTTGTTAATACAATTTAAGTTAAGTTTTTTTCTATTCATTGGTCTTTATTATTTACTCTTTAACTTTAAATTTTACATTAATTAGTTACTTTTCTAGAGGATTATTATTTTATTATTATTATTAGTGTTATTAAGACAATTAGTTTTTGTACAGTTGGTAACACTGGTTTCTGGTGATGTAATTAATAATGGAGGAAAGCCAAGTCACCTTGTCGCTTGATTGCACATTTTTGAAGTATTAGTGAAATTCCTGTGCACAGTGTGTTCCTTTCTTCTTGCATTTAGTATTAACATTTTACGGACTGCGACATGGAGAATATATTCAGTATGTGGAAAGTGCGAGAAATCGCCGATAAAGTGTGAGTATTGACAGCTGTATATTTGGCACAGATGTTTATCATTTCTTGTTTGCCCTGAATGCAAGAAATCACGAAACGCAAGGCTCGCCCCCCAAATAATCAATTCCGATACCTCTTTTAATTCACACACTGATTGCTTTCAATAGGCTCCATTATTTCCAAAGCATAACCTATTTCATGTCAATGTCAAGTGAAACTTGGTATAAATAATTGATTTGCACTTTCTGGGAAATGGCTTTGAATTCTTGGAGCTTACATAGTTTACTGTTATGTGAGTGTTTTTCAGCTCGCAATTATTAGTACCAAGAATTTTAGGCACATAAAAATTCTTTGATTTTGACTATAGTTTTATTTATTCATTGTTTCTATAAAATTGTATTTGTATATAATGTTTAAATAAGTACATATTTATAGTTTATATAAAATAATTTCTCCGTTCTTTTTCTTAAAATAAATTCATAATTATAATTTAACGGTAGTGTCTTTAATAAAAAAGGGGTTATAATATATTGATGTGTTGTCATTTGTTCCAAATTATAGTCAGAAATTAATAAATTATTGTGTAAGAGTATTTTTTAATAATGTTACAATTTCTTTTCTTTATTACTTAAGTAATACTAACAGAAAAACTAATTTGAATCTTTGAAAGATTATCTGGGATAAACATTCTTTAAAAAAATTTATTTTACGGACATCTCCGTAGAAGGAAAAAATTAACAGTTATTTATACATATAAAAAAATATAGAACATTCTGTTAATAATATAATATAAAATTCAATTGTTGAGTTTTTAAAAATACAGACATTTAAAATATTATTTTACTCTAAAAAAATGTTAAATACTAAAAGAACTAGCCAAAGGCAGAGTGTTTCATTTTTGAAAACATTCTGTAAAGTATTAAATTAATTTCCTTTATTTATAAGTATTATTATCATAATTACGAAGCAAATTAAGGCTTCTTTGGAGTGGCATGTGCTCAATTACAAACATATAAATTACTGTTCGCATTTTTTTTTTTGCCTTGGAAGCAAGTCCATATGGCCAGCTCAGGGCATGTTCGCAATTAAAATACCAAATCACTAAAGAATTACTTGATTTAAGTTACTGGAAAGAAGAATACTCTACAATATTGCCAAAAGAGTTAACCACTTGCGCTACGATTAATAATATAACATACGGTAACATTGACGTGTGTGACACGTCTTTATAGCGTAAGTGGTTAAACTGAAGTCAATTTAAATTTAATAAACCTGAATTTATTATTGATATAGTCTAGGCATCGTAACACTTGATTTAAAAAATATATAGATATGAAAGAACAAAAAAAATGTTTCCATTTGGGTGAAGAGAAATATTTTTTAATATTAATATATCAACTTGTAATTGCAATAACTATGAAATTTGATATTATAAGTTATATACACATGAATAATCCATGGAACATATATTAATAATTTATTAATCAAAAATATTTATTATTAACATATCAGCTAAGTATAGATATAATTTTTTTTTTCCAGTACAAATGTTGTTATGAACTACACAGAAATAGAGGCCAAAGTGAGGGAGGCCACCAATGATGAAGCATGGGGTCCCACAGGGCAAATAATGCAGGAACTTGCCCATTCTACCTTTACGTACGAACACTTCCCAGAAGTAATGTCCATGCTGTGGAAGCGCATGCTCCAGGACAGTAAACAGCACTGGCGACGGACCTACAAATCACTATTAGTGTTAAACTATCTGATAAGAAATGGATCAGAGCGAGTAGTCACGTCAGCCAGGGAACACATCTATGATTTGCGCTCCTTGGAGAACTACACTTTCATAGACGATCTGGGCAAAGACCAGGGTGTAAACATCAGGCACAAAGTGAAGGAGTTAATTGATTTCGTTCAGGATGACGATAAGTTGAGAGAGGAGAGGAAAAAGGCCAAAAAGAATAAGGACAAGTACATTGGAATGAGCTCCGATATGATGGGTTCTAGATTCGGTATGCATATGCAAATTACTTGAAATACTTGCTTGATAACTGTACATTGATTGTGTGGCCTATTTGAACCCAAGTTTGAGTTTAATTGTATGTAATTAGCTTTAATTATTGCTTATTAAATCATGGTTCGAGAAAATTTAATGTCAAGTGTTCACCTATGTGATATATAGTATAAACAAAAAAAGTCATAAACCAAATGTTAACTGTAAATATATATTCTTTCATAAAGTCATAAAAAAAACTATATTATTCCCATATAACTAGGACGTTTTAATCTGTATTCAGTATTAAATAATGATTTTTTTTCGCTTTTCAGGTGGTGAGAGGTGGGATAGGGATGACAAATATTACAATCGCGATTACGGCGATAGGGACTTCGATACGTCCTCCAATAACCGATATCGCGATCGCTCCTTTGAGGAAGACTACGATGTCGACAAGGAAGAGAGTGACACCGAGTCGAATTATTATAATAGCAATACACGCAGGTACAAAGACACAGAACGTGTCGGTAGTCCGACTAATACGGAAAAAAAGGTTAACCTGAATCTCAACACATCCATAAACAAGTCCCCAGCGAAGTCCACCAAGCCAATCAAAAAGGTGGATTTGGGCGCAGCAGCTAATTTCGGAAAAGTGTCCATCCCAGCCAAAGATTCTAACGACTTATTAAACGACGACTTTAATCCTCGCGGCGAAGAGGCAACGAAGGCGGAATTCGGGGATTTCGAGGCAGCTTTTGGCTCCCAGAGCAACACTACTACACCAGCTAAGAGCGAGGACGATTTCGCCGATTTCCATTCTGCATTTAGTACTCAGAGTAGCCAGGTTATTGAAAATAACACAAATTTGTTGAACCAGCAGAACTTGTTTGATGGGGTTGCTCAGCAGCAGACTTCCTTACCGAGTGTACAGACGGGAAATGACTTACTGGGCGACCTTTCTGGATTCAGTTCATTGAATATTAATCAGAGTAATGTGATGATGAATCAGACCAATGGTAATAACATTCCCAATATGTGCCCACCGCCAAATAATGATCTGCTGGATGGATTTGTTACAGGTAAATAAAGTTTATTTCACATTAAAAGTATGCAAAACATTCACAAATAACTGCTGGAACAAATTAACTAAGGGGTAATTTGAATAGAAAGCTTATTAGCCACTCCTTTATATATTTATAACTCACCGTCTCTGCAGAGTAAATAATCAATTTTCATTTAGTAAATGCATGAAATTAAAATGCATCTGGTTAATGACTTTACAATGTTATAAATCTGGTATTATTTTTCAATTATCAATGGCTATCAGTTAATGAGCTTATAGACTGTAAGCAGACATTATATAATGAATTAATAATTATAATTCTATGACGAAAGGTTTTCTAAAGTACATTAAAATAGGCCCACTACTCTCAGTAATAAGCTAATAGATTAAAACCCTAATTATATAAAGAATTATGAATTTCAAGTTTAGAATAGATCAAATGGATATACATTTGATCTGATCACCCGTCCAATTATTGTGTGGTATAAATATAACATAAAACATACTTTGTGCATTGTGTTTAAAGAATGTTACACATATTTCAGTGACTATATTTAAAAAAAAGATATTAGTAATAATGAGATTTTGTATTGTCTTCAATTTTCTTTTCTTTTTCTAAATAACTAAACGTGACTTTCTTTATAACTTCTGTTTATCAATGTTTCTTTAAACTGTTTCCATACAATTAAAGCTAGTTTTACCCCCCATACATTTCTATAAAATTAACAATTATCAATGTAATTCCTTTGGTCATTTCTATTCAGTATTTGTTGTTTTATAGATTGATTAAATTATTTATATTTTAAAAATATTCAAGCTGAATATTTTTTTATTAAATAGATCAACATACTATATTAAATTATGTTAAATTATTCTCAAAACAACATGTGTCAGAAATATAGAAAATCCCAAAATATTTTCTATACAAATTGTAGAGATTATTCAAGGACTATAGCTGTTAATATATCAGCTAGTGTAGCCTTGCATTGAAATTTAAATATAATTAATTTTATCTGCAGTTTTTCCCTAGTCATGTCTCTGCATATAAATAGCAGAATGTATATGCATAAATGTATTTATAAATCACATACATAGAATGTTATGTTAAATCAGAGTTTTATCGGTTTTTCTTTCAGTTTCATATTATAACAATAATTTTTTCGTTCAATGAATTAATTTTCATCCACATTTTTGTATTCATTCTTTTTACTTAAGTTCCTCTTAAGTGTCAATGAAACTTATTTTAAAATTTCCTATAATGGAAAATATTATTTTTATTAAATGTTTAACTGTGGAGGCGTTTACTTTGTGGTACATCTTGAATACAATGACTTTGTTTTACCATTTTATTTGAAGAAGGAGACATGACGACTTTGTTTTACCACTTTTTAAACATTAATTATTAATAACGTGGTAAACCAAAACCATCCTTCTTCATTAATTTTATTTGTATATTCAGAGTGTAGAATAACATTAATGCTTCACTAGCTATTCTACTTTGAGATTAATACCTTTGTTAGGTCATAAATTCAATATATTGTCAATGTTTCCTAGGTTCATTACTACACTGTAAAACAGACAAATTCCACTGCATTTTAGCTAGTCAAATCTTTATTAATTACACTTTATATTTATTTTTGGCAAATAATGTGCCTTAAATATTCATAATAGATATTTAATTGAAATAACAGTTTTGATACCTACTCATTATTCATAGTTGATTGCGGTGATAATAAGTAACTCCCAAAAAGAGTTCAAACACATTTAACGTTGTGTCATAGTGTAAAAACCGGGAAACTCATTTGAGTTTTTCGGTTTCAGAAAGTTCCGCGTCAGTGACCGAATCTAAACGAGCAGTGAAGACGAGACCGGAGCAAGAAGCGCGAAATGTTTTAGACGAGTGTGGTGGACGTTTATTCGCGCTCTTAGAAAACACTCCCAGGATATCGTCGAATTCCGATGTTGACAGTATCATCCAAGGCCTAGAAGAAGTTCTGCAGCATCTGCCGGGACCGTTAACGTTACAGAGGCTGATAAACGCCGATACCATTCCAATTCAGCAGTACAATTTCGCTGTTTATAACTACAAGCACATATTGGAATTCCTTATAGCGAAAGTGGATCACAGTTTTCCATATAATACAGACAATCAGATTCACGCCGCTGTTGTAAAATTCTTCTCAATCGAGAACAGATACTTTTTTGTAGAATCATTTGATGTGCTTTGTAGTCACTTAAAGGATGACAACAAGCAAGTTGTGAAATTAGTGGTCGATTTATTGGAAATACTATTATTAAGTGATGCCTTTTTTGATGCTCTAATTTACTACTTGCTTAAGGAAGATCTATCTGAGACTTTAAGAGGATCTAAGCATACAAAATGTGAAAGATTCGCACAGATTCTTATGTCTTTACCAAATCGAGTAGCTAATATACTTGAAGGTAAAATTTCCAGACTTTTTGCCTTTGAAAACTTTTCTAAATTCATTGTCATTAATTTGCTAAAAATAATCAATTTATTGAATGAGTTATTTAAATATGATAAAAAATATATCTCTAGTGTTGATTATGAGCTTTTTGGATACATAACCTCAAAATATTTAATGCTTTACAATAAATCAAAGGTTGTAGTTGATTTAATTAAAATTCTAGCTGTTTGGGCAGAACAAAACAATTTTAACATAAGCTTATTTTTCGATTTCTTTGATAGCTTGCAGGTTAAAGCAATTGAGGTAATTTCCATAATATTGCTTTCAAACTTAGATCCACAAGCCTACAATTTAACAAAATTGGTAAGCCCTAAATTATTGGTTAATAAATCTTGGAAGTACGTGCTCACCACAAAAATACCGTTTTTAGTACACTACGATTGCAGTAATTTAAATCTGATCAATAATCTTGTCAATTATCTGAACAGCTGCGACCCGCGGGAATTATTTGATCTATTAATTAATCTAATTGAAGCATGGTCCAATAAGTTTGCAATAACAAATACGAGCACTGAACAACACTTGTATATTACAAAGTTTATCATCTTTGCAATTCGATCTCTAACATTGAAAGATCTTCCTGAAGAGGACAGAAATAAAATTCGAACTGTGCTTTTCAATGGAATTCCAATACATCTCGAGTCTACAACGGAAGAAATTCGTGTAATGGGAATGGTAACGGCGGAGATCATTCTTGAGCTGATTAATAAAGATCGGGATAAATTAAAAGACATCAAATTAAAATTCGAGTTTGATTCAATGTCTAAAAGTGCTCAAAATTTAGCTGAGGAATTAACTAACATGAAATTATATACATTTCCTGTTAATTCCTGTGTAGATTCAGCTGATGATTTAATACAAAAATTATTAGAGGATTACAAAGCTCCTGAATATAATCCACCAATGTATAAAAAAATACAAAACGCCCTTACTAACATTAATAATGAAATCATCACAACTTCCTTAAAGGGAAATAATACCATTAAAATTATAGATGGTACCAATTTTGATTTAGATTCTGATGATGACTTAGAGCCATATGACACATCAAATGATGTAATTGTTACCAAAAAGCCGCCCCCTGCTTACTTGAGAGATCTACGTGATGGTTTATTAGAAACCAATGATCCTGATGTATTTACAATGAGCTTACAAAATTGCGAAAAATTGGTGGCTATGCAATTACCAAATGATGATACCTCGATTGGTTTGGAAATTTTGGAAATACTTTTATCATTAATGCCAAATTTCTACGTTGAAAATTTTGACGAACTAGTGTTCAAATCTTGCGTTACAATATGCTGTGTTTACCCCGCCTACTATGCGGAATATCTATGTAAACAATTCCACACAGATACTGGTACATACAGCATCAGTCATAGGGTTTTAATGTTGCAGATATTACAAGCGACGGCTAAGACGCTTTCTGAAGTTAAAAAGCCATCAGATGCAGAAAAAGAGAGTGATCATGTAAAGTCGCAATTACGACCGAAAACTAGATATTTTAAAAAACATAAATGTATTAAGTTCGAAAAAAAGAATATCTTCGCCGCCGTGGCAGGTTCATTTTTTTATCCCCTTCTTTATGGTTTCGGAAAAACGTATGTTTCTTACACACAAGTACCGAAAAATGATAGCGATTACATTCTCCTCGTTAACTACCTGCAAACGTTGTCAGTAATCATGTGCGCCTCGCAAAACTGTCCAATAGCGCCAAAAATGGCGAAGGAGATTTTCATGCTTGCTTGGGCCATGAAGTTCCATAAGGAAGCGAAAGTTAGGATTGCCGTTTTGGAAATGTTAGCAATGGCTATGCTGAATGTACCTAAAAGTATTTTGCTAAGTGATTTTATTGATGAGTTACTCGAATATAGACTTTGGTTGGGTGGTTTGTTGAGTTCAAATGTGCAAACTGGTGAACCAAATTCTGAGTGTAGGCTAGTTGCTTCTAATGTTATGTATGTTATTGAGAATATCATGAAAGTTAGTGTAGATGATGAGTAATTTTATTGTGATTTTGTACTTTTTTATTTCCTGAATAAATATGATCATTAATATTAATTGTTATTATTTTCTTAAAATAAATGTGATATATTTATATTTTATTTAAAAAGGTGTAGATATTAAGTAAATATTTAAAAAGAAAATACTCATATAGACAAATTAATTACAAAAAAAACATACGTAAAATTTTGAAAGAATAAAGCCCAATTACAAATTATGTTCTTCCACTTAAGTTCTTTTTGTATCATTATGTTGGGAAGGCAAGTATTCGCATTCACATTAATATAAATTATGAAAACATTCATTATTATTCAACAATAATAATATTCTGCTTATGGAAACTTTTTATATTTTTCACTAAAAATGTAATATCTTTTATTGATTTTTCTGGCATTATTTAAGGTATAAGTGATAGATGAAAGTTGTTGTCTAAGATTTGATCATTGATTAACCTCTTTTGTTTATAGGGCCAATATTAGGTGAACAACCGACTCAAGTATTACAACCAATGTCTTCCAATACAAAGAATCCAATAACAGAACCTAGCCAAACAGCAAAACCAGTGCCAGTTGGGTCAACCTGGATTAATTCTGGCAACCTTAACATCGACTTAGACAACCTACTCAACAGCAAAGCCAATAAACAAAATAACGCGCCTACAATGAACCAACTGGCAAGCAATCCAACCTCACCAATTAACCAACCCAGGATAAGTCAAAACGCGATGAGCACGCCCACATTCGGTGCGCAACTAAACTTCAACAATGCTCAAATGTACCCAAACAACAACCAGAACAACCAGTTCTTCGCGACATTCAAATGATATATAATTGAATAAGTGGTTAACTGATTTGCCTAGCAGAGATCCAACCCGAAGTCACACGTCTAGATTTTATCATTTTTCTACATGCAGTAGTGAGTCACTTAGGTTAATTTTCCAAAGACATTTTTGAGTTATCTAGATGTTTCCAAAAACAAAAGTAATGGACATATGGGATAATGCAGGGTATTCTGTTACTTTAAAATGGATATAAAATATGACTTGTTCCAGTGAAGAATATTTGGGAGAAGGTAGAATAGAGCATAATTACATTGAAAAAGTGTGCAGAAAATGGTGACTATTTGCAGGTCGATTAAAAACTACTTGGTGTGATATCATTGATACTCAGTTTGATTCCTAGTCTTCTAAATGAGTCATTTATCAACTGTTATTTTATATTCATTTTATAGGATAAGTATATTGGGACCCTATGGTCTGAAATGCATAAGGGATATTTTTGTAACAATTGCAGATTATGGTTATGAATTATTTAATTATCCGTTCTATTTTTATCTGTTGCTATTTTTTTATGAATTTGTACTTGTTTTGAATACAGTTTATTCAATAAACTAATAAAATTCCTTGGAAACTGTTTACTTATCAATGAATATAGCTATATATTATTGATTTACTAACAATTAACATTCTATTGAATTAAAGATAAGAACGGATATATTTATATATAACTAATATTTTCTGTTTTGCACTGAATTTTTATTATAAGTATATTGGCAATAACATTTTTTTTTAAATAACAATGTTGAAAATTGCCCTTACATTTCAGACCTAAAACAAAATCCTTTATTTAAAATTGAATGCACATATTTCTTATTATATATTTTTTATATATAATGCACATGAAATGCTCATTATTCTTGTGGGTGCTGGGATATAATTGTGAGTGAGTAAAAAAATGTTGTTGATACAATAATTATGTTACATATATAAAAAGAATAGTAATAATTGTACAGTATTTGGTTGGTGGGTAATATAGTTGTATATTTAATTATCTAATTTAGCCACATTATAAACGTATACTTTCTTAGCATTCACTTATGTTTTAAAAGTAAATGAATAGCCCCAAATAAAAATTCATTTACTTCATCTGTATAATGGTTTGAATGTATAGTCTCGTTTAATAAAGATATGAGATTTTATATAATCAATGTGCCTTAATAGCCATCAGGTTAATAAAAAAAAAACTGTCTCGGCCATCGTTCTGATGAAAACTGCATTTTGTTTTTACATTCCTAATTTATTTCTGTACTTTCTGTTTTTATTATTTTATTTATATAGAGATTGTGAATACTTGTTTATAACTATTGTAACTATCTTAATAAATATTTTTGTTTAAATAATTTATTTTCTTTTTTCGTATACTAGTCATCTAATTTTGTTTTTCTCCAAGCATGATTTGTACGTAATTTAGTTTATTAATAGAGATCTCTAAAAGTATAGATTAGTTTTAGACTTTAGTAACGAACTATTAGATAATAATCAGTTTGGATATTTAAAAGATATTGATATTTTTAGCATATAAATCTGGTTCATTTGAATATTAAAAAAATAATAAGTCATAAAACTAAAGTGCAAACTTATTGATTTTGTAATTGAGGCACTATGAAATGAAAGAAAATTATTTTTTATAATTGTTTATTACCTCATATTCAAAATTAATAAAAACTTGTTAATATATTTAGAAACCAAATCATATTTTATCATGGATAATCAACGTAAACAAATGTGCAGCAATAGTTATTATTTTTAGGACATGTGTAGCTAAACTTTATTAATGAAGGTCACCTCTTATTAATTGGCTTTGGTAAGTAAAACACATTTTATAATTAAATTAAGTAAAGTTTCTTTCATACATATCTTATTAAAAAAATAATAAATGATTTTATGAAAACCTTTAATAGCTCACTTTCACATATACAATATATAAACAAACATAACATACTAACAATAGAAACTAGTAGCTGGCCTGTATTACAGAAACACGTCACAAAAGTTATCCTAACATTTCACAATAAATCGTCCATTAACCAGCTACACGTTTACTACCATTTTCTTACATTACGTATTCGTAACAATATAAAGGCTAACATCACCTGCAGGGATTAAAAATCTTTTGAATACAACCTTGTAAAACCATCACATATCAATCATTTACTGTAGAGAAGATTATCGTGTGTATAAAGCTGAAATGTAAATTGCTGATATCAGAGTGTATAAAAATTCCCACCCTTGCCCATTTTTTAATTTCATTATGTTTAACCTATAAACAGGTATATAGTTTACGTTATGACTACTTTTATATTTACGTCTATATGGAATGTTACACGATTGACTTTTTAATTGATCAGCATTGTAGCTAGAAATAAGGTATAAAATAGTGCTACACTACTATGCCATAGCAATAAATAATTCATTTAAGATGCAACAAAACCTATCTTTATTTCGTCAATAAATATCTTTCATATTTTAAAAATAAATAATATTTGACAAACTGCATTAAATTCTATTTTTAGTAAACAAATAAGTTAGATAAAGCTATGGAGGTTATCTGGGAAAAATAAAATTAGTAATGTTGCTTCTTAATTGATATTTGTATAAATAAAAATATAAAATTATAAATAAAATTACGTAATTATGCTAAACTCATCACATGAATGGGACGTTAATTTGTGAGTTTTAAACCTCTAAACTTCATTATTAAAATAGCCGCTATGGAAGCGGTGACTTACATATTCGCTAGGAGTAGTTAAATTATGTTATAAATTCGTCAATTAGCTACATAAAGTTCATTTATACATCATCAAAGATGCCTTTCGGTGGTATTCCTACCCTACTCCTGAAAAAAATAATATTCAATTGGTTAATAATAATTAATTTGTTATAAAAATATATGTATATTATTTCAATTTTAATAGATTATTTTTTGAGTGTTTTATAAAATTTTCAGGTGAAATCTTATAAAACATTACCTCCAAAAACAGCATTCTTGGTTCCCACAAAATTTTGAAATGGATAATTTCAATTTGTAGATTTTAAATGATGTTAATTTCAATTGCAATGAGGATTTATAGAATGATAAAATTACTATACAACAAATAAAAGTTTAAATTCCTCGAACTATGCAGTTCACTTCATAGTTATTAATAAACCATAATTACCTTTCATTAATAATACTCCTTGTGCTTTGACCAAACCTTGCATCTATGTCATCTACTAAATCCGGAGGGAACCTAGTGTCCACATCATCCAAACTGTACCTCGGACCTTCATATTCTACGCCTGTGTTCTGCAAGAGATTAGTTCTAGTTGATTCTTGCATTTCCTCTGCCCTTACAGCTCGTACTAGAAATTTCAGAACTTAGTGGTTTTAAAAATTAAAAAATCTATTTATTTACTTGTATCAGTACTCTGCCTATTCCTAGGCCTTCTGACCGAGTTAAAATCCCAACGCCTCTCTGACTCCTCTTGTCTCTGCCTTTTACGTTTCTCTAAAACCATTTCCATAATAAATCCATAACATATGTAATTATAAATGTAATACCTCTTTTAATCAATTCCCTTCCTTCATTCACCATATCAGTGGTGATCTCATCGTCTCCAATAAATTGGTGGAAACCAATTGCAGATAAAATTCTAGCCCCAATGCTAAAGTATGTGGCCACACAAAAGAATAATATAGCCATGGGGAAGTAGATATTAAAACCGTCAGATATAATTTTAATAACATCCATGTGACCCATTATCTGTAAATAAAAATAAATTATTTTACAAACAAGTTTTAATATAAATAAAAATAAAGTAGTTAATATAAAAATAAAATTCTTTTTAAAGAGTAAAGAATGTTTCCATAAATTTTTAATTTTGACCAATAATCTGGGCCACACTATAAACTTTTAAATAAATTAAATATTTTTAACTGATAACTGATTCCATACATTTATCAATTACCTGTGTATAGTGTGTCTCTAGCACTTGCTTCCTAATAATATGACTGTCCATGTGGATCAAGCCCAAAAAGTTTAGACATAGTGGTGGGGTTAATCTACTAAGCATCATTCCAGAAAATATCAAACTGTATTCATTTGTTTGATGATGTGGTGCTAAGTAATATAAGTTCAAAACCCTAATTTTTAGTACTGTGGAGTAAGCGCAGTAGCAAAGGTATAAAATTACGACGGTTGATAGAATCTGAAAATAAAATCTTAAATCACTTTAAAAAACTAAATTAATGCTTATCTAACATACCTCAATGGTAGAATAGTCATAATTCGTTTTTGCAACATTCACAATATTTGCGAATATGGACAATACAGGTTGTTTGTTGAAAAATGTCACCTCAGACCAAACAACTGCCACTGATAAAATACCTGCCAATATAGCTAATAACTTCTTCACATAGCCAGCAAAAATACATTTGCAGTACCATTCTAAAAGTTATTATCATTAATCATTAACATTAAATATTTAAGTTATACAAACCTATAGTGGAATTATAAATAGCCCTAGTTACAGCATTTTTAGGCTTATCAAACGTATGCTTGAAGGATTGATCCCTGGAGTTTAAGTTCCTTAAAATGTCTTCGAGATCGAATATTTGTTCGACTAAAATGTTCCACTGTGCCTCGGTTCGCTGAAGTACTTGCAAGGATTTTATTACCTATAATTAATTGTTTATTAATAACATTTAAAATAGAATTTTTGCAATTACTTATGATTTACAAATGAACTTAGAGTAAGAATATTTAATCTTTAAACTTGATTAATACCTGCTTATGTAAACGGATTAGTGTTTTTTCTCCAGGACAATCAATGGGAGTGTCACTTGGTATTTGCCTTCTGTTCATCCTGTCCTTCAGTTCAGGTGGAATTTTATAAAGTATAGTCTCCAGATTTGCATACATTGCATGATTTGATCTCACAGCCAGTGATATAGTTTGTAAAGACTAAAAACAATGCAATATAAAATCATAATACTAATAATGTTAAAGTTTAAGACTTTTCGATTGAAATCACCAGGATATGTTTTGTAAGCATATTTAATGACATAAAGAATAGAACTATAAAACTTTCCAATTAAAAATGTGATCTGAGCGAGGAGAGCATTTCTCTTCATTTTATATTATTATCATGTTCTATTAAAAACTGAGAATAAATCATTTGATTTAATCGATTGACTTGAAAATATTAAGCTAAAGAAGTAATGTTTATAATTAAAGCCAGTTAAATTGTTTTGCAATATAAGCAGTTTAAATATTTATACTACAGACATTATTAAGTATATTAAGTACATTTGAGTAAGTACATGCATACCAACCTCCAAAACATCATCAACAGTCTCTTCAGCTTCTGCCATGTCTGAGCTTAACTTAGCTGCCTTAAAATAGGCATGGTTTAGTACATATGAATGATTAGAATTATTCCACAAGTTTCTTGGGACAGCCACAAGTGCATACCCTAATAATAGCACCAATAGGAACAAACCCCATGTGTTACTGGCCGACGATGCTATAGCTTTCAATTTAGCCCTGTAAAATGAAAATTTTAGCAGTAATCTTTTTTCTACAATGTATGAGAGCTCTCCTCTCTCTCATACATTGTAATTTTCTAATAATATAATTATATCAAAAATCATATGTACATAAATTTTAAATTAATAAATATTTATTGACTATTAATAAGGCAGAAATAAATAATACAAACAGTTCTATTAAGTTTTTGTTTAAAACATTTTTTGCTTAATAACTTTTTTCAATGTCAGAAGCTAGCAATACTTAACATAGTAAAAAAAAAGTAGGCCCACATGATAAGTAATAGATAACATTAAACATTATCATCCTGTCCTATTTAGTTAACAACAAAGATATCGCTTACCATTCAAATATGTTAATATCCTTCGTAGCTAGGTATATCAATAATATTCCACAAATAAACAGATATGATCCATAATAAATTGCATTATCAATTAGAGCAGATTTTAATTTCCCTTTAACTGTAAAATCTCCTGCTTTTATGTAGGACTGCATCATTGGCATAAAAAGCCTATAAATAAAAATATATGTGTATAATCTAAAATCACATTTAACTTTAATACCAGAGCAGTGGTGTGTGATTTAGATTTTTTGTCAATTACATAATTAAATTGCAAATAACTCATCATTAGATTACCATGTCAAACACTGTGTTGTCCAATACACTGTCCTCCATAAATTAGGAAAAACTCTCTCAGGAACATTGCTCCATGGTTCCTCACAGGTAATTGGTGGAAACGTAGATAAATTTCCATCATGTGTTATGTTAGGATGGATATTTTCTTCTACACATTGCCTGAATACAGTCTGTAAATAAATATTAAGTAACATAAATGATTATTACATATTACACATTTTGTTTTAATTATCAATATTTTTTTAACAAAATCTTATTTCTAAATGTTTTCAATTTAATACAAATGTATCACGAAGTAATGCCCCCAAACTTAATAAGTAGATTTCAATTTATTTTTAGAGACTTATCTATTATATACTCTAACAATATATACTGATAAGAAGTTTATTTACTAGAGTAATACAAAACCAATAATATTTTCACTCAATTGTTTACTTGAAATATGTTATGTAATTATTTTATAGTATTTTAAAATGTAACTTACCGATATAATATCCAGTGGTAAAGCCAAAATGATTAGGAAACTGAAGAACCACGCTAGCAATACCACTAACGTAACGATGACATGATGCCTAAACCAATTGCCATATCTGTATAGCACGAAAGATGAGAAAAGGAAAGAAAGAAGTATTTTTGAAATGATAGGACCGTAATGCATTTTGCAATTAAAGTCAGCACGTGTTTAAAACCGATAATTTAATCCTCGGCTGGGGCTTCGTTATGTTCATCAGCAACTTTCTGAGCGTCTTGCTGCATCTTCTCCAATTTCTCTAAAGTGAAGCTCTTAAGTGGTATCAGGCGGGGTTTGCATAGCACCAATTCCTCAATGTCCTCGATTATTAGCTGCCCGGTTTTAGGTAGAGCTGGTTTCAAATCAGTTACATCAGACATTCTTATGTTGTGCTTAAAACATGTTAACAGATCATAGTCCGATTGTCACAGATTTTCACCTATAAATACGTTGAGTGCGTTAAGTTCTATTTACGTATGTTGTTTTAGTTCAGCGTATTGTTACTTTTATGTTAACATCTGTATATTTTTAAGGGATCGATTTGTCAACATGAGTGAGTCGGTGGGTCGCGTTGACAACTTTCAGGGTTACCAATTGAAGTGTTTTGATTCGAGTTTTAATTTTTATACATGGAAAAAGAATTCGTATTATTAATTATTAATTAAAAACAGGGTATAAATAAATATCTTTATAAATTTTATTATTGTAATAGTATATATTTGTAACCCAAATATTTATGATGTGTAGTTGTATTTATAATTATCGCTGTTACGAATCTAGTTCTGCCAACTGTTATTAATTTGAATGGTTGCCTATTTAAGGTAAAAATTTGGAAAATTTTAAAATGTTATTTTTTGCTCTTTCTTTATTGTGATAAAAAACTCTGGAGATTACTGGTTTGTACTTCATTTTTATATTAAATGAAATTAATTTGTATAAGGTGAAAACGGGTTTCGCCGATAAAATTCCATTTATAATCTCTGCATAACATCGACGTTCTAATATTATTGCAGGTTCACTAAAATAAAAAAATACATATTGTATTAGTAATGTATAATCGTCGATTAAAATATTTCAATCAACGGTATAATAATGAAATACTTTCTGTCGCCTTTGTTTAATTGTAAAATATCAATTTCTAAGATTAAAAAAGGGACTATTAATTGCATCAATATAATTTATTTTTTCATGCTCTAATAATTTAAAGTACCTTTAATTTTTAAATGCCCAATTTAAATCCATCCAGCTGTGGCGCCATTCATAGCAACAAACAATCTCCCGCCTTGTAAAAGTGTTGCCAACGATGAAAATAAAAACGCCCCTGTTGATCTTCTTGGTAAAGTGCAAATTTCATGACTGATTTCGTATCGATCATTAAATAATGATTCACAACAAAACACAGGAACGGACACATAACGCTATACCAATATTGTGCAATAATACGATCGAGTAATGCAATCATAATCGGCACGTGTGTATTGATCCTTTTTTATCAAAGGTTGCAGGAAGCAATACGTTGGAATGTACAATGTTGCCGCGATGAAATTATGGTGTTAATAAATAAATGTTAGTTGGTTATTTCACAATATTTCGTATGATTGAAATAAATAAAAAAATAAATTAGAATAATTGGAAATTTTAATTAATAATCATCTTTAAGAATAGTCTTCCTAAGACAGTATTAAAAAATTGTCATATTTTATCAAGAAAAAAAAACAATCGAAAATTTGTAAAAGTTTGCATTTTCGATAGAATAAAGTTTTTAAATTATGAATTATTAAAAAGAAATAAAATAAAGTTTTTAACTATATTGAAACTTTTTTACAACAGCTTTTCTTTTTGTAGCACAGTTCATTTTATTTGGGCTTAAAATTCAATTGTGTAAAATGTTCAATTTTAATTTTTAATGCAAATTGTAAAATGTTTTTTTTTCAATTATGTTACGCATATATTCAATTGTTTTTGGGTAAAATTATGTACAGCTTTTTTATACAAATTTCAAACTGTTTTGTTTTGTTTCTTAACAAAATTCACTTCTTTTCATTTAAAAAAATAATTGTTTTTAAGCAATTTTAAATTAACTATTTTAAATCAAATTTTGAACTTTCAACTAATTTTTAGCAAATGTTAATTTTATCTTAATACAATGAAAAATATCTCTTTTTTATTTTTTAAAATTTGTCAACTGTTTCGTTTTAATACCATTTTGGCACAATTTCTACTGTTTCTCTTGAAGATATTCTATAAGGATTTTAAATGGTTATTTTTTTGTAGAAAATTTTCAATAGTTTTTTTTCAAATTGTTTATTATTAAAAATCAATTGTTACTTCAGTGAGAATTTTTTTATTGCTATTTTGTAAAGTTCCAGCTATTTTTAAGCAAATTTCAAATCGATTTATCTCAAAAATGTAACTATTTTTTGTTTAAGAAGAAACTTTTAACTATTTTTAAGTGTAAACAATTCACAATTGTCTTTTTTTTAATTCAACAGTTTCTTGTTTATTAATTGTAGATTTACCAAATGTTTCGTATTTTTAAATTATTAATGTTCAACTGTTTTTATATCAATTGTTAATTTTGAGAAACTCTGTTTATTTAATTAAAGAAATAGTAAATTATTGATTTTTGTGTTGGAAAATTTGAATATTTATTTTTGTGAAAATTTCAAACGTTTTCGTAATCCCTTCTATTGATTAAATTTCGAGAAATGAAAAAACGTGGTGTAACAGTGAATCACAGACGGCTTCGGGGAACATGCGCGCGCCGATCTGGCAACGTCGCCCACCAGTCGTGTAATTTCGCGGTCATAGACAAGTTGGCCCATCGTGAGCAAGTATAAAACATGTTTATGAGTTTTAATAAAGCCTTATATCTAAATAAATGTCAAGTGTTCAGTATACGTGGAAAAAAATATCTAAGGAACTGTTTACCGTCTTGATCGAGTGTTAAATTAGCCGTTTTACCTAGTAAATTTAAGAGAAAAATTTTTATTTGCGATCATGCCGAAAGGAAAACGAAAAGGAAAGTCTGGTGAGTAAAATAGACCTTATGTACGCTTGGCATACGGACGAATTCCACAGTCCGTGCCGTTCGCTTTTAGTCTTATGTTACACAACCTATGTGACATATGGAAACCTTCAAAATTACTCGAAAACCACACGGTCGCTAGTTAATCCAATTAAACAAGTTTCCGTTTCGCACAGCCTCCTTTCCACGGTGCACGTTGATTTAAATATAACCTTCCCCTGGTATAAAGGTTTCCGTTGCTATTTTTGAAACTGGCAGAGAACTTGTGCAATTGGGGCTTCGTCTAAACTTAAACCATTCATAATACGTACATGACTTGCACTCACAACCACAAAAAGCTCCTCGTGGTGGGTAATTACTCGAATCAATTTTGTTTACTTGTTTTAATGATACACATATTTACAAAGGAAGAAACAAAGTAATTATACGTTCATAAATATTCATTAGAACAGTTGCAATCATAGCACGTAAATTTTAGGGAAGACTATAATAATATTTACTGTATCATATGTTTATATTAGATATTTATGAAGATTTATTTTAGTGGCTGAAAGAAACCGTGAATAAAGATGGAAATAAAATATTGGTTGTATGAGACTGTTACTTGTTGAAACTCCATATTATCACTTAATTACAACAATTACTTTCCTAGTTAATACCACATATTGAATTATATAATATACTAAATTTTGTGTAATGAATTATTCACCTGATAAAGCAAAAGAAATTCAAATTTATTACACAATTATGCACTCACCATTGGCATTTTAGTGATCTTAATAATTTTACATTTTTGTATTCTATTAAACTATTCTAAATTAACATTTAATGTAGGCATTATAATCCGATGGAATATATAAACGTTCTTGAAGTACAAATAATATACTAATTAAATATTAATTACATCATATTTGTCTTTTCAAATAATATACTATGTGATGATTTAACATTAAACATAATCTAGAAAAAAATTAAATAGTGAAGAAAGCACAATATGCAAGTTTTTACTTTTTTAAGTAATTTGTTAAAATGTGTTTTTATTTTATTTTAGAAGAATGAAATAAAGAAGTACTTTTAATTATTTTTTTATTAAAATGGCATTTGTTTTGGAAAAATGTTTAACCAAGAGAATAAGTGAGAAAATTATTCATGAAATATCAGTTTTGGAATTAAGATTTATCAACTTAAATACATTAAGATACACTTTTTATTTTAGTAGTAGAGAAAGTGGATGATAGTTCTTTTACATTTTAAATTCTTTGTTGCGCTTCAATACCCTTGTTACATTTTTTTTTAAAAGTAATTAATTATAAGAAAATAGAGTGCATAGAATTTCTAAAAACAAGTTATAGCTGATTCATTTCTTAGAATCAAGAATCATATGATTATACTATGTTTCTTGTTTTCTCCTGGTCAGAAAATTTGTTTTTAATATGGTTATTCTGAAAATAATGTGCACCGAACGATTATAAAACCTATTATTAATGTGGATATTCAATTGTGAAATTTGTAATATAATTCAAATAATCTCTTATGTATCAGTCATATGCAATCGAGCTTTCAAAATTAACTGTGGATTGGTAACATTTAAAAAGACATCGATTGTGAACATAACCTATAAGAGTTTTTACACATGAGCATGGATGGGTAAATTACTACATTTACTTAAATATTGAGTGTAGGAAATTATGTGATTGGTCATGTTTATTATTATTTATTGCTTCAAGATTTAATTGTATCTATGTAACCAACCCAACGACGAATCACATAATTTCCTACACAATTCCTTATGTTGTAAGTGTAATAAACACAGTTTTTACATCATTTTCCCCATCCTTTATTATGTATTACCTGTGATTGAACTTAACCTTTACATCATTTTCATTATCGTTAAATCAATAACCCCTTCTTTTTGATTACCTGAAAAAAATATTAGATGCAATTAAATCTTAAAGCAATTACTAATACACTGCTTGTTATTTCGTAAATTGTAATATTTAATATATTGTCTATAATTTCAACCTTTTCTATTACTTGCCAAAATTATAGGAAAAAATCTTGTGTATTAACCACAATCGTTAGTATTATTGGAGCGGTTTCAGGTATTAAAAAATGTGTTCCAATCACCGTTGCTTTGATAGTCTACGTACATGTTAATGAGTTACGTTTACTTTCCTAATCTTGTTACCATATGCTGGAAATTCCACTGTTTAGTAGCTGTACGTTTGGCATTGATAAGCAATCGCGTCATTTGTAACACTTTTATCAGCAATTACTACTTTGATTGTGTAATGGATTTTCATTTTCGAGGGGCTTAATTCTGATAAAACAATTAAGTGATAATTTATTTCTAATTGAAATATTTTTTTTACGTTATGTAAAATTTATATATTTGTTTTAGAAATTTATACATTTATAGAGACAAATTCTTTTATTCAATTAACAGCCTTAAATTTGCTAATAATTAGAAAAACACAAAAACATTGAAGACTCATTGTTGTTTTCTACAGGATTTTATATAAAATACTAATTTCATTCCTTACACCAGAAATGGATTAAAACAAATAAATAATAATTTCATACCGTTAGTGATTTATAAGAATTAATAATTGGAGAATCTGTGTAAATATATATGGCAATGTGGTTTTCTTCTTGTAACATAATTAAGTTATTCAAATACAATTTTTCTTATTTTGATCCTCAATAATATACTGTGTTGTATCTTATCAATGTGATAAAGACACAAATTTATCTTACTATCTTGGCCTTGGCAATGTGCCATAAATTCCAGATGGGAAGATTCATTTATTTAGATATCTATACTTAGAATGCATTCTCCATTTAAAATACCACAAGTTGCTGCAAAATTAAATTAGAATAACCTTTAAATTGTAATATATTCATTATTACAATTGAAACCTATATTTTGTGAATGTACTTATTATATGAATAGGATTTCTAATAAGATTAAATGATAATATGGTTAGATAAGTATCAATGTAAGATTATTTTAAATAAATGTAATGCACGTGCTTACGATTAAGAATAAGGAGATAAAATTTATTGAAGTCTGTTTCTACATTTTATTTTATTTATTATTACTTTACAGCTACCAAAATAACAACAAAACAAAAATAGAAACAATATGTTTAATAGTGAATCTTTTTGTAAATTTAATAAACTTGCTCATTGCCAATTCTAATGTATTTTAGATTACAAGGTTAGTGTGTTTTGAGCAGACAGTTTTTTTTTTCAGAAAGGAACAAGTTTGATTTTAAAACACTTGTACACTTTATTATACACAATGTATAATTAACATAATAAATTAAATATATATGTACGATATACATAGATTTTTTTCTGATGAATTATTTTTTAAATTCAATTTTTCAATTCAATTCAAAAAAATGTTTATTTTATTTACTTAATCTTTTTACCATTTCTGGTATAGTGCTATATTTGATAACATTTAAAAATAATATATTTTTATTGTTACATAACTGATGTGCACATAAATTAAGTTTTCATAAGACCTTAAAATCCTCTATTGATGTCTAGTCCAATAATTTTTTAGTATGTAAAATGTATTTTAACAAATTATACTTAGTTTACATCAACTAAATTTGATTTATATAAGTAAAACATTTGTGTATGTAATTAAAAATAAGAGTTTACAATTAAATTATTGTGACCTAATATTAAGACCTTGAACAAAACCTTTTAATGAAGACAAGGCTGTGTTCTCTGAAAATTTATGCTATTGAACTTGAATCAATGTAGTTAATTTAATCACTTTAGATCATCAATTGCTGTGATTAATTTTTACTGAAATAATTGACGTTTTTGTTTGTACTCGGTTTATTTTAATATCTGCGTAAAGAATCCTTCACAGTGTTAATGATTATGCAATGTTTGAAACTCTTACATCAAAACAATAACACAGCTGGTGAAAGTGAAAGGCCTCGGCTAACTATTATTTTGGTTAGTAGACCTTAGAATCGCACTCCAAACAATTTGTAATATAATAGCAACAACAACTTTCTTGACAATGGTTAGATTAGCTAAAGATATACTGGAAATGTACATAATTAGTCTTACACAATTTACATGTTTGAAAATTGTTTTGAACTACCACTTGTAAATCACATCTCTCAATTCAAGGTTAAAAAGAAAATTCAAAACATATTATTTATAATGAAATAAGTCTGATGTGTTAAAATTAAAAAAACTTGTTTGTTACATACAAACATTTTTCATCAATAAGTTTAATTATTCAATTAAAATGATGTACCTTTAATCAAAAACACTACTAGTATTTTTTTAAAATTAATATAAAAACATATACAAGTTGTAAAAAATGTAGATACACAATTATCTTATTTAAACAATTAAGTTATCAATTAATAATCATACAGTTTACTTCTATTTGCTTAAAATAGATTATGTTACTATTCTTATTTGTTTTTATAGATCGTAATGGATCTGGACAAACATCAGATGAAGAAGATTTCAATGACAACGCCAGCGTGTTCAGCAGTTACTCCGAGGTCCGCAGCAATGAAGGTGACACCGACGAAGTTGACGAAATTTCACAGCAGGAGCAGTTTGAGGAAAAATTAATTGAAACACTCGACGGCCTCTCGCAGAAATCTGCGCAGGGGAGGACGACGTGCTTCGAGGGAATTTGTAAGGCTTTCATCAAGAAATATGTGCCCGATTTCGTTTGTGACAGGAGGCTCACGATCTGCGATGGGGTCGAAAGGGGGTTGAAGAAGGGCCGCGGCGCCGAACAGGCCGCCGCCGCCAATCTTGCCTCGCTTTTGTGCGTGCAATTAGGTGCCGGGGATGCCAGTGAGGAGATCTGTAGGGCTTTAAAACCAATTTTGTTGGTTATTGCTAATGATAAAGCTACTCAAGCATTAGCTAGAGCTAAGGTGAGCAATCAATATTTTCTTATTGTCGTAACAGCGTTTTAAATTTGAAACAATTATTTTGTTATAATATATATAAATATTTCTAAATTGATTTCATTTTTTTTTTCTAGTGCTATACTGCCTTAGGATTAATCACATTCCTGTCTGGTGGTGAAATGGGAGAGGTAATTGAATTGATGCAGCAATTTGAAAATGTGTTTTCTGGAAGTTATCTGAAGGGAGATGGGTCAATTCCAAATGTGTCAGCCGATCTGGTATCAGTGCATGTAGCAGCATTAAGCTCATGGACTTTGCTTTTTACCTTAATGTCATCTGGAGATGTCTATTCCATGCTAAGCGAAAGCCAATCATTTTCCCCGTAAGTATTCTACTTGATTTTCTTATAAATCATTTATTTTAACATACCACATTTGCCATTTAGTTTAAACTTCTCATTGAAATAAATAATAATTCCCAAAATATGGTAGTGCAATTGTTATGTAAATTAATTATTATAATTGATTGCAGATCAATATTACAACTATCAGAATTATTATTATCTCCACATCTGGACCTGAGGATGGCAGCAGGTGAAGCATTGGCAAATATTTTCGAATTGGGTAGGGATTGCCATGATGATTTCGCGGAAAATTATATTCCGGATTTGTTGGACACTTTGCGACAACTGGCCACCGATTCTCATAAATATAGGGCAAAGAAAGATAGGAAACAGCAGAGAGCCACATTCAGGGATATTCTAAATTTTATTGAGGTATTCTTTTATTACTAAATCTAACATTAAATTAACTGTTTATTAAAATTTTGATGTTGATTTAACAGTCGGACCAAACACCAGAGCTACGTATCAAATTTGGAACTGAAGTACTTATCCTGGACAGTTGGACACGTACAAAACAGTACGATTCACTCTGCAATGCCCTAGGTTCAGGATTAAACATCCATTTAGCAGAGAATGAACTCCTACGTGACATATTCGAACTAGGAGGCAGGATTTTGATAAGTGAAATTAGTACAAACAAACAATCAAAATTGGAAAGGGTAAGCTATAGTTTTTTTTTACATTAAAATATTACATAAAAAAAATACTTTATATATATTTATATATATATAAATTTATTAACATTGGTGTAATCCAAATTATTATTATTTGTATTATTATATATATAATAATAAAAAAGGGAATTAATCACATTATATATTTTTTCTGTATTTTTAATTGATTATGAAAATTATTAATGTGTCTTATTTTACAGCATTTACACAACACTGCCGCTTGCAAAGCTAGGACAATTGTGAGGGGGAAGAACAGAGACAAACGGCGATCAGATTTTTAATTTGTTTTCGAGCAATAGTTAGAATATATACTTGTTAATTATATTAAAACTTATACAAGTTCTTTATTGGGTTTTACTATTTAGTAGTCGTTAATTTAATTGTAAATTTAGTAAATCTGTTTGTATTAATTTTATCGCGTTGATTTTGTAAAAGTGACATTTTAAAATGTAGCTAGCATTATTTGTATTTGCAATACAAAATCTTAATATAATTAAGTATTTTTTTTTTAAATTTAATTCCTTCTATGATTCTTATACAATTAATTTTGCTTTTGTATGTTTTTGTTTTGTTTTGAAATTAGGACTAGTTATATGTTTCTATGTACCTTAGAATTGTCATTATATTTGGAGAAAATAACTTTGTTTTAATTTATTGATGGATGAAAATTACACATTTTTCCTGAGAAATGGGTGAGATTATTTGGAGAACTGTTGCTTTAATATGTAGTTTATTGAATAATACAATTTAAAAGGTTTCAAAAACAAGAAATATTAAAAACATTTCGACTTTTGCTACCACTAGTACTTTTGAAAAAAAATTAATGGTAATCTTGCATTTTCTCTTGATCCCCTAACAGATTTCTTTTATAGTACTGCAGAAAGGTATTGGTTTGGCTAAGATTTTTTCATACAACTAAGTGTATAACAGAAAGGATCAACATGTTTGTCTTAAAAATTTTAATATACATTAGGGGAATTATACTAGAGTTATATATCGCAAGAAAATAATTTGATAGTGATTTTTCTTAAGTGCAATTTTTACTTTTCAACTTATTACCTCAATCATTTTAAAATACTATAAACAATGTAGCATATCCCAAAATTTTATCCCCAACTGTAGTGATTTTCACATTTCATTAAGTATATTGCATGAAAAATGTTGAATCTTTTATTAGAATAAAATAACCTCTAAGCAGTTCTTATTTTACCATGATTTGAGTAAGATTTTTTAATATGTTATACCGTTGATTGAAATATCTCAATCAACGGTTATACTTAAATTATAGAGGCACCTTAGCTATAAAAAAGTCTTAATCATCAATATATAATGTGAAATAATTAAAAATCAAAGTATAGAATACAAGTTAAGAATGTTTTATAGCAGAGTATACTTACTTTTATCAGAACTTCTAAACAGATTTTAACATATACAATACACTAAAATTTGCTTCCTCGCCTACTATAAAAAAATTGAATGTTAGAGAAAAATGCAACAACGAAGAACAAATATTTTATTTTTGCCTTTTGTTTATATACATATAATCGTTCATTATTTGTTTTTTTTTGTGTTTATCGAATTATAATATAAAATATATTTTGTGATTAACAATATATATTTTTGTAAACAATAAAATTTCATAACGATCGTCCTCCACTTTTTAACAAATTTACAAATAAATTATAATCCTTACACACTACCGAGGCTAAATATATTTGAAAAGATTACAACTATACTTTTAAAAAATAAAACAACAAAATTATATAAGTTAACGTTACTTTTATTTAGATATATGGCACTCTTAATCATTCATTCTTTTTTTTTTTTTCATAATTTGAATAGGGCGAAAGTGCGTGAATCACTGCTCGTATTCATATAATATATTAAAGGAGAGGAAACAAAAACATTTAAACTACGACGGGTCGAATTGATTTCTTGTCAGAGTCAAATTTTAAATAATCATTATTGAATCAAACAAATTATACAAAAAAACTTGTATTATTTGTTTTATTGAAAATGTATTACAAAGTTAAAGCCTCCACAATCATGTTTTTCATTTTTATGTAAGTTATTTTCTTAAATAGAAATATAATTTTAGAACAAAAATTTTGATTTCAATAGTCTATTATCCGCCACTGGTTTGTGGTACTCTAATTCATATTTTTTATTTATTTTTATAATTGTTGTATTTTTATAATTATGAAACATTGCGCTATTGATATTTATATTGATTGTTTGATGTGACTGCTTGAATAAAATAGAAGCAATTTTTAATTTTAAGTAATTTATCACTCAATTAAAAATTTTTGATTGATAATAGTGTTTTTTTTATGTGTGCTCACAAACTTTGATTATTTACAGTCAATGGTGAGAAACAATTCTCATTAATGCCTCATTATATAAACTTTTCTTATTATCTTTTTTAATACACCGTTCAATGCAATATTTTTTATGTGTCAGTTTGCAGAATCAAAATTTTCATTAATTAATAATCAACTAAATTAAATGCAACAAATAAAGATACAAACATGAATTAAATTAGTGTACCAAACACCTAATATTATATGAGAACATCTCTTAATAACTCAGGATATAATATATTATTTTAGAATAATTAGGAATGTGAAAGAAGGAATTATCAGGTTGGTTTTGATTTTTTATGGTGATTAATTGATGAAAGGTATTTTTATGTAAAACTAAGTAGTTTTTAATGTATTGAAAATAATGAAGTAGTGAATATAATTGTAGTCCTAAATCTACACTCTTTAAATACAATATATGGAAGTTAAGAATGATTTTGCTTATATACCTGAAATAAAATTTGGCACACCAATTAATTTGTGTTGTCATCCAAATGAATATATTTGTGTTTAAGGCTGTAGGATGATAACACTATTGAATCTTTATTAGTGTAAAAATAAACATATTGATTTAGTGATTAACAATGTCTAACACTGTGATATTGTAATGTCATATATATTGCACAAAAGAGAATTAAAAAAAAAAATCAAAACATTTTGAAATCTAATGAGAGGCTTGCAATTATAAAACTAGAAAAAGTCTATCAGATTAAAACCAATGTATATAAACTAGACGGACGGAAAGTCTACTATATCTCTGTAGTTACTAATAAAAACCAATTAAACAAAGAGTTTGTAAAGTAGCTACTAACAAATATAGTCAATAACACCATCTATTTCATATCAGTTATTGGACAAAAAAACTGGAACAATAGGAAATAAATTAGTTCAATATATGACACTGAATTAGTTAAATTGAAAAGTTAAATTCTAAAAAGTCAGCTTTAACAATGAATAACCTATTCTTTATAGAAACTTGATTCTGATAAGAAACCCATATCAACACAACGTATAACAACAGTACAATAAAAATTAAAGCGTGTGTAAACAACGAAATCATCATTATATTCCCAGGTGTTCGAGTTTGCCTATTATTTTTTTTTACAATCCATCAATTTCTTATCAAAAATATTCAATTTACAACACGGTACAAAAGTATCGTCACGACTGTTTACACACGGGCAACCGTTTCACAGATATACAAGATATTGGTTTCTTCCATCGTTTTTTTGTGCACTGATTATTTGACTGTGCCGTGCCGTTTTTATGTTCCTCAGTTTTCCTTCTCTCTTCTAAAAATACATATAACACACAGAAAATTAGCGGGATTACGAAGAACGTAATTATTGTGCTGGACTACTTGTAAACGGTGATGAAACTTAACACTAGAATGATTAAGAGCCGGACAGAGTAGAAATAACAAGTTGAAAGTGTGCAGAAACAAAACAAGTATAAACTTAACAATGGGACGATTCCAAGAAAATCGTTTTATACAAACCCTTTTCTTGCAAACTAATATGTCTGGAATATTGTAATATATCATATACGGATTTTAAGGTGAAATCATTTCGCATAATAGTGTACCATTGGAATGAAATGTTAGGGAGATATGTAAAAAAATAGTTTTGACTTAGTTAAGTATTATTAAGTTACCAAACTGTATGAACTATTATTTTGTAATCTTGCAAGTTAATTGAGTATAACTTTCTTTTAATGGTTTATTTCATATTATTCAAATTTCAATTTTACAGTAATTTTCAATTCAAAATATTTAGGAATGTAACAATAATAAAATGTTTAAGTATAAAAATTAAAATTATATAAAACAGCAAACTAATCCAGACATATTATTTACAATTGTACAAACTAAAGAAACAAAACCACAAGTGACTAGACAGAAACACATGCACAAAAGAAATTAACCCCGCTTTATTCTCCATATTAAATACTTACAGTCAACACTGGAAGTGTCTATATTTACCTTTTAAGTCCCTTTCCGTGAAGTACTGTATGTCTTCACTATTACTTTGTGTATCGTCGTAATAGTGGTCTATCAGATAAGGAAGTACGGTCATGTTATGCCAGTCGTCGTCCCTGAGTGGTGGCACAGACACTTCTAACATTGTTTTCGGAGGTTTCCTGGTGAACCATCTGCAAATCAACAGTTTGAATGCACTGAGGATGATTTAAATTTAAATAACATACGGATGTTGCCTAATTTGTTGTAAACTAAACCGGTCCATTGGATCCTTCCTTAACATTCCGAACAAAAGGTTTCTAAGTGGATCCTCGATTTCTGATGGTATTGTAAACTCGCCCTTTCCTATATTTTCGAATAACCTATATATATTGTCTCCTTCAAAAGGATATATGCCTGTTGTAAAATTGTACCTGGAATAATTTAAATTACGTAAACAAATGCTGTAACAAAACTATGTTTAATTAAGGCATTATTTTATTGTTGTAAGTAAATTAATTAAAACAATTAGGTATTGTAATGGCTCTTCATGTAATAAAGTAGAAGGTAAAATGAACTATTAAAGGTAAGCTAGCCAGTTTGATTATTACATCATCTAATTTTATAGGAGATATAAAACAGTTTTATAATCATCACAGACATCAGTATACATTGTTCTATATTTGTTTAATCTATTAATATTTTGTTAGTATATTGCCTATTTTATAAATTAATACTTACAATGTTACTCCAGCACTCCATATATCGACCTTAAACCCTGGAAAGGATTCTAACCCATTGGCTATTTCTGGAGGCTGAAATGCAGGTGATCCTTGGCCATTGTGACATGTATCGTCTTCAGCAAATAAATCTATTGTCTGAAATATCATTTCATTTCAATAATTATGGTTAATTATTAAATTGAGTTAAAAACTCAAATGGAAACTATATTTGATTTTATTTCACATGATAAAAAAAATATGAAAAGATAAATAAAAGAAGTGATGTTTCTACTTCTTAATGGAAAGAAAGATACAACTATAGCATGTAACACACGTAAAAAATGATAAACATAATTTTTATTAGAAACACGTGTGAATCAAACTTTACATATATTTATATATTGCCTAATCTAAAACATTTAAAAGTAAACTAACACCAACATTTGATTAACCAATACACAACACAAAAGTAAAAATATTTATTATAATAAATTGTTTAATAACGTTTTTATTTCATCATAATTAAAAACAGAAGAAAATAAAATTGCATACGATGGAGCCTGATATAAATAACTAACTGATAACTAAATTACATGTATTTTACCATGGACTATTCTACAAAAATTCAAAACATGTTTCACTAGAGTGAGCTAAAAACATAAAATATGTACGTAAATAGACTTCGAAATATGTATATTAAAACAATTTCATAACTGCATATGAATTATCAGAGTTGGAGCCGTTTCTAATTGCATAATAGCAGGGTAAAAAATATAATAAAATATAAAATGCAAAATATATTCTAAACAGAATATATTTTATGAATTACTTTTACTACAATTAAATTAAAGAATTTTCTGCACACCAAACATTTATTTATATTTATATATTAATTATTTTAAAATAATTACTTTAAAGTAAACAAGCAAATGAATAACCAATATAAAAACTTTTTTTTTGTATTCGATAAAAAAAATTTAACCTCTATCACAAAGTCCATGTGTATTTAGAGTCTGCATCAAAATTCAACCTTGGTGTATAATGATCTTAATCACTTTAACAATTGTAATTTTCGTCATTATCATATTGAAGTAAGTAATGTTTGATTTTCTCGTTACTGTAGTATTCTAACAGCTTCAGCTTGATAATGTCGGCTGAAAAAGAATTAGGCAAACATTTGCAGGGAAAACGTGTACTGTTTGTTTGGTAAATTAGATGTTTAATTATAGCGGGCTGAGCAAACAAACGGTCTAGTGTGTTTACTTTGTATTAAATTGTTTATGGTATTGCATACTGAATCCACTACTAAAATATGCTATACAATTAAAATAACATTTGGAAGATGTTAGAAACGCCATTGATTTTTAAATACTTCTGTTGTTATATCTTATAGATATTTGTTGCTGTTTTTTAAAGAGATTACCACATTTTGAAGAGTTATCGTTATTGTACCCGAATGCCAAACAAATTATTTTTCATGAAGAAACTCATTGAATATATTATTTATTCAATGCCTAAATTATTTTTCGTATTATTTAATTGAATGTACTCATTACTTTACACATCTATAATAAATTAATTGGAAGAAAAATCTGTGAATTTACCTCGGCAACTCCCAGATCTGATATCTTGAGGTCCCCTTCTAAGGTTAAGAGCAGATTTCCCGGCTTGAGGTCCTTGTGTATGACTCGCATGCTGTGCAGGTACTCGAGTCCGTCGACGAGCTGCGTGAAGTATCCGTGCGCTTGGAACAGGGGAAACTTCTTGGCAGGTGTCGAATCCAACATGCCCTGCAGACTTCCCACGCAGAACTCCATTATTAAATACATCTTTTGCTTCTCCTCGTTGTACAACACATCGACTAGATTTATAATGTTTTTATGTTTGAGCTTCTTTAACAGTTTTATCTCACTGAAACACAACGATTCCTTTTACTTCCACAGGTACCGCGATCGGGTCACGTGCATGATGAATCACACCGCTGTTTATGTAAGTGTTTTAAATTTGAATACAATTAATTGCACATGTCTCTGAAATTAATTATGAGTAATTCATATTCCTCAATGCATAGGTATTTGTTAATTCGTCGGCATTTACACAAAACAATAATTAGAAAGCCACCATTTTATTTTAGATTTAAATATACATTTTGATAGTAATAGTAATGCAATAATAATAATAATAGCAATTGATTGAAGTGTTTTAGCGCCCTCATTCTAGTAATTTATAATTTAATTAACACTTTTTAAACCTATTTACAGCCATTTTAATAATAAGGGATGTGTAAAATTTATAACTATCTTATAATGTAAATGATATTTAATGTGTAGTGATGTGTAAATGAATTTAATATTCTTGATAAGAAGCTGTTTGTAGGTGATTCAGTCAATAAGAGCTATACATTTTAACTTAAAGAAAAACTTATCAGGTTAAGTTAAGTACATAACTTCAATATAAATTTAAATAACTTGTGTGTATGTGTTCAGATCTATTTTATAAATCAGCCACTAAACTAACTAAAACATGTAATATAACGAGTATTCCTAATAATATATTTAATTTCAACTTTTCTAATAAATTATAAAATATGTGGATAATCACCTGCGTAATTTTGTATGTGTAATTAATCAGATCAAGGATTTCCAATTTGTCATTTCTAAATATGTATGAAACAATTAATTTTCAATAATTAGTATTTCAATAGTAGTAGAGTGAGTATTTATTAGACTCTTGCCTAACTTCTTGGCAGAATCTTTAAAGTAATATTTTATTAAATGTATTAGTGTCAAGAATCACGTAATAAATGCATAAAGAGTAATACATATTAATAACTTTAATAATTTTAAGCCAAGTAACCTAAAATTAGTTAATCTATAAAAATTGTTATTCGTTATGGTGTTAAAAGTTTCCCAAAATAAATTTATGTAAAATTAGTGTGTTTATTTTCAGAATATGATTTCTGCTTCACTGGTGTGCAGGTATATAAATATAAAGTATTGATTTTGCTTTGTATACCTTTGTACATTTTGTTCACCATTTGGTATCCTCCTGAGTTTCCTTTGCTTTAAAATTTTTACAGCGCGCCTACACAGAGTGACAGTGTCGAGCATCTCCTTCACCTTTCCATAAGATCCCTCGCCGAGCAGGTCGCCCATCACATACTTATTACCGATTACCTTCAATTTCCGTTTCTTCGTCTGGTAGATGATCTGGTCACTCTCAACCCTGTGGAAAAAGTTGCTGATGTTGACATTCTCGAGATCGTCCTCGATGTCCACATCAGGATTCATCCAGACCACGGAGTTCTCGTCGCAGGCCGTTTTCACCGGCAACTCGTCTTCACTGTCCACACTAAATATCCTATTGCTGATCTCCAGCTCATTCTCCGAGATATCATCAGCACCTTCACTATCAAAACTCTTGCTAATATTACACATTTTATTGTCCATAATTATGTATAACACTCTAATATTGGAACTGAACCTGTAGAAACTTTACAATTAACTATCTAAACAGTTTCAGTCTCATCCCAGCGCAGGCACACTCCGCTTTACGACATTTTTGTTCTTTTTTGACACTGCTAAACTTCAGAAAACACTTTGACAGCGTTGTCAGCGGTCGACGGGATGCAATCGAAAATAATCATAAACAACCAACAGCTGTTTCCATTTAGGGGCATTTAATTAGCTTCAGTTGGCCATACTGATTTTTCTTTAGTTTAGTTTGGATGCAAACCAAATTTATTATCATTCATTTTTTTAAATTGACTATTATATAATATAAAATAATATAAAAACAGTTTCTGTTTTAAATTGTCTTACATATATATAGGTTACTTGAAAGACAATTATTATAGGTTAAAAGTTTTTATTAATCCTTCACTAGATTTTTAAATAACAAGACAAATCTCTAAATGAGGCTTTTTAAATTTGAGAATAACAAAATTATTTTACTGTTTAATATCTTACATATATAAATATAAATATTTTTATAAGTTAGTATTTTCTTCTATGATGCAAGCTTCTAATTTCCCAACTTATCCAAGAGAGTTGGGCTGCTTGGATGGCCGATTTCGCTGCTGGTTTGAGAATGGAATGAGTTTTAATGTTCACATATCTGGGGACTACGTGATGCCGTAAACATTGGGAATTGAACCATATGACTGGGATGTGGATCTGATCTATACTTCTTCATTAATTTGTTGTAAAGTTTGGTCTGTTGTACTGTACAAGCCGATTTATACATATGGATCCTTATGGTTTTAGTATTTTCGTTTATACAATTTTAAAAGTGTTATTAGTAGTTTTATTATTTGTTAATACAGGAATAACACACTATTTTAAAAAATACAATACAGAAGGACCTACTATAGAAATCAAAGTAATATTAAAACGTGTCTGAAAATGTAGAAAATGATTGGTTTTTAGTTAAATTAATAAGTAATAAGATAGTACATATATTAATAAAAAAAATTTAACAAAATTAATTTATTCTTCAAAGTACATACATTTACACAATATCTTTTAAATCATTACAAACAAATTCGTTCAAATTTTCCAAATTTATACAATCATAATGATAAGAAATTAAACATTCTTTACACCTAACACGCATGCTCAAAGGTACAATAAGAGTTTTACAAATTACACATATTGAACCTTCAATTTTTGGCTCACGAAGACAATTACCTCTAATAACATTAAAAATTGACAAACGAAATCTGTGCACCTTCATGGGGGTCATTAAGGGTAACTTTTTCGTCAGACACTCAAGATAAAAACAAATGAAAACACCGCTCCTTTCAGCATTTTTCGGATAAACACTTAAAAAGGTCATTTGCTTCCAAGCTTCATTTGGAAGAATAAATTTTAACCGATTGATGATTTTCTTAATGTTCCTATCATGTTCTGCATTATTCACTTTTACAGAATTTAGATAACCATATAAAGCATGTTCAAGATTGAAAACGATTAATGTCCACACTTCATTACAATGTACTGGAAGGAAGAGATGTGATTTGTTTTCATAATTAATATTGGCAAAAAACTGCTCCCCATGTTCTGTGTTTAAAATCTGGTAGCTTAGACTTGTATTTCCAAATATGTACATTTTGTTTTCGGGCATTTGTGAGAGTCGAAAACAGAAAGCATCGATTATCGTTTCTGTCAGTCTGCCATCTTGAAAGGTAGGGTCAGCCCTTTTGCATAAATACGTGATTGGTTTTGAGGAAGCCGGGCTAACTAAAGTTAATAGATCAACTATTGATATAATGATTTTGTTGTTATTTAAAAATAAAACATTTTCTTGTAAATCATTGGTGTATTTAAGATACTTTAGAATGATACTGCTTGAATCTTTCAATAAATGAGAGTCATCATTTAAAAGGTCATTAATTGAGTCTATGGATTTACATTTCTTTACTAACATATCCACTAATTTCATAAAATAATCTAAATCTGATTCTTGACTAGTGTCATCAATATGCTTATCAATTATTGCAATTTGTTTTTTGATTATTGAAACTTTACTTTTGTTCTTCACATTTAAGGGTGTACATTTATTTTCGATGTTTATTATTGTCTGTGAATGCTGATTTAGATTAGACAATGTCTCATCACTTATTTTAATTGGTATTAGTTTTAATTCATTGTTTGCATTTTCAATATTTGTTGGTATAACTTGTTTTAAATTGAATTCACTTACTAAAGTATTTAGATCTTTTCCAATTTCTTTATTTTTATCACCTTCATGTTTTCGCTTTTGATTATTTGGTATAAATTCCTCTTCTATTTCACCTTCTTCATCAGTTTCTATAAATTCATCATCACTTTTATTGATTGAATTGTTTGATATGTCCCTCATCCTCAATTCACGGTAAATTTTAGCAATATTTTTCCTTGCATACCTGAAATGCTCCTTAAAATATAATATTTTAGCCTCATCACTATTATTCTCAATAAGTTCATTATAAATTTCATTTACATCAACACCCAAACAAATGTAGCTTTTTATTTTATTATAGAACTCCTTATCAAATGGTTGAAATTTAAAATTATTCAGTTTAAAATCATGTGTATGTACATTTAAGTATGTACAAATTATGTTTTTGTCTCTTTTAGTAACTAATATGCGAGACATGCATATTGTACACCCCTTCCTAACACCTTTTAACAACCGCTTCTCAGTTTTATTCTTTGCGTCATTGTCCTGTAGGCAAACATATGCAATAAATTTCTTTGTATTAGTACGCAGAATAAATGAAGACTTAATGCGCATTGATTCCAACTTTTTCCATCTTTCAAACTCGTCCATGTTTGAAAATTCCAATATCTGTATTCCATACTTGAGTGTATCATCATGACTAGAGTAAATATGTTCCACCAGTTGTGAAGTGTGATAGAAAGTGCAGTAGCAATTTTCAAAAAAACAAAACTTCCACTTTTTCCTAAAATTACTTCTGTAGTTAAGTTTACCAAAGTCTTCACTGTCCTTGCTTTCATCAGTGATTTTCTTGTGATTAAAAGTACAGTTCCATAGATGTTTTTTAAGGCTGATTTCACTTGTGTATTCCATAGAACAATAGGGACAGCATTTGGAATTGTTTCGCTTCTCTATTTGTTGGCTTGCACATTGTGTTTCATGTTTTATTTTATTTGCGTAATATGTGAATACTTCACCACAAACTTGGCATTCATATTTCTTCTGTTGTGGGTACATGATAAGTGAACGTTTATTTTGTTCAGTTTTTATTTGAATTTTTAACTGAAATGAAATGATACATAAGTTTATTTAAAAATTACTCATAAATCTTCTTTGGTAAATGTTGATGTAAATTAGTCTAACCTGTACAGTAAAAACATTGCATCCATTTTATGTACTCATGACTGGAACGTATGAATAACAGTTGTAATTCTTTAATGTTTAGATTATAAAATATTAAAATTAGATTACTTGCATAGAAAATATAAAATTATTTTGAAAGGATTTTACATATAGCCTAACAATTTATTTTCGCTTAATATCCCATGGCCATCTAACGGCGATTTACTAAAACATTATTAAGCAATGATTTTTTGTATGAAAAAAATTAAAATGTATAGATATTTAATTGAGAAAGATTTAAATGGTTTTGATTGTAAAAACATATTTTAAATATAATTAAAATTTGGAATAACCCATTATTTTAATGTTAATTAAATCACATATGTAATATGTATGTTGAGTTGCATAAAATATCATATATATGTATGTAAGAGATACAACTAAATTATCAATTTGAAAACTTTATTTAGTAGAGAATTATAACAACCTTTTCAACATGACTGCATATTTAGTTGCATATTAGTTATCTTATAAAAAATTTAACTTAAATGCATTTATGATGATTTTAAGACTCTTCAGTGTCAGTGTATCAACTATAGATAGATATTCATTGAAATAATTTTAAAATATAAATAATTCTCCACTGCTAAATTCATTGTTATTATCAACTTGTAAACAAAAACAAGAAAAATTTCGCTTGTTCTAATTATCAATGTCACCTTGTACTGTCCACCCTAATTCAAATGGTCAAAATAGAGGTCAAAATTGTATTAGCAAACAACCTCCCAACAAGAAAAATCTATAAAGCCGACTTGTGTAAGTACAATGCACAATTTATATCTTACATTAATTAACAATTTTTTAAAACAGAAAACATATGCACAAAAACACACTTATCTCTTTATTTTTTATTTGAATCATAATCAACAATTCTTTAATTACAACAGTAATCGTGTTACTCTAAACATGTCCACAATGTGTGCCGCATTGATAATGCACCGTAATTTCTAAAATTACAAATTGAATCTGACCTATGAACCCGTTTACCGATCTGTTTTGATATTTATATCATTCACCGATTGAGGCCCTATGTCAATATCAGTTGTGTTTCGTTGGCTCGGTCATCTGGTAAGATGGTGAAGCGGTATGGCAGGGTGCGCCGTAGGAGGAGTGTTAAGGTTAAATACGTGAGGAGCCCCTCTTTTATAGAAAAGCAATATGGCAAGGTCAAAGAGCTTAATTCGTACCTATACGCAAGCACTACTGGTCTTATCAATAAGTCAAAAGAAAAGGTGCAAAACGTTACCACTTCTTTGTCTCTGTGGTGTGTAATGAAACTATTGGCAGTCTCTAAAGGGGCAGAAAGAGTAAGTTTTAAATAATTTCTGATTTCTGCTTTAATGTATACACTTATACGCAATTATTTTTTAAACACAATTATAAGAAAAAAATGAATGGAACATATCTTTAAATATAGCTATCTTTTACCAGAGATCTATGTTTTAATTAATTTTTTAAAATTAATAGCACAATTTTTGCAATTTTTGTTGTGATTATATTGTGCCCTCGCCATTTATACTTGTTAATTCCAGCTTCTCATTGAACATTACATAGAAGTAGTCGGTTCTTAAGGTAATTTTATTACACATAAATATTCACTGATAATTTTAGTTCAAATTTTATTTTAAAATACAGGTTTCAGCTGCAGTTTATACACTATAAATTGATATTTTTTAATGTTAGTTAAGTGATTATTTATCGTCCAAATGAATATCTGCTTATTTAATAAAATGAAAAAAATGACTGGGGGTCTAGTTTACTAATACATGTACTTCTGAACGTTATGTAGTCTCCAAATCAATCAAGGGAAATATTGCCTGATGGGTTTAATTCAGAAGCAGTAACACTTTAGAAACTTTGAATACTATTTGGTTCTTTTTAAGAATGAACACTCAAAATTTAATTTAATAATAATTTAATTGATACATGTTGCACTACACACTGGTTTAGGTAATTTGAATAATTAATTAATTCGATTAAATTAAATATAATTCTAATTAAAATATTTCTTGCACAATCAAATATTAAATTTGTAATTTTGTTTTTTGATCTTCATTAATTATTGTTTATTTTAAAATTATTATATCATATTATTGTAAATACATATTAGAATTCTGAATTAATAAGTCCATGTAAAATTTATAAACAAGAGATTGTTTAAATTATCTTAAAAAAAAGTTGAAATTCAAAGTGCGATTAATCTTATATCACACATATTACTCAAATTCATTACTATAGTCCTGTTAAACGATTGAATATTTGATTGTTTCCTCTTTATTTTTTAACACTGATTTACGATTAATCAATGTCATTTTATCATATTTGCCAGTAAAACTCTTCAAACCAAAATTAATATGAATAAAATAATTTTAGAGTGAACAAAAAATGTTTTAATATTACTTAAGAAGATGCTGAATATATTTGAAAAATATGTAAATCATAAGTAGTCAAGCATTTAGGTACTTTAAATAAGATTATAATTATTATATTCACATAAAAATGACTTCATATATTAGCTCATTTTTTTATTCGTCAAATAAACATAATTTTTTTATCTACAAAATGACCTAATGAGTCATGTACATTCTATAAATATGTAAAAAAAAATTAACTGTTATCAATCATTTAAGAGATAATGATATTTTTTACAATCAAAAACATATTTCTCTACAATGAATTTATGATATTTCTGATCAGCATTGTGCTAAGTGATTGTATTTATTGTACAAAATCTGACTGTTAACCTCATGGTTGTTCATACATCAGTAAACTGCAATTCTTGACCTTGAGAGTCAAATAAGACTCGTTCATATCTGCAATCATTTGAAGATAAAGTAATACTAATGAATCTGTTATGTTATTTTATAGTAATAGTATATTTTTTAAATGGATTAATATTGGTGTTTCATAATCTACTAAAAATGTTTGTTTTATAATGGGGTAAAAAATAAACAAAATAGAAAATCTAAATTAAAAAACAAATTTAAAAAATAAAGCTGCGTCAATTTGATTATATTTATTTCGGTCCCTAATTATACTGGCCATCGGAAAAAAATAATCCTCTTGGGGGTAGTTCCGTCTCTCATTGTATACTAGAGTTAGAGACGTGGCTGGAGATACATCTCGACTTTCCAGCAATTTTGCATTTAAGGTAAAACTGAAATCGGCAAAAACGCAAATCTCTAGTACCGCTTAAAGTGGAAACAGTATAGTTGCAGCAAAAGAGTCAAACAATCACAATGAACACTGAACTGTTTGATGAGCGAGCGTTAAGAGGCGTGTCAAGTACGTAGGGCGGTTGCGGATAAACCCAAAAACAACGGGAGTGTTAAAACCTAGTGTCTGTAGGTTCGAATCTCAGCCGGGCGGTGTATTTTTTTAAGGAAGAAGAGAGTTATGAGTATAACTTTAAAAAGAAATCTCAACACGCAAATAAATGCATCTGGAATTCATTTCGCTTGAAACGCGAACCATTTTCTATTATCAAACAGTTAACATTATGTTCGCCCTTGGCATTATTTACATTATGAATACAAATGCTCGCGTGCCTAACTTGCATAAGGAATGAAAAAGATTCAATCAATTTTATTACAGTCAAAGCGTGCTTATTAGAGTAAAATACAGTCCATTCATTTGCATTATTTCACAGATAGGTGGAATCAATACATGGGTTGTTTAAAGAAAAAAAAACATCTAAATATATATAACGATCTTTATCACATTATATTCTTTCAGTTCTTTCACAGAATCTGTTAAAAAGGGATATAAATTTTGATCGCTGTTTAAAACATTTCTATTGTAATATCATTACACCTCACACGTTACTAATTTAATAACACATCGAAATATTTAATATTATCAAAACAAAAAATATATATATTTCAATATCTATTTTCCTTGCAGTATCGACGTGAAGATTATTGGCAAATAATATGTTAACCTTAATAAAACTCTATTTTTAAAATATTTAGAAGATTGTATTATAATTTACAGTTAACTGGAGCGAATCATCAAAGAGTATTAAAATACGAGTCTAATCAAAACGGAAACACCAACAAGATCAATGGAAAAACGCCTACACAAATCCCAGAACATCTAAGACTCAGCCGTCCTCTAAATCAAATAATCGCCGATACCTTCAAGGAAGAGTTCAGTAAAGTCAATCAAAATAATGTGGCCTATAAGATAGTTCAAGCATCGAAACTAAGCCAAGAAGACCTAGACACTATCAAACCGGGCAATGTGAACGATCTGATCGACAAATTGGAAAATAAAACGTCACCGAAGGCGGAAGCGATAACACCAAAAAAACTAGAGACTGCTATTCAAAAGACGCACAGGGAGATTGTCGATACTTTAGAACAAATATTGAAACAGAGCAACGAATTGAATAAGGCTTTATTGGGTTATAATAAGTTTAGAAATAGTGCAACTGGAATGAGAATTATGGATCCGGTTAAGGTTTCGGATGACGATCAGGTGAGGGTGTTGATGTTAAATTATAAGGAACATCAGGATTCCACGCTATATCGACTGAAGAAAAAATATATAATTCAATTTCGCATGGGACCAAGTTTGTTGGGGAAGGAGGTGTGCCTATATTGTAATTATCCTAGAGATGGGGAGGAGTTTAAAAGGGATAGGTATAATAAATTATCTTGGTATCAAGATGATGGTTGTAGTCATTCAGATGATACTGCCTTGTATGCAAATGTAAGAGTTAAGATAGCTGGGAGTTTTCATTACTATTTCACCTGTGAAAATAGGTAAGATGCATTAATTTAATCTTTTTGCATTATTTTTATAATTAAGGTTATTTAATTATTTTAAACAATTTTCACATATTTTTACAAGCAAAGTTGATAAATATCAATACTATTCATCATATGACAAGTAAAATTTTATTCTAGTGACGAGATCGGATATCAAGGTTCTGGTTATTTCTTAGTAGGTCCGACTTTAACGTATGGGGACGATGAAGAGCTGCCCTTAGACTGTGTACAGTGTCAAACTGTATTAGCTAAAAGTTTGGGGCCGTTTGAGAAATGGGAGAGTAAACTACGCGTTGGTAAAGAATCCGGCTATAATATGATTCATTTCACTCCTATTCAAGAATTAGGAGATTCTAACTCGTCTTACAGCTTACGCGAACAGTTAAGTTTGAATCCGTTATTTAGTAAGAAGAAGATAATTGGTTTTGATGACATGGAAAAATTTATAGTAAAAATGCGTAAGGAATGGAAGGTAAGTTACCTAATTAATTACAGTTATATGGACTGCGAATTTTTAATTCATTTTAGGTTGTGTCAATTTGTGATATTGTATTAAATCATACGGCAAATGAAAGCCGTTGGTTGATTGAACATCCCGAAGCTACTTATAATTGCAATAATTGCTCATATATGCGACCGGCTTACTTACTCGATTCAGCTTTATACCAATTTTCGTTAGATCTCAAAGATGGCGTTTATGAGGACCGAGGAGCTCCTAATGTTATCACAACAGAAAACCATCTAAATGTAATTATTAATTCTAAATTGGACGGTATAAATATTATCCCGAATACTTTGAGGGATCAACTGATAAGTAACTTCATTTTTATATTTATAAAGAAATCCAATTATACTTATATATAAATATGTAGTTTTTAGTCATATAATTAAGAATTGCATTTCATAATGCCTTATTCAATTTTTGATTTTTTTGAATTTATACCAATGATATAGATGGATCTTATATTTCGATTGTAGGCTATCCGACATTTATTATATACTGTAGTTCTGAAGAACATCAAATTGCAAGAAATGTACATTTGCGATGTCAACAAATTAGTGGGGGAATTTCTAATGTTAGCCCGGACTAAAGTACCAGGAATCATGGAAGATGGTCAATGTGGCGAAGAATTCAAAATCATACAACATCCAGAATACAAACGTTTGGCTTCAACAATTGATATGGATGCTGCTTTAAGGATATATAATATCTTCAGGTAAATTATTTATCATTTTTTCTAGTTATAAAAAGTTTATTCTTGTTTTTTGTTTATTTGAAACTACAATACCATCAATAAAAACATCTGATAGTTATTTATAAACACACGCTTTTTAAAATTTTTATTTGATTTAGTGTCTGATCTTTAATATTTCCAAAGTCTACATTAAAATTTGTTCAAAATAATTTACTGCATACGTCATTGTTTATTTATTCATTATTGCATCCAAACATTTTATTTAGAACTTAGTTTTATATAATATTTCACTATTTTAGAAATGATTGTTTTGATGAAGAAACGCGCATTCAAAAGTGTGTGGAATGTTTCAAAAACAAATTGGACTCGTTGAATCAAACAATAATCGATAAACTCAACAACGATCTCAATGCCGCAGTTGAGAACTGCATATCGAGTATTCGTTATTTCCGTGTCCAAGAAGACGGTCCTAGAGTTACCGAAATAACGATTAAAAATCCCCTCATATTCCGATACTTCACCGATTACGGAAACCCTCAAAATTTACAAGAACACGAAGACCTGCTTTACAGCGAGAATAGCAAGTATTTGATGGCGCATAACGGTTGGGTCATGAATTCAGATCCTTTGCACAATTTCGCTTCGGACGTTAATGTTTATTTACGCAGGGAGTTGATTGCATGGGGTGATAGTGTTAAACTAAGATACGGAGAAGCACCAGAGGATTGTCCGTTTTTGTGGAATCACATGAAGAAGTATGTGGAAATGACCGCCAGGATTTTTGATGGTGTTAGGTTGGATAACTGTCATTCGACGCCGATTCCTGTTGCTGAGTATTTGTTGGATTGCGCTAGGAAGGTTAGGCCGGATCTATACGTTGTTGCCGAGTTATTTACTAATTCTGATCATAAGGATAACATTTTTGTTAATCGGTTAGGAATTACCTCATTAATAAGAGGTAGGTATACATGCATTAAAGCTTCATATATGATGTTATTTACTTTTACAGAAGCAATGTCTGCTTGGGATTCCCACGAACAAGGGAGACTAGTGTACCGCTATGGAGGTAATCCAGTTGGAGCGTTTTATCAATTAAACACACGTCCATTAGTTCCGTCCATTGCACATGCCATGTTTTTGGATTTAACCCATGATAATCCTAGTCCAGTAGAGAAAAGATCCGTCTTTGATTTACTTCCCAGTAGTGCTCTAGTAAACATGGCTTGCTGCGCAAGCGGCTCAAACCGCGGATACGATGAGCTCGTCCCCCACCACATTCACGTTGTCGAAGAAATCAGGGAATACACCGAATGGACCAATAAAGATTCTGAAGATGTTCAGTTTGTCTGGACGAATAATGGAATTATTTCGGCAAAACGCGCTATTAATGACCTGCACTTTTATCTAGGGTCACAAGGCTATGATCAGGTAATTATAGTAATTCAAAGTTAATAGATACCCTTATACATTTATTTTTAGGTCTATGTAGACCAAATAGACCCGGATATTGTGGCCGTGACTCGTCACAATCCCATAAATCACCAAAGCGTTATCCTCGTTGCATTCACCGCTTTTAACCATCCTGATATCAACGAAGTAAATAATCAGCGTTATATAAAACCTTTACGTGTAGAAGGTGAACTTGATGAAATCATCCTGGAAGCCTCATTACGACACAAAATTTCATCAAGATATGATAAAATTGAAAATTATGAAAAAGATGATAGCTACATCAATGGATACACTGATTACGAACTCGTTATTCAAGAACATTTGAGCTTAATGGAATCTGGCGTTTTTGTGCAAGGCAATTCTGGTGATTCTAATGTTTTGCAGCTTGATTTCAAAGATTTTAAACCTGGAAGTGTGGTTGCAATTAAAGTTAAATTACACAAAAAAGTGCAAGAGTGCGTTAATGCCGTTAGAGGTTTAATTAACAAATTCGCCAAACGTGATATTGAGAATTTAGCTGAGATTATAGAAAGATTAACTTTACCCGATTTAAACATAGCTTTGTACAGATGTGACCAGGAGGAAAAAGATGATGGTCATGGTTTTGGTGCTTATGATATTCCCAATTTTGGCCCAATGGTTTATTGTGGTGTTCAGGGAGTAATGTCTTTATTATCAAACATTCGCCCAGCTAATGACTTAGGACATCCGCTCTGTGGAAATTTACGTGATGGTAATTGGTTAATTGACTACATTTCTGCAAGATTAAAGATCCATGAAACAACAAAGAATTTAGGGATTTGGATTGAAAATAATTTTGAGAACTTAAAACAAATACCTAGGTACCTAATTCCTGCATACTTCGATGCCTTTATAACTCCCCTGTATATTCTTTTGATGGAACAGTGCTACAAGTTAATGTCTGAGTTTGTATGTCAAGGTTCTACATTTGTGCGTAGTCTTGCTTTAGGGTCAATACAGTTTGGAGCATTTTTGGAATCGGCACCTTTGCCTATGCTTTCTCCGAAATTAAAGGAGCCCAAACCTAAAATTGTTGTTGCTAAGGATGGTAAACATATTCAAGCCACTGTTTCCCTGTCGGCTGGCTTGCCCCATTTCACGACTGGTTATATGAGGAATTGGGGCCGCGATACATTCATCGCTCTAAGAGGATTGTTTATCCTCACCGGTCGCTATGAAGAAGCTAGGTACCACATCTTGGGTTATGCTGGTTGCTTACGGCATGGATTAATTCCTAATTTATTGGACGGTGGTCCTAACGCGAGGTAGATTATTTTAAGATATTAAGTTAAATTACAATGAAATACGTGATAAATTTCTTTTGTAGATTTAATTGTCGCGACGCTGTTTGGTGGTGGCTATATTGTATCCAGTCATACGTTCAAGAAGTTCCGCAAGGTGAATTATTACTGGACGACATGGTGTCAAGAATATTTCCAAATGACGATGCCCCACCGCAAGGTCCCGGGATTGTTGACCAACCATTGTGTGAGGTTATGCAGGAAGCTTTAAGTGTTCATTTTCAAGGATTAGCGTTTAGAGAACGTAATGCCGGTAGGCAAATCGATGAACATATGTCTGATAGAGGATTTAACAATCAAATTGGTGTACATCCTGAAACAGGTATCTCATTTCACTAAGAGAATTTAAAAGATGTATATAAAATAAATTTAAACTAATTTAGATTTGTAAAAGTTGGATAAAAAATTAACAGGACTAAATTTATTCTTCAAAGTAACAACTGATGATAAATATTGACAGCAACAAAACATATTTTGGGATGGTGTAAAATAATGTATTTTCGTTAAAAAATCTTTTAATTCCAATTAAAATGTACATGTGCATTCTCTTAAAGACTCGTAATCCCGTTATTTGCTCATCGTTAATTTTCTCCATTCTTATCGCTTTTATATCTATACTTTTTTTAATTAAATTGTTTCTCTTGTTTGAGCTTCAAACATTGTAACTTAAAAACTTTTTTGTAATGGGTTTAAATATTACTTGTAGTAGTTGAATATGTAATGAGTTATTTAGTGCTAAAATATTTTAAGGGTTTATATTTGGTGGAAATTCGTCAAATTGTGGAACTTGGATGGACAAAATGGGTTCGTCCGATAAAGCAGGGAATCGTGGAAAACCGGCGACGCCCAGAGACGGATCCGCGGTGGAACTAATAGGCCTTTCTAAATCTGTGATAACATGGTTAGTGAAGATGAACAAAAATAAACTATACCCTTACGACGGCGTTGAAAGGAAACAGAAAAACGGAACAATAACCAAATGGACATTCGAAGAATGGGCCGATAAAATTGGAACGAACTTTGAAAAGTACTACTGGGTTAACACTGAACCAATCGACGGAGAAATCAAGGCTAACTTGATTAATAAACGGGGCATATACAAAGATTGTTATGGAGCTTCACAAGACTGGACTGATTATCAGTTGCGATGTAACTTTCCAATTACCATGGTTGTTGTAAGTAATAATAAATTCTTATTTGAGAATTTAGAAATATTACCACCTTTATTTTAGGCCCCAGAAATATTTGATCCCAATCATGCATGGACAGCCCTAAAAATGGCGGAGAAGCATTTATTAGGTCCATTAGGGATAAAAACCCTTGACAACAGTGATTGGAACTATTGTGGTGATTATGACAATTCCAATGATTCTACAGACGGTAACATTTCTCACGGCTTCAATTATCATCAAGGACCTGTGAGATTAAATTAACTAAGTGTTTGTTGATAATTTTACAAGTAATATTTTAGGAATGGGTGTGGCCTGTTGGATTTTTCTTGAGAGCAAAACTAATTTTTGCTGAAAAGATTGGACAATTGAAGCCAACTGTCGCTTTTGTCAAAGAAGTTTTATCGGCGCATTTCATTGAATTACAAACTTCACCTTGGAGAGGTCTTCCAGAATTAACTAATACTGATGGAGCCTACTGCAAGGATAGCTCGCGAACTCAAGCATGGAGTATGTCGTGCATTTTAGAGGTAAATATTGTCTTTAATATCAACGGCAATGTCTCGTGTAATTACGCCATTTTTTTATTACAGGTTTTGCATGATCTTCAGAAGATTGAGTCGAAAGGGCCTATAAAAACAAACTGACTCCCGGAGTACAATTCATTAAACACCATTTCAAAGTCCATGACCGAACTTACAAAAATATTCACAATCACCAAAGAAAACTTAACATCCATTAATTCAAATCCGAAACGGAAATCGCTCGTTCTGAGATTCAACTTTTTCAAACGTCAAAAACTCAACAGAACCAAATTTTACTCAGTTGCTGATGTTTCCAATCATTCCCTCCTAAATTCTACCCTAGAACTATCCACACTAGGATATTATAAACCTTATAGTGACTTATACATAAGAGATTTAAAACCGTTATTCGGTTATTTAGTCGATAAGGAAAATATATATTATTCAAACAGTTTTAAAATATCGAAAGTTTATCTTGAAAGTACAAATTATATGCCAATCTATTTGACTAGCGAGTACTTAAATAATTCACAAGATTTAGCACTGAATAACGATCTTCCTTCTTTAATATATAACACGACTTTAAATATTTTTGCACGTCCGAAACTTTTCTCGGAACTCGTTAATCGCGTTACTTCTAGCAATAATTCAATCAAAAAACGCAAGTTAAATTTCAACTTACTAGATTTAGATGAAATTTCGCCGGTTGACGAAGAGAACAATATAGTTTCAAATTGCAATGATGCCGATGGATTAATCACCAATAAAGATGGTATACGTTGCCAACAAAACGTTGTGATTATGGAACCTCTGCTGCTAGAAATGATGCCGAGGAAGACTCGTGAAGACAAAAGGATAAGTTATAAAGAACACAAAAAGAACGTTCGGATTATGATCATTTATACATTTTTGTTGTTTGGTTTGATCATAATCATGTTTTTTACTTTATATTTAAGGTAAATGCAATTCTTTACAGTTTTTAGATTCATTTTTTTACTGTTATTTATTTTTTAAATGAATTGTGTGCATCATATTAATTGATATATGAATTGTTATATTTACATAAAATATATTTCTTGTTTGAAGTAATAACAATGGCAATACTTATTGATCCCTCTTATTAATGACAGGTATTAATTAATGCAGAACTAAGCTTTATTTATTATAGCTAATTAATTAGTTTTTGATAAAACCTACTTCTTTAAAGGAATTGAATTATTTTATTTCATCAAATAATTAAGAAAATTATTTTTTGTTAAATAATGGAGCTGTTGTAGTAGAAAACAAAATGTAAGTTTTTATTATTTTGACATCAACATATAATGTTCATGCATAAAAAATACTAATAATTATAAGGATAACATTTAGGAGCACTTTAGGGAATTTATTGAGTAAGCTATTTTGTGAAATGTAATTTTATATTTTTGATACATAGTAGCAATATATACAATTAAATGTCGGGGTTATACATTTATGGAAAACAATCAAAACCTGTTTTTCTAAAATTAGGGTGAATTTTTAATATAGAAACCTCTTACTGTGACTACACAAAAAATAAAAATAGTGGATAGTACTTATAATTCAACAAAGAAAACATTTAATTTACTGTACTGATGTACACCAAAAACATATATAACTTATGTATTCACAATGTATATTTTATTATTATAGTTTTAACTAAAATTTGTAAAAAAAAAATGTGTAATGAATGAATTTACGTTACTCACTATTTAATGAAAGTTCTGAAGGAACAAACTTACAAATGGGACAAGTTGATTAATAAGTTTATTCCTTTTAAAACTCAACCATATATATGTTATAACCACATCTATCACATAAATAGTTAAGTTGTATTAAACAGAACATTTTATTATATAAAATTAAGCATATCTAAATTGGTTGTTAATCAACACAAATATATTTAGTAAAAAATTACTCATCTTCTGCTTTCTGCTTCTTGTTCTTCTTCTTCTTTTTCTTAGGCACTTCATCTTCATTCTCTCCCCCATTGGTATTGTCCAAATCTCCATTTGTTGTATCAGCACCATTAGTGCCATCAAGTGCAGATTCAGACTTGCGCTTCTTTTTCTTCTTCTTTTTCTCAGTGGTCGATTGTTCTAACTGGTTTTGCTCAAATACTTCCATTGCTTCTTTCATCACATCAATATTCTTTTTAGGAATGTCTCCACACTCATAGAACTTAAGCCTATCCTCGACTTGTTCACGGAGCTTTTCACCAAATATCGATGATTGGGCTTCTGAGAAACAATCTATTCTAGAAGCAATGGAACATTTATTTGCAAGATACCTCGAGATTCTACCTTTGTTTTTAGTCCCTGCTCGACCAATAAAGGTGGAATGGAAAAGCAAGCCATATTTTGGGGTGTTTCCCCTGGTTTTAAGAGCACGGAAAAGTGCCTTCTCAGCACCTAGGATTTGTACAGTAGAAGCTGGATATTTAGCGAGGTTTGTCAAGGAACCTGCTTGAGCTATTAATCGAGCACCAACTTGATCACCGATTAATGTTTGCAGATTTGGAGCAATATCTGTCATCTTTTTCTTAAGATACTCAGATAATTCCAACCGGTAATCTGCTAGTGAAATAACACGGCCTGCAAATATTTCAATATTCTGTAAATCTATTACGCTGATGTCCATTCCCATGGAGGATTTTGAAGCATCTAGAATTGCCTGTGCTTTTCCAGAATCCATAACAATTTCTTCAAGCAGTTCCAGTGAATCTTCAGATAAATCTTTACGGTTCTTGATAAATTTTGCCAATCTTGCAAAGGTAATATTTTCTGGTACTATTTTTACAAGTTCTGGGAAATGGTAAGAATACCATTCTCTACAAAATGAAAGAAAAAAAATAAATATATTTTAATTACTAATTACATTGATTATACAGATTTAAATTTAGTAAAATTATATTTGCACTTAATGACTTACCGTATTCTCATGGAAAAAGTATTAATATCCTTATCCAACTGATCAAGCAAAGCAATACTTTGTATGATCATGTTATCTACTCTGTGTACGTTGAATTTCACCTTCGCTCTTGAATACGAGTGGCCCAAACCCAACTGTGCAACACCCGAACTCTTTAAAGTGAATCCCTTAACTAGATTTGGAAAGTGGTAACGGATACCACGAATTATCTCAGGCACAGCTCCAATATGGGTGCACGATATCTGCAGTGCTTCAGTAATGGCAGCACCGAGTTTAGCATCGTGCACTCCAATTATGGCTTTCTTCTTCTTAGGGATGGAGATATCGATGAAATGCTGAAGTTCTTCAGAAGCGATGCCTTCAGACACGGCATTAATGTTCTCCAGGGCAGTCAATGCGGTTTTGAATGGCGAGAAGCCCACCAGTTTCACGATACTGTTGAACCTGCCTAAGTCTGTTATGGCTGCCTCGATTTGGGGCAAAAGCGTACCAATCTCCTCGAATTCATCCACCTTGAACAGGCTGTAGCCAGCAGCATGTTCGTACAATACAAACAACTTGGACTGAAATAATGGATTAAAGATTTATTACTTTTATAAAATCTAATGAAAGCCATTATATGGGGTAACAAATTTATATTAAACCCATAACAATTATTGTGAAGTTGCTTTTTTTTTAAATTACATTTATGCCAATCTATAAAAATGTTAAATAATGCAAAGTAGATTGTGATACTTGGGAAAATTAATTAAAATTTCATGATTTTTTAAATCTTTAGATGTCTCTGGTATAGTTTCAATTGTTAAAATAAGAAACAATTAATATTTATAAATCACTTTCTATTTATATTTATTAAAGTGGTATAAAAAAGGTTGATTGTTTCTTTGTTTTATAAATTATTATTAAAATGAAAATGTGAAAAGAATCTTTAAGAAAAACCTATTTGATAGGTATAGTTACTGTTAAAAAAACATTAAAAACATGTTGAATAAAAACAGATTCAAGTTTAAACTGTTTTTCTTAAAACTGTATTATCTTAAGTAGATATTTATTAAAAGATGGCAGTTTGAAATTAGGAAATAGAATCGACATACTTTTGATAGATAAACTTATGATGATTTATTTTACAGAGAAAGTATTTGAAATTAATTTACTTCGTACATTAAAAAAATCATACAGTGAAATGCCGAGTTCCTAATAATTAATGACCAGGTAGACCAAACATTCTTGTTCTTACTCTTACAACGTAAATAGGACAGGTTAAACAAACAATGCATTCAACTAAATCGAGTATTTAAAAAAAAAAACATAGCAAGAATTTAAACAATTGATTAAAAAATATGTTTACATTTCACTCAATTATAAGTTAAAATTCTTAATTCAATAAATTTATTGGAATCCATTTTTGAATAAATTCGGACAGCATGGTTTTCAAAAGTAAGGTTAAATTTAGCTATGCTAATTGATTACCTAAATGGTTGTGCTAGAATTATATTTCGAAAGCTAAATACCAAAATAACAACCATCTTTCGTTTTAATGAATAATTATCTTCATTTGAATCGTATTTTACAGCGTGGTCTTTAGAAATAAAGTAAGGTTATGTTTAGGCCGAATATTTTTTTAGCGTGATTTAATTATTATTAGATTAATAATAAAGTAGAGTTAATTTACGTACCATTTTTAAGATTACTTTCAACACATAAACATAAAAACAGTCACAAAATAAGTGGCACAGGATGTGACCACGAGGCCACAGCGTTTGATTAAATCAAAGCGTTCATAAAAGAGGGCGCAAAGATGGTGTTTGGGTAGCGGTACATCGATTATTCATTACAACTAATATAGTTAAAGTCGGTTGGTATTTCTTCAATATCCAAATATTTTAAGTAAAGGTGTAATATATAAACTTATTTTTGCATTAGCAAGGTAAGATAAGTAATGGTTATTTACATAGAAATACATAATTACTTTAACCGTAAACTTGTTTATTTGTTTCTAAATATTTATTTAACCATTTCATGTCAGAGTTTACTTTTTGAGATTTTATGTTGGAAACCATAAATATTAAGTTTATTTAAAACATCTCTTACGCTATTTTATGGAAAAAATTATATATAATCGTAATGGTTGCAATCGTTGTCTACCTTCTTCACTTGAACCCCAGTGTCGTCCTCTATTGAATAATAGAATTGATAAAATAAAGTATATTTGGTTGCTTGTTTAGGTAATTTTATTGAAATTAAATATTTTCTAAAAAATCTAAAATATATTTAAATGATGGAAATACAATACTTTAATGTAATAATAAAATTACTTATCATTAATAAATTAACTTTTTTTAATTACATAAATTTTGACTATCTATCTTTATTCACCTCATGCAGCAGACGAAGTTATCCGATTTTAAGTTGGTTCAATTGTTTTCCGGTTAGGTGATATCGTGACGTTTATCTCTTTCTGTCTGTAAATACGTCGTCTTGTGTAAATAAGCATTTAAATATTAATCGGCAGGCGTTGCGGGCGCTGATGCTTTGCACGATTTGTACCATTCCCCGCAGTGTTTCACGGTGAACGGTCGGGTTTTTCGTGTACGCGATAAATAATTAAATGTCAAATGACGTATACATGTATATAAATAGATTTGCGATCATTTATTCCTAGTATAATAATGGTTCTGACCCCAAACTGACCTATACCTTAGTGCTCATCGCTATACAATAATAAAATGTAATTTTTAACAGTATTAATCACCTGGTGTGAATATGGATCCGGATTCAGATGGGGAGCTCGATCCCCGAATACAGATCGAGCTAGAAAATCTAAATAAATCGACTGATGAGATCAATAAGTTAGAGATAGAACTCGATGTAAGTAATTTGTTCCATATATGAAACATTGGCAAATCATTACATTAATTTAACTGTGAGAATATTGTATGGTCAGATGTTTGACATATACCTTTGTTAATTATAAATAACATAGGCAGAGTGGTTTCTAAGATAATTGACCAAATATCACTAGAATTTGCACTTAAATTTATTTGATTTAGACTTTTAAGAATCTAATTTATCTTTAAAAATTATACATTACTTATATATAATTTTTTTTTACTTCTGTAAGTTGTACGAGAGACTACATTTTATTGTCAAGTATGTTTTTTTATTATTTTTTTTTATTCTATAGGAAGCTAATACAACGTTTCGCATGTTGCTGAACGAATCAACAAGACGTTTGAAAGTCCTCTCCAAAAAGTTGGGTGGCTGTATCGAACGTGCCCGCCCTTACTACGAAGCAGTCGAGGTAGCTAAGAAAGCGCAACTAGAATGCCAAAAAGCAGCTGTCCTATTCCAAAGGGCCAACGGTACACATTTCACGTTAATGGCATAAAGTCAAGTTTAACCCGTGTGTTGTAGAGATCCACGCGGCAGCCAAGGAGACGGTCGCCCTGGCCGAACAGCAGTTCATGAGCAATCAGCACGAGTGGCAGTTCGACAACGCCTGGCAGGAAATGCTCAATCACGCCACCATGAAGGTGAGTTTATTGTTTGCACGGTGTGATTTCTAATGCGTGAACTCCGCGTGTCGCATAACAATTGGGCAATTGCTGTTGTTTGTTTGTTTTTGTGGTTACTCACCATATAAATATTTGCACGCATTAGCATAATTCAGTTACAACGTTAAAATTACTCGATGTAACCTGGATTTTCGTGATTCAGGTGAGCTGCAAATATGTGCTTGTGATTAATTAAAAGCAGTCGACAATTTGCATATGTGGCTTTTGTGTCAGGCCTCAGCAATTTAGAAAATTACACGTGGATGTTTCCTTGAAGCACAGTCTTTCACTGGACTGTAATTATATTATAGGATTATTTTAAAATTGTTTCACAGTGAATACATTTACATATTAAAGAACAATGACATTACATAATAAATTGTTATTGTTGGAATTTCGGAATTACTTAGCCATTGTTTCTTATTTTTTTTTTTAATATTATTAAGTTACTCTGTTATTAATATTATTTGTACAGGAAATAATCACTATTTTTAAATATTATTAAAATTTCTTTTAATTTTGGTTTTTCAAAAGTAATAAAAAAGTTTCAACCTATATGAATTATATAAATAAACACTATGGATTAGAATTTTTAATGCTGAAACAATAATCCTTAGTTTTTTGTTATATATAATAAAATTTCAAAATCCTTGTCAATTCAATTTATGTATTAATATTTATTTTAAAATTAAAAGTTCATTTGTTCATTCAGTCACAGAAAGAGTTTTTCATATTTTATTTGTGAATAATAGGTTATTGGAATTAAAAAGACATGTTTCATATAGATTAATGTCCAAATGAATAATTATTAAAATAATTATATTAATAATGCAGTCATTTGAATGTTTTAAATTTTATTAATTGAGAAATGTTTATATTGTGTTTGGTTAATTATTTTAATTATATATATTTTTCATAATATAAGAGAGTGAGTATGCTATAAATATTTATCGAAAGGTTATTCATTTGTTGGTGGTTAGGTAAATAGCATACAGTTTTTATTTATTTTAATTGTCTTGGTTTTTTAAGCCAAACTCCCTGTTATATGAATACCATTTCCATTTTAAATATTTGTCATTGTAGCGTACAGATATTTTCCAAAGAATTTTCATTGAAAATTAATTACCATAAAGGAAACATTAAAAAAAATAAATAAAAGGTTATTATTTGTCATTAACATTTGTACATTTTATTTTAATAAAAGTATTCCTAGTATTGTAGCCTTGATAATAAAATTACGTTTGGTATGCCATAATATAGTGAAAGTAATTTTATATATATATTACGTCATAATTTATGATGTTTCAATAATTAGATGAAGAGATATTTCATTAATAAAATATGTTAATTACATGTTGATGGAGAAAGTATTTTTGCAAAATAAAAAAATCTATCTTACATAATTAATGCATTATTATAATTATATTTACTATATATTGGTTTTAGTTTTTAATCAATATGCGAAGTATGAAATAAACTCAATTTTAATTAATTGATAAATATATATTTCTTTAAATTGGTTTTAGTTTTTAATTAATATACCAAGTATGAAATAAACTCAGTTTAAATAATAATCTTTCAAGTTAATGAACATCATTATTACAAATGCATATTTTAAAGAGATTTTTAATATAGATTAATATTCGAAGATAACAAAAATATTTCAAATATTGTGGCAATGAACAGACAGCGACTCAATAATTGAATTGCTCTTGAACTAATAAGTGGGATCACTAAACAAACATTTACACTTATTACAATTACTGTAATCATGTTTGCTTAGTGACATAAAGTGGTATTAAGAATTATTTGTGTGGGCGAATGGCATGTCAATTGAGACACTTATTTTGTATGAGGTATTAATTAAATTTCTGGTGGTTTTAAGTAATTATACTAATAAGACTTGTAAAAGCTTGAAATCAATATATTTTCACTGAAATGTTTTTAACTAATATTTTAATTGCGTTTGTTGATTTAGTTTCAATGCAATTTATTGTCAACAAATTTTGAAGGTTTAGATAATGTATAGGTAGTGTTTCACATGATTTCGAAGTAACAAAATGCATTACTAAATTAAATAATACTATATGTGTATTTTCATTCAATTGGAATGTATATTGTTTGGAAAGCATAGATAAGATAAGAAACATGTGTACTTCAACTGAATGATTCAATATCTATGCTTTGTGAAATATGTATATAGATCAAGAAATAATATTTATTCATGAACTTCCTTGCAATGATTTTGACACCTTTATGGTCTTTTCTAGAAAAATATGGATGAATAATACAAACTTAGAACAAGGTAAAGTTCAAAATATCAAATTGATAACTAATATGTTATGAACGACATACTGACTATAAACCTTGGCTTTCAAAACTAATAATTGTTAAATTTATCTTTTAATCTTTAAAAATAATATAAGTAGTGCAATGTTCAATAATAAGAGTTGTTATTAAAATGTCCTTTTATTGATTTTGATCAATAAAATTCGTTTTAGATATATGTGTTTTGTGAAATGTATTGTAATATATATTTGACTACTTTGACTACTAGGCTGAGATGTATATTTTTGAAACAAACAGGTTTGTAGTCTATTTTAAGCTTGGTCAAAATTAGGCGTTCCACAAATAAAAATATAAAATAGTACTTTTATAAATGTATACTCATTCATAATAAAAGAGAAGCAATTAAAAACCATTATTTTTAAAGATAATATTTAATTTCAATTCAATTGTTTCCTTTACTTTACAATTTATAATATTAAATTATGGGTGGTACACAAACTCTGCCAATTTATTTAAATAATAACTTATATAAACATAATATATATGAAAACTAATTTCGTAAGGAAGTCTTATCAATTATTAAAGTCCATATTTATCATGATTAATTCTTAAATTAAATAACTTCTTCATGTTCACATAACTAATAGTCTGTAAGAGGCAATGTATAATGTTACAATATATATAACATAACATATTTCCCCGAAACACTTTTACAAGGTGAAAATAAAACGTTGATAATTTAAAATATTTCAACCTTATATTTCAATGCAATATATCTTAAGGTTAAAATAAGTCAGAATTTATTTAAGTAAGACAGATTTTCCTGTTTACACATTTATTTATTTTTTTTAGTTTAGTAAACTAATAAGTCTTAAGAATAAACACTTTTACTTTTTTTTATACTTTTCTAAAGTAGAATAAAAAAGTAAAAGTGTTTTCTTTATTCTTAATACCGAAATGTAGAATGAAGTGAATGCCTTTAAGATACAAGAATTAATATGTCTTATATCACAGGTCATGGATGCCGAAAATCAAAAAGCAGAAAGTGGCAGGGAACACCAAAAAAGGGCAACTTTATTTAATGCAGCTGAACAAAAGGTTAGTTTGTAAGGTTTTATTTTATGCATAGATTAATTGAACACGTAACTAATTTAATTGTGTTGCTATTATTTTTTATTGCAATAAAGTAATTATTTTTGACAGTTTTTTTTTTTCATTTTGTGTAGTAAGAGTTAAGGCCTTATAATATGCATCTCAAAATATGTTTTATTGTATTTATATATTTAATGCAATAGTAATTTTGTTACAAGGTACAACAATTGGAAGACCGTTTACGGAGACACATCATTAAATCGCGACCGTATTTTGAGGAGAAGGTCCTCTGCCAGGAGCAGCTAAACACGCAGAAGGAGCGGATCGACACCCTCAAACAGGACATATCCAAGGCGAAAACTTCGTACTCGCAGTCTCTGAAGCAGCTGGAACAAATTTCGAACGAGATTCACATGAAGAGGAAAGGGTATAACGCCGAGAACGACCTCCTTAACAGGCCCCGCGAGCCTGGAGTCGGCGCGGAACTCTCTCCGAAAATGGAAGAGACTGCGTCGAATCACTCGAAGCACTCATCGCTACCGGATTTTAATTTAGAGTTAGACAAATGCGAAGTGCACAGCATGAGTTCGTATAGCGGTACCACCAGTTCTGCGGTTAGTGAGAAGGATGAGAACGAGGTGTTGGACGACGAATATTTGGATGAGTTGAAGTTAAAGGTGAAGGAGTTGGCCGTGCGGCCCATTGATGGTGGTGAGGGCAAAAGCACCGATAACGTGTGGGAGAACGAACTTAAGAACACCGTGGATAAGTTGGATCATATAATGTTGTTGAAGGAGTGCGCGAATGAGCTGAATAATTTTAAAATCAATTCTCAAAATCCGACTGATAATGTTAAACAATCGTAAAATTCGTTTTCCGTATTCTTGCCTTATTAAAATTTATTTTGTGCTCTCTTCTTATATTGCATTTAATGCGGATATTGTTTGTATTGGAAAAATTGTAAATGCAAAAGGAACGAAGAATTGATTGATATTGTAGAACTTAAACAGTTGATCATCTTATTGCTTAACATTAATTATTGTGTATTTATTATAAATCATTTATTTCTCAGGAATTATTCATGAATTTGTAAGTTTATACAAAAATCTACATTTAGTACAGGCTTCATTTTTGCCTCTTCTAATTAAAATTGATTTGTTAAAGTTGCCTGTAGACTTATTACCAGGTGTATTCAATGTTTACTATTTTTATTTATTTATAAATAAGAAATATTTAACAACATATTTATAATGATCAACTAAATACTCAATATTCAATCTTGAAGATATTTCAACCTTTTGCCCACACACTTTTCTAATACCACATATTTTTTTATTTGAAAAATGTACAAATTATATTAATATCACTGCTGCGCAGGTATTAATTACTTATGTATTATTACTATTATAAGCTTTATTGATTAACGTTAAATAATTTATCACATCGATTGAAAATCAAAATTTTATAAAAATAGATCTAGTCTAGTACGTGGCTTAAAGCTATATTTAACAGGTTGCACAAGTTTTGGTTGTAATTTCCTAATTTTACTTACCGAAAAATAAGATTATTACATGTGTAAGGAGGGGATGACGTTCCGCAGGGTTTTTTCCGAAATTTTCAAATAATCGAGTCTTAATTAGAACGATCTGTTAGAGTAGAATGTTGTTTAAAAAATCTAACGAAATAAATATAGTAAAATGTAATGATCGCTTTAATATTTACAATGGTTTACCCTAACATTAATATATTTATACATAAACAATAACTGTAGGCAGGTAAGTACAAAAACGAAAATTCTGGCACTGCTGTTAAGGCACTGATACTGAATTAGTGGTTTACGTTTTTTTGTTTAACTATTAGTTTGTTAAGTTCCTCATACTTTTTAAAAGTTAACCGTTTAATCTGTTAACCGGTTAGTTCGCGTTGTTTTAAAAAGTATGGACACGTACACACAAAATTATAATAGAAAATAAATAACACTACTTTTTAATTTCAGCGAGTCTGTAGGTTTCACGTGAGCAGTATATATACATGTGGTTTAGAGCGCGGCGTCTGCGTTGTAGTAGCCATTTCGATTCAGCGGCTGCCTTTCGGGGGCGTCGGACGGTCGGTTTCTCTTAAAGAAGCCACACTGAAAAGTAATAAATCAAGTTATATTAATAACTCCTAGGTATAAAGAAGTTAACTACACCAACTTGAATACAATACTTTAATTAAGTAATTATAATTTTTATATCTACTTACTTTATACAATAAGAAAATTAAAAGAAGCAAAATTATTGTCCCCGCAACCGCGGAAAGAACAACAACCCATAAGGGTATGATATCAGGTTTGATATCAGGTTCAGGGGCAGGTACTGTTGTGAATATTTCATGGCTGTGCACCTGCCTATCCAAAGGTGTGCCAATGTAAGGCAGTTTACTAATTCTTGCCAACATCATTGAGGAAATTGACATCGGCTGTGATGTAATCTGCAAATGCAAATATGAATTTCTAAACATTTATAAATCATATTCGACTTACATTTTTAAGCGCACGAATATTAACCCTGGATCTTAAAGCTATTATGGCATCTTGATCTTTTTTTAATGGCCCAACTGTACATCTAACCATTAAACATTTTGTTGCTTTACACTCCATTATGCTCCTAATGTCAATGTCGTTCGTATCAATAATTTCCCTTTTCCTGCGACCTCCGTGGAATCGATTGCTGTAATCTGGTTTATCGGTGGGTACATTATCTCGGCCAATAAATGATGGCGGTGGACCTGTACCAGACGCCGACCATCGAGTTTCTGTTCTAGTTCCCCAATTAGAACCGCCTCCGTCACTGTGTTGTGATGAAGTTGAACCCGAATGTCCAGAAGGACGTTCATGTTGTCCGTACGAGACAGAGCCGTGCTGGGATGTTTCAGAATGTCCTCCTAATGTACCTAAATCAAGTCCAGTTGTTCGGAAACCCTGACCTTGGGCAGCTGCTCCCAATGCACCTTCTTGTCCATAGCCTTGACTAGAATGGCCATATGAGGATTGTCTAGATGTTCCTCCATGTTCTCCCAATGCGCCCAAATCTAAAGTTGATGTTCTAAATCCATGACCCGATGCAGCGTGTTCCAAATTTCTGCTATCATGTTGACCACCGTGTTGCGACCAATGTGAGGATTCCGTTCGGTTATAGCCTCTACTTCCTGTTACAGAACCAGTACCGAGTGTCCCTGTGTCTTCATCATTATTATTTTCCAGTGATCCGTAATATTCTTCGGATGAATATGGCAAATCATATCCTCCATAATTATCAGCATTAGCCGTATCAGTTCCTGATGTCTGGGATTCTTCGTGCTGTTTTCTTCTCCTCGCCTCCTCCTCTTCATACGTCTCACGTCCTCTATAATGAGCCCAATCTATTCTCCTTCCTTCGAGCTCTCGTTGTCTTTCTTGTTCCTGAATACGACGCATTTCTTCCTCGTGTCTTCGCCTTTCTTCCTCCTCACGCAGGCGACGCCTCTCTTCTTCTTCGAAGATTCGACGCTGTTCTGCTTCAACTTGTTCTGCATAAATCGGTCGCCTTTCTTCTTCAGAAATCGTTCCAATATTGTGGTATGTTGCGGTGCCAGAGGAACGTCCATCCCAATTGAAATTCTTACTTGGAGCTGTTGGCAAATGTCCTTGGTAATGACCATCTTCATAAACAGTACGGCCACCCTCAGCCGAATTAAAAACTTGCCCAGATTGTCGAGTTTCGGAGGTTGGATAGTTACCGTTTTGATCAATGCGTCCACTACCTGATGATGTGGTCGACGATGAAGAGGTGAAATGATTTCCTGTTTGTCCTTGCTGTCTTCCAGTTGAAGTGTAAATCAAATTAGGTCTATTATGAGTACCTGATGATGACCAACTAGTACTACCCCCAGAACTTTCTCTTGAACCACTTGATGCATAATGTGTTGATCCGGAGGAAGACATATGAGTGGTTCCATCTGAAGAACCACCAGCCGAATGAGTTGTTCCAACTCCTGAAGTAAAACCTGGTTGTTCTGATCCAGAACCTCCATGTTCATAGGTGACTTTGTAATGTACTCTACCATCAGGACCAATGTAACTGGTGTTTCGCATAATAGTTTGTTTAAATCCCGTACTTGTTACTTCAGCACCAGGAGGGATATCTTCTGGCCAACCTTCTCCATAAGTTACTTTGTAATGAACTTTACCATCAGGTCCGATATAACTAGAATTTCTCATAAATGTTTGTTTAAATGTTGTACTACCTCCTGTAAAAATAATACCATTAGGTCCTTCCAAACCATGACTAATCTTATATTGTACTCGGCCTTCGGGACCTATAAAAGTAGTGTTTCTTACATAAGTAACTCCAACTGTTTTTCCCGATATACTCGGCGGCCCAAAGTTTCCGTCTTTACTATAGGTGAGCTTATATTGCATCCTTCCATCATTACCTAGGTAAGTGATATTACGTATATATGTATGTGAATATCCCTCCCCTAAACTTTCCTGTTCCTCTTGCCCTTCGTATATTATTCTGTAGCGGATTTTACCATCGGATCCAATATAACTTTCGTTGCGGTAATTATGTCCTATATGAGCTCCCTGGCCTCCTTGTTGGTACGTTACCTTATAATGAACTTTTCCGTCTGAACCTATATAACTTTCATTTCTGAAATTTTGGCTGTAACCGCCGCTTTGACTTCCAGGACCTCCTTGTTGATATGTTACTTTATAATGTACCTTTCCATCAGGTCCTATATAGCTAATGTTTTTCATATGTGTATGCGTAACAGTGGGGCCAGATGTCCAATAATGTTCCTCATGAGCGCTTGATCCGCTTCCGGTATCTTCTGTAACAATAACCCTCGTCCCGGAACTACCAGAATCAGTACTAGTTGTCTTTCCTCGTTGTTCATGTTCAAAGGATGCGTCTCCAGTTTGTTTGAATTCTTGGTCAACTTTAGTGTAAAACTTTTCGCCGCCTAGAGATCCATGGGTGCCTTCGCCCTCTTCAATTACAATACCACCAGTTTGGCCAGCTGCCGAAGACAAGTCACCCTTGGAAACGTCTATACCGACTGTTTCCCAAATTGATTTTTTTCTAATGTCCAACTGCAAAATCCATTAAATTTAATTATAACTTGTTTCATTTGAATTTATACTATATACTTACGTCGTAACCTCTATAATTTGCTTCAGCGGGCTCACATTTAACGTTTCCATATGTGTGTGGTTGTTCTAATAGATACAACAGATCATCACCTCCTAGTGTAGCATAAGGCCATAAGAATAACATTTCGGCTTCATTAATACTAGAAGGTCCGTTGTTTTTAATGGTGTAAATATGGATTACTTGCGGACCTATGTCGCCTTCTCTTTGTATAGTTTCCGAACTGAATAAGGACGCGTTGTAGTGAGCCTCAGATGGACGTGAAGTACTACGAATGGAAACATATGTTTATAATATAAATTTTGGTAACTTACAAATAAAATGTTTTCAGCGGAATTAATTATGTATTTTTAAAAGAGAAATGAAATAAATTACCCTCCAAGTTCCAATTTAGAGTCTACCCAAATATGAATCGACCTATCAATACGGTTGTCTTCTGTAGTACCCGAACTTTCAGGATTTGTACTATTTACAATCATCGAGAAATCGTAGCTCGGTTTCATTCCTTCCTTGTGATATGGGGTCATTTGAATTTTGAATTGCACCTAAAAAGAAGTTAAAAAATAATATTAATAAGAGTAATTAGGTATTGTCTACGTGGTTCTTCCCCATATTAATACAGCATTTATATATGTATAAATGACGTTGTTTCTTTGAAAGGTAAATATTTTACTCTACAATCATGAACGTGACATTTAACCTGTATTTTAAGTGAAATAGTAATCACTTACAATTTTTCTAGCAGGCAAAGGATTTCCAATATCACATCTTACGGTGTTGTTCTCCAGAGACGAACACAGGATTCTTACTTCAGTTTTCTCATCCTGAATGATTTTGTTAAAGTCCACGCCGGGAGGTAAATGTAAATCGAACGTGGACTCGAATGAATCTTCACCTTCATTTTGGACGATTACGTCAAAAATCAACTTCTCATTTGACCCAAGAAGATATCTTTGAACATTTCTGTAAATAAAAAAATTGGTGATATAGTTTCCTACCTATAATAGTAACTTAGAAGTGTCGATGTATAATTTTATTAAAAATATATATTCAAAGCAAAGGGAACAATCCCCATGATGTTAGTAACTAAATGTTCAGTTAGTAAAAAATTATGTTCAATATTTAGTAGCAAAATATTAATAAAAAATATAGAAAATAAATATAAAACTTTATGAAAAGTTCAGATACAATATTAAATTGAAAGTTTTCCTTAAATTAAAAAAAAATGTAATCTAATAAGTTAAGGTAAAAAAAGGAAAATATTTAACTACAGAATATTTTAGAATTTTTTAAGTTAAAAGTTTACCTACAAAATTATTATTATTATTTTCCTTTAAATATAAACGAATTAACCAAAATTCACAAAAAAATATTACAAATTTTTATTATTATATTATAATAAATTGTCAATAAAGGTCTGTTTTATTAGTATGTATTTAATTAGTGGCTACTTACGATTCGGCTATAAGTCGCAAATTTGGAATGCAGATGTTATCAGGGCCACAATTCTTGTGCACACTGATCGAATCCCTTTGTAGTAAATCAGTATTCATATCTAGAACTGGCAATAAAACTGATCGCGGGTTTCTGGCATGGCTTTGGTGATAGAAGCTTCTTAATTCCCTCATTGAGTATCTGACTTCAACTTCAAGAGGTGTTAACTTGTCTCTAATATCATGCTGTAGGGATTATGAAAGTAGGTCATAATATTAGAAGATCCATATTGGGTTTTTTTATTTTGAAGTAAAAATTATCCTACCTTTATGTAAACGATCTTTTGTCTGCAAATGTGCCTGCTGTCCCTTTGAAGATTGAAGGTTTCATTAAGGACGTTCTTGGTTTCATTTGATAAGAAGAACATACGAGGTTGCTTCGTTTTCTTTGCATCCAGGATGTACTGTATTTCCAAATCTAAAATTATTTATTGTTGTTAAATAAAACATCCTGCAAAATAATTTGGTGAGGAATTACCTATATTGTGTGGAACATTAACTCCACTGAATTTAAGGCAGACATCAATGCTGGTGCAAGGCACAGCTTGTCGATTAAGTAGTGTGCAGTTCTTTTCATCTAAAATAATTTGTTTGTTGGCAGTCATGAAGCGAACGTAGCCATCGATTTTGACAACAGGTCGTGCTCTAAAATTAATATTTTTATTAATTCCATGTACCAATTGCAAGGGTGGTTAACTTACCTGAAAAAGAAAGCAGCATCAGTCAAGTAAGAACCGACAGCCATATCTGGATAATCATTGTTATCTAAATCTAGACCTCCAGATAAAGAAAAGCCAAAAGTTTCGAGGGGCATTCCCGGAATTGATACATCTTCGGCATATATGACTTGAGAGTATTTGGTGCCAATAACTTTCGAACCTCCGTGATACACGTATACAGCTCCTCTTTCATTTGGACCATCGTAAGGTGCACCAATAGCAAAATCTTAAAATAGTATTTATAAATTTATATTGATAAAATAAATAAGGTTAATATTACCTCCAAATCCATCTAGATTAATATCACCTAAGTAAGCCAAAGACAGTCCAAACCTTCCTTTGGAATTAAAACCATCTAAAGTATTCAATCTTCTGAATCTCTTCTACAAAATATATGATTCGTTTAATTACAACCAACGCAAATAAAACTGAAAACCTACCGAAGAATCTTTTCCTTGATATACGACATAAACCCGTCCAACTTCATATTTTCCCTCATTATTAGGTTCCGTATGTAAGGGCGCACCAATAATCAGGTCATCAGTCTTATCCCCATCGACGTCACCAGAAGCAACGGCGTAGCCGAAATAAGCTCCTAGCTGCATTCCAGAAATATTTTGATGGCTGGTAAGATTCCAGGTAAAGAGCACAATCTTTCCATACAGATTCGCTCCTCTGGGCATTCCCACTGCGACTCCTTGCTCGCCATCGCCCGTGAAGTCTCCAACAGTCGCGGAATATCCCATGTAGGAGTTGTCATCCCTTTCATTTCCACTTCTCGTCGAGACCACGCTCGGCCTGGTTTCCAAACTTTGTTGGGTCACTTGACCTGATGGACGAAATAATGTTGTATTATATTGAATTGATTGGTGCTAAAACGGTTTTGTGCTGTAGGTAGTAACTAAAAGCGTTGTTTGTTACATCCAAAATTTTAACTCAAAACTTATAAATTAAGATATCATAAATATAAAATCATTTACTATTTGAAAGATATATTAAATAATATATGTATATAATGTTAAAAATAATGATATCTTCATTTTTGATGATGGTTTAATGGTAAAAAATCAAGCAAGCGGTGCTAACTATTACAATTTTATGCCAGGAGCTTTAAAATCTTGAAGTACTAGTCAATTTATAAATGGGAAGATGTTTTTGTTTACGAAAAGCAGTTTTTTGAGTGATAATTTTGGATGTTTTTGCCTAAACATTGAACATCCATCTACGGTTACCTGCAACAAGGGGTATACACCGAAAAAACTCTTCCGTTACTGATGGGATTAACCAACACCCAAAATTAATAAAGAAAACCATCAGGGATTAAACTGTGAGTGTGCTCTGGTTGTGGCGGTTTTTGTTTGTTTATGCATTAGTACTGGTTTTTATTGTTTTATCTCTGATATGTTATCCTATTCACAGTTTTTAGTAAGCCTTTTGATTTTTATAATTCTTCATAATGTTTACGATGAGTTATTAATAGTTAATTACATGATTATTAAATTTTGCTGTCATCTTGTTTATTCTGAACTTTACAGTTTGTACAAAATAAATGTGAAAATAATCAGTATGTTTCTTTTAAGTTCGAATTTTTAAACAAACTATTATCATTGCATCTTATGTTCTTAATGTAAAATATAAAAATTCCTGTTTTAAAACGATGAGAAAAAAGTGGTACTACTTTGAATGAGAATGAGTCTTTCTGAATAATTATTTCATTATAAGGAGATTTATACATATTTGATTATGTTTTCTTAGGAAACTTTCATAATATTATAATAATTTAAAGGTGGATATTTTGGAGTAAAAAATGCCCTTATTTATATAATTGGAGGGTAAATATTGGGTGGAAACATTGAAATGTTATTTGAAGAAATTTGTTACGTGTAATACCATTCATTATTAATACATATAATTAATCAAATATCTATATTATCAAAATTTTAACATATTAATTGTGCATTAAATACACTACTGTTTATATTTATTATAAGATATAGAGTATATGTATTTTATAATTCACAGTGACATAATTGTCTGCAAAAGTTAATTTAAATGTTACGAAATCATTGGCGTGTATTTGGAAGAAAGGCGACCAGAACGAAAGTATCCACAAATAAGTGCTCATTGTGATCGAGTTCCTTTCAAGAGCCCGATGACTTGCACAACTCCTTTCATTGTGGGCACGTAATTAAGATATCTATATCTTCATCGGTATTTTCGGTAGAGTGCTCTCGCCTGCCCGACGAAATCCCGAATGAACTTCAAACATATTTTGACCACGATAGAAATAGACATCAATTAATTCCAAAATTAATGAATTTTTAAGGCACACAATAAAAGGGAAGATCTCTTTTTATGGATGCACATAAAACGACGTTTTTGTTTTGGTCGCCTTGCGGACATTGTCAATCTGATAATGGTTTTTATGTTTGTTGTAATGACTATTAATTATTCCGAAAAAGTAAAGATTATCATAGATAATTATTCTATAGAGGGTTAAGTATTTTTTGGAAATAATTCATTACTATTAATTACTCAACAATTTGGACATATTTGATCAATATCTTTTTAATATCACAATAAATAAAATAAGATGTGGTTTGGATTTAGAATATAAAAATTTGATGGAAGTAATATTTTGGAAAAAACAGCACGTAAAGCTCGAAAAAAGCATAGCTTCATTCTTCTGAGTCAAATTTAAACGAAGCCATGCATTTCAATATATTTAACGAATTTTCCAAATTAAAACTAAAATAATAGCGTGTTTTAGTGTGTGAATATTATTAATACTTATATATAAACGAACTCTTAGCTTACATGCTAGCCTAATGTGAAATGAGGGTGATAAAACAAAACGTAAAGTAAAACAAAAATCAAAATATGGTAGAGCGTAATTAAAGCGATTAATTCATTAATTTGGTTTTAATTTGATCAATTTACCCTGCACCGAGATAGTTCGGTATTTTTATTTTGTTGTAAAGGCATGATCGTTTTATTTTTGTGGTAGTTTTGTGAGGTTTTTTGTTATTCGCCGAGCGATTCGTTTTTTTTATATACCTGAGCCGAACGCTCCGCCGAATAATCCAGGAGTAAAGGGAAAAGTTGCTTTTGCGTCAATCGAATACATTTGCCCTGAAACATATTTTTAATCATCTGGTTGACATTTTGTCTACTTTTCTGTGGAGTACACGGAATTTTGTTAAATCAGGTGTCCTGTAAATTTTGGAAAGGGTTAAAGGATAGATGGTGTTCTCACCTTGCCAGTACCAGCTGCCAGGTCCGCCGATGAATAGTCTTCGAGAATCCTGAAAAAAAGTAAGTAATGTAATGTACATACAAAAATTTATTAATTACCTTACATTTGTCTAAGCTTTGTTCATTTATATAAAATATATAGTTAATTAAATCATTGTTTGTGATTTGCAAACGGTTATTATTAATCGCAAATTAGAAATGTCGCGAAACGCTTGCTAGTTTTCTCGTTCTTACGCATTACATACCTTTCTATTGTCTCTTTTTTTAACAATTGCACTCATTCTGACCAATCATATGCCACTATTTTTAACCTCTCTTTCTAAATTGTTATTCAAAACAGTAATTGTTCTTCCGTCGAACCTCTCATACATTACGTTTGTTAATGTTTGTAAATTCTATTAGCGAGTAAGTAAATTATCCTTATCTTTATAAATATTAATAAGTTACGAGATCCGCGCGTTAATAGTTACCCTGAATTCTCTTTTAATGCAATTTATTTTGTGCGTTATATAAAAATGGCTTCCTTGATGACAGTGGGAATTAAATTTTCGTTAAAATTTTTTGTTCTCGGTGTGAAACGGAAGAGCGCCCTTTTCTCTCTCGTCCTGGCACGTCTGAAGATTTCTTTTCGGCGAATTTATGATCGCCAATAAAAAACCGACCCGGCGTGATTAATCTCTCGCGCAAATAAATAACCGTCGCGTCCCCTTATCGTCCGAATTCGATTACGATTGGGCAAATTGATATTCAGGCGACCACCTGTTGTTCCTGGGACCGTTTAATTCTCACAGTGCGCGCACCGTTCCCTTTTGCACATCTAATCGGTCCAATCCACGTAATGGAATGTCTCAATAAGAAATCGCGCATAATTTCCCCCTCGAGATATGTAAATACAATACGAAACAATTATAAGAAGCGAACAAGTCTGATACGTGAACGTAATGCGAACGAGATGATGTCGGCCGCCTTTAGGCCACCGGCTTTAAATATGCATGTTTATTTTATTGCCGGCGATTTGTGGCATGTCTCCTGGTTTTGTTTTTCTGTCCGAAGGAAAAAAGGAGAAAACGCCGCCGCAACCGGTGTCCGGGAGTGCCAATATGGTATGCTTTAAATCGTTGGAATTATTTCGCCGGCGTGATCCATCACCCTCCTTCCAAATGTGCCATTTCATTCTCGATTTTGTTAAACCGTACATACTTATCTAAATGTTACAGTCCATAAGCCATAATTTCTGGTAAAGTCGACCATTATTCACCGAGGTTTCGCTGGAATTCAACGAACATGCTCCGATATCCCGCGTGGAAAAAAATCATCCAAGTGGTGGGAACAGGCAAATAAGGAATTCTCCAAGTACTCTTTTTCAAGCCCGAGCTCGCCGTCAGCAATGCCGTTACATTTGTCGAAACAAATTTGCGACCAATTGCGGAGCAAGAACAATGGTAATAACGCGCAATAGACGCGGCGGGTTTTTGCGCCGTTTTATAATTGGTGGGAGGACGTGCGCAGAATCTCAAACAGCTCAAACGGCGTTCTTAGGAAGAAGAGGACTTCTTTTCTATTAAGTGGTAATTATTCATTTATTCAATTGCGTCTAGTGAGGGTCTGGTCCGGAGGTACTTTAGATAATGGGCATGTTCAATCAGGATCGTTACAAATGCCAGAGCCGAGTGGCGAGCAACTTAACAACTACCACCGGTGGATCTATTGGAAGGGTGTTGACTTGAAAGCTTTTATCTAGAGCAATAAAACAGATAGCGTTGAAATGCTTTAATTGTAACACTGCTCTTCGAATAATGGTTCAATATTGGTTCGGATTTAGAATTTACCGCAGCGAACACATCATGATCATTAATTTGCATTGATAGGTTAATTTTAAGGATTTAAAATAATAATCAATACATTTTGCAATTTAAGTTACAGACTCTAAAGGACTATAGATATATCTCTATAAATTATTCATTATCCTTGGTTAATACATTATTAATTGATCTAGAGTACTCTTGATCTAATCTAATAAATAATTCATTATCCTAGCGTGCTCTTGACCTACCCCAAAGAAAATTTATTGTCTTAGCGTAAATTTGACCTATCCCAATTTTTTTACTACGTACTCGTAACTTATATTAATAAATTGTACTGAAAGTTTCCATTAAATTATTCATTGCCTATGTGTAGGAGTAATAATTGACAGTATTTGAAAAGTTGAAAGTATCTGAAAATATATGTTTGAAAGGTAGCAAAATGTACAATTGTATACTACAAATAATAGTTAAAAATTTGCTAAAATTAGTAAAATAGGCTGATGGATATTCACAAACTAGTTGAAAATGTCAAAAATAAGTTAAACATATTTTAAACTACTAAAAGACAGTTATATTATAAAAATAAATCAGTTGACAAACAACTAAATATGCATAGACAAGTATCTTTAAAAACAAAATTATTTCAAAATTATAGATTGAGTTGAAACTTTGTGTTAAGGGATTTTTGAGATTAGCAAAATTTCAATTGTTTTAAATAAGGTAGAATATTTTAGAATATTTTAAACTCTTACTAATAGTTTTATATTTGTTCATCTGTAAAGTTGTAATTATTTTTAAGCAAGTTTATTAATCTTTTCAACTATTCAATGTCTTAGCGTACTCTTGACATATGCTAATCAATTAGCGTACTATTAACCTACCTCAATGTTTTCTTCATTGTCCTAGAGTACTCTTGAACTGGAATAATATTTATTGCTCATTGTTTTAGCGTACTCTATACTATCAAAAAAAGACTCACCCTGTATATTGAGAAATCATATAAATCTTTTAAAAGTGAATATCAAGCACACCCAAATAATATTTTTTTTCATTAATTCTTTTTCCTTTTAACAATCCAATATTTCCATTTAAATCTCGCCGTGTCGCGCAATCCAAATCCAAATTGAAGCATCGCCCAATCGGAAACCGAAATCCTGATCCGATTTACCATATGCGGAACAAATTCGGTCTCCGAGGTGGTCGCCGAGGAAGACCACGACGAATTTGCATGTAATTAATATCAACACGTATAAAAAAATATCAACAGGCCGTAGTAAGAGCTCGCTAAATCGATCCAATCAACTCGAAATTACGACCATATACAGCCGTCCTGATGGCAATTTCGGCGTAAAGCGTAATTTGATTATACAAATTAGCCGATCTTTCGGCTACGAGAGCGATCTCAATTAATTACCGAAATTAATCGAAAACAGGATTTTCAATTATAACCGTCGGCTTAATAATAAAATTCCTGCGGGAAGTGAAGAAAGCGGCGTTCGCGATTATAAGTCAAGAAAAAGAACGAACGTTAATCCTCGGCCGAATATGGTCATAAGGGACCGTTAAACAGTGATAAATACTATGTTTAATAACAGATATTTTATGGTGGTCGTCCATACCAAAAACGGTGGCCAGCGAAGCGTGTGGCCGCGTATTTATTTACGTCGAAACGTTTCAATGGAATAGTAAATTGGAAGGTTTTTGAATCGACGGGAAAAATTCCTCAATGGTTTATTATTTGCTTTTGTATAGAACTATGGCGAGTTGTTATTAATTTCAATGGGGCCTTTCGTTAGTCTTCTGGCTCGTGCTCGTTTATCAGAACTGACAGCGATTAATTAATGCTACCATCTGGTATACGGTAAAAAAAATGGTTTCGATTAACGTCTAAAATAATGCTCAGATTTCTTAAAGATTAGAAGTTCGTTTACATAAATAGTTGTAAACAAAATAACATTTCACAAAAAAAATTGAATAATATCAAACAAGCTTCGAAATCATTTCGCTTGGTATCAAAATCAACTTTTGGTGCAACAAAGAGGTAATTGTCAGGACATTCTTCAATGAAAAATAATGTAAAATTCTAAAATTATGAAAGAAAATTCTAAAAATTTGGAAAATATGTTTTGTTCTGTTCTGTTCCAAGCAGTGTGCTATAACACTTCTATTCACTTTAAATTTATATCTAATTGATTCTTCAGACATTAACATGAATTGTTCAATTTCATACACATCTTGATATGATGAAGTTACTATTTGCAATAATTTTAATATTATTCGGAATTGAAGAAGAATTTTTTTTAGATTTTTTGTACTATTTTTTTAAACCATATACATACAAATTTTTATTTGTATTATTTTCGAGCAAAAAACTAATTGACAGAAGAGTTTATTTTAATATAGGTGTAAAAAAAGAAGTCCCAAATTAAAGATCTTAATCAAAAAAAATCTTCTAAAGCCCAAACATTAAAGTATTTATCTAGTTACATTAGAAACGCTTTGGTAAAATGGTTATAATCCTGTGTAAATATTTGAAATCAATTGTGGTCAAGATGAGTTTGCTGATTTGACACACGTAAAGACTCGAGAGATTTATGCAATCTGTGATCCTTATATGTCCCGATAAATAATTCCACATAGCCATCCAATCGATCAAAAACAATGGCGCAATTCCTCTTGTACGCTTATGGGAAAGTCACGAATTCTTTTTCGAAAACATGCGGGCCGATGGAAAAAAAGAAAAAAAAGGAGAACTACAGCTCCTGGTCCTCCGAAATATATTGTCGGACAATTGAATCAGTATGCAGACACAGGAAGATGTCTCCACAAGAGAGTACACAATGGTGATGGCAAGCTCGGAGGCGCCAGACTTCAGGTATGTAAGAAGACTATAAAATTTATTGATGGACCCATTGATTTGTTCAACACGCGCGTCCAATGAATTTCATTTAAATTGTCATATTAATATTCTGGACGTTCGGCGGTGATCATCCCCGGTCGTCTTTTGTGGAATTCTTAAACAGGGATTCATTGTGATTCATTGTGTTGTGTGTGTTCTTTAAACATCTGCAATATCAAAATCCTGCGTTTGGATTAATATTTAATATCATCCGAATATTACTATTCTATCGTATACATGCCCATTGTGAACGTAATTTAATCCATAAATAACGGAGAGAGATAAAAGTGAATATGCAAAGTGAGCGTAGGAAACGTTGCTGGAACATTACTATAAATAATGGAAACAATATTTATTCTTACGAATGGATCGTAGCTTTGGTCTTCCTACATTATATGTATATATTTCGTATTTTTTCATAATTATGCAACGGCACGCTCGGCGAATAATTTAATAATATGGTGCACATCGGTCGTGTGCCATTTATAATGGCGAGACGTGCCCGAGGTACTTTAAGCTGTTGGATGATATGGATATTTGCAGAAGAAGTATGCTTGAAGTGTCTATCAGTTATAATGATGGCCGATCTGGCCTTTATACTAGTGTGCACGGTTCTAGTTTATTAATACCATTTATTCGAATATTAATAAAAATTATTGCAAATGTTGGTACTAATTTTAGATCTACAGCACATATAAAGTCCATCATAAGTAGAATTGGTAAGGCTTTATCTTAGCTTACTAAATTTGTAGTATTAAAAATAGTTGAAGAGTTATTTATTATTTATTTATTTGAGTGTAATGATTTATTTTTCCGAAATTGTAAAATTCATTAAAAAATCAACCACCATCATCCTTAACATTGTTGCATATCTGCACATCCTGGAATTACATTTTCACGTGCTTTATATTTTTTGCATAATCCCTGCTAGATTGTGTATGTCTTCAACTACGCTACGCAGATGAGATCTAAACTAGATCGAAACAGGTCTGTGTGTATTTTTAATTTGAAAAAAAAAATGGTATCCAGGGATCTCAAACTATTATGTCCGTTGAAACAAAAAAATCATAAAATTTTCTCAATCACATAACTTTCCCGTACTTCATACAGTAAAACCATTTGAAGTTAACTACAAATCTATACCGCCATACCTTTATCTGCTTTATGTTAATGACGATGCTATTTAAATTTAAAATTTCGGTTGCATTTAACATATGTAAGAGCTGCCGATTCGTTCGGTCGTATATTGTGCTCGTTTCAGATTTATCTTTGTTTGGACAAGATGTTCGAGCTGTAAAAACCCCTGTATATGATAAGTATTTGTATTGGGTACATAACATGCTATTCAGCATTGAATTAAATCTCCATATGTCCACTTGGAACACACGCATGGTCAATTCCACCACGGGGAAAACAATACTCGTATTAATATACGTTTGATGACAATAAATAATGAAAACATCATTGTTTTTATTGTTTTGGGATACTTAAATAAATGACGGCAATAAAAAAATAAAAATATTAAAGTATACTTAAAAGATGTATTATTTGAAGAATATTCAGTTGATTTAAACATTTGAAATAAGATAATAATAATATGTTTTTTAGGCAATATATCCTGAAATTGGCATTTTCTATAAATGAAGCAATGTTCGTCTCGCTCAAATTGACTGTGCTTGTAATGTTCAAGAAAATAAAGATGCCGCCAGTTGTGAAGTTCGGGCTGAGAGCAAATCAAGGCAGGAAATATGCGGCATTTCGATATTTATCTTCAGTTGAAGGATGTGTAATATTGAGAAAATGTTATGGATGAGTCGTCTGTTCGACTCTGGTGTAGTAATTTCAACTTAGGAAGAGAGAACACTAATCATAACGAGCGTTCTGGGAGCTGGTAAGTTCAATTACGGAATTCAATTAGAATTTATGAGATCAGTGAAGATTGTTGCAATGGTTCAGTTATTTATGAAATTGTTAAAGACCACCTGCACTATTCGAAAATTTGCGCAATGTGAGTCCCTCTCATGTTTCCTGATGGACACAAAGCAACCAGTACTATGGTTTTTTGAACGTTCTCTTGAATAGTCGCTGTTGTCCAGTAGCGTCATTCTTCTTTACTACAATGCTAAGCCTTATACCCGTCGGATAACGCAACAAGTTGTGTCCTTAGTATGGACAGACTTTAGATTACAATACTTAAGGCAGGAAATGTTCATGTTTGTTAATATATTTCCAAAGGGGTACTACTTTCGGATGGCCCTCGTATAAAAGATATTACACTTGTTTTCTTTTGTTGTTTTGTTCATGCTGGACTGGAGCTTTATTATATTAATATAAAGAAGAATGTGTTTCTTTTCTTGTATAATATTACAATATTTAGATATAGCTTAGTTATTTTCATTCATTTGTTCCAGCTGACATATAATTGTTGGAAAGGCAACATGTACATAAGGCAAAATGTAAGATGTAAAGCGGGCACGAACAATTAGCAATGAATTCTGGCGGAGCAGGCGGTTGTCAGTTGAACAATACAAGACACCAACACCAAGAGCACCAAGAACAGTTCGCAGCAAATTTACCTCCCAACCAGGAATCCGCGCGCTGCTCGCCTCAATTTCAATAAACCGGGTACGTAACATCGTATTTACATTTACAGAGGCCGCTTTTATGAATCCCGGTGATGTTTATGGTGGTACTTTAAAAACATTACGCCGATGTTTCTCCTATCAACAGCACCATAAGCGATAACATCGCGCGCTGATTTATCCGCGCTTGCGTTTCGTCTGTTGTCCGGATTAGCATCTACCGTATTCCGTAGTAACTCTACACTTTATCGCTACCAGGACAGGGCCGATCATCACTCATCTCCTTGTGGCCGATATTAATGCCGATGTATCTGGGCTAGATCATCTGGTCAGATAGCCGACATGAAATTCGAGACTGTAATTCGATTACCTCTATTAATCACTTTAGATCGTGATTAATATTCGCAATTAGTAACCTCGATGAAGTATGATTTATCAAGGTCTGGATTATGTTTTAAGAGGATTCATTTATCTTTACGATTAAAAAATTAAAAAAATAAGTATTGTTGTTGGGTTAAATTACAAATCATTAATTTCAATATGGTTAAGTTAAATATTGAACTTGTTGGTATATCTACAACCAATAACCAAATACATTTTACGTCAATGTCAATAATATTTTTGTTGACATGGTGAAATCAAAGAAATAATCACGACTGTAACAAACGCACGTATCATTAATCAAAATTCTTCACGCTTCCTATTTATGCTCCGACTCTAATTGATAAACCGAAAAGTGAGACAATCAGTCACTCCCCCCACATACTAATTAATACGCCATTCATGGCCGCCTTTCGTGGCCATTAAGGAACCGCCGACGTCCAAATCTTCGGGTGGCGAAGGCAAAAAACCATCCGATTATGGCGCGTTTCCGTTAATGGAAGCCGAAACGTGCGCATCGAAACGAAATTGATGATTGATCTTCCTCGTCCGCGTCGCATGCAAATATCGTCGGCTTTCTTCCTCTTTTTCGGGCCGTTCCCATGCAAATATCAGATCGTCGGTTACTCACTTTTGTTATGCCGGCGCTGAAGCCCGCCTGACATGAGCCCTGCCTGTGGTAGCCGAAGTACGCTGAAAAAGAAGAGAAAAGAGAAAATGGATTAATGGTTCCAAGTACTTTTTGGGAGGTCGGTTTTTCGCGGCGGGTAATTTGATTTACAGTTATTGTGCAGACCTGGTTTAATTATCAAAAGGCAAAAAAAATGAAATGTGCAGTTACAATGTCGTTCCTGAAGTAAATATTACTAAAAGTACTAAGGAAGATTAATAAAATACACTTTACAATTTTTTATGTATTTTATTCATCTTTCTAAATCATCAAAATGTATTATAAAGTTATGACCACATTAAAAGTACTAATTTATACCTTTGAAGTTGCTTACTACACAAATAAAGATGTAGACAGCTTACAAAATCGGATTACAAGTATTATTATTAATCCTTCTAAGTATAATATCATCAGTGTTAAGCTAAAATTTATATTCATGGATACTATTGTAAGTTATCAATGGATTTTTATATATTATTATTAGTATTATTAAAAAAACTGATTGTCATAAAATATACATGAAACCATCTCTTATCCGCAGAGCTTCGGCCATTTAAATATAGATGTAAAGTCGTGCCTTTCATGGATGACCTGCGTTCAACACCATTAACTCTCAACCTAATTGAGTGCAATGGGGGAACTTCCACGGAAAAAAGGGCGAAGCACAGGCCCAACAAAAAAAAATAATATTGATGTGGGTTTCCTTATTGCGGCATTCACACACAAACATACACATTACATAATGCCAATATTGTGACATTTCCCTCGTATTGATGTATCCTTCTCCCTTTGCGGAGAGTTAAATTTAGCCAGGCACTCCTCTTTTACACAAATAGGGCTTATTTCTAGATAAATTACGAACAGATGGGAATGCGCGTATATAAATAACGCGAGTTGTTTGGACGAATTTAATTGGGTGATTAAAAATTGAAAAAATGCCCCAAGAATTTTGAAGCAATTCATATGAAGTTTATTAAAGAAAATGAAAGTGGAGAAAAATATCTTAAGTTTTATTTTAATAAAATAATCTTGTAGATTTGTTTTATTATAATTCAAAGCAATATACAGACTCCTTAATTATAAAAATTTTAATCTAAAAGGTAGATTTTGTCCATTTTTGTCCCACTATTTTTCTTATTAAAGTCCGGTAATAAAAGTACTCGTGTATGCGACCAGATGTACTCCCGGTGTTTATTTTGACATAGTCTAAATATGAACTTCTGGATATTAACTAAGGAATGTTTAAATTAGGAGCAAAGAAGTCGGGGCACGTATCTCGTTGAAAGACATACAACGGAAGGGTTAAAATCCTAAGAAGAAAAAAACTACTCGCGACGTTATAAATACCACCGGTGGCACAAACCCACCCGTCTTGTTTACACAAGAACAAGCAGCCTTAAGACGCACTTCAGATAATCTTCCAGGTAAACATGATATATTATCTTAATACTTATGTAAAACATAAAAAAAATTAAATTAAAAAAATGTTAGAACTTATAGTTCGGAATGTTAACGGATAAAATTATTTTTATGTTGGTTCAACTAAACAAGATTGAACGAAAAATTAAATTTATTTATTATAAATTTAACAAACATTTATCTAATAACATATTACACTCTTTGATAAAATTAATTCACGCTGGAAATTTTTCCATTAAAAGCTTTTAACGAACTATTCCTTAATGTATGCACGCCTTTAAATTTTGTTTTCATATTTAACGGTTTTTTAATAACCGCAAAATGCGTATAAATTTCTACTACGATCAATTAATGTAAAACATGTTTGTATTGTATCAGATGCGTTCCCACCATTAAGAAAATACCGGCCTTTCTTCTCATACCTTAAATAGTCGTTAATTCTATTCATCTATTGACCACTGGTGAAAGGAGTTAACGATTCGAAAAAAAAATAATCTCCATCAATCATCACGAGAGAATCAAATTCATTCATAAAATTGCATATCCAATCGATTGCTATTAACATTCTCAGTTTTTAGACTTCGGACATCCCATTCAGTCTTATCGCTAATTAGTTTGTAATTATTATAGAGTTTTAGATCCCGATGAGGAGTTAATGGCGCATGCCGGGATCTTGATAGAACTTAGTAGATTCTTGTATGAGCGCGTTTAAATTATACACTAAAAAATAATATATCTAGGTTGTGATTCATTTATTAAATTTTTTAATCATAAATAACGCTACATTTATACTTCTAGTTAACCTTCGGCCATTATTGTAATTGCTTATTCATTCATGATGCGCAGCTAACTAAATTCCTCTTACAACACCTCTGCTGTTAATAGGAATTTAAAATAAATACACGTATGGGTATTATTTACATATTAGTTTTCATTTTTCGATCGCTATTATTAAATATTTAAGTTAAAACCTGTAGAATTATAAATACATTCTAAAATAATATACAAGGGTTATAAATGGTAATATATAATACTATTGAAAAACGGTTTTCAATCAAGGGTAAATAACCTGTAATTCTAACTATGATAAAATACAATAAAACAAAATTTTTCTATATTTTCTCAAAAGCCATAATATTTATGGAAATTTTGTTTAGTTTATTGTTCTTTATTACATGAAAAATTACAATTTTTTTGGAAAATCCGGAAAATCAAAAAACGGCCTCACTAGCGATGCTCTAATTTTAACCAAAAGCTTTTTAGATCTGTCCTTGAGAGCTCAAGCTTATAATTACAGTTCAAAAGATGTAGCGGTTCTTAAGATATAGAACTCATTGATTTAAAAAAAATCATATATACAATGATGATACCTTAAGAATTTAATAAATTTGTGGCGACAAACCGACGACATATATCTAACAACCCTTGTCGTGTTAACTGGCCACCATAAAACTAGAGTGGCATATTAACGTCCAGTTAATCCGCCTTTAATTAAATTAATTCAAATTAAATTGAGTGCACCATCCTACTTTCGCGTTAATATGTGGAAAAGGGATATTCATCTCGGTCCGGATAATTACTTTCATAATTGGAAATTTGCATTTTTGCCCCCGCTGGGCCGAGCGCATTTATTAATTAGTGGAACGTAATTACGGAGTATGTACGGTGATTTTTAATTAATTCGAATTTTGCCTGTTGTACACGAAAAACTTTCGTGTTCCCATATTTACGGCAGAGATGCTAAATACCGGAATCATACGAATAATAAGTCAAGAAACAACAAGAAAAAAAATACGAATAATCTTCGCATCGCATATTAAATTTGTAGAGGTAATTTCGTCGTGAGGTTGTATAATTGCTTAACAAATAAATGCACAGTTTTAAAGAGTTAATGAGTAATTTTAATTTTTGTTGGATAGTACGGCTAGATTCAGTGAGTTAAGTTAATTATACGAGTTGATTGACTCAAAGCTTACAAATATAACAAAGAAATAAATACTATTTTATTTAATATTTAACCTTACTAGCATTTTTGGTGTAAGGTTAAAAATGAACACTAACTAAACTAAAACATAAATTTTAAGAGTTTAGTTTTTAGTAGCAATGACTGGCTCTCGACTAAAGTCCTTCCGCCGTGCTTTTTTGTATTTGAGTCCCTGATAATAAGAAATAGCGCATATTAACGGTCACCAAGAACTTATTTCTAATAATCAAAATCGTGTAGTTCATATAATTAGGTTACAAAAAATAGAAGGAAATAATACTAATCACATATTTTTAATTCTGAACATTCTTTCCTGCTCCTAAATATCAATTAAAAATTATCACGAATTAATTCCGCTGGAATGAAAACATTCTTTCGGTATTAATCAATGCGTCCGATTCTCGGCATTCTCGCCCTAAAACCGACCATATAATTAGAAAATTTCTACGTAATCTCCCATACCATCGAATAAAATTGAACGCGCTAACGGTGAGTCCAGAATTCATGAAATTGCTCCCAACGAATACCAGAGGATCTGTTGATGCGATTAGCGCTTAGGGAAGACAAGATGAGGCGAATCATGCAATCGACTTTATTACCATTCGTGACCGAAACTGCCACCGGTGCTAATCGTGACAAATTAATTGCACGGCTCCTGCTATTTCCGTCGATGATCCTCCGAACACCTCGGATTTCCAAAGGAAACGTGGGCAGGAAATTCGCGATTAGAGCGGATTCGATCTAGTTCACCCACACTTTCTACTTACTGTTGCCTCGAAATTCATTTGAAACGAACAGTGGTTTTAATTAACGCCTGTGTGCATCTCTGATTAAAATTTACTGTTAAGATTTCGAGCTTAATTACAGACTCGCCGTTTTCTGCGTCCGTATCAATTAAACTGTTCATCGTCTTAGGAGAGAGAAATTTATCGCATTATTCAGATTACATTAAGATTCAGTTAAAATATTATTTATAGTACTTAATTGTTAGTTATAATTTACAGATGTTAGAATCAATTTTTGAATTTTATCCCTAATATACGCTTAATACAATAAAATATCTAATCTCGTAATATGATAACAATAAATGTAACGAATCCAATTTCGCTTGATATTTTGTTAATGTTTTATTCCAGCAACTACTTGCACAAATTAAATACAAATCCGAAACAGAAGCCGAGGATTCCGTCGTATTTTTTTTTATCTCCGCGACTTTATCATGCCCGCCGCGTACGGTAGTCCAGTATTTATATCAAGATAACACCTCGAGACCTCAACTCACCGTTCTTGATACTATCTCGCGTTTCGGTGGCACTGTCAACGCCCTTTTATAAATCAGACCCTTTTTTTTTACCCTCCAGACGCAATTATCTAGATTTTAATGTAGCCCGCTGGCTAAAAGCCGCGTAAAACCGAATCGGTGGGCTTTCCCTCTCTGCCTAATTGTTCTAAAAGCTGATGGTTTAGATGAGTCGACCGTTTTTTCTCTATTGTGTTGACGTAATTGGCACGCTTTTAGTTTGGGCTTCCTGATGGTAATAGATGGATTCGTTTGTGGGTGGGGTGCGTTAAGTGACTGCTTTTAATGTTTCATTTTTGATAATCTATATATGTCATTTGTATAGACAGCATCATATCTAGTAATATAATTCAGTCTTTTTAGTTATTTATTTAAATTGTTGTATTGATTGTTTACACTTTCGTAGATTGATAATTATATGATATTTGTTCTATTAATCATTTTTCTCGACTACATCTTTATGTATTAGTTACAAGAAACTTTTTGAAATATGCTGATAAGATTTAAGTCTTATATTACACTACTATTAGACATAAATATCTTACGGCTGAGTATTACAAAATTTCTTGAATAAACTTAAATCACGAAACTCTATATTCTTTCAACGTTATTTGTAAAATATTGATTATGAATAATTAAAGTGTTTATTACTACTAAACATCTTTATTCACAGAAAAAATAAAATATAATACATGTAATGGGTAAAATAATATAAATTCAGGTATATTTGATTTTCTGCTCAACGGCTATCGAACTGTGGTCTTTCAGCTCTTAAAGTGTTTATTTATTTATATTTCAATATTGGATTGATGCGGCTGTTACTTATCGAAACTCCATAATAACACTTAAAGAAATACTGACACAGTATAGGGTTTCTGAATGTTTTTAATTTGTACTACAACAATGTTTCATCTACCTGATGAAGCCACTGTGTGGTGAACCCTATACTGTGTCAGTATTTCTTTAAGTGTTATTTATATTTTTTTAATTTCTCGTGTATTTATTTCTAAAGATTTATTTATTTATTTTTATTTATTATATCTTTACACTCCTTTCTAACAAACAAAATATCATATTTCATAAGTTATCTTTTATAAACACTGTTTTCAAGGTCAGGATGGCCGAGTGGTCTAAGGCGCTGCGTTCAGGTCGCAGTCCACTTCTGTGGGCGTGGGTTCGAATCCCACTTCTGACAGCAATTTTTAGCTAATTACGATTAAAAAATCAATAGTCTGTTGATTCAAGTAATATTGTGAATTTTTACATGGAACATTTAAGTACAAATTGAGTAAAACAAATACTTGGTTCAGTATGTGCATTAATAATAATGAACTTTGGGTTTCAAGACAAAAGTTGTATTATGTATTTAATCAAGTTCAATAAACTGTCAACTTGAGAAACAAAAATCATAACATAAAAAATTTAATATCAAAACATTTCGAGAAAATGTTCTCTTGGGCAAATATTAATGGTAAATAGAAAGAAAGAGAACAGAAACAAGGGTTTGATTGGAAGATAATCGTAGATGCTTTGAACTACACCCCAGCTTCATCCATTCAAAATGTTTGTATGATTTGTATAATATTTTTGTATATTCATATATATTTTGTTGAAAAATTTTTTGTAAAAACCTTTTAAACATTAGTTGATCAATCCACGGAATCTTAAGTAATCTACTGTGTACAAATATCTCAAATACTTCTAGCTTCCCCAACATTGCGAGATTCAGTGTTTTGCACCCAGAGAGAAAAATGCTGTAGATATAGCACTGGACAAACCAGAGTTTTAATCCAGTTCTCAGAAGAAAGTAATCAGTGGCATATAACTTAACCTTTTTCAATGTGTAGAAGCTTCTTTCCTCACATTTCAGAACTACTAACGTATTTTTACATCCTGTAAATCGTAAATTATGCCTCTCAACATAAACTAAAAACTATTGTCAGAAGTGGGATTCGAACCCACGCCCACAGAAGTGGACTGCGACCTGAACGCAGCGCCTTAGACCACTCGGCCATCCTGACCTTTAATTTCTATTCTAGTAAAATTGGAGTTAATTAAATAAACTACAATAAATGGAATAAATCAAATTCAAATTATGCCAAAATTCTAGGTTTCAATATCTGATAAACTATTTAATATTACTGAAGAATTTTAGTCTCATTATTATAATTGTTAATTTAAAAGATAACCCATCCTTAAATCAATAAAACATAGGCGAGGGTTTTAATTAAAAGGTGTAAAACGTAAATAAACATAACATTATTGCAAATTTTAATAGATTTATTCAAACAAATTTTTCAAATAATGTTTGATGATGTTTTACTGATTGGAGGGTGGGATAGAGGCCACCCACCCTACATCACATTTATACTTCAGTTCCTTATCGTCTCGCGGTTTCCAATAAAATTAAACTTTTTGAATAAAAAAGAAATTAGAAAGGTAAAATTTTTGAGTGACTACACTGTTAAACATTTGATGCGTGATGGGTGGGCAGACTAAATCATCAACGATTAGCAATAAAAGCTATCATGTATATGTAGGGTGGGTGTGTGGTCTGTATCCCACCCTCCAATCAGGAAAACATAAGCGAGGGTTATAATTAAAAGTTGTAAAATATAAATAAACACCATATAATTACAATTTTTTGAGATTTATTCATACAAATTTTTAAAATAATTTTTGATGATTGGAGAGTGAGATAAAGGACACCCACCCACCCTACATATACATATAAATTTCAGTTACTGATAGTTTCTCGGTTTGGAATAAATTAATTGCAAAACTTTTTGAATTAAAAAGAAATTCAAAAGGTAAAATTTTTGAGTGAGAAAATTAATTAAAAAAATATGCATGATGGGTGGGGAGATTTTAAAATTTAAATTAGATAAGGTTAGCTATAGAAAGTCATTTATTTTTAAACTTAAATTCCGATTATGCTTAATTTTTTATTACATACATACATTACTTTCTAAATTTTATTATAGAAAATTAATATTGTTTCAAGGTTTCAAGTTTTTATGATATTTAAATTGGCTTGTTTACTTTATTTATTCTTATACATTTTTATTTTTATTGTTTCATGTTTCTACCATATTGCAAAATTTACGTATAATTTTTGCATTTTTTTATGAATCCGTTAAATCAAATCAAATCAAATCAAAAACTGTTTCCAACAACTCATTTTAATATTTCCAATTGTTTTAGCAGATAAACAATTGTTTTTTTTTTTGCAATCGAAGACGTTTTAATAAATTTAAATCATTTCGTTCGAGAACTGTTTCTCAATAATTTTTTCTAAAGCTATATTTTTAAATGTTTTTGTTTTAGAGTCTTTCTTTATTACTTTTAATTAGTGAATTTTGTAATCACTGCTTTCATCGATTGTCTATTGTACTTTTTAAAATTTCTAATAATTATAATTGTTTTCTAGAGTGACATTAACGTATGACACTTTTGGACTCTTTTATAAATAAGTTTTAATTGTTTTATCCGTTTTTATGATATTCATTTATTTTAGGACTTTTAAAATTTCATTTATTTCAGCGTTTTTAACAATTTTGTTTAAATATAAACGTTTTTTTTCATTAAGCTCGAATCGATTGCCATTTTTTTAAATTCAACTTTTTTGAAATTCAAGTAATTTCAATTGTTTTCTGTTAAGACTTTCAATTGATTTGGCGCTTTGTTTTTATATATTGCAGTCAATCTAATATAGCCTTATTAAGTAATTTTTCAAAAGTTATTATTTTTGCAGAACAGCATTTAATTGATTTAGCGCTTTTAAAAACTGTTTTTTTATAACGTTCCAACATTATCAATTATTTTTTAATTTACAAATATCTAATGGTTATAATTGTTTTCTGAAAGGTCATTCAAATAGTGTAATTTTTCAAGAAATTCAACTGTTAATAATTTTCAGTTTCTTCGTTAATAGCCAAATGCTTTTATCAATTTTTATGACACCTTGAAATAAAGAATATTTGATTTGATTTGAATTCTTGTTGTTGCTTTAATTGCAATTTGTGACATTTAATTGACAAAAAAAATTGTATTAACACTTGATTTTTCATGATCATTTTTAGAGTGAATTTTCAACTGCTTTAATTGATGGCTAATTGTGTTTATTTTACATTTTTTCATTTTAAATTGTTGGATTTTTAAAAATTCAACTGTTTCTTAAGTTTATTTCATTTTTTCCGTTTATCTGGATAAATAATTGTTTTTTTCAATCGGATTAATAATAATTAATCTTTTTTTTTTGGCTCGAGAAGTATTTTTATTAATATTCAACATGTATAACGAAGTAGATGCCTTCAAAATATATAATATTTCAACTAATATTCTCTATAGCCGATTTTTTTTTAATTTTAAGAATTTCAATTGTTTTCTGGAGCGACATTAGTTTTTAGGTTTTTGATTACACCAGTTTTTAGCTAGTATCAATAATACACTGTTTTTAACAACTGTTTTTTCTCTTTGGTCAAATTTGAGTATGTTTATTAATTTTCAATTTCTTTTGATTATTCATTGTTTGTCACGTTTCTTATCTATTGATAAGATATTAGAACATTCTAATAATCGTAATTGTTTTTTTTTTGGCGACATTTAACTTTTCTGTTATGTTTCAAATCCTTCTGCAAATAGTTTTCAATTGCTTTCATTCTTCAGGCTTTTATGTATTTATCAATTGCCTTTTTAACAAATTTTTAATATATTAACTGATGAGGTTGTTATATGTTGAAAATTCATATTCACTTGTTTGGTCGTTGAAAATTTTTAATAATTTCCAGAGTGATATTCACTTGTTTTATTTGTTTAAATAATTCTTTTCGATTGTCAAGCTTCCATAGATGTCGATTTTTAATTCAAATAATTTCGATTGTTTTATATTAGAACATTCAATTGTTTTGGTGCTGTTTGTTAATTTAAACTGCTTTCCCGTTATTTTAGATTTTGCATTAATCGTAAATGTCGTACTGTAAACTATGAGAAATCGAAAAATATAATAATGTATTTTAGCGTACCCTTGACCTACCACAATAATTAATATATTGACCTCTCGTACTCCCGACCTACCCTAATAAACTGCACATTTGGTCAGGTCATGAGTACGCTAACTCGAGTGTATCATTTATTAATGATGAAAAAGTTTTATTTTTATTTGTAGTAATATTTATCTGTAACAATATTTGTTGTTATTTATGTTAGTAAATAAAAAAATCTATAGATTTTTAAAAATAAATGCTTAAAACTAAAAAACTTTTTAGTTCAATTATTTTAAGCATATATTTATATTTATTTATGTTCAACCATTTTTTTTAAAGTAGAAAAAGTGAATTTATTTGAAACTTTTTGTGTAAAATAAATTAACCCAAGGATAAACGAAACAACATATATATTTTGCATACTATTATACACAAAATTCCATTTTTACATAATTAAATTTTTATCTTGACTTTTCTATTTAAACAATTTTAATGTTATTTATTCTAATATTAATGAAAAATACAAGAAAAACACTATATAGGCAACAAATTACTTTCATCGAAGACACTGTAACATTAAGCAAGAATAGTATTGTTATATAAATATTTACTTTATAATTTGCTTTACAAAATCTTGTAAATAAAAGTTGTTTCAATTTTAGTTGATGTATACATTTTTAATATTTGGTTAATGTTGGTATACTTAATATGTAGTTTAATTTACATATATTTTACAAAATACTTTCAAGGTCAGGATGGCCGAGTGGTCTAAGGCGCTGCGTTCAGGTCGCAGTCCACTTCTGTGGGCGTGGGTTCGAATCCCACTTCTGACACATAGCTTTTTATCGTTCCAAAATAACAAGATTAAAATCTCATTTAAATTTAAGTAAAATATAGCAATTGAAATAAAAAACAATATTTTTTTTATGTATTTGTTCACAGTCTTTTCTTATAGAAGAAAATATGACTTAAAGCAAATAATTTACATTTAATCTACTCAGGTATGTTAAAAATGCTTAATTTCAACTGAATGCGAACAGTAAACATAACAAGTACTAAAATAAATTTACTAGGAGTATCTGTTAACTGGCTAACGACCCGACATCATATTTTATTCTCATACAAACAACCGATTTATCACATCTACGACCACAAACGATTTCATCAGTAATTTATACCGACTAATAATAAAACGGCTCCATTTGTTCGTGTTGCGGCAATACGGCAATTTGTACGTTATCACATCGACGACCGTCGGGCCTAATCGAATCGGACATATCGTTAAGCTTCTTCCTTCTTCTGGTCTTTAAATTATTCAGCCGTCGAATGAAGGCGAATCCACACCTAATTTACGACCTCTCCAATCCGCCGTTTATCCGCGCGTTGACGTCAAAATAAAGCGGATACGGTACGAGCACATGTTGCCCAGATGCCAGATGACAGATGATTAAAAAAAAAAAAATAGGAAGCGCACTAAGGAAAGAGATCGCGGACGTGGCACGTGGAACGAATTCAACAAATTACTGGTTTAAATTTGATATTTATGTATGTAATATAAATCTTAATTGTCAGTTGATTTTTTTTAAAGCGGATCATATTTCGATTTGGTAACGATACTAATTTTATTTCTTTTATCACGTCGTAAATAATGATACAGACATGAATTATTGTTATATATAATAAATTTGTATAAAAACTCAATTATTTTTATATCGTTTCTAGTATACTATTATTCGACTTACACGGGTGTGTATTTGGTTGCATAATATAGAATAAATTCGGAATTAAATAGTTTACTGTTCAGTTACGATTTTCAACACTGCCTACTGTTCAGTTAGGCATAGGTGGTGTTGCAAATTGTAAACTGGCAGTGAATAAGTGAGTTTTGATTTCTTTTTTTGTAAATTAATATCAAAATTTTATATAATTTATATTTTGGTTACAAAATTGGTTCAAAACGATTTCTTAAACCCATAATTCATAGATGTGGTCAACATATAACATTATCGGGAAAAATACTTTTTTTTCAAGAAAAACGGTATTTAAAACACACCTGTTCTGCATGGAGAATATTCCGAATACTGACTGAAGTCTCCTTGAGCGACGTAACATGTTCCCACCGGATCCCGTCGATCTAGCTTTTGTGAATAGTAAACATATCGGGGGGCGCAGGCCTGAAAAGTAAAAAAAATAACAATTATTAATTATGGAAGCATTTCTTAATACATGTAAATATATCTTATAATATTTTAGATCTTTAATTGGTTTGATAATGTATACATTCAAAGTACAACACTGTAGAATGCGTTCTTCTTTCTTTTTCTTTTCTTATTTTCAGTGTTTAAATGTTATTTATTTAGCTGAGAAATCTTTATAATTGGAAATTTGTGAAGTTCTATTATAAATTTTGTGTTACTTTCAGTGGAAGAATCTTTATTTAGAAAAAATAATTCCAATTGTACGGCAAAGTCTAGGCTTTTCTTAAGTTTTTTTTAAAGTAAAATCTTGATTTGTTATCCAAATTAGTTTAGCTTATTAAAGATGCAATTTCCAACAATATTGCTACATCAATTTGTTCTGCGACCAGTCACTTTTGAATATCTTTAACATCAAAGCTCTCCCCTTTTATCTCTCCATTTTAAAAATGCTGATTTTTTAGAGAATTCAATAAATTTATTCTCTTAATATGTATACTACATTAGTGTCAGATCATATAATTTGAATGGTTCCTTTATTTCCAAAAACCTAAATTATAAAGTAAAAACGTTTGGTAATTGATGTATTCTTATTAATCAGATAAGATATTAATTTATCGCATTTACAATCAGCAAGGCGCACTTTTGAAACAACTCACGTAAACGTCATTCCATTTCGGATCAGTTTCATCGGCAACGATTAATTCCTCCACCCGAGCATCTCATTACTACACAAAAGGAGAAGTGTTACCGCCAAGAACAATTAGCTCCGAGACAAATTATGAAGAGCACGGTCATGATGTTGGTGCTGCTGCCGCATTAAACGGGCAATTAATTAAACCCATGCTCGGGGCATTAGAATTCCTTTGATCTGCCAATGCTCGATTCCGGGCGATTATCATCGCTGGAACACTTCGCCAGTAGTAGTGGTAGTATGTGGGTCAGCGCGTTGGGAGATATGATGGAAACATGACGAAATCGCTAATGGATCAAATGCATAATTTCAACCAGAAAGGAACCGGCCAGTCTGGAAAACGCGAGCAATTTGCGTAACGTCTGTACGATGTTTGTGCATGTGTGTGATTTAATCTTCGTTAATTTCTTCTTGAATTTGATGTATTAATAACATAACTTGATATGCTATTTTTTTTGGATTTTATATCAACTTTCAAGAGACTTGTGGTTAATTATATAAAAAGACCATCTTCATTGTACTTTTCGTTTATATGTGATGAATTAAAAGTAATAATTCACTTCAAGAATGTATTCGTTATTATTAATAGGTTATAATTCTTCGTAAAAAAAACATTAGCTTCTATTATTGCGTGATATCATTCAGGCAGTAATAAATCATGTCGTTTCGTAAGCGGCTACTTGGATTTCGAATTCAGTAGAGATTATTTAAGGTAGATCGCCTCTTTCGTCGCTTGACTAAGTAAATGACATAAACGTGTGTGGGTGACATCCAAGAATCTCCGATGAGACACTAAAATAATAATGCGACGTGATCGTTGTTTAATTCGTGATTCATTTATAACTAACGAGAAATTCACCGCATGGCCAAAAATAGTGTCGATTACAATTTGCCCGAATGCAAATTATGTTTGAATAGTAGTATAATCGCTGGATATTTTCTTTTCTTATTAAAAACAGGAAAGATATTCCTTCATGAGGTATTATTAAATGGCATTTAAAATACTTGCAATTGTCAGGTGTGGGGTTCGAACCCACGCTCCCTTTCGAGAACCAGAGCTTAAATCTGGCGCCTTAGACCGCTCGGCCAACCTGACTGATGTAAGTATTTTTGTATATATTTTTTGTAATAATATTTCCTCACGTAATAGAAAATTATAAATTGCAAGAGCTACGATTTTCTCCGGTCGTTAAAAAAATTAAGCGTGAAATTTGTTTTCTATAAAACCGTCGTGTTTCTGTTTTAGTGCACAATAACCTACATGGACAAACAGCAGTCGATTGTAATACTAAAGGTTATGGAAATGTTAAAAAACTTTATGTAAATATCAATTTATAGTATCTTAGAAAGATAATAATATTTTAATCTTTAATAACTAAGTTAATCATATTTTCATTCATTCTTAATGACCCAAATTTTGCAGGCACAACTGAAATACAACTGAACATGTTAGCACACATCCGTCGGCTACTTTATTCGCCAGCGCTCCGCACGATACAAACGGGTACTACATTTTTTCTATTCCTCGTATTTATGATAACGCTTGGAATCCTTCTCTATTAGGCACCAAAAAATTTAATTTAAAGAATTTAATGACATATAATACCTATAAATAATAAGTACCATACATACCAGTACCATACTATTGTATATCCTGTTTTATGGCAATGTGAATGCATTTTGTAAAAGCAACACCTCTTTCAAACACACTGATGAATTCATCAATTTATTAATAAATGCTAAATAAATAAATAAATTAACAATTCAAAACTGGTAAGATACATTAGAAAACTAGTATTTAATACATTCTTTGTATCTTCAAAGAAGTTTGTTCGAATTATCTTCACAAGTATTACACTAGAGTTACTTCTAAACATATGTTTTTCTGTTAAAACTATCCTTGTTAGTGCGTGTCTATTTTCCTTCAAAGATGATTTAGACAATTAGCCACTAAAAACGATGTCAGGTGTGGGGTTCGAACCCACGCTCCCTTTCGAGAACCAGAGCTTAAATCTGGCGCCTTAGACCGCTCGGCCAACCTGACCTCACACACACCAATTTTCGACACATTTCTTCGAATATAAATTACAAACATTCAAACAAATAATGTATGATAATACCAACAAATTACAATATCTCATGTAAATTACTACACCCAAAACTGGATAAGCCCCGTGTTTACATAACTCGAAACTAATAAATTGTAACTAAGCCAACGAGCGCGCCCAGCGAACGGGAGAATAAATCCACGGGATTCCACAACAATTCAATCCAAATTTCAAAAGGAGCGATTAAAATTAAACCCCCGCGCACCAATTCGGCCCGAGGAAATCCTCTTTCGTCGGATTTGATGGAATTACTTGTATAAAGCCGTCGTGGATCGTAATGCAGTCGGAGGAGAAATGTGTACAAAAAAAGACGTGGACCGTGGACTTTAATTAAGGGAATAAACACCGGACGCCTTTGATGTGCTGACGTTTCTGGGCTAAAATTAAAAGGGGAATGCCGATTTGATCGCGCGGGATTTGTTTATATGTCTGCGCAATTTGCCGGAGAAATATTTAATTCCAGTGGCGCCCAACTCGAGTGCTTAATTGGCGATTAGACGAGCTGTAAATCGCAATTAAGGGCACGAATTAATTGATAACGATGAGCCGTAGATGGTTCACACGCGTTTGTCTCGAATAAAACGGTTGTGTTACAATTGCCACATGTATAATTAGTAATTTGAAAAAAAAAATTAAACTATTTGAAGATTTGGTGAAGTAAGACACTTGTTGTTGTTGTTGTTGCATATCTGGTTTCATCAAGAGTGTAGTGCAACAAGTATTAATTATATTAAAACTTGATTACTTAAAACCACTATTAAAAAGTGATCACTTTGGATGCATGATTATTATTTCGTAAATTAATATCTTCCTTCTTAGTTTTATGTATTTGTTTTTACAGTACAGACTTTTTAGACATTCTGCTTCTTTCTATTACTTTGTTCTATTCTAGGTTGCTATCAGATGTAATGTGACGATCAGGTAGTGCATTTTAACTTAATTTCAAATTAATATCTAATAGAAATAAAACAATACAGTTGAGTGTGTTTCACATTTGTTGTTAAACACTGCAGCATGTTTCACCACACAGTGGCTTCATCAGGCAGATGAATGTAGATTTTATCGAAACTCCTGACAGTAATTCCCGGAATTACTGCCTCACCTTATCGTACTGCTAGAGATCTAAAGGTCTAAAACTGTTTAGTCGATCCACTAGGTGCTAATCGATTAGGACGGTTGCTAATTAGTCTACTCTTTGCCTCAACCTCCTATCCAAATATGCCTCTGATTTGGAGATGCTACCGTGTCTATCTTAAGCAAATATGTATTTATTAACTAATTCAAATAGGCCCATGACAACGATGTTGTCGCCCACATGTTGGGTAAAGTAAACATGATGAAAATAGAAATTTTATTGTGGTTTACGTTACAGTCAGAGAGGGCGTTTTGGTTTGAAGCTCCACGCAAATTAATCTTGATGAACTCCCAGAAAAGCTGCTGTTAACTGTGGCCACTACACTGCTGCTGTTCATTTTGACATTCAAACAGCTTTTGACACCGTTTGGCATGATGCCAAACACAGCGTGGGCCTAATCCTCAAAATCCACCGACTGAGCACCCCTCACCACCTCATCCACATTATTAAATCGTTCCTACAAAACCGTTCCCACTAAGTCTTCTACTGCTCCGCTTCATCGCCTCCCTTCACTATCTCCTGCGGCGTCCGGCAAGGCTCTGTGCTCTGACCCTTCCTGCACACCATCTTCACACACTGTCTCCATCATTCAAACCTATGCAGACGACATCCCACAGCACCCCCCACGCTGCCGTCTCCAAATTGCAACAGAACGTTTACCATTTCATTAACTGGGCCCATACTTGGCATCTCACTATTAATCCTTCCAAATCACAATACATCATCTTCCACCTTCCGCACTACCATCGTAAACTCCCTTCACTTTGTTCCATCCACCTTTCTGTCAACAACCAACCCAAGGCACCAATGGGATCGAATCCAAGAAAAGCATTTCTACACTTTATTAGCGTCGTTATTTTAACATTTAAAACTCGGTTCTCCCTCGACGTGTTTTTTCGTCACATCTTTATTTAATCTTGCCTAACCTCGTACCAATAATTCCTACGATCAATGCCTAGTACCTCGTATATACAGGGACCTGCAACAGTGCGTCGGGCTTTCCTAGCGCCTTTCTCGTAAGAGATAGAAAAAAATGTTTCGTATAAAAATTTATTGAATTAAAAATCTCTATGCCGTAAAATTATTTTCAAATATATAGGGTGTCCCTATTTTGCGGTATAACAAAAGCAAACATTTTTTTAAATGGAACACCCTGTATATTTTTTCATTTTCTAATTTGGATAATATTTTATAACTTGAACCTTTTTTTTTGGTTTTTAATTTAGATATGGCATTTCCGAGTTATTGACGTTTTTCTGAAAAAAATGTAAACAGCGGAGGTTCACAAAAAAAATTATTCTGATGTTCTATTTAAAATTTAAGAAATTTTCTTTTTCCGATGGTTGGTCATAAGTACTGTTTATGTACCAGTGTTAAAAATTTTCACTTTTGAGGAGCCCTGCCTTTGTATCAGACACGCCATTTTCTAAAATTTCAAATTGTCGTAACTCTTTTTTTTTAATGGAATCATATATTTTTTTAAATTTCATATTATTCTGCATCTAATTTCCTACAAAAAATATTAAGCATACCCTATACCTAAAAGTGATATTTTTCAAGATATAAAAAAATTTATATTTCAAACGGTCCTTGAATACAAATTTGTTTTTGAATAGATGACTGAAAAAATGCATCTGTCAATTAAACAATTAGTTTGACATGTAAATCTCTCTGATATTTGCTGCAAAGTGATTCTCTCCGTTTCGCGGTAAAAGAGACAGCAAATTATCATCATGGATTTCGAAAAGGACGAACTAGTCGATACGATTTTTGTATTAAGGGAGGCTGCTGGAAATTGTTTGTTGGTGGCTAGAAATTACACCACACGTTATCCCGGCAGAAGACATCCGGAGGAGAAATGTTTTAGGAACTTACTCAATAGATTTATTGACATGGGAAGTGTGAATTACAAAAAAAAAACAAGAAAGAAAAAAGCCTATCATCAACGAGAAAAACCAAATTTCAGTGCTATTAACAGTAACTGATCATCCCAACGTGAACCAAAAAGACATTGGTGAAGGAACTGGCATGGGCGAGAGGTCAGTACAAAGCATTCTGAAGAAAAATAGATATCATGCATATCATATTCAGCTACATCACGAACTGAGTAATACTGATCTGGGGAAGACAAAAAATACAGGAGGATCTTGCGTTTTTCCAATATATTTTATTCACGGATGAGGCGACATCCCATAACAACGGATCTGTCAATAGGCACAATTTTCACTATTATTCAACTGATAATCCGCATTTTATAAGACAAGTTGATCATCAGTATCGACGGTCTTTGAATGTCTGGGGTGGAATTTTTGGAAACCATGTAGTAGGTCCACATTTTTTCGAGGGCCATCTCAATAGACCTATGTATTTGCACTTCTTACAAATTGAATTACCCGGAACGTTAGCTAGAATACTCTAACTAACAAGAAACAGGGTGTGGTTTTAACAAGACAGAGCACCTGCCCAGTGGATTGGTAGGAATGGACCCACTAAATGGCCTACTAGATCTCCGGATCTAACAAAACCTGACGTTTTCTTGTGGAGATACTCAAAAGAGATTTTTTTATAAGGAACTATCAACAGCACCAATGAATATGCACCAACGAATTGTGGAAAGGTCTTTGCAGCGGCGAATTAATTTGTGCCTTGTACATAGAAGTATGTATAATTAAATGGTTATTCTTGTGAAAACTATTAAATATCTCAACAACTATGGGGTTTAGACATATTATTATTTGCAAAGTTTGGCATTTCTTTCTAATCTAATCGAATAATAAGAAAAATAATTGTTTTCGCCTATTTCGGTAGCGCTGAGCATAAATTCTTTAGGCTTGCAAACAATTAATTCCACTTTCTCCAGTAGCATATATCACATCAATTAATTCTTTTTAAAAATTGCATTGTTATAATCGTAACATACAATGCAACCATACATACCAAACTTATTGTTTAATTGACAGATGCATTTTTTTCACTCATGGCTATTGAAAAACAAATTCGTATTCAAGGACCGTTTGAAATATAAGTTTTTTTTTATATCTTGAAAAATATCACTTTTAGGTATAGGGTATGCTTAATATTTTTTGTAGAAAATTAGATGTAGAATAATATAAAATTTAAAAAAATATACGATTCCATTTAAAAAAAAAGTGTTACGACAATTTGAAATTTTAGAAAATGGCGTGTCTGATACAAAGGCAGGGTTCCTCAAAAGTGAAAATTTTTAACACTGGTACATAAACAGTACTTATGAACAACCATAGGAAAGAGAAAATTTCTTAAATTTTAAATAGAACATCAGAATAATTTTTTTTGTGAACCTCCGTTTTTTACATTTTTTTCAGAAAAACGTTAATAACTCGGAAATGCCACATCGAAATTAAAAACCAAAAAAAGGTTCAAGTAATAAAATATTATCCAAATTAGAAAATGAAAAAATATACAGGGTGTTCCATTTAAAAAAATGTTTGCTTTTGTTATACCGCAAAATTGGGACACCCTGTATATTTGAAAATAATTTTACGGCATAGAGATTTTTAAATCAATAAATTTTCATACGAAACATTTTTTTCTATCTCTCACGAGAAAGGCGCTAGGAAAGCCCGACGCACTGTTGCAGGACCCTGTATAATCCTGTGAACACTCTTGGTATTCAGTTTTGTAGTTTTGCTGGAACATCACCTTTCGTTTGCTTCTCACTCTCCCCTTTCCTGACAGTAATTCCTAGAATTGCTGGTTTACTATAGTAATCATTACCTTATCTTGTCGTCATTCTGGAACGCAATGTCCAAAACTGTTTAATTGATCTATTGAATATTAAACGTATAGGTTGCGGTTGCTATTTCGATGCTCTTTTTGCCCCAACCACCTATCCAGTCAGTGGTATAGAAACTCCTTACCTGCTAATGAGGTCACGAGGACCATCTTATTCATAGACACGATTACTAATGGTGTTTTATTTTTGTTTTCAGGAACGCATCTGATTCTTGCTACTTCATCTGAGATTATTGGTAACAATAATTCTAATACCAGTATTTAAAGTATTGAAAACGTAATTTTATTTTAGGACGTTGGACTCCAGCTATACTACGTGGGGTAGTCACGCATTCTCTCTTGGACCAAACAAGTTCAAAAAGCTGTCTTAACCTTGGGTATTAAAAATATCGCACAAAGATTGGAGATTAGGAGGAACAATATAGGAATCGATTAATCGTGAGCTTTACAAGGGTTATTTTAACTATGTATTTATAAGATTATAAGAATTTGGTTTCGGTATTCGTTATTTTTTTAGGAATGGTCAGTATCTATGTAGTTAAAGGAGCCAGGTTGGATCATTTTAAATGGTGAGACTACTGTGAAATGGGCACGTGTTCTCTCTTAGTTCGGAAAGTGTCTTGTAAATAGAATCGAAGAAATCTTCTGTTCCAAATATATGTTATGCAATATTTAAATCTTTAAAAAGGGAATACAACTGGAAGAATCAGACTTTCTTCCAATAATTTTTAGATATGATAGATAATATTTGACTGAAATCAATCACTCATCAGACAGCTTTATCCAAACTGTAGAAAAAATACCTAAATCGGAAATTAATTGATCTAGAGAATCTAGAATTCATGTTAAAGGAGATCTGTAGATAAACTGCTGAGAAATGGGCATGTGTTCTCTCTCTTTTTTGTCCTCACGATGTGGTGTCGCTTAGCGTCCCTGCACTGCGGTCTCCGTGGTCCTTTTGTGCGCCTCTGGCTGTTTTACTCCTTTTGAACTACTGTATCTTTTAAGACACCCATGGCATAGGGGGCTTTTCTCAATGCCCATCCTATGTTTGTGCTTGTTCAGGTCACAGTGTCCAGTGACTAGTCCTGTGATTTTTCTTAGTTTCAATCTGCTCAGTCTAGACAGCTTCAGCATGCTGTCAGGTAGCGGACCATCTAGGAAGAGTCTCGTATGCCTCATTCCATTTTGGTTTTGCCATGCCTTTTTGTGCTTCTCTGCTAACTTGCGTCGGATTATTTCCTTTCCGGTTACATGGGGTATACCGAAAGCGGGTTCAGGTCCTATGAATTCAACTTTTTTTTTGTGTGGCCGGGAGGTGGAAAATCTTTTAAAGACAGAACTATACTGGTATACCCACTAAAAACCACCTCCCCAAGTCGCCCTGACACCCCGCGGAACCGCCGTTTGGCATAACTTAACGGGATGTAGGGTGTCGTCTGCGTCGGTGATGAGTGCGTGTGTATGATGAGTGTGTGTGTGTGTGTGCCACCCCGCGGAACCGCCATCAGGCATAACATCAGGGGTGTCAGTATCGTTGTGTGTGTGTGTGTGTGTGTGTGTGTGTGAGATGTGCGTGTGTGTGCAATGAACGGCTCGGGTACGTGGGATCGCTACTCCCAAATGGCTGTGCACGTCAACCACCCCTATGAATTCACATGCTTCTCCTTGTTTAGCCAGCAAGTCGGCCCCCAAGTGTCCAATAATTTTTAGGTCCTTGGGTATCCATACTAGCTGTGTTTCTCTTGTTGTCGCCAGTGCGTCCAGTCTGTTTATGCAAGTCATGACCAATTTGGACTGCACTATCGGCGAGGCTAGCGCTTTTATGGCTGCCTGGCTATCTATACCTATAATGGTAATTGGTCCTTTGTTAAGTCCCGACTCTATTATGTGATAAGCACACCAGTCACTGGCGGTTATTTCGGCCTGGAAGATAGAGGCATGCTTCCCCAGATCAATCGCGAATTGTTTGCTCCGGTTGCAGCCTCCATAGATACCAGCCCCGGTTCCTTTCGTATTTTTGGCCCCGTCTGTGTACCAGATGGTTCCTTTACTCGTTCCCGGGTATGTTCCATTTGTCCAATCACTCCGCTGTGGTATGATCGTTCTAAATGCTAATTTGCGCGATGGGTGTACGATTTTGGTGAAATCGGACCTCATTTTTAGTGTCTCTTCTTCTTGCAGTACTTTATATGTTGCAGGTCTTGCTGGCCCCATATTTAAGGTGTGTCCATTTATGTGCATCCTATAGGCTGCCTGTCTAGCTTCCATCATAACAAATAAATGTAGTGGTGGTAGCGATCATATGTGTTCCATGGCTGCCGAGGGCGTTGTCCTCATTGCCCCAGTGATCAGCAGACACGCCTGTCTTTGCACTCTTTCAAATTTTACTGCTGCACTTTTGGTTTGGGTCTTTTCTCCCCAAACGAGTGCCGCGTATGTCACTATAGGTCTTATGACCACAGTGTATAGCCATTTGGTCATTCTGGGTCTCAGTCCCCAAGTGCGTCCTACAATTTTTCGGGTCCTCTCATGGCCTTTTTGCTGATGTTCTCTAGGTGGAAGTTGAAGTTCAATCTGGTATCAAGTATGACCCCTAAATATTTTACTTCATTTTTCTCTTAGTTCGGAAGGTGTCTTCTAAATAGAATCGAAGAAATCTTCTATTGCAAATATATGTTTTGCAATATCCAAATCTTTAAAAAGGGAATACAACTGGAAGAATCAGAAGTTTCTCCAATAATTCTTAGATATGATAGATAATATCATCATCCAGCTTTGTCTAAACTGTAGAAAAAATACCTAATTCAAATATTTATTGATCTAGAGAAAAACAATAATATTGAGTACATGTTTTGATAGAATGGCTACAATATTAAGGAGTATTTAATTTTTATTAATTATTTGTTAACTCCTAATGTTTTTTTTTTACTATGACTGAATGAAATTAAGCAAAAAAATAATTAAGAAAAATTATCTTTTTAAGAAATTACGCATTACATACAGAGATACCTCATTTTATTACTTTTGATATTTGTAGGTTCTTCTGAATGGTTATATGTTTATTCTACAATGAAACATTATCTTTGGCATTACACTGTTAAATATTTTTGTTTATAAATTTTTGTTGTCAGTCAGGTTGGCCGAGCGGTCTAAGGCGCCAGATTTAAGCTCTGGTTCTCGAAAGGGAGCGTGGGTTCGAACCCCACACCTGACAAATTACTTTTAGGGAAATTATAATATTGCAGCATATTATGATAACATAATTATATATATGTAGAATTTCATTTCAATAAAAAAACACTCTAGATTTAGATTTAAACATACAAACTCTGAATAAGTACTTTCATATTTTTCTTATCAATTCCCTTAAATGCATAAACAGCAATATTATTAATTTTAATTTTTTATCTTTATTAAACATAAGACTGAAATATGCCTATGCTCCTAATTACAAGAAGAGATAGAAAAAAATGACTGCACATTCTTAAGCTTATTTCCGAAGACCCAATGCTTAAACTAGCTATAGTTTTAATAATTTTATAGATTTCAATGAACTTTGGTGATTTAAATTAAAGATTAAAGTTTATATTTTGTAACTGGTACAATAATGTAATTCCGTTTGTTTTGAACCGATAAGGCAAACATAAGCTTTGTGAGGATGTTAAAGATAAAACTGCATTATTGGGTCGAGAGTCCCTATAGTACATCCAATTTGGATTACCCTATACTATGACTGACAACCGATATATTTCGTAAGTATGAAATCTCCTAGTGACATATAAGAAACTATAAAGTTTGCGTTGGAGATCTGAAGTAATGTCTGAGCGAAAATCACTGATTGATACTTACTTTAGACATTACGTGAGAAATTCAATGCCAACTTCGTCGTCAACTTTTGTTGTTGAACGTTTGTTAGAAAGAGTTTGAAATACATTTTATATGTTTCATATTCATTATTTTTGATTACGATTTGTAGACTATTGTAAATTGATGTTTAAAGAAAACAACTATATTTTAAATCAAAAATATTTTATTTGGAACTGCAAATGTGAAATATTTTTGTTCATAAATTTGTTGTTAACAGTCAGGTTGGCCGAGCGGTCTAAGGCGCCAGATTTAAGCTCTGGTTCTCGAAAGGGAGCGTGGGTTCGAACCCCACACCTGACACATTTTACCCACAATATTGTTGTATTTTTAATTAGTATCTATGTGGACATGAATATTTACATCACTGTAGTTGTTTATGTTTATTAATTTATCGATCTTAAAAAGGTTTATCTGGTTCTTCTTGCTTATTCGAGCGAGCAACACACGCTGAGTTCTAAGATTAATTTCAAATATTCTATTTTTGCAGATACGTCGATTTTTCGCTGCTGAAATTCTTGTCGTAACGCAGTTTAGATTTCTAAAAATAACACAATTTCTTCCCCATAACTCACACGCAAATCGATAACACCTCAATTTTCCACTTCGCCCAAAAACAATTACAGTTATACCCATTGTAGGATTTTTCATTACTCATAACTGGTTCAATAATAGCCACTTGAGCACATGTCGGCCGATTGCGAAGGCACTCCGACCCCTCGCGACTTAATTGAATAATTATAATCTACCCGTAATTAAATATGTACACTTAATTGCCATTAATTTTAACTAATGAACCTTTTATACTTCAAATTACAAGCGGCCCTCGGTCCGACATTCGAGCACTCGTAAATCATATCTGATTAACTGGAAGTGATCAGAATCGTGTATCGTAAAGGTCCAATTGAACTACTGCTTTACAGCCTTCCGGTTTGTGGTACTCATTTAGAAACTGAAATAGAAATAAAATCTTTAACCAATGAAGAAGAAGAGAAGCAACATAATAATTATTATTAAGATAATAATAGGTAATTAAATTAAAAACACTTCACTTCACCAAGAGATAAATGAGAAAATCATTCATGTAATCTTTAATAAAGATGTTTCTCTAAAATCTATATAAACTACATCATTGTTGGTAAATTTATACTATTATAAATAATGAATAATTTTATTTCAATTGGCTATCTTTGTCTTTATCTTTATAAATAAATAATTGTGGTACTAATATTCCAATGAATTCAATCAATAATTGATACTCGATTAATTATCCATAGACCAACCGCATTGTTCACAAAGGATTTGTCTAATAATTACCTACAAAGAATGCCAATTAATTATTCATGAGAGAAAACTGTGATTAATTGTTGTTGTGAGGCGGGCCCGGACTTTTTGGCATTATGGCCGACCACGGTGATAGATTAACTGTTAGGAATTGATTTAGTGATTGAATTAAACGCGGTGTTGGACGATGATGCGAGGATAATGATTAGATTGAATTCGTGTCGTATGGTGTTTTGAATTAATCAAAATTTAACAGCGCCGATTCAATTAGTGGGAATGTAGATGGCGCAAGAGCCGATAATAATTCTTGATGGTATCGTGTTGGGCCATTTAGAACAATTAATGAAACGCACAAGAAAATAAACGGGGTTAAGAAACGTTTAACTGGGTTTTTAGTTGGATATAAAATTAAAGTCGTATTAATTGCGGTGCAGACTAATATAACGTGTAATTACACATGTTGATTTAAATAATAATTTTGTTATACAGCTATTTGCGCATATTCAAACGTAAACAATGTTAAAATATTGCAAAATCATTAACTTTTATAATAAAACAGAAGAAAATTGAAATTTCAAAGAAGATTGCTAAATAATTATATCTAGAAAATTTAGAAGAAAAATTTGATAATTGATAACTTGATAATTCTAGCATCCTTATAGAAAATGCTTGCAATTTGGAAGAAACATTCCTGGAAAATTCCGATAATATTAAGCAAGAAATGTATATTTTAGAAGTCTGGGAGAGAAATTTTAGAAACCTGAAACAAACATTGCCGGAGAACCCTAGGAATCTCCAAGATAATTCTGGCAATTTGCAATTTGGAAGAGAAATATAAAAGTTATTCAGAAATGAAATTAATGCTGTAAAATTCATATTTTTTTTTAAGAAAAAATTATTTAAAATGCTAGAAGATAATTAGAATCTAGAAGCTTGGAAGAAAAGAAAATTTATACGAGATATTATTAGAAAATTCTAATAATTTGAATGAAAAATTGCTTAAAAATTCAAACACCCCGAGGATTCCCACAATTGGGAAGAGAAATTGAACAATTCTAGACATATTATAGATTTGTATGGTTAACAATTTTGAAATTTTTAAGAAGAATTGCTTCCAAATTTTAGAGCCCTCAAAGAAAATAGAACTCAAGAATACAATAGAAATATTTTAATCTGGAAAATAAATTTCTAGAATTTTCCAGCAATTTGGAATAAATTATCGAACAATGAAAGGTACGTTGCAAGAATTACGATGTTTGTAAAAAGAGCTTGTTAATTTTAAAGACTTTGCTGAATTTTCTAAAAATATTTTAGTTTTAAATAATAAATTTTGGAAAATTTTGAGAAGAAGATTTTACAAATCCATATGAAATAATGCTATGAAGTTCTGGAAATCTGGAAGAAAACTTTCTCTAAAATTCCAGAAAATGCTTGCACTTTGGCATCGAAATTATTGCAAGAAATGTATATTTTAGGAGTCTCTAAGAGAAATTTTAGAAATCTGTAAGAATAATTGATAGAAAATTTTTGGAACCTCAAAATTACTCGCAATTCTTACAAATTGAATAATTTTACACATTCTTCAAAACTAAAATAAGTACTGTAAAATTCTTAATATTTGTAAGCATTCCTAGATGCTAGAATAGTCTGGAAAATTGGAAGAAAAATCACTTCATATTAATTAAATTCATTTTCGAGCGAATAAAGAGAAAACGAAAAAAAATCAAGAGAATTAAAAACTAAAACTCTAGAATTCTCTAAGAATACTTAAATTTCTGAAAATATGGAAGAATATTCTTAAAAATAGTTGTTAAATTATTCATTTTAGCAAGAAGAATTGCTCGAAAATTTTAAAATAGGAACAACTCAAATTACGAGCTAGATTGTGGAAAAATTTTAGAACCCTTGAAGAAAATTATAGAAATTGATATAAGATATTTCTAGAAATTTTGGAAATGTGAATGAAAAGTTGCTCTAAAATTTCAGAACCCTCGAAGCAATTTCCGAAATTTGGATAAAATGTTGGAGAATGAAAAAAATAATTAAAAAACGCAGGAAAATTCTACGCTATTGAGAAATAAAATTCTAAGGATATTTGGATAATAAATTTCTTAAAATTTCAAGAACGCCGGAAAAAAATTCTCAAAATATAATAAAAGTTGTAATATTCTGGAAATTGAAAGAAATGTTGCTTGAAAATTTAACAATCTCACAATGAACTTAAATTGGACAATTTTAGACATTAATAATTTCCGTTTTAATATTTTGTGGTTCTTCATCTTTTTTCATTTGCTCTTCAACAGTTTGGAATGGTCCCGTTTCTGCAACTGTCAAAATCTCCATATCCTCTTCTGCTTCTTCAACAATATATAATTTGCAATTGCTGAAAAAGCAGAATAGGATATGGATATTTTGACAGTTTCAGAATCAGAACCAATCCAAAATGTTGAAGAGGAAATGAAAAAATGATGAAGAACCACAAAATATTAAAATGGAAATTATTACTGAAAGTTTTTGCGGTTATACGTTAAAATCTTGTAAATTTTAGACATTCTTCAAAACTCAAATAAATTCTTGATTTTTCTAAGGATAAATTGCTCCAAGATTTTTAAACTTTAGAAGAAAATACTTGTATGAAGAAGATAATGCTGAAAACTTTTAAAAGCCCCGAAGGAAATTATAGAAATTTATATGAGATGTTGCTAAAAATTCTGGAAATCTGAAAGAAAAATTGTCTCGAACCCTTGAAAAAATAAGAACTCTCTGAAAATATTCTAGTTCGAAAAATGTTGATGAAAATTCTAGAAAAATGATAGATGTGTTGCAAAAATATTAATGTAGTGATGTTCTTGCACAAAAGGCTTTAAAATTTTAAAGCAGATTACAATTGAAATTATGAGAAACATTGCTGACAAATTCAAAACATTGCTCACAAATTCAAAACTCTTAAAAAATTGAAAATCTGGAAGCTAAATTGCTTGAATATTGAAACATCCTCTAAAAAAATCCAGTAGGATGATGCAAGAAACGTCGGAAAATGTTTGAAAAAATAAAGAAAAGTGCTAAAACATTCTGAAAATTAAAAAAAAAGTTCCAGTCTAGAAAATAATTTTCTAATAATTGCCAGAAGCTGGAAGAAAATTCTCAAAAATAGAAAAAAATTAAAAATTATAGCTTTTGCATAAAAAAACACTTGAAAATTTTAAAGCAGAAGAAAATTTTAAAGCTAATTTAATCTAGAAAAAAAATTGTTAGAAAACTTTGGAAATCTGGAAGAAATTTCTTTAAAATTCTAGAAATTCAAACTAATAAAATAGGAATTTGAAGTGAATTTTAAAATGAAAAAAATAAAGAGACATTGCTGATAAAATTGATTTGTTGTATATATAATGTTGTAAGAAAGGAGTCCAAAGATGTATAATCAAATAAATAAATAATAAATAAATAAAAATTTCAAAACTTGGTTGAAGAATCTAACGTCCTCGGAGAAAAACATACCGTAGGATACAGCAAGAAACTTCAGAAAATGTTTGAAATCATTAAAAAAAAAACGCTAGGATATTCTAAATTTATTTTTAACTTAAATTATACTATAATTTTTGCCTGGAAAAATGATTTTCTGAAATTTTACAAAAGTTGAAGAAAGAAAGAAAATTCTTAAAAAATGAACCACTGAAACATTTTAGGCTGAAAGACCTATAGTCGATAGCCATAAAGAAGTACAAGAAGAAGGCGAAGAATCATAATAATTATTATAATTATTTCCTGAAATTATTATCTTCAAAAAAGATGTTTCTCTCTCTGAAAAATTCTTGATGTTTGAAAAATAATCGTCTTAAAATTTTAAAACAGTACTACATTGTTGAAAATTCCTCACCAGGAAAATTTTCGCAGTTTGGAAGAGAAATTGTTAGAAAAATTCGGTGACATCAAGAAATGTTCAAAAATAATTCTGTTAAATATGAGTCCATCATTTTCTAAGAATATTGTGATGTCTGGAAATTAAATCTAAAAAAATTTTTGAAAAATTAAAGCAGACTAAAATTTAAAATTTTCTAAATCCCTCGAAAAATTCTTGAAATCTATACGAGATATTGTTAAGAAATAAGGCAACAAATATTGGTAAATGTTTGAAAGAATAAAGAAAAATGCTGAAAATATTATAAATTTAAAAACTTCAATTCTAGAATTCTCTAAGAATACTTTTGTCTGGAAAATAATATTCTGGAAATATAGAAACATACTCTTAAAAAATGAAAGAAATGTTATAAAAGAAGATTGCTTGAAAATTTTAAAAACATAAGCAGCTCAAATTAAGAGTTGCATTGCGGAAAAATTTCAGAACCCTAGAAGAAAAGATGAAATTTTTGACATATTGCTAGAAATTCTGGAAATTGCTTCAAAATTCTAGATCTCTTGAAGAAAATAGGATTCTACGACCTTTATAAAATACTTTTGTCTGAAAAAAATGAGGAGAAAATTCTAGAAAAATGAAAGATGGGATGCAAAAATGTTGATATTCTTGCAAAAATGCTTTAAAATTTTAAAGCAGAATACAATTCATTTATGAGAGACATTGCTGACAAATTCTAAATTCCTCAAAAAAAATTGAATGAATTCCTTTAAAATTTTAACATCCTCCAAAAAAATCCAGTAAGATAAAGCAAGAAATGTCGAAAAATAAAAATAAAATATTAGACAATTCTAAAAAACAAAAAATTAAATTCTAGATTTTTTTTCTAGTCTGGAAAAATAATTTTCGGAAAATTACTAAAAGCTGGAAAAAAATGAAAAAGTATGGCTTTTGTTTAAAGAAAACCGCTTGAAAATTTTAAAGCAGAAGAAAATTTTAGAACCTTTAGAAAATCTTCGCAGTTTAGAAGAGAAATTGTTGAAAAGTTTTGACAAGATAAAGCAAGAAATGTTAAAAAATTCATGCTGTGAAATAGAAGTCTGGAAATTAAACCTCTAGAATTTTAGAGATTTGTAAAACCCTCGAAAAAAATGTAGAAATATATATGACATTGTTAAAAAACTTTGAAAATCTGGAAGAAATTTCTTTAAAATCCTAATATTCTCAGAGAAAAAATTTCGGCAAAAAATTCTAAAAAAATTCTAGAAATTAAAACTAATAAAATTGTAATTAGAATTTTTTAAGAATACTTTGGTCTGAAAAAAAAATTAAGATATTCTGTCAACCTGGAAGAATAATTATTTCAAAATTCTAGAAGCCCTGAAGAGAATATTCGTAATTTCGATGTGAAATAGTTGAATAATTTCCATAAAATAAAGCAAGAAATTTTAAAATGCTGGAAATGCACATTTTAGGAGTCCATAAGAGAAATTTTGTTAATATAGAAGAAAAATTGCTTCTAAACTTTAGAAACATCAAAGAAAAACAGAATTCTAAAACCTTTTAAGAATATTTTAGTCTACAAGATATGTTCATAGAATTTTCTAAAAACTTAGAAGTAAATTCGACATAAAAATATTTTTTGTTTAGATAAAATAATATAAATTACGGTTGATAGTTAGAAAATTAATTAATTGGATATACATTAAAACAGAAAATACAATTCAAGAACCTTGCAAGATAAATCCATTAATATACTTGAAAATTATTAGTTTAACGCTGAAAAACTTAATAACCGCCATTAAAATTCCCTAGAGATTTATTATTTATATCAAACCGCTGAAATATTTATGACATCCTGACTGCATTCTTCCGAAGTAGATCTAATTAAAGCCATAATAAACTGCATGGAAATTAATAATCTGTGCGATTTCCGGCAAACCCGGTGGCCAGTAGCGAAAGCCCATCCATCAACTAGCACGAGCTTGAAAGCATTAACGACACCAACCCGAGTATCTGTCTTCAGTAAAATCCCGCACCGAACAATTGCACCTGCAACCGGACTTATTTACACACAGGATGCAGGACTTTATGACATCTAATTATAGTCAGGAATCGAAGGGACGTCCCGATGGTAAAAAGTAGCCTCTCGTACGGTTAACGAGATCATTATCATAAAATACGAGTAAAGGTAATAAATGGCACGAATGGAACTGTTTTACGGCGAATGCGTGTAGTTATTTGTCATTTATATTAACAAGGTGTTCGTTATAATGATTAAAACTTGTTATTTATTTAATAGTTAATTATAACAAACTATTGATAAAAGTCAAGCGATTTTTTTAAAGTCTTGACAATTATTTTTAATTAATAGCTGTTTTATAAATAATAATAAATATAAACAACTTTTTTGGTATCAATTCTATAATAACATTTTTTTGATACTGAAAATATCACGAAATGATATCCTTCACAATTACTTATTTGTTTTCATATATTTTAGATTGAATTATATGTTTTGAAATCTTCTTGGTAGTATCAAAAGGCGTTACATAATTCTTTTGTGTAGCATGACAGTATTTTCCAAAAATATCAATTAAAGTTTAATGAAAAATTTATTCCAATAATAGTTTTCATAATGTTGTCAATTAACGATGGAAAATGTAAACACTTAACTAATGCACTTCTTATGTTTTAACCACTAAATATTTATTTAAGTGTATCATACGTAGTAACGGTCGCCACAATCCTTATGATTGAAAAGGTTATTATTTAGACCAAAAAATTTCAGCAAAGGTTGCTTCATCTTCTTTCCTCGAAAATTGTATTAGCTTAGGTCATTTTTATTATAATCCTAAATAGTAAAATAAAATGAAACAAGACCCCCAAGATAAGGACTTATGAATATTTCTGGAATCTAAAGAAACTGATGATTATTTAATGAAGAAATCAGTATTATTGATGAAACTCTGCACCCAATATTGATAATATAAGATATTCACTTAATAAACTTGAGTCAAAATAAAGACATTTAAACCAATTGACAATTTGCATGCATATCGGATCGGAGGGTGATTCGTTCGCGTGTCCTCAATAAGATCAACGGCTCGATCTCGAATTGAACCGTGCATAATTGACCCATTAGCATAAACGATTGCCTCCAGATGACCAATTCAATGGCCCACAATGTCAACAGTCGGTATTCAAATGAGCCTTGGGGAACTCTAATCACGTATCGGTAGCGATCGGTGGTCAGGTTTTAGTGATAAAGGGGAGATTGATTCTGTGTAGTGTATTGACATCATTGACAGGACTCGAACCCGCTCTACCGCATTGCGGAGCCGATATGTCCGTATTTGCAATGGATGACCGCATGCGTTCGTTTTTTTCCTTCTCCCGTAATTTCTGTACAACACACTGGCAGAGAAGGACATTTGATATGCCGCAGACGTTTGGCCTGACATTGCCGGTTCAACGTCCATCTCTACCCTTCTTCTTCTATACTCTGGCACGGGTATCTGTTATTTGATCGATTACTGGAAACTCGGACATATTGTGCTTTGATACGTGTAACTATATATGATTAATGCGGTTAGTTGTAAATCCGTTTGGTATGAATGGGAACAGTAATTAAGTACTATTTTCATTATTATACAAGACAAATTATTTTGAAATCTGTAAAATCTTTTGTATTTGTGTAATCAGAATGTTTATTACTAATCTTTTGATCAACCAAAATTTTTATAATTTTTAAGGACTATAAAGTAAAAGCTGAAGAGTTCGAAAACTTTTGTTATAGATGGTAATGAGGTTTTTAAATATCCAAAAATAACACAATAACAATTTCTTCTCACTCCATAATGTTTTACATGGTATAAATGAATTCTTTTAGATAAACGCAACGTCCATAAAGGGCGATGAAATCACCGTGGTGCAAGAGAGCCGAAAAAGTCGCGGACAAAAGGAACAATAACAATCGAGCCCATTACCTTTTATAAACCGTCCTGAATATTATACAGCAATAAATATTCATCTGTTCGCTATGTAGGCGCATCCATTGTTGGCGAAAGAATGCACCGTGCGATTTCTCCAGAAATGCCATCTAATCCCTTGTCAATTTCTAATGAATTTTAATGAAGAATTAGCGTACTTGTTCGCCATACGTTTCAGATTTCGACAACCCCCCAAATAAGGCTCGGAGCGATCAATCAAAAAGGCTGCTCTTTTTACTTTCCGAATTACAAAAGATAATTTGTAGCAGCATCAAACACTGCAACTGGATCGTAAATCATGGACATACGGAATCCGTATTTTTTGGACTCTAATGCTTTCTACCTGTTATGGTGAGGAAATGGTTTCCCCCATAATAAATATTATTTTTGCATATCCTGTTATTACAACTGCCATCTGGTTATACAATATATGTGAGAAAGGCAACGCATCACGTGTCCTGGAGGTTTAACACGGGTCAATAAATACAAGCAATGCCGACAATTATTTACGTTAATGAAACGGAATTTGACACTTCTTATTAATTATCCATTACGTTGATTACGCAGGAGTTCGAAATCGTAACATTCGCACCTTCTCGGTGCATCATCCTGCGTCCGATTAAATAGTGACGTGAATTAAATTACGACGTGAATAACTGCTTTGATTTACGTTTCGCTTTACTGATTTGATTTATGTTTGCTGCATCATCCCGCCTTGAATTATGGCGCCTTATTGAGATGTAATAAGCGTAAAGAGAAAAATTACCGAGAGGATTGTGTTGGCATTTGACGTTTACATACCTATTCAGGTTCTTTAATCTACAAATCTGTTCTACCAGTCTAAGAATGTAATTGTTTTTTTTTTTAATGAGTTTGAGATATTGTAATTCCGAAATAGGTCCGTACTAAACCCATAAATCGGACGCGCAGCTGTTGGTGTACCATTAAAGAGATCTCACCGAAATCCAACAAATACAAGCGAGGTGAGCGCGGTGTTATTGTTTTTAGCAATCTGGAGCGTGGTCTTATAAATAGTGCCGGGCTATTCTCGAACCGGAGGAGAACCGAAATAATGGTTACTATTCACCACGTTATGAGTAATAAGCTACTGAAATAGATTCGTGAAGGAGAGTATCGGTTGAATTACTACTACGTACATCATAAAACCAGTGCGGTTTAATTGGTTACATGGTAATGTGTCTTAATTTATAATTTTGAGTTCTAATCAACTACACTGGTAATAAAGACAAAAAATACTTGGCTTCCAATAGATTAACATTCTAATCAACATTATTTATTTAATAATTGCTAGAATCTTTTTATAAATAGTTTCGAAGTATTGTTTTTATTTCTGCAATAATTAATACTTCGGCTACCTTTCGATTTAATCCCCGTTCAGTGCGAGTGATAGATATGTTTGAGGATCCTCTCGTCATAGATGTTGATCGTCAGCCAATTTAACTTCGACGTTATCATCTATTTGCATCAATTTTCCACCTAAACAATCTTTAAGTTTTTTAATAAAAAGTTCTGACGGCAGTTTGCAATTGTAGAGTAATTATATTCTACTAAGGAGTACATTCGTTGATAATTTTATATGCACGTTGAAGCTCCTTCAATTCTTCTAGAACCCTGCGAAAAATATACCTTTCATGCCTTAGAAGATTGCTGCCATCACTTTTAAAGTAGAAAGGTGTCTGCTCGAATTTTCTTAGTTTTGTTGGATTGTGAACATAATGCCACTTAATATATTGTCTCTTACTCTCTGGTGTCCAAAAATACCTCTTCTTCCTTGCTGTAACGATCTAAAAAGACACGGACGAAGCAAAGCGTTTTGTTTTGTGTTACTGCGTTAGCATTCCTAGAACCCAGCAGCTAAAAATCTTTAAATAATGCAAGTAGTTGCTGACAGTATTGTAGAGAACAGATCGGGGAACATTTTAAAAACTGGGTTTTCGATTAGAGAAATTGTTAATTGGTTTAGTTGAAACCAATCTACTATCATGCGCTGCTCTCGGGAATGAACTAGAGAGAATCAGGAACATCGCAGAAGAGAAACCAGGGAACAATGAAGACAAAATAAGGTTTGAAGCCGCCATCTTTGATTTATAGCAACAAGAGACCGATTTCCCATACCAGATCAATTACTGGCCTATTGTATTTTTTATATGAGCGCCTACAGATCGCTGATTTAGTAAAGGACTGTACTTAATTGATTTTTGAACGGTGGACAATGATGCGGTCATCGGTGACTTACGGTGTATTAGCCTCTCCGCTACCGTATTGGGCTACAATACACGACTGGTGTGGTCAGTTAGGGCTCTCGAGCTTGCTATTTCGTTCGACGTGCCATCGTTTCCAGAAATTCTGATGACAGTGTTGAACTAATTGCCACCGCGACAATTAGTTTAATTTTAATGATGACAGATCCTCATGTGGAGAGGCAGTAATAATGGGTTCCAACGCCAGGAAATGTCCCGGCGTTAACGGCGTTAAATCATTGGCATCTCTACTCATTTCGCTAAGTGGCCGAGAATTTAGCACAGCTTCGATTTGTGCCAAGTTCTTTAAATGTAAGGATCTGATTTCCGACAACGCGATGCAGACGGTGCTAATCTGTGTAGCGGAGCCGTACCATCCTGACACTTTCGTAGCCTTCTAAGATCGTCTGCAAATACTCGATTCTGTACACAGGTGACAAGACGACATAATGCCTTATACAGCTCAACATTCGATAACAATCCATAACATCTTTCCTGAGAATTTTGATTATGACCTAATCGAAGGCAATAAGCGACGACTCCTTGTATTTTGCGTAACGATAAGAATTGATCCAAAAGGGAATCTACAAAATCACCTGTAATGCCCACAACTAATGTAATCTGTCTCTCTTCCTCAGCAGTGGGCAGGGAATCTATGAGAGGCGAGAGTTGTGGTAATGTTTGTGATGCTTGCAATAACCATGCAGGCCCCACCCATCATTACAAGCAACGTAGGTATATGACACCATAAATGAGGAGGTACTTTGTCATGAATGAGTGTGACTCGATTACTGACAAAAGACTTCCACCGATGCGGCGACGACTTTTTATCCACGATAATGCTACTGTAGAATTTGACCAAGCAACAACCTTATCAAACGGCCAAATGGTTTAATAGGTTGTTCAAACAAACTCTATAAGGTCTGCCAATAAAACAACAACACAGAGCTCGAGGCGAAGGACTGAAATTCTCTTTAATGGAGCAACTTTAGTCTTGCCACACACAAAGAATTTGTCCACCCTTCCACCTGATGCTATACGAAAAAATATTACCGCTGCATAGTCCGCTTCTGAAGCGCTACAGAAGATATGCAGCTGACATGAATCGATATTATCGATCTACAAGCGACGAGGGATTTGACATGATGCGACCAACGGCAGTTCAGCCTTATACTGTGACCAACGAGAAACCACATCATTATTTATTGGCCATAAATGCTGAATCAGTCTCACAGTTGCTGGATCACTTCCGCAACTCAAACCGTCCTGACTGGAATAAGGTTCCTTCAAAACATAAGCTTCCGAAATAGACGAGCACCCTGTCACAAGATCCAGGAAAGTTGTAGCTTTCCAATTGAGTTAATTGTAATATGGTACGGAGTGCTAAATACGGGGCTTGTGAAATTCCATAGGTAACCGTATTAAGCTGATACACACTTAGTTCTTGTGAGAATGAGAAACGCCAGATAATATTATGATATTTACGATGTTCCAGATTTATATTAATCTGCCGGTACATTTGTTTGATGTCTGCGGTAAATACGACCGAGTCTTAAAACAAAATAGATGCGATACCAGCAAATAATCCTGCATAAATGCCACATATGAAAAGGTGAGGTTCTCGAAACGAAACGGTAAAGGTAAAGGTACCGAAAACCTCCCCGAACTATCGGGATAGAGGATACTGAGGCCGAAGAAACTCGAGCATACATGCTGGAGTATCATGTATGCTCGAGTTTCTTCGGCCTGAGTATCTTCTCTAGAAGCAATCGATTTTCCTGGAATTTCCTCTAGCTGCCAAAATTTTGTGATGGTATTATTTATTGGAAGTCCTACAGTGAAGCAAAACGAATTGTATTGAGTTGGTGGTTTGAGACCGACCTTACCCATTAATACCCAACCGAACAAAGTGTTCAGAGCAATAGGTAGGTAAAACTTCGGCATCCCACAACAAATCAATATGACCTGGGCTATCAAGGCTAGGATCTGCTAACTTTAGATTCATAAGATAATCACAGTTTCGAGATGAAATAGGCACTGCCAGCAACTCTCCACAAATTGGCTTCAACACTATAGCATTGATTTGCATTTTGGGTTCGACTAGGCCCTTAGGCTTAATGATGCACGAGGTACTACTTTTGGGTGTGAGCGTCAAACCCTGAATGGGAATATTAGAAGATGACATTTTTAGGTCTAAGCGTTGCACCCACCGTTCAGTAATAAAATTCGCCTGACTACCACTATCTAGTAAAACCGGCAAATTCTGACTATGACTCCCACCATCAATTACATCTATCATAGCTGTAGACAACAACGCATTAATGACTAATGTATTCACACTTTACGATCCATTGGATGAATCTCCAAACCGGAGTTTTGTTCAGAAAGCTTTGAAAAAGAAATATTTTATGATACCCCTGGTACAGAGGGCATCACAATGATGATGAATCAATTTTTGCCAAAAATGCACAACGAGACGATTTGCGATTTTTATCAGATAAATCTGAAGTATTAGTTACTGAAAAGTTTTGGAAGGTTGCTTCGACAGCACGACATCAGGTGCGCAAGAACGAAATTAACGATTGTAATAAGGGAATCTCTGTATTATATTGCAAGGTAAGTTCAAAGCGTTCTCTTGTTTTTGCGACCACTTCAAGCAATAATAGGGCAAACTACAAAAATCATGGGTTTCTTCAACATTAAGGATTAAAGCCTGAAACGCACTATAGTTTTCTAAAAACTCGTCGGTTCCAATAACGGCTTTATCTAATTCATCCAAGGATTGAGAATCATCGCCATCAAGTTTAATTTCGATAAATTTCATGAGACCCCGAGAAGAGTTGCAATGCAATTTCAAAACGCGCTTCAGTAGCGAACGAGGACGAAGGTGTACTGATTGACGTTGGGACGCTTTCTACCAACGGTAGTGTTGTTTTCTCGGCACGAATTGCTTCACCAACGGTGGACTTTTCTACAAACATCGCGCTGTACCGAGGCCAACGGGTCAAAATAAAGAATGTTTAATGTCAATAATGAAGAAATAATAATTCGAAAGATTTACCGCAGAATTAGAACATTTGGCTTGCAATCTTAATAGCTCAACATCGGCAGCAACGTTTGGAGTGATGTAGTTTGTGGCTACACTGGAACCTAGTGTGAGGGGGGATGGGGATGTTGGCCTTATGAGGATCAGGTGAAGGCGTGGGGAACGTCTCAACATCGAATTTTCAGTTACATATAAACGTAGGAAGTATGGTATTGGGTGCTTTAACATTTGAAATTAGGTTTCGTTTGGTTGTACATTTAACGAAGAATATAAATGTGAATGAGGTGTTAAGAGTCATATATACTTTCGTTCCTCCAGCAGCTGAAAGACCCACTTTTCCAGTAAGATAATGCCCACCTCCACATTGCGAAACTTTCCATGGATCTACTTGTGGAGGATAACGTCAATATCTTGCTATAGTCACCCCGATCTCCCGATCTTCCGTTCATGGTATGGGACCTTATGTAAAGAAGACTAAAGAATTTACAGCATTCTTCGCAAACGCTGCAAGCCCTTCAGTATGAATTACAGGTTGCTTGAGATTATCGACCACCTGTTACAATGCCACGAAGAGTAGGGATAACCTAGGTGCGTAGCAATTGATTAAAGAACTATGTTTATTTTCGTTCTTTTTCTTTAATATTTCCTATCTTTTAATAATGAAATATTTCTACCAAGTTTGATCAAAATATAGTGGAGCTTAAAAGTAATGTAATACCCAGAAAGAAATATATCTTAAATGTTTTAGTATTAAACAAACGATTACAAAAAACAAAAAATACTGACAAAAATTCAATACGGTTGTTATAGCAATAGGTTGTAGACCTTCAGCGATGTACCGTTAGGCTGTTAGACTACCCCTAATGAACACCAGGGGAACTTACTTCCAAGACATATAGCGCCTCATACCATGATGCCAGGGGATTGGCTCTGTGGCGTTCTAGGGCAAACTCTACATTTAGCCCTTCACCGCGAAATAAACGGACACGTCTACGTCCATCATGGGCCCCTAAGCACTATCTGGACTCATCACTAAAGTAAATGAAGTTACACTCTACCATATATCTCACTTCTTGGTGTTGCGATTTCCATATCACTGAGTATATTTCGAATAGTCATTAGGGATTATTCACTCATACTTTTCCAATTAAGTTCCTTTTCTTTTTTTGATCGTTCGTGATATATGCATTCAAGTAAGGAGGAGATACATCTTCGCGGTTCTGGTTTTGATTAAATCGGCATTTAGCCTGGGGGGAGACCAGGTCGGACAACGAAGCCTAATGTTGGCACACATTGTGCCGCATATATGGGCCCCAAGACAAAAGGGAACGTGTCGACTCTAATTATTTCCGATGAATTGGTCCCGGGCGTTGGAAATTTTAATGGGCCGCTTGCCGCTACGGAAATTGGACTTTTATCCGAAGCGACGCAACAGCTCCAACGCCAAATAAAGAGCAGACGAAATTCTATCGGCGGTGCACGTGCAACTGGACATTTTAATTTGCTGCGATGTTAATTAAAATTGTTTTCGAAGAGCCGATAAAAAAAAAAAATAATTAAAGGTTTATATGTACACAAATGGAAAGACTTGGATTGAGGAGTTTTAATTCTTCGATTGATAATTAATTTCATTTCGTTCGTAGCTAAATACCTATTCCTTTTTTTAAATTTTATTTTTTTTTAGGTTTGAAAACATGATTACTATCAATAAACACGCAATTGGTAATTGGCAAGTATGTTAATCTTATACTTCTATATCTTCAAAAGAAAAAACGAAGTAATTAAACAATACGACTGTTTAGAGTTTTGCTTTATTTTGTGGATACACTGCTACAATTAAGTCACCACATAGTGGCTTCTTCAGGTATATGAATAATGAAATCGCGAAACATTTCTGTAAATAATTAATATTTTTGAGCATCTCTTGCCTAAATTGGTATCAGTTCAATAATACATTATTCTAAACCAAAAATAATAATTCAACTCTTATTTGGATATAGAATTTTATTACTACCACACAAAGCGCACGAAAATTTTACATCTTTTTTTGTACCTCCTTTCTTCATTACTTTTTTTTGTGCCTGTATCAAGATCTACAACGTACAACGTCTACAACATTTCCACTCGAACCACAATGCCGTCGTTCGTTGTTTTTTTTAATGGCATCTCTTTTTCTCCTCCATTTGCCTCTCTGCCGCAATTAATCTCGCCACTTAAGCAGTGCAGATTGCGCGGCATTTCAGGGTGCAGGTTGGTAAACCAAAAAGACTTTACAAGCGTCTAACCCCGGTGACCTCTGACGATGGCAGTTTCTCGCCGCCAAAGGCTGTCCGAAGATATTACACGCACAGAAAATGAATACCGTATAAATTAGCCTCGCATTTTAATATGCAGGTTCCGACAATTTAATGGAATCGAGGAGCGTTTTTCTGCTCCATTGTTGACCTATGCAAATACAAGTGCACGCCTCATCTGTTAATGAGAAATCCATGAAAACGTACTGCGTTGGTGTGAAAAATGATCAAATGATTGATTCACCGTTAGTGAAAGGTTAATAATTGAATTCCTTAAATTAATCAGTTTTATACCTATAAACTTATTTACAGAATCAAAAAATTGTTTAATATATAATATTTTTGAAATATTAATAATTGATATTTTTCGTAAAGATTCATGTTGGAGCTTAATTATTATAACTAACGCATACATGTTTGTACAGTTAGTGTCATTATTTTAATACTTTAGGATAAATGTATAATTTTAGATGTTTTTGATTTGCTTCCTAACTAAAGCATTTTTTTTTCTCTCATAAGGCTCGATCGAAGGAGTTTATTCAATAGCTATATAGCTAATTTAATGAACACTAGAAGTTTTTTTAAGCTCAGTCTTTGCATAACATTTTTGGGCGCAAACAATTGGTTCATCACTTGAATGGTTATAACCACTTACAATAACCTTTTGATACAATCATCGGGTTGAATCAAAATGATACTTTTTTTGTATTATTGTATTGTATTCTTGCATATTCTAATTTTGCATCAGACTATAACTCTGGTTCCTGTTGAGTAATGCACTCACTTGTTACAAGCACGAATGCGCCTCACATGAAAAATGCGGTGCTCAGCGCCGAAGTGCTGAAACTTGTTATGGAATATCTTCACGGATTAATAATCCCAATGAGCGCGTACCCGAGTATTTATAGCACATTAGAAAATCGCCGCCGACACGTAAAGGTTAATTTCGCACACTCGAAACGTTCGGCGGCGGCATAGCGTCCGCCGAAGATGGCAAATTGCCGTCATGATGCAATCTGGGTAATCGTCCAGCGGGCACCAGGCATACGCTTGTTAGACGTCCAATGGCCGGATTGCCTTCAAGATAAAATCTACAATGTGTTACCACGGTTCGAAATTATTTCCACATTACAATACGGATGCGTGCGTGCATACGGATTGATGGATTAACTGATAATCCGGGGGACCATATATAATTTATCGATGTCTGGAAGAAATGCGTCCAGTTTTAATATCCCTCGCGGCTTTATCATTGTTTCATCTACGATTTTGTAATCTGACTTGCCACCAATGGGGTTTTTGATGCGTTCGACGGCCCATCGTGGACGGTAAATCTGATACCGGACGACCATTTGTTGCCCGGATGAGATGATGCTTCATAAATGGAGCCTTTTAAATTGACCAACATCATTTAATATTGCCAAACCAACTACTAACTAAAAATATCATTTTGCAAACATAACAACCGTCAATCAGTGTTAGATTGCGATCACAAAATCTATCACGCAACTTGCCTTCTTTAATTAATTCCGTATCAAACTTGTTATTTTCCAAGAAAATATAATTACTCCAATAAGTAACTTATTTCTATCAATATCTTAGATGGTTACATTTTTTCGTAAGGCGATAATATATTGGTGCTACAGGTAGGTACGATTCCAAGAATTACCATGGTGAATTCTTTTAGGAACGGTGGCGATCTTTGGTCACTTATAATAACCAGTGACAAAACGGCACGAAAGGCTTCTCGTGAGAACGTGCGCCTTTATCATTTACCATTCTTCTTCGGTGTGTATGCTCTCGACTTCAAGTGGGATGCTTGTTCGTTCTTTTTTTCACACCACACGTGATTTATATTACTTTATAAGCGTTACATGTTTCTTGACCTCGTGGATGCGAGCCTTAAATATGGCCCAAGAAATAAAAGAATAACAAAAATTCATATTACGTATGATACGTGGAAGAATAAAATATTCACAAAAGGATACCAAACATAGTTAACTCTTTTTAGAATGTATTTACTCTAAAAGAATAGTTTATCAAAAAATGTATTTTGAATGGTGTTTTTTTGTGATTCCTTCTGGTCTATTTTCACTCTGTTTCTAAAATAAGCCTTGAACTTCTCTACAAATAAAGAATTACAAAATATATTTCTTAATAATGTATGTAATTTACGTTGTCTAGAAAAATGATTTTGTCTTCCACTGAATTGAACTCAGTGCAAGTATGGATTACCACGTAGTAACGGTCGCAATTATTTTCTTTATTTAATTTTGTCTTCATTGTTTACATAAACATCGTTTTGATAATTTGCAAAAAAGTTAGATGGCAAAGATCTACACCTCTTGGCCATGGATCAAAATGAACTAGGCTTGTTGATACCAAATAAAATTAACTTTATTCTCACAATAAAAGTGTATAAAATTTTGCGTTGCCTATATATAACTTGATATGCCTTTGCCCTAAATTAATTTTACTAAACACATTACACTTATTACTAATTTCCATCGACTTTAATCAACAAACACCGGCTAGATTATAAACCATAAATTAGCTTCACCCAATACATTCCATGACCCGGCCATAATGGCTCGTACAGTTACAGAAATTAGCAATGGGTTTACGATTCGGAATCATGTTCCGCGTATGATTTACCATCGATTGCGATTTGCTCTTTGCCATTTGGCATCGGCGATTTGCATAATGAAGAATGGCACTTACCACGATCGGCCCGCCCTCGCCGGCGCTGCTCAGAGTCGCGCCGAACCACTGGCCCGATTTGCTGTCGATGTGATTGCCCTTGGTGTCGATGTTGTGACCTGCGACAAAAAGAATTGTTTGAACGCGTATAGCAAAAATGGGACTAGTCGCTGGCCAACGGTACCCCGAGATCACAGACGTAAGAACCTGTCATCGTGAGTTGTTGCGCACTTCTGGTAAATGGATAACTGCTTTCGTTGCAATTTCCAACAAATCCGATCAAAGACAATAATAATTTATTGGGTTAATATTAACCTTAATCATTCAGAGTATAAATAAATACTTTTGCATTATAATAATTTTGTGTGTCATCTTATACCATCAATTTCCTTCTGATTACATTCATTTATTAAAATTAGCGACAGAAACACCGACGGTCAAGCTATAACATTTTATGTTTTGACTGTATACTGAAATTATTATTTTTTTAGAACATATCGTCAAATTTTGAACAAATCTATATTTCCATTTGTAGGTATCATAAAATAAGTCATATATTTCCGATTGAAGAAGTTGAAGATAAATCATTTAGACTATATTTTATACGAATTTTTGGAGACTTTGTTCTGTTCCATTTTTTCCTAACCCTGAACTATTAGCTGTTTTCAATAGGGTTTCCAAAACTTAACTGAACGAATCATGACAAATTCAAATAATAATTTAAAAATAGGAAAAATGTTTTCGCATTTTAAAATTATTAGTTAATTTTCTACAACGACCTAAAGGACATTAATACATCTGATAATCTGATAATAGGACAATTACTACTTCTTCTCTTCGTCTTATTCCATTGGCTATCAATTTTTCGATCTTTCAGCAACTTTAATACATTTTATTATCGAATTCAAATGTTACGTTAAATTTAAGATGCCTTTAATCATCAGTAAGATACTTTCGACTTTTATGTTACTTCACCCATCCAAGGAGTTCTCAATATATTCTTATATAGTATAAACGACTTACATACAAATTAATCAAACATCTCCTTAATAAAAAAATTAATGATATCAATCAATTAATATATTCCATATAAACTCCTCAATGTGCCATTAAATCCGAATGTAAACAACGTCATACCGATGAAGTGATTCCCATCAATATACATCTGAGCCCACGCCGTATACCATTATATCATTAACGTCAAGAAATTTTACCACAATCCATTACTCGTCCACGTGCAATTACACTGTTATATAATAAATTCAACGGGCGTGGAATGTATAAGGAAGATTTTACGGTATTCGCCTCGGCCATTGAGGGTTTCGGCGAGATGGGAGAGGATCGCTCGTAAATTTCCATAAAAGACCAAATTAGAGGTTGCCTTCGTCATAAACTTCAATTTGCTTATCCTTTCATCTGTGCAGTTCCAATTTGTACCTGTGGACGTAAGTAATGGGACGTGCCGCTATTAATTTAGTGTGAGATGTAGTAATGGCGATTGTAACCGATTACGTTAAGTCTAAATAGACTGTTAACCTGGTGGTCCTTTACGATGTGTACACAATTCTATATTGAGTTTGTATTTATGTTAAACTTCTTGTAGATTCAAGTTCAAATCTCACTTACTCACATAATAATTATAATAAGGATGATTTAGAATTCATGGAGGTTTTTTTTTCTAAACGAATATAATCAATAATAAATAATAGTAAATAAATAAATATGAAGTATTAAAGTCCTTTTGTAGTCTTAATAAGACTCATTTGTTGTAGATTTACGAAATGTTTTCGTGTTTTTTCTAATATTATTAAATAAATAATTACTATAATAATTATTATAGTTTTTAAAGTGGTTGTAGAGTTTTGTAATATTAAAGTTGTTACTTTTTTGATAGCAAAAATAAAAGAACAATTCAAATAAAGTAGAAACATCAGATGTATAGAAGAACACATCAACACTTATAAGCGAAGATATACTAAATGAAAAAAAGACAAAAATTATTACAATAGAAGATATGTGAAAAAATTTTAAAGAAACAATATCGGATTTAATTATCTTTCTTACAAACTTACAAGACATATAATTAACCCCATACCTTAATGAAAACATTAAACAAGAAAAAACGGTGATTTGGTCACAAAAAAAAACAAATTAAAATGTAGTAACCCCGAAAGTAAAATAAGACATGATCCTCCCTAAGAACTTTAACCAAAATACGCCATCCTAGCAATCCTCTACATAATTCTTCTAAACAATTCCTTAATGACTCTACCTCTGTTATTCCCATCAATGAACGCCTTCTAGACCTTGGTGAAACATTATCCAAAAATTCCTTTAATCAACACATCCTTTTCCTTGCACAGAAATCCTAATATAATCCCAAAATACAAAACTCCTTCATTCACAGCATTTAAATTCATCGCATTACATCATCCATCATTATCATCATCACCATCAGAGACAGACTGGTGAGACATATAAAGAGGTTGTTCTGTGACTCTGGGAATAAAATTAACCACATATAATAAAAGTCTTCAAATGACCAAGAGATTCATAGTGGATCTTCCGGTGGACACCTGGGTATGTCAAAGACTTAAACAAACTTCGGGAGAGATTCTACTGGGTGAACTGTAAGGTAGACGTCAGGGAATGGTGCAAGAAATGTGTGATTTATGCCGCAAGTAACGGTCCAAAGTGCTGAAATTTGATACAACCTAAAACATCAAGCAAATTCCTTAAGCAATTTGTCACTTCGTCGCGGGAACCCATCTGGTGTTCCTAAAATTTGTTTGCTCAGAACTTTTTTGTTTGCTCGCAAATCTACATTTATTTTAGAAACTTTTATCACTCTTTGAAAATTTTGATAACAATGGCCGTTTTTGAGTTAAAAGCAGTCTCCGATTTCAATCGTAATAACAAAAATCAAAAAATCCTCGGAAAAAATTGAGTCGGCGATGACAATTGAAAAACTAATTGAGCTGTCAACTTGCCTTTGTCGTTTAAACAACAAGTTTAATTTTCCGTAAGAATAAAAAATTTATTTAAAAAAAAAATTAACACAAATTTTTAATTAAAAAGTTTTTGATATTTGAAAAAGAAAGAAAATTAAAGTATCAAGTAAAAATAAAACTATTAAAAACCCTATTCTATTATTTTTCTTTTTGTATTTACAATAATTTATTATTTGATCTGTTTTTTGTTTCAATAGTGTAAAGTTTTGAAAAGGTTTTAAATTATCAGAAAATTGTCCACTGATTTTTTCTAACAAATTAAAAATTTGAAATTTCGAACAATTTATAAGTTTCTTATTGATGAAATTCCAACTGTTTTAAGTAAATGTTTAATTTATTTAGAAAGTTATCATCTGTTTTGAACCAATTTTTATAGTTTTTAAGGCAAATTTGAAACTTGTTTTTTTCTCAAATATTAATATTAACTACTCTAGCAAATTTTGTTCCAATTTTTTTTAAGTTTTCATGTAAAAAGGAAATAATTTTAGCAAATGTTGCATTGCTTTTTTTAACTTTTAAGATGGTATTTTTGAAGTTTTTAGCTCTTTTAGCAATTTTTGTATTTACAATAATTTATATTTTGATCTGTTTTTTTTTCAATAGTGTCAAGTCGGTTTTAAATTAATTACCAGAGAGTTTTGAACTGTTTTTTTTTATAACAAGTTAAAGAAAACTAATTAATGAAAATCAGTTTTTTCAACTCTGAATTTTTGAAAAATTATAATTTTTTGTTGATAAAATTCCAACTGTTATTCATTTAGTAAGTTAGTTTTCATCTGTCTTAAACAAATTTGTATAGTTTTTATAACAAATTCGAAACTTGTTTTTTTCCAAATATTAATATTAACTATTCTAGCAAATTTTGTTTTTTTACGTTCCAATTAGTTTTTAACACATTTTTTTTAAGTTTTAAAAAAAATATATTTTTTCCAAATTTTGCATTAGGTTTTTAATTATTAAGATGGCATTTTTGAAGTTTTTAGCTCTTTTAGCAATTTTTATATTTACAATAATTTATTTTTGGAATTCTTTTTTTTTCAATAGTGTTAAGTCAGTTTTAAATTACTTATCAGAAAGTTTTAAACTGTTGTCTTCTATCAAATGAAAGAAAACTAACTAATAAATGAAAATTTTAATTAGTTTTTCAACTGTTTGAATTTTTGAAAAATTATAATTTTTTGTTGATAAAATTCTAACTGTTTTAAGTAAATTTTTAATTCATTCAAAAAGCTAGTTATCATCTGTTTAAAACAAATATTTTTATAGTTTTGCTTTTGTTAGCAAATTTGAAACTGTTTTTTTTTTTCAAATATAAATATTAACTACTCTAGCAAATTTCGTTTTTTTAAGTTATTAAAAAATATGGTATTTTTTAAGTTTTTAGCTCTTTTAGCATTTTTGTATGTACAATAATTTATTTCTTGATCTGTTTTTTCAATAGTAAGACGGTTTCAACATAATTATCAGAAAGTTTTCAACTGTTTTTTCTAACAAATTAAAAAAAAACGAATTAACTGTTTGAATTTTTGAAAAATTATAATATTTTTTGTTGATAAAATTTCAACTGTTTTAAGTAATTTCTTAGTTCGTTTAGAAAGTTAGTTACCATCTGCTTTAAACGATTTTTTAAGATGGTATTTTTGAAGTTTTTAGCTCTTTTAGCAATTTTTATATTTACAATAATTTATTTTTTCAACTGTTTTTTCTTTCAATAGTGTAAAGTCGGCTTTAAATTAATTATAAGAAAGTTTTTAACTGTTTTTTCTAACAAATTAAAGAAAACTAATAAATGAAACTGTTTTAAGTAAATTTTTAATTCGTTTAAAAAGTTAGTTATCATCTGAGAAAAACATTTTTTTATGGCAAATTTAAAACTGTCTTTTTAAATGTTAATATTACCTATTCTAGCAAATTTTATTATTTAAGTTCGAATTTTTTAAAACGTTAGTTTTCAACACTGATTTTAAACAAGTTTTTAAGTAAAAAAAGAAATAATTTCAGCAAATGTTGCATTGTTTTTTTAACTATTAAGGTGGTATTTTTGAAGTTTTTTGCTCGTTTAGCAATTTTTATATTTACAATAATTTATTTTTTGGCGGGTTTCTTTTTCAATAGTCAAGTCGTTTTTAAATTAATTATCAGAATGTTTTTACCTGTTTTTTCTAATAAATTATAAAAAAACTAATGAATGAAAATTTGAAGTAGTTTTTCAACTGTTTGAATTTTTGAAAAAATATATTTTTTTTGTTGATAAAATTCCAACTGTTTGAAGTAAATTTTTAATCCATTTAGAAAGTTAGTTATCATCTGTTTGAAACAATTTTTTTATAGTTTTTATAGCAAATTTAAAACTGTTTTTTTTTCAAATGTTAATATTACCTATTCTAGCAAATTTTATTTTTTAAGTTCCAATTTTTTAAAACGTTAGTTTTCAACACTGTTTTTTTTAACAAGTTTTTAAGTAAAAAAGAAATAATTTGAGCAAATTTTGCATTGTTTTTTTTAACTATTTCGATAGCGTTTTTGAAGTTTTTATTTTTTTTGCAATTTTTATATTTACAATAATTTATTTTAAAATTTTTTTTTTCAATAATGTCAAGTCGGTTTTAAATTAATTATCAGAAAGTTTTCAATTGTTTTATTAACAAATTAAAAAAAAAAACTAATAAAAGAAAATATTCAACTGTTTTTTTCAATAGTGTCAAGTTGATTTTAAATTAATTATCAGAGAGTTTTTAACTGTTTTTTTTAACAAATTATAGAAAACTAATAAATGAAAATTTTAATCAGTTTTTCAACTGTTTGAATTTTTGAAAAAATATATTTTTTTGTTGATAAAATTCCAACTGTTTGAAGTAAATTTTTAATCCATTTAGAAAGTTAGTTATCATCTGTTTGAAACAAATTTGTTATAGGTTTTATAGCAAATTTGAAACTTGCTTTATTTCAAATAATAATATTAACCACTTTAGCAAATTTTAGTTTTTTTAATTTCCAATTTTTTAGAACGTTAGTTTCCAACACTTTTTTAAAGAAGTTTTCAACTAAAAATGAAATAATTTTAGCAAATTTTCAATTTTTTGTTTGATAAGGTAATTCTTTGTTTTTAGAATGTTTTTTAAAGCATTCTTCAATTGTTTTTATATTTCCAACAATATTCATTTAAAGATTGATTTGGTTTTACCAAAATTTCAAATGATCTTAGCAAAATAAAATAACCGTTTTACGTTAGTTTTAAATGATTTATTAGTAAGTTATGATTTTTTTAAATGAAATCAAATAAAAACTCTGAACGGAAAAACTGCTTTTTTAACTGTTTGAAACTTAATGATGAATTTTTTCTTCTCTCTATTCTCTATTGTATTTTGATTAAAAAATTTACAACGCTTTTTCCATCAATATTTTTTACTGCTTTTTTCTAGTGATAAATTTTTTATTTTTGTTTTTCATATATTTTCAAAGATCTTAAAACACTGTTTTAAAAGTTTTTAACGGTTTTTTTTCAAAATTTGTTTCTGGTAAAATAAAACAACTATTTTAAGCAAACTTTAAAATGTTTGTTTCAAAAATGTTCAATTGTTTTTTTAAATAAACCATTTTAACTGTTTTTCTAAAATTTTTACTATTATAATTTTCTTATAAATAAATTACTCAACGAAATTTGTAATCTCTTTTTTAATAAAGCAACATTTTTGGAGGAAATATTAACTTTTTGCTGAAAGTTAGTTTTCAACTGGTTTAAATTGTCAATAGTTTATTTTAATCAAATTTAAAATGCTTTTTGAACTTTTTAAATGGTGTTTTACAAATTTTTAATAGTTTTTGGAAAGTTTAAATCCTTTAAAAATCTATTGTTTTTTTATCAAGGTTAGTTAAAATAGAAATTAACCTGTCTAGCCAAGTAAAATTACTGTGTATGATGTATATTCAATTAAATTGCATAATAAATATATCGTTGTTTGTACATCTCACATAAATAACCCTATTCGTTGAATTATACAATATAAAAAATAAATTGATCCTATCCGAATATATGTTTGTAAAATCAAATCGTAGTTTAAACATTTGATTGCGAACAAACGTAACCTGTCTAGCCAAGTAAAATTACTGTGTATGATGTATATTCAATTAAATTGCATAATAAATATATCGTTGTTTGTACATCTCACATAAATAACCCTATTCGTTGAATTATACAATATAGAAATTAATTGTTGAGTTACGTGAAGATATGATTAAAACTTGATTAAAACATTAACACTTTCTTCGCAATTAATTTTTATTTCCCTATTGATAATGCATAGTTCCCGAAATGCACATCTAGCGAAATAAAAATTAATTGTGAAGAAAATGTTAGTGTTTTAATCAAGTTTAAAGGTTAGTTAGAGTGTCATTTATAAAATAAGTGAAATTATTAAATAGATGTTAAAATTACTGATTAATCAAATTCATGATGGTTGTGACCGTTACTAAGTTTTTACCACAATTAATTTATTGTAATATGATTTACATATATACAAAAATTCACGACTTAAGTTTCGACCTGTTAGAGTCATTATGTATGACTGTAACAAGTCGAAACTTAAGTCGTGAATTTTTGTATATATGTAAATCATATTACAATAAATTAATTGTGGTAAAAACTTAGTAAGTGTTTCAATATGTATTTACTGACTAATTAGTATGAAAACGAAAGAAAACTAATAAATATTACTAAAATGCCGTTGAGCAGAAACCAATTATAACAGAATTTATTTTATTTTATCCATTACATGTATTATATTTTATTTTTTTCTGTGAATAAAGATGTTTAGTAGTAGTAATACTACAAATATAGAAATACTCCAGCTACAAAAGGATAGTAACGCAAATCTGCCCTACCTCAATTAATTAATCGTACTCTTCACCTACCTCGATAAACAATGTGTTATTCTAGCGCCTATTCTCTCGCTCGGACAAGCGTACTCTTGACCTACCTCAATGTACAATTTATTCGAGCAGGTCAGGAGTACGATAGGCCAATGTATTGCTTATTGTGGTAGGTCAAGAGTACGCTAGAACAAGTAATGATTAAATTTAAAAGGCTACATGAGTTTGGTATTAGGTGAATATTAGTTTTTACATGTAAAGGCTAGGATGCAATAATTGTTACCATTAAACACTCACGAACAGCCACACTAAAATGTGCTGGTGCATTCTACCAGAAAGTGAAGTACCTCACCAGTAAGGCTTTCTGGTAAAAATACCGGCCTAGGTAGCCAGTCATTCACAACTTGAACCCAAAATGTTTAATGAGAACTGATGTTGAAAACAATCCTCAAGTGGAGCTTTTTCAGTCCACACATGATTATTATGAAAACTCCTATTTGCATTTCTTGAAAAGTTCGCTTCATCGGTAAAATGAATCAGCACCATTAGTTGAGGAATGTGTGCAAAATCCACTAACAGAATGCAATACGTAGAGGAAATTAGCAGTAAGAAGTGACTGAACGTGTTCAATGTGATATGGGTACAAAAAATGGTTTATAAGAAATTTCCAAACAGTTCCATTATATACATTCAAAGTATTTGCAATTTTTGGACATGATCGAGGAAGATACAGGTGCTTCTGGATCTTCCTCTATCATGTCCAGCATATTCTATTCCACTTCTACTGTTCTTATTGTCATTAGTGTTCCTGGTCTTCCAGTTGGTTTCAAAAAACATTGGAAGGTTTTTCTATCAGGAACATTACGATTAGGAAATCATTCAAAATATAAAACCGCCAAGCTTGTATTGAATTGCCATCAGAAAGTCCATAAATGAAATGTATATCAGTTATTTCGTATAGCGATTCATAATAAAGGACTTTACGTCACTCAGTCTCAACAAATTCGACAGATTTCAAATGACCAATCACGAGACGTATTCAAATAAAATCGACGTTTAAACTGTATTTCATTTCGATGTCTGCACTTTCTGTTAGTGGGTAAAGCAGTCCTTAGTAATTAGAATGTGGTTTAAAGACAATAACAATCTTTTTAAATTCTTTTAACCTCGACAAACCAAGTATAGTACACATTTATTTCGACTACATTAATTAAAATTTAAAATAACAAAAATAGTTTTGTTGAAACTTTTATTCGCCCTGTATCTCAGAAACAAAGTTGGTTTTCAAAAGTAATCAAAGCATAAAATATTCTTAGAATGGCACAGTTAATTTTTGCCGTATGTTGTATTATGCAACCATTATTGTTCTTCTTGTTTATTTCTTGTGCAATAGCAGATAAATTACGACTGTGGCTATTCTAACTGGTCTATTCGGAATAAATGTATTTTTAGAAACTGTATACATCACTTATTTTCATCTGTGAATCAGAAAAATATATAGAATTCCTAAAATTAAATATTTACGCGAATGTGTGAAAACAGTACGGTTTGGATAACCAGTGTTACAATAATAGTTAAGTTTATTTCAGATGATGACAAATGTTTTGGGCAAATATCGTTTTAATTAAACACCATATAATCGTGCTTAAAGCAGGAAACGACAACGAATCTTTATAATTTTAATTAAATTTGATTTTCTTGTATATTATTATTATATAAATAGAAATCAACAAGTTAATTAATCACAAGTTTTTTTTATATATTAATTAATTAATGAGGCTGTTAATTATTAAATATTCATCTTCACTTTTGCTTTCCTTATATAGGGAAAGTATTGTTTAAATTAAAAACACTTTTATAATTTTCAAGAAGTCATTGTATAAATAAAAACAGCGAAGAAAGGAATTTAACCGCGTTTTTATTATTATATAACGAAACAATTGTTGCGAGACTAGGCAATAAGAGTTTTTGGAAAATTATAAAAGTGTTTTTGCTTTAACCTTTAGAAAGTGAAGTTTTTTTTTATTATTAAGTGTATTAACCTTTCACAGAATTATTTTGAAAATAAAATTTCAGTTCAATAAAAGTGTGATATCAGCAAAATAAATTTTTCTGATTAAATAAAAACATCACCATTAGCATTAATTATAATATGAATTATACATTAAAAAGTAATAATCTATTTTTTAACTTTATGGGGTAAATTTGTCGTTAACATTCTTGATTATTATTGTAGAATTATGTAGAAAGTGCACTTGCAGAAATCCGTGCATCGAACACCATTAATAAGTACGAACCCCGGGCCCAAAAATAAATTTCAAATAATCGGTTCTTGTTAATCTACCATCGGTGCGTAAAAGGCAATTACAAATAATGAACGTGCAATTAGTCTCAAAACGGAAGTCTGATCATTGGAGTTGATTCATGCTTTTATTGAGTGCAATAAAATGGTCTTCACTGTTATTGCACCAAGGAGAAAGCATGAAAGTCATATTGAAAATAAATTAATTTTTACACATAATTTAAGATGTGTAAAGTGAAATAAATAAATTGATGAAGAAATTTTTTTTAGTATACATATCTTAAACTGAAGGCCATTTCATTCCTAAAAATAATTCCTCGTTTTGTCTGTATAATGTAAAAAATAATGGCAAAGAAAATATTTTAATATTTAAAAAATACGCAAAGCTACAAATAAGATTATAAATCAAATCACTTGATGAATCTTAAGACTTAAGACTTAAGATTTACCAATTTAATTTTTAAATTATACAATAAAGTATAGGATTTTATTGGAAATATATTTTTTATTTTTTCTTTAGATAAAGTTTATGTTAATTAAATACTTAATACATTTTAAAAGAATTATATTATTTGATAACCATCACTTATTAACGGATCCAAGTAAATTACAAATGAATAAACCGTTTTAATATATAATATTTCTTGTGACTAATTAGATTGTCAGTTCATTAATGAATTATGTAATTCGTGGCGAGAAAACGTGAAAAGATGGAAGCAATTCGTTTTTTAAGCGGCATCGAATGCGAATTAAAAGTTTTGAGAACTGGAGCAAACGGACAATTAATTTAATCCGGCGCGCGTTTATATAATTTATAGGGCAGAAAGAAAGTATTAGCGAAATGGAAAGTTAATGGGTTATAAATATGATAATCCGACCAATTTAGGGAACGTTTTTTCCAAAAACGTAATTACAAAAATAATACACTGTTCGGAACATGTTCTGAAATCTTGTTCATGTGCGGAATGATATATGAGAAGGGAGTGTACATTTTTATTTTTCATATATATTTAATATATGACCTGAACAATTACAAAAATAAATAAAATCAAGTATTTGCATTTGATGTAAATATGTGAGTTTAAAATATTTTTTTTATAAACGTGACAATTTTCCTCGTTGTCTTCTGTGATGAAGAAGTGCCCCTACGTATATAAATATTACGTATCGAATAAATGGCGAATTTAAAAGCGTTCGCAATAAAAACACGATCTTAATATGCCCCATTGTATGGAGATCTAAAACACGCTCGTGCTCTATATAACATATAGAAGAAAATTTTATTGTCCAGCATAAAACCATCTCTCGTTGTCTTCGGCATGCTATTATCTGTTCACTGGATCGGGACAGCGAAACATTGGATGTACATCGAGTGTTCCGTTTTATCTCGCCCCAAAATCGTATCGTTAATTGGTAGTGTAATACTGTTGTGGTTCTTATAAAAAATAAATAAATAAAATATAGTGTGACTTTCCCATTAACGGAGTAATTCATGTGATAAATTATTAATTGTAAGTATTTCCATTTAGATAGTTACGTATTCTAAACTGTAATCAAAAACTCCGATTTAGTCAAGGAGAAGCCATTTATATAAAATGATAATTATCTTCATTAGATATTCCTAATTTAGGCATTTTCTAAAAGTTAAAGTTAAATCCCTTATACAATTAAAAATAAACTTCTATGGCTTATACTCGCAACAATTGTTTCCGCGCACTGTGGCTTCTTCAGCTTTCTTCACCCGAAGATGATGAACCAACAAAAATTTGCTTCATCATATAAAGTATTTTCTTACTACTTTATTTTATTCCCAATTCCATATATTTTAGCCTTTTTGGGGCTTTCTTTAACTTTTTTGATTTGGTATTTGGTTTTAATTTTTGGTGTCCCCTTCTTTTTTTTTCTTGTTTAGAATTTCATTCCGTTATTTTAAGATTGTCATTTTCTATTGTATCTTATTTACAATTTTTCTTAGAATTTGATGACAGTAGAGTTTATTCTTCTTTATTGTTATTCTGTCTTCTCAGAGTTTTCTAGAAGAAATTCCAAAATTCTAGATGAAAGTCTGATAGAATTTTAAGCCAGGAATTTACATGACAAAAAAATCCTTAGTAGATGCAAGCCTATGTTTCTAAAATAGGGAAACACAAAAAATTAAACAATGCTAAGAGACGTAAAGATATTTTGGCAAACATAGCAATAGATAACCATCTGTTAATCAAAATCAAACCCTGAAACCCAGAAGGCTGGCAAAAATAGCCTACTTGTCTAATCACTTCGATATTGCTTTTGTTTATGCATTTATCAACGGAAAGTCTTGCCAATTATTATTAAACGGTGATGCTAGAACTATTTTTTGACCTGACGTTTTATCAAAACCACAAATAGTTAACATAGAGATAACGCACTTGCTAATGTTTATAGCATAATCAAATCTATGATAATTAATTAATACTCGGAAAAAGAAGCAGAAAAGAATTAGACTTGGAACTCAATAATAAAATCTTGAAAATCTTCGGGATTAACGAGAAAAAGTTATACTTCACAAATTCCATAATAGCGAATAGAAATATTGGTTTTAGAAGGAATAGAATATAAATGATTCTTAATGATAATTTAAAGAAACTTCAAATTAATAGTGCACTAAAAACCCACCGTGGTGCCCGAGGAATTGTCCTAAGGAAACTTTTATTCATAGTGATAAGAAACTATTTATTCTAATAAATATTAATACTAATAATTATTTTTATCTTTATTATATCTTTGCACTCATTTCCAACAAAATATCACAAAAAATATGTTACAAAATAAGAAAATACACATTTTTACTGAAGGGTGGAGTTGACTTCTTCGAAGGATCTTCCATTCAAACCCATATATATATATATATATATATATATATATATATATATATATATATATATATATATATATATATACAGAACATCAATATTGCTTCAAAATACCGCTACTTGTATCCATTTAAATATTAATTGCTTACATAAAGCATATTTTAGTCTTTGAATTGACATTTTTGGTGATATATGCTGTCACATATTTGATTGATTATGTTGTAAGTTCAAGGAAAGAATTGTAAATGGAAAGATATTGTTACCAACTTTATACTCCGGAAGACTATAGTAGATTATTTAACAGAAAAAGGAAATACCCAGAGTTAGAAAAAAAATTCAAGCTGAACTAAAGTCTAATCAAAAGTAATAAATAAACAGAATTTATCATAAAATACCACGATGTATTTGACATTGGATACCACAGATTCCTTGGGACAGTTATCCGCTACTGCAAGTCGACGATACTTTAGATCCATTAACTACTATTTTTTCCAGGCTGCAACTTAAAAACAGATATTGATAAGGGAAAGTAGTTTCTGAAGACTAAGAGTAGAGAGCGTTTACCGAAAATACAAAATTAAATGTCATTTTATTTGTATCATGTAATGCGACTCTTGAAGGCAAATTAAAATTTGATTAAAACACTAACACTTGCTTCACAATGAATTTTTATTTAGCTAAATAAAAATTAGTTGTGAAGAAAGTGTTAGTGTTTTAATCGAATTTTAATTAATCGTATCTTCACGTAACTCAACAACAAATTTCTATCTTGAAGGCAATACTAAAAAAACTCTCCTGATAGATGTAAGCAATTAAAAAAAACTACATGTAAAATATAGAAGAGGTAGAAATAACACAATTTACGCTGTTTCACCACGTGCTACATGAGAAACTAATTCAAGAAATATAGAAGAGGTGTTCTGACATTTAGTAGAATCCAGATTCGATCTCATTCTAAGAAAATGATCTTTTCAAGTATGAAGTAAATAAAGTGAAAGAACTACATCATCTTGTAGATGATGAAAGATTTACAATGTCCTAAGAGGAAAGCTTTCCTTACATTAGTAATTTCGCTCTACGAGATGAGATTTTCTATTCTGACATGATGTACCCCTTAGCGGTTTGTGATCTAGCCGAGAATAACATGCCAAAATTTATTATATTTGATGATAAGAAGAGAAGAAACGTTCCAAGAAAACCACCTTGTACTCCAACGAGTGGTATGTCTCCATCTTGCATCTAGACCTCCTACGTGCCCAGGAAGAGGTGTTCTGACGTTAAGGAGAGTTCAGATATAATCTAAGCCCAAAAAATATCAAATTTTCAAAGAATGAAGTGAAGAAAACTACGTCTTCAAAGAGATATGCCCCAAGAAAGAAATTTTGAAGATGTACTTCAGAATTTCAGTAGATGTTATAGTTTTCCCATCATTACTAAATTGTTTCAATGATATGTGTTAAAACATGACATACATAGGAAAGAAATTTGACGATATTCCTGAGACCCAAACGTGATGCCAACATTAAATATAATACATAGAAATATGATAAACATTTATTTTGAATAATAATAAAGAGATGAGGTTTTTGAACTTCATCCCAAAAGAAGCCTTCTAGAAAAGTTTCCAGGATATGTATAGCATATTTCAGCGGTGCATAGTTGTGGGAGGTGACTATTTCGAAGGACAGTAAGGTTACTTTCGTTAATATTTCATTTACATTAATTTTACAGAATTATTTACTTAAGTTTATTGCCAGAGATTGCATCAACTGGCATCCGAGGCTAAAAGAACTTTGATAAGACCTGTCGATGGAGCATTTTTATAAATATCCGTGGAAAAAATATTATTGCGTGACCATGTTGCTTTTAAATGGTTACTGCAATTCAAGAATTCAGAGTGACATCAAACGTTTCACTTTTGATACTAGACACGCAGCTAGGACATTTCACAGAAACACCGATACTTAATTTCTAAGATAATTCCCGGAACATTATAGTAACGTAGAGCGGATGAGTTGTTTGCCTTACTTGACAACAATGGTAGACTGTGACTCAAGTATACAGGAGATCTAAAAAGATTATAAGAGAGATTTCGCCTAAAAACTAACTTTTGATGAAATGAATGGAAGAGAATTTCAAGCTAGGTTGGAGAGAAATTGCAAAATATGTTCTCTAAAAATACGTTACTGGATTATTTCCCAAAACTCAATAAGAACATTACCAAACTAAGAAGCAATAACATAAAAAGTATAAACATAATAACATTTCTTCCCCCTCATCTTTTTGTTTCTCATAACTCCTCTCTTCGCTTCTTTCTTTACCACCCAACCTTCTCAGAATCTTTACCCTGGCCCCATCTTCTCTCATCTATTCCGCTACCCTTTCACAACCTTCCACCCATTCTGCATCCACTTCCTTACATTCATCCGCCAAATATACCCACGTATCCTTACATTCCTTGCATAACGCGCATTGCCCGTAACTTTGTCCCATCCATATTTTCTCCCTCTCTCTTCCGCTCCGTATCTCGCTCTTGCCAAGGCCACCCTTTCCTCCCTTCGCAAGCGATTATCCTCCAGGTACCTTGGCCTCCTTCCATGCACGTGCCACCCCTTGTAATTCTCATTGTATTCTCCATACACCGTTGTCTCTCTTGTCCTTCCACCTCTTTCACCTTTTCATGCACCCACCCCGCTTCACGATCCCCTCTGACAGTCCCACCCTCTCATACATCCTTCTCCACTCCGCTCTCTAGTCACCCATGCCTCCCTTCCATACCTCCTTCACCAATCTTCCCTCTTCTAAACCCCACAATTTCATTTCAAATCCAACCACTCTCTTTATAGTTTCGCACCACATACTCTCCCTATATGTTTCCTGAAGCAGTATGTATTCGGGTGTTGACTTCTCAACCCCTAACATCTGCTTCAGGAAATACAGGAAATACCGCTGCTCTCTCTCAACCCTTTCATACCTCCTAATACCCCATACTTCCGCCCCACACATCAAGATCGGTCTCACACATGCATCCCAAAGATCACACGTATCTCTCACATTGCCATCCATCCACTTTCACCATCTCTTTCTTACCACTCCCCACGCTGTTCTGGCTTTTCCCTGTATCCACCTAATATGTTCTTCATTCCCCTCCGAGCTCTTAAACATAAATCCCAGGTACTTAAACACTCTCACTCTCTTTATCACCTCAGCCTTCCACTCTAGCTCTTCTATTCTTTCCTCTCTTCCTTTGTTCCTAAATCTCATCCACTTCATTCACTCTTAACTCTCTTTTGTACTACTCCACTCTCGCTAACATCTCTTTTACTCCCTTCTAATCTCTCTCCATGAGCACTATATCATCTGCATACGCCAGCATCCACAAGAAGCAATAACGATCATTGATGCATTAAGGATCGGATATGTAGTTTTGGAGTGTTCTTGGAACTGCGTTCTGACCAAAGAAGATATTTTAATTGTTTTCCAAGAAGTATGCAATATCCGTAAAATTGTCTACCGATCAACTGGAGGAGAGATTATGGGTTGAGTGGAAGATCATCTACAAGTGTGAACTTCGCCCTTCGGCATGCTGTTAAAATTATATGTATGTTTTTCCTTCAATTTTGTATATTTCAGTTTATTTGTATTTTACATAATCGTGACCGATAAAGTTTAAATAAATAAATAAATGAAAACTGTAGGTGAAATAACAATAAAGACTCTAGAAAACATCGTTATTGTTTTGAACGTGAATTAATTTGCTTATGTTGACAATTATTAAATATTACACTCTGTTAAAAGCTATGAATAAGAGTCGATGAGACATAAGACTAATGAATATGTCTCATATATCGTCGACTCTTTCTTTAAGGGAACAAACTTGCTATTTGCTTCATGTGATATTAGTGCGACTCATAGAGGTAATACTAAAAGGAGCATCCTGGAAGATATCATAGAAAAAATTACGATGTTCATATGATGAACATAGAAGTAGTCTTCTGATGATGAAGAGAAGTTATCATTATTTCAAGAATGAAGAACACTAATTAGAGTACACCGCCTCGGGCAAAGGTGTTGTGGAAAAGTAAAAGAACTTTAAATAATAGCTGGTTTCAAAAGATTTTATAATATCCTTGTCCCAACGAATAAAAATAAATGTATTTAAAAATTTGTCAGGAGGCACCAGCTTCATAGTTATCCTTTTGCAAACTGATTTTCTTTAGATTTTAATTGTCTTATCATACATTCAGAATGGACAGAAGAAGGTAATCATGAGTTACTTCAGTAGGAGCCATTCAAAACCAGTCGATAGAGCATTTATATAAACATTTATGTAAAATGAAATTCTTTTTGAGAACTGACCTTTCTCATGGTGCTCATAGTTCCTACAAGAATTCAGAGAGTCAAGAAGTTTGATTTTGATACTAAACACCGAGCTCTTTTATTATATAAATGAACTGTTGACACGTCATCCTATGTTTATAACGTCGAAATCGCTGGGAGATTTTAATAATGGTTCTTTAAGTAGACATTTAAGTATGTTAAATACACACCGCAAGATTGATTCAATTGGGTGTACTTTAGAATAAATGTAAAGAAATGATGTAAGAAATGTTCAGTTTGCGTAGTTAGTGCAATGCCAACAACCCACTCAAACGCATTGTAATTAAAGTTTCTTTCGTTCATTCCCAAAAACACAACAAGAAGAAAACTACCAGTAAAGGAATGACTGCCAACATGACTAAATTAAATAGCATCAACAATCGAAAAATCACAAGATGTCACTGCAAGAAAAACATTTTTTTACTTACTGACCAATTTTTTTTGCACAGTTATTGCAAACTTTCAACAATAATTAGAATTATTGTATCACTTAAGAGTAGATTTATTTTGAGTGAAGACTTTAAGCCTATATCAATTCCAATACACGATAAATCAACACTATTTAGCATGAGAATAATGCTGAATTATCTTAAGGGACATTTTGTGAAATAATATGGGTCGAGTGTAAGATAATTTAGCAGTGAACTACACCTTTAATAATGTGGCCAAAATATTTGTATTTTGACTTTTGTGAATTTTGTTTATAGTAGAAATAAAGAAGCTTATAGCTTTTTGTCTATTATATTTGGAAGTATGTTTTCCAGGTTTTTCGCTTTTTCTAGCTTCAAACTGTTGAACTAGTTGATTACTAAATTGGGAGAAAAAAACTCTTGTTATGTTCCATTTCTTTAAAGAAGTTTGACCTCCCAATTTGAAATTTGAAAATTTGTTTCCATTAAGTAGCAGAACAAGTATCGATTATAGTTGATTACTCCTAATAAATAAATAAAAAATTAATAATTCCAATTATATTTAACCTAGTGTCTTATTGTCTGGACATATCTGTTAAAAGTTTAAATGGTTTAACTCTGTTAACACGATTCAGAAACAGAGACCGTCTCTTTTTTTTTCTTCTTTTTCTTCAGATGGCTCTGGTGCTATTTCAATGAGCCCGACAATCTTAATTAGCATGTCTGAATAAATGCTGCAGATAAATCTCGTAGAGTTGTTAATTAGCGCCAGTACGTGTGGTCTTAGATGCAGAATGGGCAATACGAATGCCAATTACTGTTCTGCTTCGGCCATTACTGTCCGGAAATATGTCTGTATTATTTCGCGTATTTATTACCTGGAAGTTTTCAATGCTGAATTAGCCTTTATTTATTGCCGGTTGCTTCGGTTAATAGAATATCTTAGATGCCAGGCCAGCCAATTGTTCGCTGAGAAAGGAGATGGCACTAAATATGGTTTGATAACAAAATTGATGATCCGCACTGTTTGTCCATCTGTGTTGATTTATTGCAATCATGCAATACTATCAAAGAATTATATTTACATAAAAGAAATTGTCGATATACAATGATTGCATCATTAAAAGAAGAGGATTACTCCATCTGTAAAACCAATTACATTTCAGACTGAAAATCGGAGGTAATGATAGTGCCAGACGCTATTTACTCATGCACCATTGCGGCCACAAAATACACCCATACTACCATCGAAACGGAATTACCGGCAATGCATCAAAAGTAATTTTATGGGTGTTTGTTTGCATACGATATACACGCGGGGTGTGTTTGTGTGTAACTCCGATGAGATATTCATCATTTCCAGGTACCGAGGCCGGTCATTACGATATCGGAGGATATTATGTGAAGGTAATCGAAATTGTAAATGTTCGAAATCATCGTGTCCGAAATTACACGCCTTGGTTATAACTAAATTATGAGGGGTGGATACCGTAGGGACAGGTAATGGTAATCGCTTAATTAATTCACGGGATTGTGATTAATGATTTTCGGAACGTTGTTCAAAATTATGAAAGGGCATACATTACTACTAAAAATTATTCAATATTAATTAAAATTTTGAAATTTAGATAAATGCCAAAATTAGTATTATTTATTTGTCGTTGCCAAAACCTGATCGTTTATTCCCAATAAAAATTATCCATTAATTTCTCTTCGAGGTTATCAAAATTTGTTAGACCTTGAACAAGATCAAAACTCGTGCTAAAAAACTTCCGAAAATAAACTTAATTAATTATAAGTACTTTCACGCGTTGACCCGCTGGGTGCATAATCGACTGCAAATTATGCAAGAAGTACACACAAGTCCCCCTTTTCAGACTGCGTTGTACTAAATTTGGAGGAGAGAAACTCGCCACGATGTATAAATAGTCTTCTACCAGATGTTAATGTGAATTTACGTAGACTATTAAGTGCACGAACGTTTAATGAATGGCTGTAGTAATGCGTTGAACTGTGTTATTATGGTGTTTTGATATTATTATCGGTTTTTATTCGATACCGATAGTGTTTTGTTCAACCGGAAAGTCCATGTGTTCGGACGCGTTATGAAAACGCGGGGCAATATAGAATGCAAAAACAATGCCATTGTGAAAAGTGTTTATGGTCGAGTGAAAGATACGGAATTTATTTATTGGTTTTTGCACTGTTTTGACTACGGTCCGAATATGGTTGAAGAGTATGATGTAATCCTTTGGTTTATGTAAAATAAAAGTTGCCAGAAAGTGATTTAATATACAAACAAAAAATTTAAATGATAATTATTCGAAAATTATAGATACTTTTGAAAATACTTTAAATTTTTGTTTGTACATCAACCAGACTGGTCGTAAATTTATCAAAAGATTAAAGGAACTCCAACGATCGTTACGTTTTGGATAAGAGGAAAAATACACCTTCATTACGCATCTTTTATAAGAAACACATTCTTTTGAAGAGTTTCCATAATTCATTTTTTTAAAGAAGGGCCCGAAAATGGACCTGTAGAATCTCTTGTAATTCAATGAACATGCGCTAATCCATAAACCCCAATTTGAAACGCTCTGTCAAATTTGACAGAATTATTTTGATATCTCGGTTGAATATCAGTAACAGTAAAACAATTGCATTTTCCCGTACTAATTAAACAAATCGTTGATACAGTTTCCCTTATTCCGGCATTGGATGTTTTAAGTTTTGTAAATTTCCACGCGTATTGCGGAACGATTAACCTCACAGTCAATGAAGATATGTGGAGATAATTACAGGTCGTACTGAGAAGCAGTTGACATTTTAATGGAAAGCAGATGGCCTGTTATTTAATGATGTCCTGAATTATGGAGAAAAACCAGATAACGCATAATTCCATTTTAAAAGCAGCCATCACCAACGTAAATATATTATTTTGGAACAGCTGGTTAATGCAATACATTAGAATTATCAAAAAAATGCACGAAGTTTTGGAATGAATAGCTAAAATATACTAAATTGTTGTGTTTTTAGAAAATGATTTAAACAATTAAAAATTTCAAGAGGTAATATCTATACGTAAATATGCAACTTAATGTACACATATGCAAGGATTCGTAGATTATAAATTTTGTCGATATTTCTGTGCATTTTTATTATCTACATATTTAATGTATTTACTTATTTTATTTTAGATGCGGCAACTACATAATTTAAAACCCATTTAGAAAATACTTCTTGCAACTCGTCTTTGAATAAAAATTGTGCAACTTGTTTCTCTTTTTTTTTTCGAAATCAATCCTTGCTCACCCATTCCAGGCCGTCGGTGCATTACAAATTTACATCGCGAAGAACCGTCCACAGTTTTATGTAAGCCTCTCTCCTTATTGGAAAATCTAGCAATTTACAATCCAAACGTCCATTCAATGCGGCGATAAATCAAATCCGCCGCGGATTTTCCCGTGTATAACATGAATTATTAATTGTGCGGACGATTTGGAAAAAGAGCACAAATACGCAATTCATAACATGCAACATTTTTACCGCGAGCCGCATGAACAAATGCGGCTCACTTCTTCATTATTCAGCCATCGAGCGGACTCCAGATATGGTTTACATCGCATTAGCTCGGTGCTCTTTTTCTGCTAAATAATTTTTTAGAAGCAATATTTGCGAAATGCTTTAAGAATTTGGAATTAATTAAAAGCACTATAAAAAACTAACTAACTTGTACTGTTAGTAAAATTCATTTCATTTTCAAAGAAAGAAGATTAGCTCTTGTAGGTATTTACATATGAAAGGGAAATTCCTAAAATTTCAAATACAAACATTTGATTTTTCATCAGAATACAGAAATAGAAACAATAAAATCGGAAAAATCTATAAATGACTATAACCCATAATATAGGGTTGGGATAAAGTATGGAACCAAGTAAATATCTCTAAAACGAAACGTACGATATCTTTGTAATTTGCAGTTTATATGTTAAATAGGGTCCTAGTGAGGTATGTTAACCTCTCGTGAACTGCGACATAACAGATCTATTTTTGTACCAATCTAATTTGCAGGTAAGTTGTCGGTTTAACCGAAAGTATATTATTAAAAAATGACATCAGATGCATTTTGCCCCAATGTACTTACCTCTAAAATTTCAAAGATATCGTCCGTTTTGTTTTGAAGATATTTACCTGGTTCCATACTTTATTCCATCCCTGTATATATGGTTCGGAAAAAATGCAACTTCGAGATCATATTCAATACCGTGGTACTTAAGCCATTAATCAAATGGACCTGACATAAGATACTTAAAGATATCTTCAAAGTTCATCCTGGTGTTTCTAGTATATGTTGAGTAATTAATGTTATTAAATAAGTTTAGTAGACACTAGTTAATTATTGTATGCATTTTTTTTAGATATGTAGTACAAACCGCAATTTTGCAGGATATAACCGTTGTTGGGTGCATTAAGACGTAAATAAGTATACAATACACACACCGCAATAACTGACCACAGAAATTTTGATAAAACTATATCTGGCGCCTGTGTGTTCTATATTTAAATAATCTGCACTGCATTAAAATTTTCCATATTTTGAAATAGAATATTTCTCACGAATATTACGCTACTATAAATGTAAATGTTAACTATTAGATATTTTTATAAATACTATAAGCGCAATAACTTTAGACTTAGAATAAGGAATTATCAGTCAGGATGGCCGAGTGGTCTAAGGCGCTGCGTTCAGGTCGCAGTCCACTTCTGTGGGCGTGGGTTCGAATCCCACTTCTGACAGCAACTTTTTTGAAATACAAATAGTCTTGTGTAAAAATTTAAATATAACAGTCGGCCTTGAATCTTCAACATATATTACCTTAATTCAGCGTTTGCATACTTCAATTTTCTATTAAATAAGTAAAAATAGAATATTACCTATTTAAATAACTTTATGGTAACTATGTGACTAATATCTTGTTTATGTTAAGTGATATAATTCAGGTGACGAAAATGCTAAAAATAAACTAACTTTCATTCAAGATGTTAATGAAAATTCCAAGCACGCGTAATACTCGTTTTGTTTATATTTAATCACACTTTCTGCTGGAAGTGAAAATAATCTGGAAAGCGACGATATTGTTTATAACTAGCGATAAACTTAATGGTTTTTTGTTACTAATAGAAATGATGATCACATTGGGCGGATTAATTTCCGATAATTCGTGTTTGTGCGGTATTTATACTTAATTATAGAAAAATAATTAAATAAACATGTGCACATCAAAATAATAAACATAAACCACTACAGATAATTGCAGTGAGATAAACAATTATGCGATATTTATAAAAAAATAATGGTATCAATTATTTCTAATTAATTATTTTGTTATTCAAAACATTCTACCGACAAAAATTTGCTGTTATTTATAAATCGTCGAAAGGAATAATTAAAAATAAGATATATACACATATGAAATAATTAGTGAATTAACTGTTAGTTCTTGAAAGTTTATATTCTTATTCTTATCATTTCTTTGCCTGAAGAAGACACAGTGTGACAAAACAATTGTCTCGAACAGTAAATTACATATTTGAAAGTGTTATCGTATTTCATTTATGAAAATTTACCAAAGTGATTATTAGTAAATTATTTAATTTAAAAATTTTTATATTCAAATTCTTAATAAAATTTGGATTAAAGAATAAGTATAAATATAAATAAATGGTGTTAGTCTGTCTGAGTCATAGAACTGTGGTACTTTATTTACTTCTTTACTTTCTTGATGATTTACTCAAATGAATTTATGAATTGTGAGGTGAGGATACATAAAAATCCAAAAATATTTTATATTTCAAAAGTAGTACATCTTATTTATGCGTATTAGATCATACGTAAATTAGACCCAACGTCGAATAAAAAAATAAAGTCGTGTGCCTGATTTCATTGCCAAAATTATTTTTATACTATTTGTCACGCATTGACTAAGTCACTTTTTTATATAGGTAAACGTATTACTGCAACAATATTTTATGCGTTTTTTTCTAGGTCACACATAATGATGACTGATAAAAATATAACCACGTAAAATTTTTACATTCAAAATCGCGTTTTAAAATTCAATTCGGTCAAAACGTTAATGCAATAAATCACACCACGGAATTATTATGACTTATCAAACTGGTTTTAAAAATTGGTCACTTATTAATTAAAACAATTAATTTACGTAAAATTAAGCTAATTATAAAATAATTGATATAAAATAAATCCAACTTCAAAAACTTGATAAATGTAGTGGTAAAACAAAATTATCTAGTTTAATTTTAAGACATTCATACCAGATAGTAAATAAAAGTCCACACACACAATCAACTAGAATAAATGTTTAATAATTTCAAAATATTTATTAATTATTTTTAATTGTTTTTTATTCATTTGGTTTAGTTTATTTGGATTACAAGATCTATTGAACAAATATATAAAATACATAAATAGATTCAATCATTAATTATATTAATCATTAACTGAGATATTTAGGGATGGTGTTGCAGTGCAATTGTAAATAATTGCATATATAACCTAAATAAAAAATGATTATATCAAGAGTATATTAAAAATTAAATAGGAATTAAGCGCAATCTTTGAGCCACGAGAAACCATTTCTTAGAAATAAAAATAATGTTATTGAAATATAACACCACATCTTATAGGAAAAATATGTCAGCAAATGTGCCATATGTTTTCCACGAATTAAAAGTATAAATTTGTATTAATAATACCTAAATAATATTTTTCTATACAATTTACTTTTGTAGGAACTAATTATTCACTAAGGTTAAATGGTTAAAGAGTTCATAAGCTGACTATAAATTTATAGGAAACAACAATTAATGTGCAATTATATAAACACATTACATTTTATGCTGATATGTAGTTTGTTACATACGCATCACGTTAACATTAATTAACTTTTATTAAATTGTGGTTGAAAGATCTAAATCTTACATTCTGATGAGAGAATGGGCCTCGATAAATCTATATCCAAATAATAATTAGAAAATTTACTACAATGTAAAGGTTTTTAATACATTTTATTACAATATCTAAATAAAACACTTTTTTTATTGATATCACATTATATTTTTACCTCGAGTTTCGATCTTTCAAACTTAAAGTAAATTAAGTACATTAAAACACATATTTATATAGAATTATATAAGGATGAGAATATAAACCTATATCATATATTTTGAAATATTGTTTGTATATAATTTGTAGAAAATAACATGACTAGTTTGTTTTGTTTTTTTTTTATTTAGCGCCTTCATTATTATATTTGGTCTTCATGATCATGTATTATGATACGTAGGGAAAAAAAGGTGTTATTATTTGCATTTCTTATTAATTTCTTGTATAATTTGTTTATATACGCATGAAATTGGTGGTAACATTCTTGTGAAATAGTGTTCACGTTAAACCTACAAAAAACGCCTACAATTCAAATTCGTTCGCCTACTGACCGGCGAGAATTTGTTGTGGACGATTAGGTGTGTGAAGACTGCAAAATTGTCCGCGAGGTTAATTAACCATAATGGGCTGAGCATATGTTTAATCATCGTAAAATGTATTCAGTGTTAATTGGTTTGTTTTCTTCTAAGTCACGCTCTTTAAAAAAATATACACAAATGCAGACGTAAAACTAATTTTTACTTTCATTGAAAGAATTGTGATCGTGAAAATTTTTAACATAAATATACACTTCGAGGTATCTAGATAACATATTTTTTTGGGTAAATTTACCTATGGGCTCTGTATTTCAAGAAACTGAAACTTTAGGGAAAATATTTTCTTTCAGTTTTTGATAACATTGTAACATTTCTTGTTTTAAATAAATAAAACACTGGTTTGTATTTATTGTAAAGCTTAAATCCAGAATTTACTAGAAATGTTTGTTATTGTTTCAAGCAATTAAATATAATTGATTCCGGATGTAGACGACGATGTCAACAGCAAGAAGGGTTTGAGTGGAAGAACGTATTTTAATATAAACCCCCCTGGGCTTCTTTCGTCCAAAATTTTATGTATTTTTTTTGTAAGTTACTTGTTTTTAAATGTATTTTTCAAGAAAGATGTACAAAGAATAAATAAACAATACGCGAATAATTATTTCCCCAAATTTCAAGGTTATTTTAGTAAGTTGATCATACTTTATCACAGTACTTTCAGTTTACTAGAATTTATGCGGAAATTTTCCAAAAATTTCTTATATTTTTAGGAAATTTCCTTAAGGTTTTTTTAGAATTTTATTTTATATTTATAGAAGTTTCTAACAAGTACTCTTACAAGATCTTAGATTTAGACATTTTAATCTTTTTCTCCATTTTTTAAAACATTTTTTTAACTGCAAGAATTTTATTTGAATGTTCTAAATTTTTCTAACCATTTCTCTTTCTAATTTCTAGAATTATCTTCATTTTCACTAATTTTCAAGCACCATCTTTTTATTAACCTAAAAGGATTTTTCAATAATAATTTTTGTTTTTTTTTCTTCAAATTTTCGAGACTTCTTCCAATATCTTGGAATTTTAATTAAATGTTTCTAATTGATTATGTTGTTATTTAAACATTCTACCGAAAAATATTGCTATTATTTATAAATTGTCTAACAGAATTATATATTCAAAAATATTTCAAGTTTTTAAAATAACTTTCACCATTTTTTATTTAATCGTATAGGATTTTTAAATATTTTTGGTTTAGTTTTCTTTAAATTTTTGAGATTTTTTTCCAAGATGCTGGAATTTTAAAGAAATATTTCTTTTTAGAACTTTGCAACTATTTGTTTCGAAAATGTGACAATTTTTTTCGTAGTTGCTAGAATTTTAAAGAAATAGTTTTTTTTAGAATTGTGAAACTATTTATCTTCCGAAAATGTGACAATTTTTTTACAATGTGCTTGAATTTTTACATTTCCAGAACTTTTCTGCAGATTATTTTCAATTTTTAAATTTTTTTAGAATTTTGCAATCATTTATCTCCAAAAAGTGACGATTTTCTTACAATGTGCTTGAATTTTTTTAAATAATTTCTCTTTCTTTTTGCACAATGTTTGGAGAATTTTACTCTAAATTTTTTGACACCTTTCCACGGCTCCTTATTTTTCGTATCGGATTTTTAAATATTTTGTTATTTTATTTTCTCATAATTTGGAAGACGAATTTCCAAACTACAAAAATATTCTTTGAAGATTTTAGAACTTTCAAATAACTTCTTTTTTTAAATTCTTTATTGTCTTTCCTTCTTAATTTCTAGATTTTTTGCAACATTGCAACATTTCTTTTTTTATCTTAAGGGAAATGTGTTTTACCACTTATATCTTTTTCTAAACTGCAAGAATTTTGTTTGAAAGTTCTAAAACTTTCTAACCATTTCTCTTCCTAATTTCTAGAATTTTCACTTATTTTCCATTTTTTTTTAAAATAACTTCCACCATCTATTATTTAATATTATAGGATTTAAAAAAAATGTTTCGTTTCCTTAAAATTTTCGAGATTTTTTACAAGATCCTGGAATTTTCAATAAATATTTCTTCTAAGTTTTTAGAACTTTGCAACTATTTATTTCCAAAATATGACATTTTTTTCGTAGTTGCTAGAATTTTAAATAAATAGTTTTTTTAGAATTTTGAAATTATTTATCTTCCGAAATTGTGACAATTTTTTTTACAATGTGAACGAATATTTCAACAATTTTTCTTTTAGATTTCCAGAACTTTTCTGCATATTCTTTTCAATTTTTTTAAAGATTTATTAGAATTTTGCATCCATGTTTCTTCTTTTCTGCACATTCTTTTCAATGTTTGGAGAATTTTACCTCTAAATTTTTTGACACCTTTCCACGACTCCTATTTTTCGTACCAGACTTTCAAATATTTTTATTTTATTCTGTGTTTAAAATTTTGCAACTATTTATTTCCAAAATGTGACATTTTTCCCAGAGTTTCTAGAATTTTAGAGAAATATTTTTTTAGAATTTTGAAATCATTTATCTTCCGAAATGTGTTTTTTAAAGATTTTTAAAAATTTAATGTGACTTTTTTTAAAATGTGCTTGAATTTCTCAGCAATTTCTCTTCTAGATCTCCAGAACTTTTCTGTATATTCTTTTCAATGTTTGGAGGATTTTGCCTCTAAATTTTGGACACCTTTCCACGATTCGTTATTTTTATCTTCAGAAATTTTGACAATTTTCTTACAATGTGCTTGATTTTTTCAACAATTTCTCTTTTATATTTCCGGAACGTGCAGAAAAGTTTGTTTTCAATTTTATTAAAGATTTTTAGAATTTTGAAACAATTTTTTCAAAATATAACATTTTTTTTTTTAATGTGCTGAATTATTTAACAATGTTTCTTCTAGAGTTCCAGAACTTTTCTGCACCTTCTTTTTAGTGTTTAGAGGATTTTTCCTCTTATTTTTTTGACACCTTTCTCTGACTTATTTTATTATTATTTTTTTAAACAAATTTTTAAATATAATATATTTTTATTTTATTTTTTCATAATTTTTCAGCAATTTGTCTTCTAAACTAAAAGAATATTCTTTGAAGATTGTAGAACTTTCAAACAATTTCTCTTTTATCGTTATTGTTTTTGCTTCTTAATTCCTAGAACTTTTTCTTCAATATTTTTACAACATTTCAACATTTCTTATTTTAAATTATAGGAATTGTGTTTAATTTCATTTAAAATTGAGGGAATTTTTATACAACACTTTCATACGTTTTATTTTTTATACTTATACTTGGAAAATAATTTCTTCCATTTTTTAAGAAACTTTAAGCAAAACCGAAATTTTAGATTTCCTGTTAATTTTTTTTCGATAAATTTTTATCTCTAATTTTTGTTAATTACTTCTTATTGTTTATTTTTATTCATATTTATCCTCCCAGTTGCAAAGACATTCCTTCAAATATTCTAGAATTGTCTAATAAGTAATCTACTAAATTCCTATTTAAATTTTCATACATTTTATAACATTACTTCAATTTTTAAATAACTTCTACCAATCTTGCTTTATCTCATAGATTTTTTTTTCCAATATTTTTTTTATAGTTAACGAATTGATTGACTTTGTTTCACTTATTAGCAAAATAAACCAAGTGTTGATCAATTTCTTACTTATTATTTCACAATATTTCACCAAGAGTTGAGTGAGAAAATTATTCAAGAAATATTTTTGTTTTATTTTCTTCAAACTCTTTCCTCTAGTATCTTGGATTTTTAAGAAATTGTTCTTTTAGATTCTTAGAATTTTACAGCAAATTCTCTTCCAAACTGCGACAATGTTTATTTATTTATCTTTTTATATATCTTTGGACTTCTTCCTTAAAAATACGTATAAAACAAATCAATTAAAAACACAACCGTCAAATTTTGGGCGATACTTCACATCATAAATTGCGTTCTTCTACTCAAACCTTTTTTTCATGATGTTGAGGAGGCAAATATCCTCTTGGATATCCGGATTCTTTTATAAATGCTTTTATTTACTTTTTTGTCCACTTTTAGGAGAAATATTTTAGCGATTTTCTACGAATCATTATTTTATCTTATCAGAATTGTTTAGTAATTTTTATTTTATTTCATCATAATTTTCCATAAATTTGTTTATCAAACTAGAAGAATATTCTTCCAAAATGCTAGAAATTTCAAGCAATTTCTATTTTAGATTTCTAGAAATTTTCTGCGTATTATCTTTTAATTTTTCCTCAAATTTTTCTACGAATTCTTATTTTATCTTATCAGAACTTTTTGGTAATTTTCATTTAATTTCCAAAAATTTGTCTTCCATATTAAATTAATTTCTTTTGAAAATTCTAAATGCAAACAAAAAATTTATTATCTTTTAATTTTCTTCAAATTTTTTCTATGAATCCTTATTCTATCTCATCAGAATTTTTTTGGTAATTTTTATTTTATTTTCAAAAATTAAATGAATATCCTTCGAAAATTCTAAAAACAAACAAATCAATCCACATTAAGGTATCTTCTCTAATTTTTCGATATCATTTTTTTTCTTATCAAAATGTTTATTTCAAAATTACGAGAACTTCTTTTCCATAATTTAAATTTTTCTTTCATATTACTTTCTAACAATGTCTGCACTAAATTGCGAAAGCGTTCTTTTAGAATTCTAGAAATTTCCAGTAGTTACTTTCCTAGATTTCTGGATTGTTTCAATAAGTTCCTATACACATTTTATCCCAACCAAAATCCTTCCTCAATGAACTCTTTTATATCCACCACTTTGTAACACCTATTGCTATATTTTTGGTCAACCCCACAAAATACGTCCTTTAGTTTGCAGACGATACCGCATTAATTCAATCTAAAATTTTGGGGATATTTTCTTAGAATTCCTTAAATTTTTGTAAAATTGCCTTCCAGGTTTTTTTTTTAGAATTTAATAGCATGACAGAAGCGTTTCTAGAAAGTTCTTTTATCACTTTCTTCCATTTTTTCTAACATTTTGCAACTCTTTATTTTATATTAGTATTTATATTTTTCTTTCAAACTGTAAGAATTTTATTTTTGAATATACTAGAAATTTCTAACAATTGGTCTTCGAAATTTCTGAAATATTTATGATCCTTTCAGCATATCATCAATTTTTCAATATCTTCAACATTTTGTTTTATCTTATAAGAGAGAGAGATAAAGAGAGACAGAGGGAGATAGAGAGAGAGAGAGAGTTACATTTTTGTTTGGACAATCATAAGTACATTTAGAACAATGACAAATGATTTTAAAATTTGTTTATTTGGGCTATAGATCATCAAATCGGTAGATAGATAATTCGAGCTTATGGATTGATGTAGAGTGATGATTATGTTTAGAATTTAGAGAAAGAGTGTTCAATTTATTGAGAATGGTTACATTGAAGGGATTGGCAAATTTAATACTTAGGTTATTTATACATTACGATATTGGAATGACTTAGGTGGTTTCGTAGAGAACATTCAAAGGATTGATTTTATTTCGTATGGCCAGGATTTTTAAGAAACCTTTCTTTTAGATTTTTAGACGTTTACAATAATTTTTCTTTAAACCAGTGACAATTTTTTTTCAAGCAAATTTTCGTCGAGTTTTCTAGAACTTTTCTAAATATTCTTTTGAGAATTTTCTTCCATGATGTTATAATTTTTCTTCTATTTTTTTAGAAATTCGCAACTATTTATCTATTTTCAAAAATGTGATACTTTTCTTCCAAGATGCTACAATTTTCTAGTAAACTTTCCTCGAGATTTATAGAACTTTTCTGAATATTCTTCTCATCTTTTTAAGATGTTTTCCCTAGATTTTTTAAGAACTTTGCACCACTTCTTATTTCACCAGAATATTTTAGCAAATTTTGTTTTATTTTCTCATAGTTTTCCAGCAATTTCTCTTCTTAACTCTAGGAATAATGTACGAGGATTTTAGAACTTTCTAATAGTTTCTCTGCTTAATTTCTAGAATATTTTTTCAATTCTTGGATAATTTGTCTACGTTTACTTTAATTTTTTGACACTCGATATCTTCTCAATTATTGGATTCGTGAAGCTTTGAACTTTGTGATACATCTTGAATCAGGAAAGTTCCTGCAGAATTTTTTTCAAGGATGATAACATTTTCCAGAAATTTTTCAAATATTTAGAATTTAGTATCAACTTCTAGTTAAAAATTTGGTATATTTTCTTCCAGAATTAATCACTTTGGTAAATTTTCTTAAATGAAATACGATAACACTTTCAAATATTTAGTTTTATGCAATTTAGTAATTTCCAGCAATTACACATCTAAATTTCTAGATTATTTCAGTTCCCTTCCACTTTTCCACAGTACTTTTAGCCTATATAAACAGATAACTTTTGCAATGGATTATTTTAAATACAGTTTCACGACAATAAACATGAGGCGCAAGGTCGTGTTTATAAGATAATTATGTAGGAATCTGATTTTTATGTGCACTGACTTTCATTATCGATTCAACGCTCCATTTATAAATTTACTTAGAATTATGAACGGAAACATTCATGACACGGTAGTCGCAGATGAAAATTATTATTAAATTTACACGTCAATTTGTGTAGGTGAATATTAGCATCCCACCGCAAGACCTTGACACAATACACAATTGTTTCAAGTGGAAAAGTAGCAATTGCAATATGACGGATTAGGTGATAAAAACGTTAAACTAAACTGAATCTCTTCTCATCGTAATTGAAATTCAATAGTTAAAATTAAAAACACAAACACCACTAAATATTACTACCTATTTATAAAGTACTTCAGTTACTTCTAGCCAACGAGTTTTTAAAGAAATTTTAACCAAGCTAATTTGGCTTTCAATCAACAGTGCCTAAAAATAAACGTGACACAAAATCAGGTGTATATAAAAAAAATTAACTGTTTTCAAATAATTTTTAAACAAATTTTAAAGTTTTTGTTTTACTCAAATTCATAATGGCTTATTTTTTATAAGTCTCAAATCAATAATTCACTTTCAAAGAACCTAATTTGTCTTTCCTCAACCATGTATAGTTTCTTATAAATGAAGAGAAACTCGTGGATCAGTTATGCACTATGATGCTAATATTTATGCATTATGATGGTAATAGATGTGATGCATTCAAGCATTAGTGGAAAATTTATTACATGAACACATTACTAAATTAAATTTCCTGAAGGAAACACGCTATTTGCGTATTATATGTTCACACTCACCTTTAGCATCGAAAGGAACTTCTTGGCAAGAATCATCACTATCTATACTACATCTGTACACTGCACCACCTTTGTTCACACCGGGTTGTCCGTTCTGGGCATTTGGCGCGCCCACTAATACCCTGAAACGAAAACACATACATTAAAAGATTGATATTTACATAGTAATTAATTTGAAAGACCCTATCAATCTCGACAATCAACAGTTTTTGGAAATTGAAGTTAAATTATTGACAGTACAATAAGGTATTCTTGCAACTTGATATTAGTTACAAGCTGATCTCTGATTTATATAGTACCAATACAAAATTATCTAGATCATTTTTTTAAATAAAAATTGTGATTTCGTTGACCGTGCACATTATTTCCTATCATTATTTTTTGTGATAATTGCTAAATTTTCTAATTATTTCAAGACCACATAAATTCCAATCAAGAGATCCAATTCTCCTCCTTGTCATCCAAAGAGGTTAATAGGTCATCGAAACCGTGTGCCCGTTAATGGTGTATTAATATCGCTATTGATTCGGGTTGCACATAAAATGGGACGTAGGTGTGTCCTTTCCTGCCTCAATCTATCAAATTAGTTCACTAGGTTAGATGGATGTATTGTCGGCGGTGTGTAATTGCCTCACTCCTTCTCCGCATTTCGGTACCGGCCCTTTTTAAGCCCACCGGCTACCGAAACGGACCCTCTTACACGGTCTACGGCCCCCATTATGATGCATAGGTGCTAATTATTGTTTAAGTCGATGTTAATAACAGATGACGTTTCCTTTGTTCGATTGTAGTCGGTAATCGCTGTTATTATCGATGCATTGCGATCATAACATTTGGTATATGTGTGTGGGTATTGATCAATGGGTATTTTAAAAGGTTTATAAGAGTATGTCATAACTAAAAGAAAGTTATATACTATATATGTATTACTTCTTATCAGAGCCAAATGAACGAATGTTAATTAGATAAAATTGATTAAAGCAATTTATTGGTGATGGAAAATATTTTGGACACTGATGCACTTGATATCCTGCACCCCTCTCGTGGGCATGTACCGGGGATGTATTGCCTTTAGTTACAAACCCCATGGGTGGAGGGTAACTAAAGCTATTTTTTACCAAAACCAGAACGCTTGGACTACACTACATCGAAAGCATATCGGCCAATAAGCATCATTTCTTCTAAAGATACTGGAGAGGCTATATGACCGGTACGTTAGGGAAATAGTCATGGTAAAACATCCTCTACATCCCAATCAACATGCATGCTATGAGGATAGGTCATCGGACTCAGCCCTGCACACTGTAGTGAGTAAAATTAGCAGATCCTTTGAGCAAAACGCCTGTGGATCTCCAATATGCTGCAATGGAATACAGTCAATATTATTTATATGTCGTATCACCTGTGACTTATATATCGGGTCGCAAAGGGTTATCCATAGGGAGTGCGATGGACTGAATAAACAGGATTTCTACACCCTAGGTTACGCCAACGATATCACGATCCTACTTTCAGGAAACTCGGAAAGTATAGTAGCGTAACGAATGTCGGATGCTCTTTACATAGTAAGCAAATAGTGCATATGCCAAGGATTATGTGTAAATCCAGCAAAAACGGAACTGGTACTATTCACAAGAAGGAGAAAAATCATAGATTTCAAGCCACCAAACTTTTGGGGTGACATAGTCAAATATTTGGGCGTTCTTCTAGATAATAAACTAAACTGGAACGCCCATCTGACGGAGAGATCCAAAAAAGCATGCATATTCTTTTGTAAATGCAGACGAGGTGTGGGGAAACATGAGGAATATCTCCAAAGTTAGTGGATACGGTCATCGTCTTCCTCTTGTTCAGATGGAGACATATTTCGCTGTGTTTTTTGATGTTGTTCATTCAAGATTTCTAGAATTCTTCTGTCGTTAGTTCATCATCATGTTACATAATAAACTCTTTTATGTCATCCCCATTAACCGCCAATTCTAGATCTCTAGCAGTTGTCAAAATTTCATCCTGAATTTCAGGGATGTCTCCCTGATCATCTCCGTCTTCTTGAACGAAAGATGGACAAAGCTTTCGTCAATCAGAAATCCACGCCTTTTGAATAATACGAATTGCTTCAAGAATGCCAAATTTTTCTTTCCAAAATGTTTTTAAAGTCATTATTAAGGAGAATTGGCTTGCTTCAAAATACCTATGAAACAGCACGCGAGTGTACACTTTCTTGAAACCGGCAATAACCTCCTGATCCATCGGTAGAAACTGAACTGTCAGCCAGGGAAATTCTGTCAGAAAATTATCTTCAAGGTCCTTTAGGTGTCCTGGTGCATTATTCAATAGCAGCAGTACTTTAAATGGCAAGTCATTGGTATCAAGGCAGTCCTTGATGCTCGGGGCACAAACTTCAAACAGCCATTCTTTGAAAAGAACCTGCGTGCAGTCTGATTCAATTTTCACATTACTGGCAGTCTTCTCTTGATTATGGATTTTTTTTCTAGGATTTTTTAGAGTGGTAAACGAGAAGTTCATATCACTACTAGCATTAGCTCCTAAAAGTAATTTCAATTGGTCTTACATTGGTTTATGCCCAGGAATACTTTCCTCATCTTTCGTGATGAAGGTACGGTTCAGCATGCGCTTCCAAAACAAACCAGTTTCATAACAATTATATGTGTGTTGTGGACGATACACTTCTGTTTCAATCAATTTTTGAAATTTGAGACAGTACTTCACAGCTCCTTTTTTACATGCACTAGCTAGACTCACCATGCATTCATACATGTTTAATTCTAGACCTCTTTTTAAACTTTTTGAATTCCAACACCTCGGATGACGAACATAGAGTTTGTTCCTTCAATTTCTTAAAAAATTCTCTAGCCTTCTTTTGAATGATAACCACTAGTGTACAGAAACCTAAATCTAGTGCAATTGCCAAAATTGTGAATACATATAAGAAATAAGTAAGCTCTCTGATTATGTTGTAAGGGTTAGCATTACTTATATTTAGTATACAAAAATAATGGCTTACTAATAGACCGAGATTAATTCTCGGATTGTAGAATCCTAGATTAATTGTCCTATTTTTTTAGTTACATTTAAATATCACTGGTTTTATGTTGGTATCACAGAACAGCTGATGATATTGTCAATATAACTTTAAATTGTCAGTTGAGGAGCATGTGCAAAGTTTGTTTGCAAAAATATTAAATGAAAATCATTCTACAATTTTCATTGAAAATAATTATCGACTGTACTTACTGTAATCTTGATTAAATAAAAACAATGCTTATTCCGTGTCCCTTATCACACAAACTAACTTTGCAAACAAACATTTTACGTTTTTCTTTACTGACACTCACGTCAGCTGTTCCGTAACACCAACGTAAAACCAGTGACATTCAAATGTTATTAAAAAAGTTACTAAATCTGACAATAAATCTAGGATTCTACAATCCGAGAATTAATCTCTGACTATTAGTAAGGTTGTTAGTTATACAAATGATTCTTTTTCGATGGAACCACGAGACGATTTTTTATAAGGCATCTCTAAAATCGCACAAACTTCAGAAGTTTTTGGATAGCATAGAGCTTCAAGTTAGGATATCTTCCATCACCTATTTGTCTTGAACATCCTGCTGCAAAACTTTTGCGATAAACTCAAAGAGATCGCTGTCTATTTTATGGTCTACTAGAAAGCTTTCGACAGTGTTCGACATGCGAAACTCATAGAAATACTACAGGAAACTGGTTTAGACATAAAAGATATTAGAATCATCAATAACTTATACATCAAACAGCCTGGGCCAAGATAGGAGACAACAAAACTGGCGAAGTGAATATCCAGCGTGGAATGAGACAAGGCTGTATATTATCTTTAATATTTAATATTTATTCGGACGCAATATTTAAAAAGGCAACAACTAATAAACATTGAAAGGCGAATTAATAAATAACATCAGATACACAGCAATTATGAACTTCAAAAAATACAGGATTGTATCAAAGAAGAGGGACAGGAAATGGGATTGTTCATAAACGTAAGCAAAACAAAGTTCATGATAGTAATAGTAGTAATAGTTTGATATTCAGTCGACAGCTCTAAATGCAGAATTACAGCTAAAGAAACATCACATTGAGTGGGTTAATTGTTTCAAGTATTAGGCATCTACATTATATACCAATTAGATCTACATTCACTAGGATTAAACCCATTCCTGTAACGACTCTCTAAATCTAAATCTCAGACAGAGAATGGTCAAATGTTACATCTGATCAATTTTGGGTTGATCATCTAACTAATGCCGAAGTCTTACGTACGAACATTTAATGTAGAAAAATATCATATCTTGGGCACATCTTACGGAGCAGTTACTACCGCATTATAGAACTAATTATCAAAGGAAATCGAAGGTAGTCGAGGCGTCAGTTGGAAATAAGCATCCTGGTTGAAGAAGATTAGAGAGTCAACGGATATTCGTAGTGCAGAACAATTAGTTCGATTGGTGGAAGATAGAAATAGATTGCAAACTTTAGGGGGGATGAACAGAAAATGCATATAGAAGAAGAAGGTTTCTATTAAATATAGTAAATTTATTTTGAGAAAATAATTTTCTAATATCACAAATCAATTTCGTTTTATAAATAGATTGATGCTTAAGGCATGCGAAAATAACAACAAACTTAATTTTTTATTGCCTTACATCTCGTTTTGATTTCATAGTATTTCTTTTGGTTTGCTAAATTCCTCAAATTTTAAAATATTTTCACAATTACAATCAATTCATAAACCTTTTTAATTGAGTTCTATACTCCTTCTATTTTTTATAGCCTATTATTGCTTTTATTAAATAACTTCAATGAGTCTTTAGGGATTTGATATCTATTCTTTGTTGTTCTTTAAATCTCTTAGAAAAATCTCTTTTTAGGTATCTAAACCTTCTTAGAGGAGTTTCAGAATTTTGATATCTGTTCTTTGTTGTTCTTTAAGTGTCTTAGAAGATCTCCTTTTAGATTTCTAGATGAGCTTCAGATGGTCCATCTCACTTATTTCATCTTTTGGAGTTGTTGGAGTTGTAAATTTATCCGTGTCTTCATCTGAAATATGTTCGTCAGTAATAATTTTCGAATCAATAGTCTCTGATGGTCTTTTATCTTTGTCATATTCGATATTATTATAGGTTCACCAAGAATGCTAAAATAGATGTTGAAGAATCAATATCAATAGGCAAACTTTTATATCCTGACGTTTTCTCCATTAGATTTGCACTTTTAGGCCCTGAAATATTAGTCATTATCTACATTAAATAAATCTTTAGCTAAACCTGTTCTTCCCTTATGCGACATATTACTATCTCTCTTTTTGATTACGTCCAAAACTTGTTCGATCGTACTGACCTCAACGGCAACAATAGAGTTTATGCGTTTCGTTGTTTGAATTTCTGTTAATGTCACAAACGATGGGACATGAGTTACATCAGTTACTGGATCACTGGATCCTCACTTTTGACTTGTTTTTTCCTTTATGCTTTTGGTTTTCTTCAAAGTTTGCAGTTATTTCAGCAATTTTGACATTTGGGCGCGGTTTGACAGATACGAAAATTACTTGCTCGATTTCGATTTACATTTCATTGCTAGCGGGGGCTTTGCCCGAATCTAGCAATTTTGAGAGAACTATCTACATCTTCAATTGTGATTTGTTTCACATTTAAAGTGTTTATTTCGGGTTCAGATTGTTGGTTAATTTTTTGATGATGATGTTTTCTATTTCTGGTTTTATAGATGTTTCTTCTATCTGAGCAATTTCTTTGAGTTATTGAGTAAATTATTCTGAATGAATAATAGATTATTTTTGTATTATGGGTTATTTTTTAGTTTTTCTCTCAGGAACAATTTTTGAAATGCTGATATCTGTATTATCTTCTAGTTTAATTATTGCTGAGGTAGTTAATTTTGGATCTAAAGGGAAATCCGTAGTTGTGGATTAATTGGATTTTTTTGGTGATTTGGCGGCTTTTGCCTTCTGCTTTGCCTCCAATTGCAGGAGTGGTTTTCGATTTCGGTTTGTCTTGCATAGTTTCGACGATAGTAATTTCTTCAGAGGGATGCGATGTTAATATGAACTCTGTTAAAATAGATACTTCTGCTTCTGTTGGGGTTTTATCGTTATCTTCGGCTTTTCTTGTGGCAGTGGTTTTTGTTGGGCATTCTATTATAGTTTCCACGCTTGTAATTTTGTCAAGCTGTTGAATAGTTGATGTTATTAGTGTGCTTTCTATAACATCATTAATTGTTTGTCCTAATTGGTCGTTTGATCGTTGCACAAAAGTTTTTCTCAATACTTGGTTCTTCGGCTGGTTTTGATAATTTTAAGTTGTTTGTTTATTATTTTTGTACCGATAATTTCTGAGGTAACGGTTTCAGGTTCTTTTGTTTCTGTTGATTGCTCAGTTTTAGTTTTGAAGAAGTCCGTAACTTCAGACTCAATTACTCAACCAAAACAGGTCCGTCGATCATTTCCATTGATTCAGGTCCATTATTTAGGAAAAAAGAAGCATTATTAAAATAGTTTTCTAGAGGTACATAAGACATAAACCATTTACATATCCATAGAACCCACACGAAAAGGCTGAAATTAACTTAATTAGTTTTTCCTTTTGCGCTAATTTGGAAGCACCTTCATGTTTTTGTTGATGTTTTTTAGGAAAATTTTACCTAAATTTTTATACTGACATTATTTTAGAGCAAATCTTTGGAGTGTTTAAATGTTGGCCAATTTTGCACATGCAATAAATTAAATCAAATTTGGATTCTATAATTATTTCCTGTTCGTTAATTATATCAGAGACTTCTTTGTCTTTGTCCATGTCGTCCCTGGCCTGATCTCATCCGAATACGACCTTGTGGAAATCGCTCACTCCCAATCGAAAGGATTATGTCACACGGAAACCTGTTGAGACACATAAATGCAAATTCCGTTGCGTAAGCCGATGTCTGCCGGGTGAATAAGAGGACGGCCCACCACATCCGATGGCGAGCTAATCAAAACACAATCCCACCTATAAATAAATCAGGAAATTGAACCGCGGCCAGGTCCTCCTGATTCATCCTTTATTTCTGTACCGCTCAGGTGTTCCACCGTTACGGACTTCTTGTAATCTTATCCATGGACGGTTTTAATTTAATTAAAGCGCGCCACTGGAGTTGCACGGAAAAGGGCATAAATCGTCGGGTGAAAAATGGGCTTGTCCACGCGTGGGATTATCCTGTATGATTAAATGACCATTGCATAACGCCTCATTAACTTTTGTGAACAGAAAAGAAAAAACAAGAGGTGTTTTGGTGCAGTTTGTAATTTGATATCATTTCCTAATTATGCTGTCTGGGATGAGGATACTCGAGACGACGGTGTCAGGTTGATTGATTATTATGAGTATTTTTATAAGCTTGTTTTTATTAACCCTCATCCCTTAGATGATATCTTAATTACGAATTTTAACAAACGTATTTTTTAATTACCGTATTTTTCGGACTATAAGGTGCACTGGAAGATAAACGCATCTTAAATTTAGAGACTATTTATTGAAGTATAGAAAAATATTTAAGTTACCTTCGGACCAAAAGACGCACCCAAAATTTTAGTCTATTTTTCTATTGAAAAAGGTCCTAAACTATTAATAAAAGCTAACTTTTGATAATAAAACAATCCATTTTAGTATAATTTAATACTGGATTGATAAGGTTGTTACTTGTTGGAACTCCACATCACTTAATAAAATTCTGACACATTCTAAGACGTTGTAGAATAATAAAAACGTTTAGAAAGTATTTTATTAAGTATAATTTATTAATCCAACTAGAAAAAATAACATAATATTATTTTCCAATATTTTTTAGGTTAAAGAACACCAATAGCCATTTAACATAAATTTTAGATTGTTTTACATATTTTATTTAAGTTTCATATTTTAGTTTATGTAAATGATGATGTTGTATAAATATATTTTTTTAGGTTTTAAAGTCCGATTATAAATAAATGATTTTGCGTGGACACCTGACTGGAATCTATTGTGGAAGTAGACAAAACGAGTTTTCCTTGTAACTCTAGAATCGGTTTAATCTGTTCCATTGAACCGAGAAAATGTCCTTTGTGGTAATTGAGTCCACTTTCAAGTTTTTACGCGCGCGTCCACCTCTTTACAGAATACAAAATTTTTACAGTTTTCTTCAATAAATCTACCCATCTGACGTAATGAATAATACAAAGAATCGTGTAGATTTATTAGTTATTTAATACGCAATTACTAATACTTTCTTCAGAAATAAATATGATTTTATATTAAGGAAACATTTTCTATGAACTATGAATTCTCGTGCCGAGTCCTGTAATTAATGCAAATGGATTCTGAACAGGTACGTTTTGCTTTATGGATGACCTCCTGTCACGAAATGATTTAATTGTTGTTAATATGTGCTCGGGTGCGTACATCAGGTGTTCTTTTATGGATGCAGCGTACCGTACAAAATTTGCAAAGCCACTTCTTCCATAGGCGATAAATTTATTTCCATTGTGATGCAAATTGAGTGATTTTACATTTAAAAAAAAGTTTTAACCGGTTGGTAATTATTATTGCTTGTGTTTAAATTTATTCATTATGAAATAATTTTGAACAGTTGATAGCGTGACTTTTTCCAATAATTAATACGAAAATGTTATATTCTCATATATTTATTAAAACTATATTAATCAGCATCAATTAAATACTCCTATAAAATAAGATAATTAGATCTACACACATTGTAATATTTACTCTTACGTATTTCAATTTAAAACATATTGTAACAAAAATAATTTTCAAATACTAGCTTAGTTTTGAAATTAAAAATGAGTTCGTAATTTACAACCCAAATAATTTTTATATGTCAACATTTAATTATGTATAAATCAGTAAATTTATAATATAATTGTAAGAGAACATTTTAGTGAAAACTATTTAAAGTAATCGTGCATTTATGTATAAACAAAATAATTAAATAAAGAATACGTAATTAGAGGTTAATTAAACTCTTGTGGTAATTAATATAAAAATATTTCACTACGGGTTAAGTGAATAATTTAATTCATCGTAAGTAATATTTATATTTGATTAATATTTAATATTTAAATAAAATGAAATAAATCAATATTTAATTTACACATTAATTTTTGACCCCATTTTAAACGGATGACTTAATTGTTCCAGCATTGTTTGTGGACAAACATCAAATGTCGGAACATAAGGGCGGAAGTGGATTACTTTATGGGATCCTCCCCTAGGCAGAAATATGATTAAATCGAATTTACAAGGGCGACAATTAGCTCCGGAGTCTCTGGTGCGTGTAATTGTTCCTAATTGAATTAGGCACAAAATATTTTGTCGTAAATATATTACTCTGACGTATAATACATAATGAGTTCCTTCCGTATATCTCAGTATTCCTGATTTATGATATATAAATAAATAATGTGCGTTTCTGTATAGGCAAAATTAGGGGAAATATTTTAAAACAGATAGTGTATTACTTGTTTGATTAATTTTTTAGTTTTTAGAATATACACATGTTGAAAGATGTATTCTTCTAAGATTCAAACCAACAGGTTTGAATGGAAGCTTAAATACCAACCTCGAAAAGTTAATGAAAGTACTCCTAAAATCTAATCAGATAATTGCACCAAAAATGAATGATGGATTAGTGGTAAAAAGTTGCTTCTCAAAATGTGGCATATATAAATCTGAAAATATTAGCGATAATGGAGAACACATTCTCCCTCCTTTTAGATATAATATTCGTTATTAATTATTTAATTTTTACTCGAGGATACAAAATCTATCTGATGTTGAATTTGAATTCATACTAAAAAATCTCGAAAGTAAAACATGAATCATTGGCTATCCACTCCGAAATTGCATTACACCGAACTGAAATTAAATCCCAAATGGAAAGGAAAAAATCTGACGTTGAATTTATCGTAGAAGAGAAATAAAATGATGATGTGGTCATCATAATATTTTCCATGGATTATCTTTAAAGATTATGCTTTATAAGTTACTCATATTTTTATCAAGTAGTTGAAAACATAGGTTCTGTTAAAAAACTCGTCATCAAAAATACAGTTTTAATTAAAATAAAAATATTTATGTGGGTGGATGGGTGTCAACTATCCAACCCCCAATCAATTAATAAATAAATAACATAAAGAAGAATTTTTCGTGAATGTTTTCTTTTTTTAACCTAAACGTAATCATTTAATTTACGTTATGAATTAATTAAATCAAATCCTTGCTAATGTTTAAATGATTGGAGGGTGTGATAGTGGCCACCCACCCACCCTACATATACAAAACACTTTATACTCAAACATGCTGCCCGCATGTATTTTACAACAATCGCAACTCTTTGTATTTCCTTTTAATTTAAAAACTATAAATAATGTTTCAGGTATAAAAAATTATATTCATTAATGGTTGGGTAATTATAGGTATTACTATAACTGTTTTGATTATAGGTTATTATTCACTAATTATACTTTTACCCTTAATCACAAATTCTTGTTTCATTTTCAACAAAAAAAGTAAAAATCATTTCTTTTGTTAAAAATATCGCGTCTGAAAATACTGTTTTAGTTTAAGCAACATTACATATGTACGGTGGGTGGGTGCCCACTATCACACCCTCCATTTTTTAAAATAATAATCAAAGTTTACAAAGAAATTATAGTTAAAAACATTTGCGTAAAGAAAACATTTGTTTTTTTTAATTTAGCTAAAAACTTTCTTTTAAACTTGAATTATAAAAAAAAAACAAAAAAGATAAAATTTGCTTCGTAGAGTAATTTCAAAAGAAATAATTCAAAATTTGTTCAAGATGTAACATTAAGCAATTTCACAAATAAGAAAAAAAAAATAATTAAAAAAGCACAGCTAAAAATTTAATTTACCAACCAGAGAGGTTTTCCTTAAAATCGTTCGTTTTAAAAAAAATTAACAATCGGAAATCCGAGCTGAAATAAAGACACTTCTTCAGAAAATTACATTTAAAAAAAACAATAGAATTTTGTTAGAAACAACAGTTATAAACTTTACATAATATAAACAATTCTCAAATAATAAAACAGTGGCTTAAAAAGCAAAGCTAAAAATTGAATTAAAAGAATGAAATTTATTAAAGGTTAAAATAATTATTTTCTTGAAAATGAATAAAAAAACAATTGAAAGTCAGCTAATCAAATGGAATTTTCTAAAAATAAATACAGTAAAAACTGTTGAAATTTTAACGATTGTATTTTATTTCAACAGTTGAAAACTTTAAAATAAGAAAACAATTGAAATTTTGTTACTTACATTATAAAACCAGGTAGAATATTCTTTGTTACAAAGAAAATTTTTCAAATAAGAAGAAATTAATTCAAAAAGCACATCTAATATTAAAGAAAGAAAAAATTGCTAATAAATGTTAAAATCATTATTTCCTTAATAAAACGTTTCAATTTTACCAAAAACAAAAAATAACAATTGAAAATTAGCTGATAAATGACATTTACTAAGAAAATTTAGTTAAAAGCAGTTGAAATTAAAAAAAAACAATAAAATTTTATTTCAAATAACAATTGTAAACAATTGTAAACTATAAAAATACACATTAGTTTAATGCTTAAAACAGTATCAGAAGAAATTTAAGAAAAATTAAAGTAAATAAAATTTGCTAAAGAATAATAGTTGAAAACTTTTTCCAAATTTTGCGAAGAATAAAAAAACAATTGAAAATTAGTTGAAATTCCCATATAAAAAGAAATTTTTAGACCAATAAAATAAAATATAAATTACATTAATTAAGCAAAATTTTAAAATTCGAGGTTCGATTGTTTTTCAGTTTTTCAATTCAACTTTCTCAATAATGTTCTTGCGCCAATGGATTCTAACAATCAAATTTATTTAAATCAAGTAAAAATCTAAAATTTATACACACACACATATTCACAAATTACGCCGCGAAAGAGTCACGTGGTCGATAGCCAAACACTACTACTACTCTAAAATTCGAATTTTAATTGTTTTTCAGTTAGTGAATTCAGAAATTTTCAAAACATTTTCAATTGTTTTTAGTAAATATTGAAATAGTTTAAGCTGTTTTTTTTTCAGATTATTTAACTTAGCGTACTCTTGACCTACGACAATAAACTATGCGTTAACCTAGCGCCTATTTTCTCTCTTAAACTCCAGCGTACTCTTGACCTACCTCAACGTATAATTTGTTCGGGCGGGTCAAGAGTACGAGAGAGGTCATTGCATTTCTTCTTGAGGTAGGTCAAGAGTACGATAGAAGTTTATAAGGTTAAGTCAATATTGCGTTTATTATTATAGTTTTTAATGTAACGATTATTACAATATCTAAAAAAAACTATGGGTAAAACAGTTAACATTGACAAGGCGCTAAAATATTTGAATGTCTCGACAATAAACAAATTTAAATTACATGAAGTTAAAAATTCCCAATAATAAATATTTACGTAAAAAACGTATTTTTTTGCGAAAAAAAATTACAGATTTTTCTGAAAACAAAAACAATTGCATTTTTAAAGAATTTTCAAGAAATTTTGAAATACAGTTTTTAATCTGATTTAAATTGAAATTTTCCAAAAAGTCAATTATCATTTCCTTAGAAAAAGTAGTTAAATTTTTTAAGATAATAAAAACTTAATTGAAAAATTGAAATTTACTAAGAAAAAAAAATTCTTTAAAAAAATGTTATATTTTGTCAAAAATAAAAAAAAATCGAAAACCTGTTGCAAAGAAAAAAAGTTGAAATAATTAAATTTTAAAAATTTACCAATAACAAGGGAAAATATTTGAAAATCAGTAGCAAAGATGACACCCGTTAAGTAAAAAAAGTTTATAATAAAAAAAACAATTTAATGTTTAACGTTTAACAAAAACAAAAGAACATAATTTAAAATTTTAAAATATGTTGAACGGATGATTAGCATGTTAGTAAACTTTTTTTCAGGCAAAATTACAATTGTGACGTTTCAACGAGGAAGGAAACGTCACAGTTGGTGATCGTTGACCTTCTAGGTCTAAATCAATGTTGCTTAGGAGAAAGATTAGCGCACACATTTTTACAGATTGTGTTATGTATTACTTACTCAAAATCTTTTGCAAAATTTGAAAGAATAACAATACGTCAGAAGTTTTCACAATTCATAATATCTTAAGTATAGGTCAAATCCTCGCACGTTTCCAGAAGCCAAAAAACATAGATGCTTTAATCGCTAGTTTATCGAATTCATATCTAGTATCTCTGAGAAGAAAGCTGGGAATCATATCATCACCTGCAGTGAATTTCTTGCTAGCATAGCCATTATCATTAAACTGTCCTTTTCAGATGGAGGTTGCATAGAAAAAAAAGCCAATACTCTCATTAAGAAAAATCTAATCTACCCATCTACTTGAGAGAAATCATTATACAATTTGTTACATTGATTAAAGTTGGCCTTTCAAAAATTGTACCTTAGATTGTGTTTAATTGTTTAAGAGGAAATAAATTGCTAATAATTTTAAATTCAGCTACTTTTGGATATCTTACTGTTTTGCATATTTTTCGTGTACTAACCCCATAAATCTATAAATATATATCATGGGGAAGATCAAAAATTTACTCCTGTGTTCTGCAACTTTGATTTCTTTCATGGTTTTAAGAGCTGTTATTGCCAGTTATAAAAAATACCAATGTCTACATAATTGAAAATCCTTTCTAGAGAAGAAGACGTGTCCTAAATTCAATCATTAATGGCATCAACGGAGCTCTGGCTAAAGGTGCACGTGAAATTAAGTGTGGCTTCATAGAGACTAATTTAACAAACAATGCGTCTGTTCAAAACTTTTACCTAACAAAGCGCACAAAATATAATCTAATCAAATTAATTGTAAATCACGTATTGATAGCTCATTTCCGAAGGTAATACCTTTGTTGTGTTTTTCTTCATCAAATTTAAAAATATTTGTGATAGGAAGATCGTAAATATACTCCAAACCCAATTCTAAACCATTTTGCCATGAGTATGTCTCGTAAGGAAGTTCAACAATATACTTCAAACCTACTAGTTAATAAATTTGTTATCCGTTAGCATATAGGCCTTGAGAAAGTTTAAAATATTACTCCTATATTAATATACTTATATATTTGAAGATGTGTTTATTTATTACATTTCCAAAACTATTTTGCGGCAGGTTATCATTCAAATTAGAAATATATGTCGTTTTACAGCTTTGTTTTCTTTCTGAATTTCCATCTGAACTTGCCTTATTTGAAGGTACAATTATAAAAAGGTTATTTTAGGCAAAAACGGCAAATTTTGGCAGATAATTTGATGAAGTCATCAAGAAAGTCTTCATGAAGCAACTGACACTAGAATAATGCAGGGAAGAACATATTTTGTGAGTTCAAGCCTTTCAATATGCGATCAAACTTTCTGTAGATTACTATTGTTATTATATATAATATTAGAATCTTTTTGTAAGTATGTTGGATAAAATAAATAATACCTAAATAAACTAATATAAACTATTTTAAACTATATATAAGACAGGTTCCAACCACGAGTTAATATTACTGGTTTATCAAGGAGTGTATTTTCAAATGCTTCTAGGCATATATTAAGGTCAAACTCAACAATACTTCTACAATTATCAATCTAAGACAGATCTAGTGATGTTCAACAACAAAACAAAATCTTTTACTTGAAGTTTTCCAGCTGATTTAACACTAAACTTACTTTAGTTTACAAGTTTAATTTCTAGTAGTAATCCAGAATTATATATTTCATGCAAATGTTTAAAATCGTATTAACTCGGCCGGATTTGTTCCGAAAGTTGTTGAGTTGCGTTTCAATTTTGATCTCCTTCTCGATCGTCTTTTTGATTTCGCCCACAATCATCTTCTCGTTGATTTTCTTTTCCTTGTATTGATCGGAAAGGTTTTGAACTAATTTCCTGACTCGGTGATTTTATCAATTCTGTACAAGGCCTCTCCATCGCATCTCCAATGCACATTTTAAGGTTGTCTAGGTCATATTTTTTTATATCTTCTTCTGGCAAATAGTTGATTACGTTTAAATTCTCTGCTACTAGCTGATTTTGCGATCCATCTTTTGGTTAACATCTTATCTCTAAAAGCGCCGCAGACTTTAAATTTTTTCTACATCTATAAATTGAGCGTTTCTGATCACGTCCTCATTGAGTTGAATTTTTATGTTCGAAAGCTTTTCGATTACCTTTGAAGCGACGTGGTTGACGGTCAATGATTTCTAAGAACCGATGCGTGGTTTGCTGTTAACAACAGCTTCATTACTCGTTAAAGTAGAGTTCTGAGAGGTGCGATTTGAAAAAATATATTGAAGAAGATTCGACAATTATATTATTTCATATCCTTTGAAAATTTTTGAATTTGATCAGCGTAGGAAAGTTGAAGGCAGGAAAACATAATATTATTAGATACTTGATTGTAAAGGCTTTCACTTTGTGATGCTATTTTATAACTTTAAATAACACAAATAAACTTTGTTTGTATGACAAACTTTATTCTTTTCTTAATGACTATAGTTTCGACAGAAACATTAGTTTGGTATTTTTTTCATGCAATTTATCTGGTCATTATCAAATTAGTTTGATTCAGTGAAGCAAGTGAGTAAGATTTACAAAACCGAACTCGCGAGTTTAATATTTGCCAGGAATAATATTGCAAAGATTAAAAGATTCTTTAATCACCTAGCACGGTACATTAGAATTCCTGTCACAAATGTAATTGTATTCATTAGAGTAAGTTTAATTGCGGATTAAGAAACCCATCAGTAACGTATGATTTGTATGCATTAAACAATAACAAGAGGATGAATAGTATTACTTGTATCCGAATCGTAAATGGTGTCTCGTAAATATTAATTCTATTAATCATCGTTGGTGGAACTGCGAAGCCAAAATTAATGTAACATTGGCAAAAATTATTAATTCCGTCACACATGTAACATAGGACATGATCAAATCATCTTTAATTTGAGTCGCACCATGTATTACGAAGCAAAGTATTAATTACTTCAATCTTTGATTTTTTTTTTTAGTAAATTGACGATGTTAGTAATTTCTTCAGTTGTAATAATAATAAGCAAATTATGAATTTTATTTTTATAGCTAATTAGATATATAATTTTAGTGATATCATGACCATAATTGCGTTTCAAAGAAAATCAAAAGTATTTACTATCTAGAAAATTTTGCTCATCCACAACAAGCAACAAATACGTTACGACCAGTCCGTGCGTGTCGCAATCATAACATTTCCAAAATTGCCACCTTATGGTCGAAATCAGGTCATACGGAGAGCCCACATCTTTGACGTCACGTGCCGTGTTTGTGTTGTCCGCGAAACACACAACGAAATGCCATTGAATGTCAGACGTCCTTATATATGTCGGACAAATAAATGTCCGCCGATATGGAGACGTAAAAAGCGCTTCTGAGAAGCGCCGATGGGTAAAATGAATAAAGTAAAGAAAAAAAAACGCGAGCGCTTTTGTGTAAGTGAACTTGGCTAACGCCAAAATTGGCAAATGGCTCATTTGAATTTTTCATTGTTGGCGCGATGTAATTTATTGCGCGCACGTCCGACGATTATATTTAATTCACAAGTCGCATCCACCTATCCTGTTGACTTATTTTCGATTCACGCGGGAATAATAAATTATATGAGGTGGATATCCTTTGCTTATGGAAATCAATCACTTAAAAAGAAATATTGATAAAAGTGTGTTTTTATAACCTAATCAAATTTTGGTAAGTGATATTGAAATTTAGGCATCAATAATATTAATGTTTCAAAAATTACAAACAGCCTTTAGGATTTTATGAAACTAAACCATATGCGTCCAAATATGTTATTTTCGATACGACGTAATCGTTTTCGAGTAATGGTAAGTTGATCTTAATTAATCAGCACACTTGTGTAGGTTGCGCAATTTTTATTCCACGTATTTTTGCCGATACTCGCGTCGTGTTCATAAATATAAGCTTTTGCATTAATTTAATAACGAGAAAGTATAATTGCCAAGATTATGGTTTCATACAAAATACTCGAGAGAGACTGTACGCCAACATTATTCACATCAAGAAGATGTGAGGTAATTGATTATATTATTGCCAGTTCGAATCCAAGCGAATATATTCATAACTGGCATGTGTCGGTCAACATTTTATTCCGACCAAATTACAGCTGGATATGTTATAATTTAGAAGAAAAAAGCCCTAAATGAAAAATATTCAGATATTTGAGCAAACATAATTAATAAATCTTTATTGGAATAGCTACAATTAATTAACAGGTAACACAAGCCGAAGGCTGCAAATGGATCTAATCTCCTGATATTAAAGCCATTCCCACCAATCAATTTGAGAAGTGGTAAATTCACTAATTCATGGTAGAATAATGAACTCGGCCACGAGAAGGAAAATGCTGGAAAAGCTTTTAATAAAGCTCAACACTAACTAACTAACTTGACTTTCTATAAAGATTTTCACTTATAAAAAAGCCACACAACTATAGAGATAATTTTGAAGAAACTTTTTTGAACAAATAAAGTTAACAACCAAACAAAGAGTTGAAAATGATACTCTCCAAAGATCCAAAACAACTGGTTGGAATAATAAATGTAGAGAATAGCAGCTACGCTACTTACCTCAAGAAGTCAATGGAAATAATCCTGAAAACACGTTTCCTAGAACTTCAAAAGAAGATAACATCCACTTTACTAAATTTTATTTAAAAAAAATCTTCTCGAACTTTTGAAGGATCTTTAAAAAAAAAACAATAACCACAACCTCAGAGTTGACAAGAATAGTCTCTAAAAATCTAAAGCAACAAACCGAAATTATAAAAGCAGAAGACTATAATGCTTACTATAAAGAATTCACGAATGTAATCCTAAAAACCATTCGGAAATACTGACATACACGATATAACTCCTATAATTTTAGAAATAAATCAAATGAGGAATTTATTCAATTGGTTTATTCTCTACTAAAAACTTTTTATAATTATTTATTTTCAAATGTAATACTTTATATCAAAAATTCGTCTGGCATTACACAAAAAAAGGAATTATAAGCATCGCGTGACATGTATTGTGTCTAAGGCTATTAATTACTCTTACATATCTTTAATTAACACTATCTAACTAGCTAAAATATGAGGGTTCATGAATAATAATAGTCACCATCATCATTCGTCACCAGAGGAGATTTACAGCCCAATAAAAGGAATATAAGCGATAAAAACAGAAGGAACATGTGGCAAAATGTATATAAAAATTGTTAAAATTTTTACTACCTAAAACAGATAAGAAGCATAAATTATTACCCCCTTAAAATTGTTTTATTTATACAACCGACAAAAAGTTGAATTATAGGAATAATTATGGAGCAGATGTTTTGTCTTCTAAATCATAGATTCATTTCTAAAATTAATTTTAGTAGATACCTTTAGTTGCATCTAATAATAAATTAACCATTAAATTATTGCTTCTATTGATGGGATTTGTTATTTTTTTTTCAGGAAATCATGTAGCTACCGTAATGCAAGAAGGAAATCGACTTGTCCTTATCTTTCGAAACGCACACACTGTATAATTACGTTCGTGCGTTAACAAGACTGACCTTTATTCCATCACCACGAGCAATTTAACGTCCTGAAAGGCCGATTTCATTTCGATCGTTAATTTTTATCATTCTCCGGCTAGATTTATGGTGCCTCGTCCTACCCTCGCCAACAAATTGCCTGACACAGAGGTTTTATTATACACTCTGACCCATTTTTACTAACGAGCACGAGACCTCACAACAGGAAGGAACTATCATTACTGGACGACAGATAATCTTCATGCGCGCATCGTAGGAACCAACATGTCACGATTACTGGACCAAGGATCATCGTTATATTAGACAAAATCTCATCTTTTATTTTTAGCTGATCATTTTAAAGATTTGCCAAAGGCGTGGATAAAGAGTCATAAATTAATTCATTGAACGTCCGAATGAAAACTGGTAACGAGATGTAAATGTTTGGCGTTAAAAAATTATCGTTAAATCGGGGAAATTAACGTTGTCGGATTTTTAATGGGTTTTTAATCAGATGACTGGTAATCCGAGAATCGTTTTCGATTTATTTACGGCGGCAATTGTAATAAATCGCGTGAAAAATTAAAGTGTCGGAATTAATTGGGTTTCTAATTAGTTAACTGTTAACACGTTTTACGTGGATGTCAGTGTCGTCATTAATTTGGGCCGACAATGTGTGTAATTAGAAGCGGTTTCAGGTTTGAAAAATGTACCCAATTGTAGTGAATTAATTAACGAGTGGACTTAATCATTGATCGAAACATTTTTAGGCTAAAAACATCTTTATGTTAATTGCCTCTCTTTTTATCAACTATATTTAGTCGTTCTGTGTATATTGTCGTATGTCTAATGTCTATCGTCTTTAAATCATCATTCCGTCGTTTTTTTATTGTCAACTTTTTGTCTGTTGCATAATTCTCAAATACTTGAAAATAATTTTTCTACCTTGGTACATATTTATTATACTTATGTCATTACTTTATTATATTTCATCTATATAATAATAATAATAAATTTATTTGCATTCAACAGAAGAGTGACACATTTATAATATGAATACATCATACAACTAAATGTTATTACTTAATTATAAAATATAAAATAAAATTAGTGCAAATAGGACTAAGAGCAAGTTGATCTAAGTCTTAGCCCTTCATGTAAAAACAGACGTGAATGCTTATCAACATGTGCATAGAAAAGAAAAAAAAAACATACCAAAGAGAGCAAACAAAAGTGCAATTTAGAATAGGTGATACACAAATCGTGGTTAAATTAACTTATCACATTACACAAAAATCCCTTTGAAATAAAATGTTATTATCAAGAACATTTGTTTGAACTGTTTTTTAAAAGACTCCACATTTAATGATGTAATATTTGTTGGTATAGAATTATATAGATTGTATATGCTATAAGTAAAATTGCTCTTAAAAAACCTAGTATTGTATATAGGAGGTGACAATAGATGTCTAAATCTAAGATTCAGATTGTGGACATCTCAACGAAATTTAATTTTTGTATATAAACCACCATATTACGGTCCAATATAAGCCCATGAAACATAACACTGCTACGTAATAATCGCCTCTGATCCATACTTTACCATTTTGCAACTTTTAATTTATACGAAATACGATCATATTTTCGTATTCCATATGCAAATCGTAAACAAGATTTCTGAAGTTTTGTATTCGCGTTTGGGTGACTTAGTCTATGCAAGGAGCATAAACAACGTCACAGTAGTTGAAATGACTAAGTACTAGGTGATCACATAACTGCAATTTTTTTTATTTTCTGAAAGAATTTTACGATGTGGGTATAATAATTTAAGGTTCGCAATATGACTTTTAAAACAAAGATCAGAGTCCACCACTAAGCCCAAATTTCTTACTAACTCTACAATTTGAATTTTATTGCCTTCGATCCTAATATCTAATTTGGTTTTTATGTCATTATTGCTTTTTCCAAAAATGATTACAGACGATTTTGAAGGATTTATTTTTAAGCGATGTTTACTAGATATTGAGACCAATTGTTTTATGTCAGAATTAATTAGTGCATTGGCTTGATTAATATTATTGGAATCAAATGACTAATACAACTGCATATCGTCGGCATAAAGATGAATGTTGCAATGCTTTATACATTTTGTAAGGAAACTTGTGTATAAAGCAAAAATAATTGGGCCTAGTATGGATCCCTGGGGGACCCCTCGGGAAATTTCTATTTCGGAAAATTTTCCAACATTCGTTTCGACATATTGTTTTCTCTCAGTTAGATAACTCCGCATTAGATTTATTGCATTTGTTGAGAAACCAACATAATGCAATATGGTATATCAAGATATCAAGAAGGATTAATGCAGTATTTTTTCCAGTATCTATTTCTCTAATTATATCATCTGTTATTGCTAACAGAACTATAGAACAACTATGAGATTTACGAAATCCAGACTGATAGTTTGGGAGAATATCATGATCATTTAAAAATACACAAATTTGTTCTTTTATTACTTTTTTTAGCGATTTTGAGAGTACAGCCTATATGCTTATAGGCCTTAGCTCTCCAAATTCTGATAGTTTTTTTAAATCTTTGGAAATGGCACAGTTCTTGAAATTTTCCAAATATTTGGATATTGATTATCAACTAAGCAATAGTTAACTATGTTTGTAATGAATGGCACAATATAGGGGCAACACATTAAAATCATGGTAATATTAATATTGTCTATGTCAGCGGCATTTGACTTGATATCCAATAAGTATTTATATTTGTTGAATTTGGTTCTCGTTTATCACATGGTGAAACATTTTTAATAGTAAGAGTTGTTTATAGAAAGGCACTTGGTTGGTTTCACAATTTTTACGATTTATTCCGACTAGTTTAAATGAAAAAATCGTTAAAATTGTGAAACCAACGAAGTCCCTTTCTATAAACAACCCTTACAAGTATTTATATATTACATTTTCTGTTACTGTTTAAATGTAAGAGGTTAATCAAAGTTTTTCAAGGTATTTTTACTATAAAATTTAATTATATCATGATCAATGGTAGATGTACTTCCGTTACAGCCAGCAAAATAATTATTAATAAGGTCTGGTTTATTCAAGTTTATTCAAGGACTGAGGTAAAGGAATTTTAGTTTTAGTTTTATTAATATTTAATGATTTAATAACCTTCCAAATATGCGCACTATTGTTTTTACATCTCAAATCTATGAACTGCTATTTTTTCAGATCCAACTATAATCAGAATGTCATCTGAATTTTATGTTGAATGGCAGTTGATTGTCTATCGTTTAATGTGAGGTGTGTCTGAACCATTTTCACCAATTTTTTAATACTTTTCTAAAGGTATTTTTATTTTTTTAATATACATAAATATTAGGCATTTTTTCAGAATTTTGTAATTCACATGATTCTTCATAATCTTAAAACTTTTCTGGATTTTATATTTTCGTGACATTAAAAATATGTTTTTAAGTTTTATAATCTATTACCTGTTTGAACTTTTTATATCTGCAATTTGCCTTTCATCTGGTAAGTATACAAATATGTCTTGTATCCAACTCCATCTAGCAACACCTATCTGTCATTTATGTAGTTCTTGTCAATATATCTTATGATTTTTCTATTTGAGGCATTTTTATTTGCCTACCTTTTAACTATAAACTGTAAATATCATTTCGGATTTATTAAATGTGCGAAAAATGTGTTTGCAATCTATTTATCGACTTTCATCTTTCACCTCAAGGTCAACAATATGGTAGTGCAATACATAATTTATTAGCATAAGTCAAGATTACGCCAGTGAACTGTATCATGAATAATTTTTGATGATGTTTTACTGATTGGAGGGTAGGATAGAGGCAACCAACCCACCCACCCTACATATTCGTATAAACTTTAATTCATTATCGTATCGCGGTTTCTAATAAAATTAATTACGAAACTGTTTGAATAAAAAATAAATTAAAATGGTAACATTTTTGAGTGAGTAAATTAGTCAAAATTTGATGCATGTTGGGTGGGCAGATTTTAATTCTAAATTAGATAAGATTAGCTATAGAAAATCAATTAAATTTAAACTTAAATTTTGATTTTTTTTATTTTTTATTACATAAAGGGTTTTATTGTTTTTTTGCAGCAAAATCTTCAACGATTAGCAATTAAAGTTACCATGTATATGTAGGGTGGGTGCCTATCCACCCTCCAGTCAGTAAAACATTATCAAAAATTATTAAAAATATTTGTATGAATTAAAAAATGCAATTATTATGTATTTGTTTATATTTTACAACTTTTAATAAATCCTCGCTTATGTTTTACTGATTGGAGGGTGGGATAGAGGCCACCCACCCACCCTACATATATATGATAACTTTAATTACTAATCGTTGATGATTTTGCTGCTAAAAACAATAAAACTCTGTATGTAATAAAAAATAAAATAAAACCAAAATTTAAGTTTAAATATAAATGACTTTATAAAGCTAATCTTATCTAAATTAGATTTAAAGTCTGCCCATCCATCATGCATCAACTTTTTACTCACTCAAAAATGTTTCCATTTTAATTTCTTTTTTATTCAAAATGTTTCGTGATTAATTTTATTCGAAACCGAGAGAAAAGGAATTAAAATTAATATATATCTGTAGGGTGGGTGGGCGTCTATCCCACCCTCCAATTAGTAAAACATCATCAAAATTTATTTGAAAAATTTATTTGAATAAATCTAATAAATAAATAAATAAATCTAAAATAAATAAATCTAAATTTGCATTAACATTATGTTTATTTACGTTTTACAACTTAATTAAAACCCTAGCTTATGTTTTATTTATGATTGTAGAGTGGTTTAGAGAAAATATATAAAATATAGAGAAAGTATTGTTTTCGTGATTTTTTTTGCGGAAATATCCGTTTTGAGGTCCTCTGAGACCATTCCACTAATTTCTGGATTTTCTTCTTGTGTCTGGCTGTGTATCTATGTTTTTCTTTCTTCTGTGTGGCTGTGTGAAGTGAATGTTTACTGGAAACGTGTTTTTGCTTTTTCTCGATATTTTTCCAAATTTGGAAAATATCACATAACTTCAAACAAAAGCTAAAGAGAATGAGAAACTGAACACGTTTTATTAAAACATGTTCCTTAACATGCGTGAAATAAATGAAAAATTAATAATTTTGACATTATTTGCTATTATTAATAAATTATTGGAGTTAAATGAAATTTATATAACAAGTAATTGTAAAGAATTCAAAATTTAGCAAATCATTAAGAATAGCCATTTTGCACAAACTTCATAGTTTTCGGGAAAAATATAGGGAAATTATTGTGATAATAATAATAATAATAAAACTAAGTATATAAAACAGAATATCTGAAAAAAATATATCTAAATTATAACGAAAAACAAAAACATCAAAAGAGAAGTAGCATAACAAAATTTCGCTATATTTAATTTTGGTTGAAAATGTAACTGAACAGTTTTAGAAAATGATAAATAATTACAATAGTTCACACAGTTTGGTTTTAAAAGTATTAATAGAATCCCCAAAAATATCAATTGAATGATGGATTCGATTGTATTATCTAATCATGTTAGACAGTTGTGAGTTAGATATAATGTTGTACGACTTCTCAAAGATTGAAATATCTGAAGATTTCTACTTCCACAATGAGAGACGTGTAAATTAATTAGACGTAGAAAGTTTGGATCATCAACTAAAAGTATTGAATGCGTGTTATTAAAATTCTAAGAAATGCGTTTAATGAAACCGAGCAGTTTATAACTTTCAGTGCAAATATTATGAATATGTATGGTAAAGCTGAGTTCCCTATCAAAAGTAATTCTCCAAGTCCTTTACAAAAGAGCATTTCTGTAAAGAAATATAATTTATTTTATAATTATCGTTAATAAAAGATACTTTCCGTGTAAAGATATTTGTTTACATATTTTGATATTTAAAGTAGGCTCATTATTAAAGCACCAAGTTTTAATATTATGAAGGTCATTCTGAAGAATATCGCAATATATCTTCGATGTGACAGTTCTAAATAACCTCACAGCATCAGCATATATTAATATTTCAGAGGTTAGATTAACAGTAATATAGGTAATAAAACACAAAAATAAGAAGGGTCCGAGGTTTGAACCTTGCGGAACAACACTACAGGCATTATATACATTAGAACGACATCCTTGATATTATAACTTCAGAACAATTTTATGACGTTATAATGACAACCCATGGTTTCAAGTTTTTGCAAAATAATGGAATGATTTATAGAGTCAAAGGCTTTACTGAAGTCTGTAAGAATGACATCAACTTGAGATCGATTATCAAGCGCATAAGAATAAAATTTGATAAATATACTAAATTTGGTGTGGTAGACCTCTTCATATAAAATAATACTCTCTTGCTGTAAAAGTATTATAAAGAAAGAAATTTAATTGGTTAGTAATAATAATTTCAAATAGTTTGGCAAAATTGTTTAGAATTGATATAGACCTATAATTAGAGATGATACCATTATCCCCTGATTTTAAAAACGGGCATAACACGTGTAATTATAAGTCTGGAAAGTAACCATATTTTATAATGAGGTTAAAGATGTTTTTCAAAGGAACGATTAAATTGTCTATACAATAAGTGACTATAAAGGCAGGTACTTTATCGGGCCCAGATGTAAACTTAGTTTTTATGCTTCGTAAGGCTTTAATAATATCATCATCTGTTATGGTATTAAAAGTAAAAGTATTGGATACATGAGAACTCGATAATACCATGTTATTTTGAGGGTTTCGGAATACTGAACTGAAAAAACTTGCAAAACCTCCAACGATATCGTTAGAGTTATTTAAAGAATGACCATCATAGGATGATGCCCATATCAACATTTTTTGTCACAGGAACTTTATCAAATGATATATAAAACTTACTTTGTTAATATCACACACGGAATTTATTTCGTAACTATAGTTTCAACCTTACAAGGCCATTATCAAACGTACAGTTTTTTGTCACATTTTTGTCTGTATCTCTCGGTTGTATGCTGCTCAAATACTTGCAAATATTTTTTCTGCCTTGGTATAGGTCTATTATATTTATGTCATTATTATCATATTTCATCTATATGAGATCCATCTGTAATCAGAATCTCATCAGTTTGTTATGTTGTCTGGTAGTTGATTGTCTATCGTTTGAAGTGACGTATATCTAAATCATTTTTTAATACTTTTCTAGAAGTATTTTTGTTTTGGCTTACTTATTTTGTTAAAATGTTCGAAAATGCTAGTATTTTTCAAAATTGTGAGAATCTAGAACAACTTTCAGCAAACTTCTTTTTAAAAATTTTCCCAGATATTCTTCTATCATTGTTAAGATTTTTCCAGAAGTATTATAAGAATTATCTTCGAGCGTTCTCATTATTTTCCTCAAGATTTCTACCAGAATTTCTTGTCTTATTCTGTAGGTTTTTATGCAGATTCTTTTTTACAAATTCCGAGATTTTTTTAGGAATTTTATTATTATTCAGCAATTTTTTCAGGTTTCTAGAATTTACAGCAATTGTTTCATACTTCTATTCATTTTTTAAATTTTCTACATTGTAAGAAGTATCTTCAGGAGTTCTTGAGTTATCGAATATTATTTATTTGAGATTATATTTTTCAATATTTCTTGTTTTTCTTTCAGTCAAAAATTATCGGCAGTTTCTCTTCCACATTGCTTAAATATTTTTTGCAGTGGTTTCACATTTTTTTACTGCTGATATAAAACAAAAATATATTTTTATCTCTCATAGTCATGCTCGAGACTTTTTGCTTTGTTGAATTTTACTAAAAATTTCGTAAATTTTAATATTATTTCACATTGTAAGATTTTTTCCTCAAAGGATCTAGAATTTTCCAAAAACTTCTCTTACGTAATTGGACTTTTTACGCCATTCTCTATTCTGTCGGACTTTTCTATAAATCCGTTTTTTATTTTATCGTAATTTTCTATGATATTTTTCTTCCACGTTTCTAGATATTTCAAGGAATCAATCTTCCAACTTCTAATAAGTTAATTCTAAAATTTTCTAATAAGTTTTCTTCCAGATTTTTACAAGTATTTCATATTTTATTCTGAGGATATTTATTTTTTTTTTTGTTTTAGCATTTTCCATCCAAATTTCTAGAATATGGCTCTATTTAAAGTTTGTAGAATTACTAATTTATTTTATCGTAGTTTTCCATATATTATGTTTCTATTTTCGACAATTTTCCAGAAATTGTAAAAATAATTATTCTTGCTGATTTTTAGTTTTCTAATATTTCTTATTTTATTTAGATGGAAGATTTCAAATATAACGCACCTGGCAATGGCAATGATAAATACACGATAAATTTGACTAGTTCCCTCAAGTATGTTGCAGAACTTATCAGCATTATATAAATTTCCAGAATGTTTGTTCCAGATTGATAGATTATTTTACAAGAATTCTACAATTATTCAACAATTTATTAGGTTTATAGAACTTGCAGCAGTTTCCATTAAGGTTTCTGGAGTTTTCTATACACTTTCTTGTATGTTTCAAAAAAATTCTAAATTGTAAGAATTATCTTCCTAGATATTCAAATAATTTTAGTTTTTCAACATATTTTGTTTTATATTAAGTGAAATACGAGCCTCCTTTCTTCAAAAATTTTATTAATTGCAAAGAAGTATTTGTTGAATTTGATTCTCGTTTATCACGCGGTAAAACATTGAAACCAATCAAGTGCCTTTCTATAAACAACCCTTAATGCAAAGAAGAAGAAACGAGACTTGTATTTCATTTAATATTCAGTGCATCTTCAAGTAACTCAACAATCATTAAACTATATTTTGTTTTGTTCTGTCGAAATGTTCCAGCAGTTTCTACTCCAGATTTCTATGATTAAATTTCTCCTCCAAACTCTTAGAATATTTTTTTTCAGTGGTTATACATTTTTTGAGCGAATTGTAACATTACTTACTTTCAAGCTGTGAGAGTTTCCTTATATGATTTTCTAATAATTTAAATTTTAGGATTTTCAACAACGTTTATTTTAAATTATGAGAATTTCCTTCAAATGTTTCAGAATTCTTCAGCAACTTTGTTCAAGATTTTTAGAATTTTACATAATCTTCTCGTAATATTCTTGATTAAATAAAGTTGTCAGTGCATAATCCGACTTTGTCAATTTATCAAAAGCAGTAAATCTTGATATTAACTTGATTGATTGAGTTAGTTGAAGATCAAAATAATTTGACGAATAAATGACCTTTCTTTACAAAAGTGTGAAAAAGGTCATTAGTGCTCGATTCGTTAAATTTTCATATTGTCTACCAAATATTGGAAGTTAATTTATGGGTTGACGATAAAGAGATGAATGTTGTACTATAATTATTGAAGGTTTTAAATTATTACTAGCCTCGCTCTATCTGATGCCATAACCGATTAATATCCTTTAAAATCATGTATTGATAGTACCATTAAGCGTGAAAGCACGCTGGCCCAAATAAATCGCCTCCATAATTCTCACCCGACACGAATCAATACATTAACAACCTTTTATAATCCAATAAAGAAGTAACTGCCAAAACGCTTTTTTTGTGGCCAAAACGCCGCCTCTCCATCAAGATAAAATCAACCACCGCTAAACGAATTATTAAAGGTATAAAATTAGCAAGGCGATCCGCATGAATCATGTTTACGGCCCCATTACCACAACTCCTCCGTGGCCATTTCCAGTCCGAAATACTTCAATCATGTCCGCGGAATCCGCTTTTGAGCCGCGACATTTTAATTGTCGATATTTATGGAGCGGCCGACTTAATTTTCCTCCTTTTTTTTCGATCATCAAAACTGACGTTACCTCCATCATAAAAGGAATGCGAGTGCAATTCTTCTCCAGAAGAAGAAAAAAAGACGATGCAATGGCAAATTGAATAATTCGCTCGGAATTGCGATTTTTTGCGAAACGCGGTATGGCGGAAATTTATTGTTATTGCGTAAAAAATTTAAGATATTTCACGTAGACATGTGGACTATGTTATTGAGGTATTCGGCGGATCGATTTAAAATCTCATCCTGGGAAATGTTTCATACGCCATGCTTAAATATTTATGCATTCTTCGGATTTCATCGGATGAATCGGATTGTAAATAGCGGATATAATTATGAAAGAAAATATTGATACTGAAATGATTGAAATAGTTGATAATTATGTATTGCCAACAAATATTATATACACTGAATTAAAAAAAATTCACTATTTTTTAACCGCAAATCATTTCAATTCAAATCTTCATTTAATATTATATGTCTATTAAAGTTGTAAATAACTAAGATTTTCAAAATGTGTGTTTATTTTGACTACAATTGTTTCGAAAATTTATTGCTTCTTCAGGTGAATGAAAGTTTACAATTATTTTGGATTTTCAACATCTCATCGCCTTAACTAATATTATATGCTTAGTTACTATAACGTATTATGAAATAATAAAATTTTTGCACATTTAATAAATCCAAAACAATTAAAATTTTTTGCCAGGCGCCAGTTAAACAACTGTAACGAATACACACCCGCAGTTTGTCCCAGTTATTGTTGTGCAACCTGATCATTGCTATTCAACAATGTTGAATCTCGCTATATGCGAGCCAAGGCCGAATTGTTTAACACTAATAAAGACAGCACGCTTCTCCTTATGTTCGCAAATTAATTTTTTTAGCACGAACCGTCAGAAATTTCCCGATTATCCCAAAACCACACCAACAATATCGTAAAAATCCAGGTCTTTGCGACACCTCCAAGATTAACTTTCTAACCAGGACAGTCAAAAATAAAACTGGCGCCACACAAACGTGGGTGTTCCATCCACTCTTTGCCTGCGCCTCGGAAAATAAAAAACGTTCGAATCTATTAATTAATAGTAAACGCCGCTGTGCAGAGCATATGTCGTACTAGATCGCTGGAGGCAATTTGAATTTTTCTCCCATTCCATAAAACACTTTCGCTCGTACCAATAAACATGCTGGTAGCCCGAGCCTCCGAGAATCGTACCATCTGATATAAAAGCGAAGAAGCACGTGAAGGGAATGAGTGAGCCGAAAAACAATGAGTTATCATAATGTAGTATCTTTATAGAGGTATGATGATAGTATTATTATAGGGGCAGCTGAATGATGACATCGTGTGCTCTGAGGTGGGTGAGGTAGCCGGACACCCACCAAGTTATCTACAAAACCTTCCGCCGGCTACCGTAATCGATATTTATGTACCCGTATTGTTTATAAATGTTGAGGGAAAAATCCGTTTTTGCCGCACTGACCTCACAAGCGTGTACGATGGGAATCTTACATGTCTCTCTGCTAGCAGTTAAAAAAAAGAATGATAGACTTCGTGTTCTTATTTTTTTTAGAAAGAAATGTTTTGTCTACGATACGTCAATTATATAAAATTAAATTGTTTAATCCTCCACAACAGGGTAAATCCAACAACGAGGTTCTAGGAGATTATCATTAGTACCATTCTGCCTTCTAATTACCATCCACGACAAATCCGTTTCTATTCCAATCTACAAACGAGTGTTAATCCCTAAAATCCTTCCCCACAAAAGCTTAGTTTAACAGCACGTGGCCGAGATAATTACACGATTTTGGAAACGTCATCCACCAGCCGTTAATATCAATACCAATGTGGAAAATACGCGAATTAAGAAATGACACCAATAAATTCGGAATACCTTAATGAGGTTTCAGCACGAAAGCGAAGAAGAGGTGTTTATAATTGGTGAAGGTGATTTATGCAATCGTAATTTTTCAAATACGCAGGTGTTGCCAGTATTAAATGACATTAAGACGGTGATTAAGGTTTTTATGTTATTTGCGGTTATTATTATTTCCTTTTTCGGGACCAGTTATTACGGTCTTCGTAATTGGTGACCAATTTGTTTATTTCTCCTACCTTACGGTATAATCTTGTGGCGGATACAAAGTGTATTTTGATTGATTAATTGATTGATTTTATTTTGTGTAAATACTATTAAGTTTCAAGATTACAAAGAAGATAACTATTAAAAAAGTTACAAAGATTAAAATCTAAAGCTTTCAGTATTAACCATTTGATTTTAGTAAAATAGAGTAATAAATAATGAAGCTACAAAGATTAAAATCGAAACTTTTCATTATTAACCATTTGATTTTGATAAAATAGAGTAGTAAATAATAAAGCTACAAAGATCAAGATCTAAAGCCCATTCATCATATTCTACTAGCCGATTATACAATTCAATTTAGGAATTATGAACACCCAATTTAACGCCGATAAACAATAATCAATATGCAGGCACGATCAATTGTCTCCTCGAGGCGAAGCGATTTCAATTAATTTCGCCGGCTCTAAGGCAGAACAATAAACAGATGCTCGGAAAGATACGGCCCGGCGAGCAGACGAGTAATGACACGAAATACTGAAACGTGAAGAGATAATGCAAAACGGTGGCCGAGCATAAAGGGGCTATTTTCAAAAACAATGGCGACCACTGAGAGAAAATTATCGCCGGCATGTGTTCGAACAAATCGCCCTGATAAGTCTATCACCGACTTCTTCCTGTTTGGTGATGACACTCTGACGTTCTCTTATAATTGAGTCTATAGCGAAATATTTTAGTAAGGTATACAAAAAAAAATAAATGCTATTTATCTTTAATTAAGATTAATTAATTACATTTTTGGAACAAGCTTTGAATAAAAAAGCAGATTCAATAAAATAGATATTAAGTCTCGTTATTGAAGATATCGATAGATTGTTGTTTGTGTTTTACCATTCAAATGTGTAATTCTATGAAGATGTCGTTGATTGTAGAACAAGCTGATAAAAAGTATTATTTTTTTACACATTAAATGAGAAATGAAAATCTTCATTTACCAAATAACAAGCTTGTTATCCGAAGACTTTTTGGAAATAAGATACTTCACCACGACGTCCAGCCCGTTCCCATAAATGCATTGAGATAATAAGATGCTCGGATAATAATAAAATTCCAGCGTAATTGACCACAAAATTCACGATTCCAAACCGTACAAACATAAAACGCGGGAGGTCGATCTCTCCCATTACCAAGCCACTAAACATTTCACGTCATAACTTAACGTCTCCGCGCATAATACCCCATCTAACATCAGAATCCTGAAGATATCTCCTAAATTAGATGGACATAAATCTCCTCCGGCTTTCTCTTTGTAAAGTGCTTAAACCGCATATTCTATTCGATCGAAAAAAAAAATACGGTGGCAACACGCCCAAGAAATTCGGCGACGATCGTACCATCGCCACAGGTACTAATTAGATGGATGACGGGCATCATCTGATCCGAAGGAATAAGACATCAACATGTGTGTATGTGTATGGAAGTGCGTGGGCCGCGTCATTCATACCTTTCGGTCCAAAGATGAAGTGAAAGAAGGCCGAATGTGAATTTCAAAATTGCCTCGTTTACTGCCCACGTGAAATGGTTGCGTATTGCACACGTGGGTAGAGCGATACGTAACGTCGAAAAATTGTCCGTATCCGTTCCTAGTTTCCTATTATACAATAGCTCAAAAGTCCATTGATTGTAAACACAAGGTAATTTATAGTAACGCCCGTTATTGGATTTGTTAAGGTCATAGTTTATCGTTCGTGATATCGTTAATTCCACAGATTCGAAAGTGTTTACGATTACAATTTTGAAAAGAAATTATGAAGTTTTGGAACGTGAGAATGATTTGGTCATTCATAAAATATAGATCCAAAATTCAATTTAAAAAAAATATGCACAGAATAAATTTGTATTGCAATAAAACCACGTTGCATTCGTCCGAAACTAATTTTAACTTTATAGACATAATAAAGCTATAATTATTAGAGTTCATTAACGTTTTGGTTCACTTCTCGTACACATGTAGTACATGCACAGACGACTTATTTATCACTCTCCTAGTCCCCATATAGTGCCCTTATCACCGCAATAATTACTCTTTTATTGCCATAGAGGGTCCATTATGTTGCTTTAAATTATTTATCGCTTTTCTCCGAGTGAAAGATAACCGTGGCCTTTATGATCAATAGAAGGCTAGTGGTACCGTTTAGAACTGTTCCACGATTTTTAGATCGGCCAGGTTGTTTTATTGTTATTGGAAACCATTCGCCGAAGATGGACTCGTAAATTGTAAAAATAAAATCCTCAGATTCAGTTATATTAATAATATGGCCAGTGGTTTAAAATTAAATTTCGAATCTGAATCAATACGCTGCTTTTTTGCAAAAGAGGCCCACTTCCACGTTTTCCAAGTCTCTCAATTCTAACGAGTATTGACGAGTTAGAGTCAGTGCTGATAAGAGTGTTTTCATGCATTTCAGCAGACCGTATCGTAAAATTAGAAAAATAAGGATTAAAATATTGTGTTTCGCAGTTGTTAGTCATTGGAAAATAAAAAAAATTCGAATTATTGGCCGTTTTAACTCCTTTGCAAGGAGTTTGAATAAATTGCCATAATCAGGTGTTTTCGAAATAATTGACTTCATTTAAAATAACTTAAAACTGGCGTAAATTTATACCTAAATCATTCTGAATTATCTTAATAAAATATATACATGAAGCTACTCCAAAAATTTCTCATTTATACAACTATTGTATTGTTTCTGAAATTAGTTTGTAAGGGCCAAAATAACCCGTAACATATTAACACTGATAATTTTTAACCTCCTCAACGTCTCCTTGACTTTCTAGTAAACCTTACAGAGTCCACAGAGACCGTTTTTTATTGGCTCTAAAAAATGCGACGAAGGTTGTTTTATGCAAATATTAATAAAAAATACGTCTATGTGGTGTGGAAAAAACACCTTAGGCGACTGCACTTGACATGAGAGAGATATTAACACGCTCAGACATGTGCGATATATATATGTACAGTTTTATGAACGTACGCGAGATAAATATTTCAAATCTTGCACCGCGTTTCATTATCACGCCTTGTTTACAAATAATGAATGGACATTATGTAAGCGGTAAATTTAAAAATAGTCGTGCGTCAAAAAGAATGGGAGAAGGTCAAGGTGATGATGGTTAACACAAGCACCAAATAATTCAATACTTGAATTCATGAATAAAATCCATACCACAATTGCACAATCAAACTAAAGCATAATGATATTAACTTTGCGAATTTCTTCATCTCAACAAATAACAACACTATATATTTAATTAATAATTATTATGTTTCTGTGAAACAAACCAAGTGTTTTTTTCTAATCAAAATAACAAAACTTCTTTGTATGAAGCTACAGTTACAATTTAACCTTAATTTTTCCTCTAGAACATACAATCCAAAGTTAATTTAAAAGGGAAGTATTTATTAGCAAGAACATTGTTTTTAGTAATAGATTCTTTTTAACATATTAAACTAGATTTTAAATAAACAAAAAATACAACTGATCACAAAATTGTTATTTGATGATCCATCAAAACAAAGGCCTTATTTTAAATGATTTACTAATTTTTGAACACTAAAATGTTAGTAAGGTTAGAGATCAAATATTTATTTTGACAATAACGGTGTTCAAATAAAAAGGTGCTTTAAAAACAGAAGACATTTTTTTGTATTATTCAAAATTTAATTTCTAATAGAAACAATAAAATATATTTAACTTCAAAAATATTATTTTTTCATCTCGAAAAACAAATTTATTGCGTTAATTTCTACAACTAATGAGAGAAGTAAATAATTAGCATGTAATAAATTTTAACTTTTAATAACCACACTTCCTTATTACTGAACATTTTCATTAAGAACGGCAAATTTAACGGTCATAACGATTTTACGGCCTCAATTCGTAATTTCTGAAACGTTCTTCTTAAAATAACCCAAATCATTATAATAAGAAATTTTAGATTTTGTACACTCCACTGGTTGTTCTTACATTATAATAGTTTTATCATTTTGCTATACTATTGCCTTATTTTGAGGATTAAAAATTAGAGACATGCATTATTGAAAAATTAGAATAAATAATAATAATCATTAAAATAATAATGGGAGAAAAATATGAATAACTAACTCAAAAATGCGAGTTTTTCTTAAAAAGTTAAGATAATTTTTAAGTATTTAAATTTAATGCAGACACTTCTACTTCGTTTTACATGTAATAATCAAAGTTTGTACAAAATTAGTTTTGTAATAATCTTTTGTGTTCTTATGAGTCATATATTTAAAAAAAATAAACTTATACCTTGGCATATGCTGATACTAACAAATTACATTTACTTAGTGAAATTCCATAATATGAAAAGGAAATAAAACACTTTGAGAATTTTCATAGATTTTATAATGAGGACATTAATCAACTTGTAAAAATTCTCAACGAAAGTGTTTTATTTCCTACAAAATCTAGAAGCCCTTGGCGTAGTAATATTTACGTAATTTTTTATTAAAAATCCAGACTCCCCTTTTTGGACGTCTATGATAATATTTGGCATGTTTACACCGTCATTTGTAATATCATAATTTTTAGAACTACAATCAGAGAAAATCTTAAGTTACCTTAAGATCTAAGAAAAATTAAGTTTAGAGAGGGAATACATGTTTTCCATTGAAAAAGAAAAGTTTTGATACATATCTAGAATAAGAGACCTAGGAACTACCTGTCAATTTTTTTGTCTCGAAAATAAGTAAATGTAATGAAAGCTTGTTCAGTTTTTTTTTTATTACCTTGTAAATTTTTTTGTATTTGTAAGGGAAAATCATAAAGAAATTATATTTAGAATTTTGACCCAAAAACTGTTTCTTTTTGATTAAAGGAAAATCCAAAAAGAAATTATATTTAGAATTTGGACCCAAAAACTGTTTCTTTTTGATTAAAAGTATTTTTCAACAAATTTAAGTTTTGATAGAATGTCGAAAACTGAAGAAACACTTTTCAAAATAGTTAAAAATTGCAAATATATAAAAAAATCACACGGCGGAAGGACCACGTGGTCCATAGCCAAACACTACTACTACTACTAATAATAAAAAAAGTTTTAAAACAGTTTTAGCTTTAAAAAATAATAATTGAAAATTTATGATAGAAGTTATTGAAAACCTTCTATTAAAAGCAATTAAAAATTAGCTTAAAACAATAATTAAAAAAAAAAAACAGGAAAACATTTCGTAAATCTACAACTTAAAACAATTTTTGTGTTATTGTATAAAAATAAATGAAAATTTTAATGTAAAAAATAAACAAACACCCTAACATTTTGAAAGACTGATTAAAAAGTTACTTTATCAATAGAGAGAATTAAAATTTTTTTTAAAAACTTTTCAAAAAATAATTCATTTTGATAAAAAAAAATTACAAACATTTTATTTTGTTTGAAATTTTGGATTTGTTTAAATTTAATTTTCAGTTAACAGTTTATATTATAAAACATAATTCTAGTTTTGATACAACAAATTATTCATAAGGAAACTTTTTTTATTTTGTTTCAAATTAATTGAAATTGTAGTATAAAAAATGTCTTTAAAAAGAACTATTGACATCTTAAAAAAATAATAATGCTATTTTCAATAATTAAATTTTAAGAACGAAACAATTTAATACAATAAACTAGTTTATAGTTTCTCAAAAAAGAAACAATCACTTTAAATAGTTTAAATTTTCCAAAAATAGAACCACAAATTATTTGTGGTTAAAATATAGTGAATTTTTCAATTCAGTGTAAGTATGAATTACCACGTAGTGACGGTCGCAACCATTCTCTTTAAAAACCCATTCTAAAAAAGTAACTTAAAATTTGATGATTTTTTTAAAATTATAGTAAAAATAATTTACAATAAAAATATTTTAAAACTTTAAGAAATGTTTCAAAATCGTGATGGTGATTTTCAGTTAAAAAAATAATTTAAAATCTTATACTATAAATAAAAGAGCAAATCTTCATTTAAAAAGTCACAAACTCAAAAATCCATTTGAAAATGTTTTAATAAAAATATTTAAACTTTGCTTTGAAGTCATTTTGTTTTCGGTAAAATAAGATAACTTTGAAGCAAATGTTTTTTAAGTATTTAACTTTTTTAATCAATTTCAATTTTAGTGAAAATTGTTGAAAAACAACTAAACTTTCTTAAAATTTTATCAATAAAAAATATTTCTTTTACCTAGTAAAATTTACCAAAAAAAAAACAGTTTTTTAAACCATTTAAAACAAAATAATTGAAAATTTATCTAAAATAATGAAGTAACTTTTTATATATAGCAATTCAAAATTGGCTTAAGACGTGTGTTTGTTATTATTACAAAACAACAATTTAATTTTTAATCGAACGAATAAAAATTCGTTCGAAACATAGTAAAAAGTAATTACGAAACACAATTTAACGGACCAACAAATTTAAAATAATGGATAAACCATCACTTAATTAGAGGAAGGAAAAATATCGCCAAAAGATTTTCGGTTAAAATATACAGTTTAAAATTTTTATGTTATAAAATATAAGAATTTTGATAATTAAAATGAAATATTTTTTATTTTGTTTTAAATTGGTTAAAATTATAGCAAAAATTAAAAAATTCACTTTAATAAATCAGTTTTAAAATTTAAAAAGGCAACTTAAAATTAAAAAATAAATTAAAATACTGTAAAATTATTACAAGATAAAACAATGTAAATGTTTTTTTATATTTGTTAGCAGAAACAATTGATTATTTTAAACGGTTTTCCAAGCAAAGTTTATATATTTTTAGAAAGTTCCAACTCTTTACTCTCAAAATTTTAAGATTAAAGACTTTTATATAATTTTTTTATGTATTTCTTTGAGAAATATGTTGTTGATGTCTTTAGACATTTATCATATTTTTAAATTATTTTCGTTAATTCTTTTTGAAAGAAAGTTTTAACCTTTGTCTTTCGGCATGCAAAATATGTTTTTTAATTGTTATTCATTATTTCACAATTTTCTAAGGCTGGTCATGCGAATTTTTCGAGCAGCACTTACCGCCTTAAATTTAAAAAAATGATTAAAATTTGAAGTCCATCATCACGAAAAATGGGTTGTTTATCATGAAAGATAAACTGGCTAAAATTTTAAAATATAATTTGTTTGGTGGGGTTTCAAAGAAATGTCTTTTTAACAATTACACCTGAAAATACAATGTTCAACTCTATTGAGTCTATGAATGCCTGAACAGATTGAATTATTAATTTAAACAGAAAAGGCCAAAATTGATCAACAGAAAATGTGTAATGTAATAAACAAAAAAAAGGTGATACTATCTCTTCTGTAGAATTGCAATGGAACTATTTATTTAGTTTCTACCGGACAACAAAACAATCAATTCTGAAGTGTACTGTCATAAGATGGGAAAAATTAAATGATTTTCTTAAACAGAAAAGTCAAGAATACACCACTAGCTTTTACAACTTGATAAACTACGAACTTTTGATTCATCTATCACTTGGTGAAACATACAACTTGGATGGAATATATTACTACAAAAGTTTTTAGATGGTATAAACATTTCTTCAAATTGGGAAGTCAAAAATCACCAGGATTAGTTTTTCCTGCGAAAAACAAGAAGCTTATGAGCGTGGGAGGGATCATGCTATCGCCAGAAAAATGAGGCAAGGTATTGACCAGAATAGACACTAGATAATTTAATAAAATATTGTTCACTATAAGAAAATTGTCTTTAATTTTAATAAAGATCGCAACTCTTACTACGTGTTTTCAAAAAAATGAGAAACTTTTTAATGTATTCTTGTATTTTCATTAACAAACGAAATTACTTTTTCAACACTTAAATAGTTTTCCCTCTTGGCGTATTTTACCTCTGTTTACTTTGCACTTATTATGACTCTTATTAGTAAAAGCACATTCTAAACAATCTAAAAAAATTGGATCAATTCAGTCAGATTTATGCGACCGACGTATAGTTCGTCAATTCATTACATTTCTTTAATATTTCGTGATAATTAGCAGTAAATTTTTATCTTCCTGTCTTGAGTTTCTCATAAAGCATTTAGTTTTTCACTCTGCGATTCTTTTTTCTACACTATCAATATCCATTTTCTTATCGTTCTATTTCCTTTTCCATTATCCTCTGCATAATTTATTCGTAACTTGGCTAATTTATTTGTATTGTTTCTAAATTTTCGCGTAAATTTTTCCGTGTCGTTTATTTTTTTTGTGTTTTTATTTTCATGTAACTAGCTAGTGATCACCGGCTCTCTCTGATGCCTTCTTTACTCTAATAATACTTTTTTTATATGCTAATACTATTCTACATCATTTCATCTGTCTTTCCTACCCTTCTATTTAAAACTCCCACAGTTAATAATATTTCGGCTGAAAAGTTCGTGTCGTTTCTAAGAGAGGGCACAGCTAGATTTTTTTCCCATATGATTTTCTTTGTGAACTAACCTTCAAAGGATACGTGATGAAATTTGATAGCGATTGGACAATTGGTTAGTGAGTTATACCATTTTGACTGAAGCAACTTCTGCTATTGGGGAAAAATTAATAAAAAGAATTTTCACACACTGTTTTTTAATGGAAAACATAGCGCTGGAAGAAAAACTTGGCTTGATAAGTGTTATCCGGACTCTGCTCCAGCGGAATCAGCCATTCGTAAGTGGTTTGCTAAATTCCGTATAGGCCATTTGGGCATCGAAGATAATGAGCGCAGTGGGCATCCAGAAGAAGCAGTTACTGACGAAAATATCAACAAAATTTACAAAATAATTTTGAATGACCGTAAAGTGAAGTTGATCGAGATAGCTGAGACTCTGAAGATATCAAAGGAACATGTTGGACATATCATGCATGCAAAGTGGGTGCCGCGTGAGCTCACAGTCGATCAAAAACAATTAAAAAATTAGAGCACTGTTGAAACTGTTTAAGCGAAATAAACAGGAGTTTATTTATGAAACATGGATCAATCAGCTAATGGACGTATTGCACGCGAAGCTAGAAAAAACACAACAGTCGGCTGGCAAGGTTATGGCTTCTGTATTTTGGGTTGAGCATGGTATATTGTTCATCGATTATCTTGAAAAGAGAAAAACAATCAACAACGACTATTAGGTAGTAATGCTAGAGCGTATGAAGGATGAAATCGCGAAAAAACGGACTCATTTGAAGAAAAAATTAAATGTTTTTTCACCAAGACAATGCACTGTATCACAAGTCGATCAAAATGATGGGCAAACTTAATGAATTGTGGTACGAATTGCTTCCCCACCCAACGTGTTCTCCAGATTTGTTTCCCAGCGACTATTTCCTTTCTGCAGACCTCAAGAAAGAAATTTAGCACTAACGAAGAAGTAATTGCCGAAACTGAAGCCTATTTTGAGTCTAAAGACAAATCATACAACAAAAATGGTAGAGTAACTATGTTTCTTCGCATATCTCCTTGAGAATAAACTTGTCGGAAAGAAAGTAAAAAAATAAACCTATCAACCACGTTCTGTATGATTTCTTTTCTTGTTTTAATTTTTTAATTTTTCTATCCACTTTTCCATTATTCCTTTCCTTTTACTGTTCTTTCCATTTTTCTTTTATATGTCTGATTTCGGTTTACATTAAATGTATCATCATTCACCTTCATGGCCATATCTTCTGGTTCCCATTTTTCGTTTCAGTTAGATAAGGTGAATTTTTCCTGCTTCTTTAAATACTTGTATTAGATCTTTTCAGTTTTCTTCCATTTGCAATCATTCGTCATCATTTTTCAAGGTCATTGTCGTCTATAATATTTTCTAACTTTCCCCAACCTTTTTTTTATTTTCTTTTTATTAAATAAAGCTGAACACAGCCTATAATTATAATAGATCCGAAGAGTTTATAATAGATGAAAGAATACAAAGCGTAGGATGAATGAATGTTTTGACTTGTTTAACAATTCGATGAAACTTGTTTTGGAAGTCGTGTAAATGGTATTTTTACCGTGTCGAATATTGCATGCATACGACATTTTATTACTTTTGTAAAAGTGGTATGCACTACTTGCATACATACGTGTGTCATGTTCGAAAATAGAACGCGGTGAATATTTTATTCCACTGATAATTTTCGGCAGCAAGTATTTACTATTGCAGACATGTTTTTACCATAATTTATTAGTTTTTTTCAACTTCTTTGTGTAATTTTATTCAATTTTGATAGTTAACCATTGAACACTTTTATAACAAAAATACCTGCCTGTCGATTTATTTAGGTAATGATTGTAATATGACTAAATTAGTTTGAATATTCATAAAACCGATAAACTCGTTTTCATTTAGGCGATACCCACTATTCGCAATACTAACGATAAAACAGGTTAGGTGTAAATAATTGAGAACAATTTAAATGACTTATTTATAGACGTATTGGTATTTTTTTTTAGTTTAATAGCTCGAAGAAATAATAATTACGTAATGTCGGAAATATTTGACCTTCAAGGAAAGTCGTGAAATTATTTTGGGTTTCTCGCGTTTTAAATTTACTTCGTTAACCTCAATGTTTTAATGTGCAAATTTTAAAAAGGTGTTAAGCATAAACAAGTTTTTATTTGCACAGAATTCAGCGCGGATATTTCCAGTACGCGCCAAATTTAACTGATTTATTTTAGCTTTATAATTTAGGTATAAAAATCCATTTAAAAAATACTCTATATAATATATATTTAAATAGTACTTCTTTCTACATTAATACTTCCAATAATCAAGGATGCGAAAGAGTGGTCTAAACAAATATTCGAAACTTGATAAAATACTAACACAGTATTGTGATTTGGACTTTCAACAAGTAACAGCCGAGTCAATCCAGTATTCCAAATATTCGAAAGACCTGAAATTGTAATATGTATTAAATATTCCTGCTAAATCCAGGTAACATAATTGAAGCAGTGACTTTACTTCATAAAGCAAACTCTTTAAACATGCCTGTTTTATTAATTTAAGTGAATTAAATACACTGTTAATTAAGAAATGCTTAGCACCAGAATACCAAACGGCATTTTTAAATTATTACCCATATCTAGGATTTATAGCGTTTGATATGATACCTAGAAAGAAACTGTGGAGAACACTTAGTAAGATATAACTCTCTTACGAGACTGTCAAAATAATACAGAATACACAGCAACAACAGTAATGCAATAATATACAAGGAGCAAATATCAAGAACATTCAAGACAAATAATGGACTAAGGCAAGGAGGAAGACTAAGCCCAACACTATTCAACATATATATGGATGAAATAATGAAGAAATTATAAAAACAAACATAGGATACAAAAATATGCAAGTGGTCAAAATATCAGAAAGAGCATACGCGGACGATTTGGTAGTGATAACAGAAAATTAAAGGAATATGCAGCACAACCTGTACGTATGGAATAAACATCTAAAGAAATATAACATGAGCATATGATAGAACAAGTGGACCAATTCAAATACACAGGAGTAGAAATCACAGAAGATGGAAAAATGGTGGGCAAATTAAGGAACAGAATATACAACAATAAAAATGTACTATGCAATGAATAATATACTTAATAACAAGAAAGAGATCAGTAGAAAGACAAAAATGAGTATAGACCAAACAATTTACAGACCAATTTTGACATAAGGAATGAGAGATATAGTCTGTTCGTTGGATCTTTCGTCGTACGTCACAAACTATCGCTTCAAAAAACGACGAAGTTTTACAGTGCGTTCTTTTTCTAACGCATTTGGTTTACTTTATCAGACTGAATGTTTTTGCGTCGTTTCTCGAAGCGATACTTTGTGACATACGACGAAAGATCCAACGAACAGACTATAGAAGTAGACTACAGGTAATGGATATGAAATATCTGAGAAGAGTAAAACAAGTAACGAGAAGAGACAGAATAAAAAATAAAGACATAAGAGAAGAACTAGAAATTGAAACATTAGATAAGTTTATAGAAAAGAAACAACTCGGCTGTTGAAGATACCTAATCAGGATGAAAAGCACAAATCAAATAAAACAAATTTGGGAAGCAAGAATAGGAAACAAAAGAGGAAGAAGAAGACCAAGAGAAAAATGGGACAACAAAATAGAAGAAATAATAAACAATAGAGGAAAGGCAGTAAATAAGCAAAGGAATTGGAAGAGAGTGGAAAAAGTTCGAAAATAAATAAAATAATAGTCATGTAACAAAGTAATGTAAAATGCATAGCCTACACCGAAAGGTAAATGGCATTTTGATAATAAATATGTATACATAATTTAAATTCTACGCCTTGCTAAATCAGTTGCTCAGATATATAATGATAATGTAGCTAAATTGAACCAAAAAAACATTTTCAAAAATATAACTGATTTACTTTCAGTTCAGTAGATATCAACTCGCATTTTTAATGCTAACTATTATCTTAGATTTCTTCTTGATTATTTTCATTGTTTATTTAGGTTTTGCAGATTATTTTATTTTCATCAAAACATCTTTATATCGGTCAAGAACTCAATTTCGAGCGCAGCCTTAATGACGAATCCGCGTTTCCAGTCGTGGCAAGGCGATTTCCTGGAGGCAGCCGTCGGCGTCCGTTCCCTTTCGCTAAATATAATCCTGACGGGTGCGCCTCGCTAAAAACAAGACCGATCGCCTTGGCTTGGAGCCATTGGGCGCATAAATTGGCGATGTTCGTGTGCACGAGCCATCACCGAGACCAACGGTGATCACATAACGACAATTGAATCATTCAGCGGTGAATAATCCGATGAAGTAACGCCCAAGGAGGACCTATTAGTGAAGATCATCACGGTGTCATTGCATCTGGTTATATTTAGACGCCGTCGGTCTGTTACAGTGCTGAATTCTAAATCTAGGTTGAGTTAATAGAACACTGAAATATACATGGGATTCGGAGAATAAGAGAAGATGGAGAATTGGTCGCTGAGGCGATTCAGTGATATATTTAGAGATCGCGATGAATGTGAAGACGCTATTAATAATATCCGTTAATTGACAAAAGTGGCCAGTAAAAGTTGAAGGTCAATTACCTACAACCTTTATTTGCTTAGTGATAACAGTCAATTAACACTTGTAATAGCTATAATAAAATATTCATATTTGGTGTATGTATATTAAAATTAGCACTTAAATGAGATGATATTTGATTTGATTACCTACTCCTAGAGATAGTAGTACTTTATTTATCTAATATGCTTACATAATTCTTTCTAAATAAATCAAGAATAAATATTCAGAAAAATTTTGAACACACATGGAAACGCTAGTAGTAATTGTCCATGTGATCCTAGGTATTTTAAGTTTGAAATTGTAAAAATTATAATTTTTGATTTTTAATATATTTGGAGACTTTATTTTTTTTTTACTAATAGACCTTTTAGCATATAAAACATCTGGGACACACGAAGGAGACACGGTTTGGAGTGGCGAAATCCGGACAAAGGAGCACGTGTTTCCCAGAAGGTGGTTGTTGGCGGCAATCCGTCCGAAAACTATTGGTGTATACTTACAAATAGCCGTGGAGAGGAAGTTGTAAAATCACAACATGTGCATTTAATAATACTTCAAAGTCGCACGCACGGCCATGCCCACAATTCGTTTCCATCCCTTACGGATGCTCGTGCATATTTTGTGCGTCATAAACTCGGGACGTCAATGGGGACCGTTTTTCTTATTGCACAAGTCAACCAGATGTTCTATTCAAAAAAAAAGAAAGATAAAATATGAAACAATGTAAATATCATTGGAAACTTAATTTTTTTAATATTCAGTTTGTTTTGTCTACTATGTTTCTCTGCCTCTTTAGTTAGACCCATTAGTTTTTTTTAAATATATATTTGTGAAGCTTTTTACTAAAATGATGTATTTTACAGAACTGAAGTCAAACCAGAATGGTTTAACCTTTCTTTATTGTATAGTTGATACCTGTAGTCTTAATAAGACTCATTTGTTGTAGATTTTACAAAATATTTTCGTGTTTTTTCTAATTATTAGTTGATACTTATTTAGCTACCCTCTTGATGGAACCAGATATGTAATTTTCAATTTCCTGACACGTGTTTCGATCATACCCGATAATTTTCAAAGGTTAAACAAAGTTTAAAAGTAATAATATGGAACATAACAAGTGTTTTTCTTCGCCAAAATTTCTTTATTTTCCCTGTTCAAAGTACGATTGTAATCGTGATTTCGATCTTATAAAGGATCGAAAAAATTTATATATTGCATTCTTGAATTTTGGAAGCGTTTACTTTGTGTATAAAAAAGTTGAGTGTTTTCTTTATATATTACAAATTAATTGAGAAAATGTAATCTCAAAAGGCAATTGACCTACAGTATTTCGTCCTCTATTTGTATCATTTCGATTATAGGCAAAGCTTCTAATTAATTTTGTTATTGTGTGTATTGACGTTTCAATTCGTGACTTTAATGTGGATTTAATTGTGTCCTGTGATTATTGAGTTATCTAATAAAACATCTTAGGCCTTACGGCGTGGAGAATATTTTTTTTATTGATCGGTGAGGTACTTAAATCCATACTAACTTTTTTTAATTAGTTAATTAGTCCCGGACCACCGTGTAGGGAGACATATTTGCCGCGAGTACAATAATAAAAGTTTCGTTTAAAATCGTTAATTAGAATTGAATAAAAAAATGTCTAACAATGTCATTAAATCAATCAAAATGGACAATGAAACGGAAATATTTAGCGATGTGGAATTTATAAATTTGTATTTGAATTACATTTGGTAAAAAATTAATTATTCCTTTATTCAATCTATAATTAGAATGTTGATGAAGTATGATAAATTATTCACATAATTCATATAAAAATAAAGGTGATAATAAGTTAATGTAGTCTTTATTATTATTAAATAATAACCAGTCTGATTATTATAGCATATTTTACAATATATTCATATACTCATAATTACAAAAACTTTTGTATATATTCAACATTTTTATTGCAGTAATTTTAACAATTAAGTACATATATTTTGTGTGATTTGTGTTTGGGTTACTTAACGTAGATCTTTTTGCTCTGCATTAAATGCAAAGAAAATAATAAGAAATTGCTAAAAGAAAAAGCTAGCTAAATGGCTTAATATAATATTTATAGTAAAATATTTAATTTTCAACTTTTTATTTTACTCACTACAATTGCTTCGCTACACTGTAGCTTCTTCAGATGAAGAAATATAATACAAAATCTTCACCTAAGGAAGCTACAGTGAAGCGAAACAATTGTAGTGAGTAAAATCATAAATCAACTGATTGAGGTTGTAGGCACTTACTTTGTGATACATTTTAATTAGATGAAAAATAAAAAATACTTTTACTTACATTGTGATATTACTAAGTAAAAGTATTTTTTATTTTTCATCTAAAATCATAAATAGTTTACTATTATTATTATATTAAGTGATAATGGATTTTCAAAATATGTCTCAACAATCAACGAGACTAATTAAATGGAACTGTCCGGATGACGCGATCTAATGAATTGGTGAAGAGTGTTTCTGCAATGTTTATTGGGATTACGGGAATACAGAATTTCTCAAAAAGGGTTAGGTTGATTTTTTACTGATGACCAATGCACATTAGGAAATGGGAATTATTCGGGTGTCATATAGCAGTTTGTTGGATAGATTGTGATAAAGATTTTTTGGGTGCCTAGTTTTGGTAAGGTTTCGGAGTGCTTATCTTTCTTCTACTTGGATATGCTGTAGGGTGGAAGGGCAGAGTTGAGTAAAAAGGATTGAGCTGTAGTCTACTATTATACTTGCAAATCCTATCAGCTTTTGGGGTTTATTAAACGAAACGGGATAGATTTTTGTGACTATCGCACATTAATCCTGCTTTATAACGCTCTTGTTCGTCCACAGCTGGAGTATTGTTCCAGTGTCTGGTCTTCACATACGAGTGTTGATAAACGAAAAATTGAGCAGGTTCAGAAGAAGTTTGTACGATTTTTATCATTCAAGTGTAATATGCCTTACATCTACCAACACGGACTCTCAACCTTCAAGATTACTAGTCTTGAAACAAGAAGGTTTAATTCAGATGTAATTCTTGTACACAAAATCGTTCAAAACAATAATGATTGTCCTGACCTACTCAATTTAATGGACATTCATGTACCTCCTCGCCGCTTACGTGATATCACATTTTATATTCCCTTTCAAAGGACGATTATGCCCGGCACTCAGCCACAACGCGAATTTTAAGAAACGTTTGCGTTGGATACCTAATAATTTGTAATGTGCTTGTTTTTATCAAATTTTATTTATTCTGGTATTTAATGATCGTTTGTACTTATACTCTGTAAATTACTTCCGTTAATAAATGTATTATTATTATTAAATCGCAGTTTTTTATTGAAATTCCTTGACTTTTGAATGCTGGTGCTGGTAAATGCCGGGCCCTTTAACTTTGGATTTAATGGATAGGGCATCTGATTTGAAGATTAATTTATGATCAAGTAGGATTCCTAGGTATTTGCAGGTGTAATAAGGAGGGATTTCAGTTTGATGGATTTTAATTTTGGGGGCAGATGATATAATTTTTTGGAAAAGCATCAAAAGTTTGGTTTTTGTAGGGTTTAATTCAAATCGCCAAGTTTTGTAGAGAGTTTAATGTTATAAGTAGCAAGTTAACGACAATAGAGATGTTGACTGCATATACTAACAGTGCGGTGTCATCAACAAATTGGTGGGATTAATTTGTGTTGGTCGGGGTGTAATATATCGTGACAATAAACATTATAAAGTAAAGGGAAGTAAGGGAATCCTTGAGGTGTACCTTGCTCTACTGGGAATGACATGAAATATGATTTTCGGATTTTTATTTAACAAGATCGCTTTTTAAGGAAGAAGTTGAAAAATTTTCAGGAAAAAAAAACAATTATAAAACAGAATTCGGTGCCGCATTGAATCAAACGCCTTTTCCATGTCAAAAAACCACTTCAAGGTGTCCCGTTTAGAGTTTAGAAGTGAGGATGGGTAAGGGGAAGTGTAGTGGACTTTTAAGAGATGAAGCCTAATTAGAAGTGAGGAATAGATAGATTAGAGGATTATAGATTTTTCTTTTATGAGGGATTTAAATAGTTTATCTATTGCAGAAAGGAGAGTAATTGGACGGTAGCTTGTGAGAAAGGAGGGGTGTGGTTTAGGGATGCAAATGATAGTTACTTGAAGACCTTAAGAATAAACTGGTGGATGTGTTTGGGCAAATTTTTCAGAATGAATCGATGAATATTATTATGGTCAGAGGATGTATTTTTGCTATAATGCACAAAACAATAGTGATGTTCTTTACTTATAATATCATTAATTGGAGGGCTGGAAATTGACTGAGTTGTATTTGCATTTATAGTGAAAATGTTTGTGAAAGTCGTTATTAATTGATTTTTTCAAATGAATTGTTAAAATGTTTTGAATTTCTTTTTTATTAATAAAGTTTTGTAATTAATTTTACTCAAAATCGCGAGATAATCAGTACTTGAAATTTATATGTATATATAGGGTGGGTTGGTATAAGCATAATCAAAATTTGATAAACATAAAGGATTATTGATTGTTTGATTGTTTTTAGCAGGAAAATCATCAACGATTAGCAATTAAAGTTATCATGTATATGTAGGGTGGTGGGTGAGCTCTATCCCACCCTCCAGTCAGTAAAACATCATCAAAAATTATTTGGATTATTTGTACGAATACATCAATTAATAATGCAATAATGTTATGTTTATTCACGTTTTACAACTTTTAATTAAAACCCTTGCTTGTGTCTTACTGATTGGAGGGTGAGTTAGAATTTGTTTTTTGACTACTTATAGTTTGATTGTAATTTTAGATAATTAAAATCCGTCAATGGATTTGCCTGAAAAGTCATGGAGATAATTGGGATTTGCATGTTTTATACTCTAACCAAGTTTTATTGAAAAAAAATCTAGGAAAACTAACGATGATACAGTTTCAGTGTATCATTTGTTTTTTGACTACTTATAGTTTGAATGTAATTTTGTAAAATCCATTAAAATCCGTCAATAGATTTCCATGGAAATTCATGGAAACCATTGGGATTTGCATGTTGTATACTTTAACCAACTTTGATTGAAGAATTCTGGGAAAGCTAATGATGGGAGAGATTCAGTTTGCCACTTGTTTTTTGGCTACTAATAGTTTGGATGTAATTTTGGAAAATTCATTAAAAACCGTTTACAGATTTTCCTGAAATTCATGGAAACAATTGGGTTTTGCACATTGAATACTTTGACCAAGTTGGACTGAAGAATTCTAGGAACACTAACCATGAGATTGTTTTTTGACAACTAATAGTTTGGATGTAATTTTGGAAAATTCATTAAAATCTGTCAATTGAAAATACATGCAAACAATTGAGATTTTCATGTTGTATACTCTAACCAAGTTTGATTGAAGAATTCTAGGAAAACTAACGATGGAACACTTCCAGTTTGTCATTTATTTTTGACTACTAATAGTTTGAATGTAATTTTGGAAAATGCATTAAAAAACGTTTACAGATTTTCTTGAATATTCATGGAAACAATTGGGATTTGCATTTTGTATACTCTAACCAAGTTTGATTGAAGAATTCTAGGAAAACTAACCATGAAACAGTCTCAGTTTGTCATTTGCTTTTTAACTACTAATAGTTTGAATGTAATTTTGGAAAATTCATTAAAAACTGTGTACAGTTTTTATGGAAATTCATGGAAACGATTGGAATTTGCATGTTATATACTTTAACCAACTTTGATTGAAGTAAATATAAATGTCCTTCTATAGTTAATCTTGATTTAAAGCCTTTTCACGTATCATGTATATAATTTTTAATAATTTATACACCACAAATTTTACCTTTTGAATTCCTTGTTTATTCAAACAGTTTTGTAATTAATTTTACTCCAAACCGCGAGACGATCAATAATTGAAATTTATATAAGTAGGGTGGGTGGGTGGCCTCTATCCCACCCTCCAATCAGTAAAACATCATCAAACGTTATTTGAATAAACCTCTAAAAATTGCAATTATATTATGTTTATTCATATTTTAAACTTTAATTAAAACCCTCGTTTTTGTTTTACTGATTGGAGGGTGGGATAGAGTCCACCCACCCACCCTACATATACTTGATAACTATAAATACTAATTGTTGATGATTTTGCTACAACAACAACCAAACCCTTCATGTAATAAAAAAATAAAACAGAATGAAAATTGAAGTTTAAATATAAATAACCACCTATAGCTAATCTTACGTAATTTAGATTTAAAGTCTGCTCACACATCATGCATCAAATTTGTATTAATTTACTCACTAAAAAATTTTACCTCTTGAATTTCTTGTTTATTCAAAAAATTTTGTAATTAATTTTACTCCAAACCGCTAGACGATCCATAATTGAAATTTATATGTATATGTAGGGTGGGTGGGTGGCCTCTATATTTTTACCTTTTTAATTTCTTTTTTATTCAAAAAGTTTTGTAATTAATTTTATTGGAAACCGCGAGACTATCAGTAATTGAAATTTATCTGTATATGTAGGGTGGGTTGGTGGCCTCTATCCCACCCCCCCCAATCAGTTAAACATCATCAAAAATTATTTGAAAAATTTGTATGAATAAACCTCTAAAAATTACAATTATTTTGTGAATGTTCATATTTTACACTGTAATTATAACCCTTACTTATGTTCTATTGATTCGATTGTGGGATAGAGGCCACCCACCTATCTTACATATTCATGATAACTTTAAATACTAATCGTTGATGATTTTGCTGCCTATAACAATAAAACCTTCAATGTAATAAAAAATTAAGCATAATCCAAATTTAAGGTTAAATATTAATGACTTTCTTTGGTTAATCTTATCTAACTTAGATTTTAAGTCTGCCCACCCATCACGCATAAAAATTTTTTATTCATTTACGTACGCAAAAATTTACCTTTTGAATTTCTTTTTATTGAAAAAGTTTTGTAATTAATTTTACTTCAAATCGTGAGACGATCACTAATTAAAATTTCTATGTATATGTAGGGTGGGTGGGTGTCCTCTATCCTACCCTCCAATCAGTAAAACATCATCAATGAAAATTTGAAAAATTTGTTTGTAAAAATCTCTAAAAATTGCAGTTATTTTGTGTTTATTCGTATTTTACAACTCTAATTATAACCCTCACTTATGTTTTACTGATTGGAGGGTGGGTTAGAGGACACCCACTCACCCTACATATACCTGATAACTTTAATTATTAATTGTTGATGGATTATACATCTTTTTACTGTCCCTATATAGTATATAGAGAAAATATTGTTGTCGTGAAAAATTTTAATTACGTTTTTATTGATTTTTAAAGTAGTTTAACTGAATCATGCCATGTTGTGACAAATAATAAAAAAACGTAAAATCACTTGCTATGTTTGCGTGCGTTTGTTATATCAATAAAATAAAAAGATAGCTTCAATTATATTCAGGATTTCCGGTATTCCTAATCGTCACGTTTGGGTATTTTTAGCATTGTAAATTTAATTAATAAATTCGTGACTTTTTTAATTCTGATCTTACCACTCGAATGAAATTTTTTAAATAAATTTTATTTTGACTTTTTATTTTGCTTATATAATTTATTATAATTGTAAAATTGATATTTAATCAATTCAGTATTGTAAAACACATTGTGTTTCATAGCATATATAATTAATAGAAGAATTTTTTATACTAATTTTAATTAACATAAATTATTATCATTCTCTTTAAAAACACGGGTTCCTTTTTAAACTGTCTTAGAAAATATTAGATTATATCTATATGTAATTTATATCTTTGTACAAATCTGTTATTCTTTAAGAATATTTATAATTTATGTATTATATATAAGCTGTTTTTTTTGTTTCTATATATATATTGGATGTAGTGACCTGTGTAAACATATTGTATCCACCAATAAATAATAATAATAATTATTGCTTTATTAATCAATAAGTAAAACTATTTTTATGCAAAATGTTAATTGTTTAGAATAAGTTTTATCAACTTTATCTTAGCCAATTTTCGTACACAATTTTTTGTATAATTTCAATCAGTTTAAATTAAATTTTTCTAAAAAGTTAAAGGGAACATTTATTATTATTATTCATATAAAAAATCCATTAAAAAATATTCAACTGCCTTTTTTATAGATTTGTTTGTTGTTAAACATTGTTGAAACTTGTATTTTTAAATACATTATTCTTTCATTATATTTCATTCAATATAGAAAGGAAAATCAAAATTTGCCACCCACCTCATCGCAGAAAATCATTGATTTGGAGAAGAAAAAATTTTACACGTTGAAAGAAAAGGAAGGAAATTGGATGCCCTAGAGTTCATGGAAATTAATCGAAAAAAAAAGAAACAGGACAACTGCTAAATGAACAAACTGAAATCTCAAAATCCACACTATTGAATTTGTTTAACTTACCACTCCCATTCGCAAATGTATAAATACAAAACTGTAATGAAACTGCCTGAAGAAGCCACAGTGTGGCGAAACAATTGTTGCGATTAATAAAATACTCTTTGAAAGTTTGTGTTCACCTAACAGCCAATATAATGAAATTATCAAAAAAGAAAACGTTATTCTTTGTAAATTTTATTATATATTATTTTCTGGAAGAAACCAACTGTTAACTAAAGATTTTTTTGGTTTTTAAATTTCAACTGTTTAAAAGAAATATCAAACTTATTAATTATAACAGAAATATTACAACGACATGAAATTATGAAAATTTAATTATTATATTCAACAATTTTATTTTTGTAACTGTACCATAAGTTTTCTATTGTTTTTATTATTTAGAATTTTTATTTATGTATTTTTCTTCTAGCTGTAAGTTTAATTTTAAGTTTCTAATATGTATTTATTTGTTAAGTGGAGATGTCCGTAAATAAAGGATTTACTTATTTATATTTATTGCCATATGAAACGAAATTTGAAGAATTAACATTTCATTAGGAAATTTTGCAGAAATTGCTTTTTTAATTAAACTTATAATTATGTTATGTAAATTTTAATGGACATTATTATTATCACTATCTTTTGGAAATTTAACTTTATCAACTTTTTTAAACTAAATCTTCACACATTTTCTAGAAAAAATTCAAGTGTTATTAACTAAAGACTCTTTTGAATAGTTTTTATTTATAAATTTTAAGCTGCTTAAAAACAATATAAATTAATATTACATTTTCTTTTAATAAATAAACTTATTCCTTGTTGTATATTAATTGCATGATACGAACCTACTTTTTAATCAGCAAATAAACTTCTTACGTAAGAAGTAAAGTTTATGCGGCGATAATATACACATTAATAGCCCTCTATATCAATTTATTTAAAAGTGTTTATGTGTTTCTTTAATGATTGCAAATTTTACGATTTACATATGCATGTCTATTGGAATGTGCAAGAGATGTCCCAGAAATTGGTTGGTTGACAATTCGCTATTGTTATCAACATTATTGCACTTAGATCAAAATTGCTTAATTATTGTAAAACTAATCAGCAATCACGATAAAAATGCTTTTTGTTGCGTTTTATGACTTGTCCGCACTGTAACAGATGCATTACTTTAGTTATCAAGTAGCTGAACATTTAAAATTAATTATAAAATGAATACACACTGAATAAAAACGTGTACAGTATTTTAAACACTAAAATATTTTAATTTTGGCAATTAAAATCAACGATTTATTATTATTTTAATAAAGAAAACAATTCTCTTTTTTTATTTTATTGTGATCGATATGAAAAACGAATGGATTTTTAAAATTTATTTTAATAATTTTAACTGTACTACGAAGTGAACTCCAATATTCATAATTATATTCTTTATAACTATTCATTAGTTTACACAGAAAGGTAAATGGCTTTTTGATAATATATATAACTATGAACTTTTTGTTTGTAATATATTTTATATGAATTACACTAAGGGCTATTTTTATTGCATTGATACACTCCATTATTCATAAGCCAAAAAATATCAGAATAATTAATTTTGAATTGTATATTTAGCATTTAATTCACAAGACTGTATTTAGATTATATATAAGCTACATAAAAATAAAACAATTTCTTTAATAAGGTAGATATTTTAAATATGAAATAATTTTAGGCTGGAAGACCACCAGTCGATAGCCAATGAAAAAGAAGAAAAGCAGTATAGTAATTGTTGTCGTATTATTAATATAACACTATTTTTAATCAATATGTTTATCTCTCTCAGTAATTTCAAAATTAATATTTTTTAAACTTTTTTATATCACTTTTTATTACACTTTTCGTGACTAGTGTAATAAAAAGTGGTATTAAAAAGTTATGTTTTCTTTATTTAAAAAAATTGAAAATGTACCACGAGTTGAAAGTTCGAGAAGATTCAAGAATTAATATTTTTCGTTTTGGATTTCACATTAAATTAAAAAATCTGTACTTTTCATTAAGTAACCATACGTATTTTTTTTTTTTATTTCATTGATTTATTTTTATAAATTTTTTAAATAAACATATTTTTATATCTATATAATCATTAGAAATTTAGCAAACATAATCACTCATTACTTATTATTTTACCCATATGATTTATTAATAACTTCTAATGCATGTTTTAGTACGTCCGAAAAGAAAATGATTTGAAGGTTATTTGTGTCGCGGATATTTAAACGGTCGTCAAATTAACATAATCCACGCAGATACGTATTATAACCATGATTCTAACATAAAACAAGCACTTCTTGTAAGTGTGCGTCCCGCTATTCTAAATTTAAATCATACACACGCACAAAAAAAAAAATGAGAAAAAGAAAAAACAACATAAGCGCACTCACCAACTTCTCCCGTTTTCTTTGTGCGTCGCGACGGTGAATCCAAACATAGAAGAGGACTGTCCCCGGTGCCTAACATAATTGTCAGTATCCAAATTAAAACTATTCACAGCAAACAGAGAACTAAACAGAAAAATCACAACACTTTCCAACCACATTTTGCACTAATATTAAACACTAGATTTTCATTTAAAAATAATATTTTGTAACTATTTGCATCTTCTTTGCAATTCGTCGTTCGTTTGTTCGTTTTTTTTTTTTAGCTGCCTCTATTCGGTTATGTTTCGTTGGAAAAAAAAAACGTTTCGCGTGTTTTGGTTACTTAGTGTTTGGGCGGTGTATGGCACATTTTGAAAATACAAAGTTAGCGCTCGAACTTTCGGTTGGGACTACGGACGAGGCCGAATGGATTTCTGTGCGAGAGAGGCTTCGATTTGCGCGCACTCCGATTTTCCACTACTCGACACCTTCGCGCCATCTCTATTCAGTTTAGATACTAATGTGAAATGATTTCTCGGACTTGTGCACACGTCAGAAGTTTTTACATATGACTGCAGTTTTGCGTTTTACTACTTCGTGCATTATCTATAATAAAAAAAGTCATATAAATATAATAAAATTAATAATTACTTGTATGGTTGTGTAAATAAATAAAATAGATTTATTCAAACAAATTTTTCAAATAATTTTTGATGATGTTTTACTGATTGGAGGGTGGGATAGAGGCCACCCACCCACCCTACATATACATATAAACTTTAATTCTTATCGTCTCGTGGTTTCCAGTAAAATTAATTACAAAACATTTTGAATAAAATAGAAATTCAAAAGATAATGTTTGAGTGTGTAAATTAATAAAAAATGGGTGGGCAGACTCTAAATCTAAATTAGATAAGATTATTATATTTAAACTTAAATTTTCATTTTGTTTTATTTTTTATTACATACTGTTTTTAGCAGCAAAATCATCAACGATTAGCAATTAAAGTTATCATGTTTAGGTAGGGTGGGTGGGTGGCCTCTATCCCATCCTCCAATCAGTAAAACAAAAGCGAGGATTCAAAGTTATGAGTTATAAATAAACACAAAATAATTGCAATTTTTTGTGATTTATTCATACAAATTTTTCAAATATTTGATGAAGTTTTATTAATTGGAGGGTGGAATAGAGGCCACCCACCTACATATACATATAAATTTCAATTACTTCTTTTGAATGAAAAAGAAATTCAAAAGGTAACATTTTTGAGTAAGTGAATTAATAAAAATTATTTTTACGCATGATGGGTGTGCAAACTTTAAATCTAAATTAGAAAATGGTCATGTGGCCATCATAATACTTTCCCTATATTTTTCTCGAAAACCATGAGGTTATTCTTAATAATTTGCTCAATTTTGAATTCTTTACAATTAGCTCGCTCCTACAGTTTTTTAGCAATAAGCAAAAACATTTTTAAATTAAGAACTTAAAAAAAATATTTCAATAAAACTTTTTTAGTTTTTAATTCTCTTTAACTTTTTGAAAAGTTATGTCTTATTTTTCAAAATTTCTCAAATTTCAAAATTTGTTTGAATAAATCTATTAATTTTTGCAATAATGTTATGTTTATGTATGTTTTACAATTAAAAAAGAAAATTAGAGCTTCCAATAAAATCGTCACAATTTAGAAAGCGAGTTGAATTAAAAAATCTTGAAACCTAGAGAAGAAATTAGTGGAAATTTCTTGAATTCTTGAAAAAGTAAGTCTATATTTTAGAAAAATAATTCTAAAAAATCTAGGGCCCCAAAAAAGAGAAATTACTGAAAATTTCCTGAACCCTCAAGAAAAGATTTCTACAAACAAATTTTCTAAAAAGTTCTAGAGTCTTCAAGAAAAACTTTGTAATTTAGAAGATAAGAAGACAACCTTAAAATCTGAAGGAGAAATTTCTGGAAATTTCTTGAGCCCTTGGAAAAAAATGTCTATATTTCTAAATGAAAATTTTCTAAAAATTCTAGAGCCTCTTAGAAATTTAGAAGACTAGTTGATAAAATAACTTGAAATCTTTGCAATTTATAAGAAAAGTAGATAAAATTTAATTTGGGGAAGAAGTTATTGGCCATTTTCTAAACTGTAAACTTTTAGAAAACAAATTCTAGAATATCCTAATGCTTCAAAGAAAATCTTTGCTATTTAAAAGACGACTTCAAAAAAAACCTTGACATCTGGAGAATAAATTCCTAGACCCTCCTGAACCCTCGAGAAAATAATCTAGATTTCCAGAGGAAAATTCTAAAAATTCAAGAGCCTCAAAAAAACTCTTTGCGATTTAGAAGACAAGTTGAAAAAAGACTTGAAATGTGGAGAATGTTTAAAAAACAAATTTTCTAAAAAAGCCTTTATTTATATATTTGCAATTTACTGGAAATTTCCAGATTTCTACAAAAAAGTCTACATTTCTAAAAAAAAATCTAAAAACTTCGCGATTTAAAAGACAGCTTAAAAACAATCTTGATATCTGGAGGAGAAATAACTGAAAAGAGTCTAAACAGATTTTCTATAAAAATCTATAGCCTCCAAGACTGAATAAAAGCTACTGGAAATTTCTGAATTCGAAAAATAGTCTAAAATTCTGGAAACGATTTTTTTTAAATTTTTGAGCACTGAAGGAAATCTTTGCAATTTATAAGACAATATTAAAATCTGGAAAGAGAAATTACTGGAAACAAAGAAAATTCTATAAATATTGAAACGAACTAAAAAATCTAGAACTCCCGAATAAGACCTTTGCTAAAAATTCTGGAAATATGAAGAAGAAATTTCTGTTAACTTCTAGAATCCTCCAAAGAAGCTCTAGAAATCTACAAGGAAAAATTCTAGAATCCTCGATCAAAATTCTTTGGAAAGGAAGATGAAAAAAACTGAAAATATGGAGGAGCGATTCTTGAAACCTTTAGAAGCCTCTAAGTAGGTTCTAGAAATTTTGAAGAAAATATCCTAATAAATTGTAAAGTTAAACAAAATCTTGGGAGAACTTTCTGAATAATCTAGAACTCTCGAATAAAATATTTGCTAAAAATTCTGGAAATATCTATTTATTTATTAGATAAGAAAAACAAATTACTGTACACTTCTAGAATCATCAAAAAAAGGTTTTTAAATCTAAAATGAAATTTTGTGAAAAATTCTAGAAACCTCAATGTAAAAAAAAACTAAAAGTATGGATTATCTGAGAAAATTATAGAAATTTAGAAGGAAAAAGTTGAACAAAATCTTGTATAGGAACCACGAAGTAATTTCTACAGGGTGACTGACGAAAAACCTTTAGTGCTGAATCTCGCTTATTTTTTATCCGATTTTATTAAATAAAACATCAAATTAAATCATTTTTAAAAGACTTTAATACGAACTAAACTGTTATTTTTTCTTGCATCCAGTTTTTGACAAAAGACGATCAACTTTTTTTTTTCAAATTGCACTCTATATATTTTTTTTTATTGATCCGCAAGGAGATTTTTTTCTGAATATAAAATTGTAAACAATTTTATTCATACATCAAACTAAAGTCGAGAAATTGAGCATTTTTTGAAAAAAAAAAAAATCAAGTACCCATAGTAAACAATATACAGAGCCTATTTTAAATGTCAAAAGTGAGAGTGTCAGCCATTGATAGAATATCACAACGATTTTTAATTCATAATTAAAATGTTGCAAGATTTCAAACACAGTACTACTGCTGTACTAGAAGTTTGTGCCTCTACAGAAATCGTTTTTTCTGATATAGTAATTCCATGTGCCGACAAATTTGGAAAACTGGTGCGTAATGATTGTTGTTGTGGAAAATATTTTCCAAAAACTATGTAGTGTGGAATATTAGAAGACAGAGAAGTGGGCTTCTTTTTACTGAAGGCAGTCTTAATAAAAATGTTATTGTTACCTAACAAACGAAATAAATAATTTTCTGGATTTTCTTTATTCATTTTTATGGTGCATTTATTAAAAATCATTGCAGTATTGTACCACTAACTTACACTGTAACGGTTGACATTTGGAATAAGCTCTGTATATTGTTTACTATTGGTACTAGATTTTAATTTTTTCTTCAAAAATCCTCAATTTTTCGACTTTGGGTTGATGAATGGATTAGATCGTTTACAATTTTAAATTCAGAAAAAAATCTCCTTGCGGATCAATACGAAATATGTATAGAGTGCAATTTGAAAAAATAAGGTTGATCGTCTTTTGTCAAAAACTGGATGCAAGAAAAAATATCAGTTTAGTTCATATTAAAGTCTTTTAAAAATGATTTCATTTGATGTTTTATTTATTAAAATCGGATAAAAAATAAGCGAGATACAGCACCAAAGGTTTTTCGTCAGTCACCCTGTATAAATAAATATAAATAATGATTTTCTGAAAAATTTTGAAACTCTCGAATAAAATCTTTGCTAAACTTGTAAAAATTTCTCGACTTCTCGATAAAAATTCTTTGGAAAGAAAGTTGCAACAAAAAATAATAGTATGGAGGAGAAATTACTGAAATGAAAAAAAAATCTAAAACATTTTCTGAAAAATTAAAGTTATTTTTTTTCTCACAAATTAAGAACTTTACGAAAAACATGTCTTAATAAAACTTGTTTAGTTTCTCATTCCCTTTAACCTTTGTTTGAAAAGTGCAGTAAAATCATCAACGATTAGTAATTAAAGTTATCATGTATATGTAGGGTGGGTGGTGGTCTCGATCTCACCCTCCAATCAGTAAAACATAAGCGAGAGTTTTGGTTAAAAGTTGTAAAGTGTAAACAAAATAATTGCATTTTTAATTGATTTATTCATACAAATATTTCAAATAATGTTTGATGTGTTACTGACTGGAGGGTGGGATATAGACCACCCACCCACCCTACATATACATATTAACATTAATTACTAATCGCCTCGCAGTTTGCAATAACAATAATTACAAAATTTGAATAAAAGGACAATTTACAAAGTACAATTTTTGAGTGTGTAAATTAATAAAAATGTATCATGTATATAATTGGAAAGGCTTTAAATCAAGCTTAAATAAGATTAGATATAGTAGGTTATTTATATTTAAACTTAAATTTTGATTATGCTTTATTTTTTTATTACAAACAAGGTTTTATTGTTTTGGAAGCAGCAAAATCATTAACAGTTCGTGTTAAAAGTTATCATGTATATGTGGGGTGGGTGGGTAGCATCCATCCCAACCTCTATTCAGTAAAACTTAAGCGAGGGTATTAATTAAAGTTTCAAAATATAAATAAGCATAAAATAATTGCAATTTTTAGAGATTTATTCATACATTTTTTTTTTCAAATAATATTTGATGATGTTTTACTAATTGGAGGCCACCCACCCACCATACATATACATATAGATTTCAATTACTGATCGTCTCGCGGTTTGGAGTAAAATTATTATAGAGGACACCCACCCACCCTACATATACATAACTTAATTTTATTTAGATACCAATAAGATATTTAGCATTTACCTTTTAATAATTATATTTGTGACTTACATAAGTTTTACTAATTTGTAATTTTTAAACTTAGAATTTAACAAATTGATTTAGATTCCTTTAAAAATGCTTCTCTAATACTTGATTAATCTTTAACTATTATACATTTGTTTCCTGTTTATTTCATATTAGTTATATTTATGACTCAAGTTTAAAAATTACTGAAGGAAAATTTAAGATTTCTGCTATCAGCAAATTTGTTAACAAGGAGATACAATACTACTTAATTTTTTTTACTACTTCCGGTTTTTATTAATTAAATCTGGCGATTATTATTGGGTGATATTTTTTTTCCATTAGTAAATAACATACACATTTATATTTGCTAAATGATCACTAAATAATAGTAGCTTGGATAATGATTGAGAAAAATTGAAGTAGAAGAAGGAACCGGATCGGATCATTTACCACTAAAGGTTGAGATTCAGATAAGCAAAGATAAGGAAGCGGAGCAAGAGTGATGTAAATGAAGTTAGATAAATTAATGATTTGGAGAAATCCATAGTAAAATGCGGACGAAAAGGAAGTACAAAACGTGATCTTGGATCGATGGAAAATGTCCACATAAAATAAGAGAAGATCACTTAATATCATAGCACGTTTGAAACATAATAATTTTTTATGACTTATTATGTTTGTGAGATGTTTTCAATCGTTGTGATAAATGTTATTTTTTTTTACAAAGCATCCGTTTGAAGATTGTAAAGCCATTACTCAAAGGCTGGTTATGGACGAGGATAATTACGTGACTACCTTCCATACACTTTTGGAATCTTTAAACGGTGCATACTGCTTCTAGTGCCTCTCTTTTGTCGAAGAGACAATTCTCCTTTCTCCCTTTGCATCAAGGCTGCTCTCAATACATAAGCACTTGCTTGGGCGTGTAACAAGAGCTGTTTAAACTATTATAAGATCAAGGCAGTCGTTAGTGTTTTCTTCAGTGTATCGTAGGCATTCTGATGCTAACAGTATTCATCTTAAACAATTCGGTAAAAGGTTTAGTTATGTGGGTGAAATCTTCGAAAAACATTTCATATGTAAACATGTATAATACTTTGAACCTGTTTGATTTTTCTTGAGGTCGCACCGGTGATAGCAGTAAACTTCTCGGGATTGGATTTTATTTCTTTTTGACTAATGATGTTTTACAAGTATTTAATTGACGTAAAACTAATTCGATACTTTCTCCTCTCTATCAGATCCTTGGCGGCTCCAGAATGTTTTCGTTTGTTGATCTTTTGGATTTTTCACGATCCATTGGATCGTGGCTAGTGCGCAGAATAGGGATCTTGTTTTCAAATTTGACACGTATTAATATGATTAATTGGTATATTTACCTAAGCTTGATTTTCCACGTTAAAGGAATTTGTGAGATCGCTCGGCCCAGTAATTTTGCAAAATTACGGTGTATTTATTTACTTGTTGTAATTCTGTGTAAACAAAGAAGCCTAATACATACAAAGATGATACCTCTGACAATAAATTCGGTGAATGAAGCCAGAATAGTCGATCTGGCAACACTGACGAAACACAAAGCTGCACCTGCGTAGTGACAGAGGTTGACCATCTGCTCCCACCTTGAACGGCGTTTGTGCGACGGGTAAGACTTGGTTTAAAAAGTGCTTGTTTAGTGCGTTGCTTCTTAACTGAGAACAGGAAAATGAACGAACAAAAGATCAATTTAAAGTTTTCTTTTAAGCTTGACAAGACACCGAAAGACTCTGATGCGATGCTGGTACATGTTCATGAAGATCAAGCAGTGTCCTTGAAGTGTGTGTACGAGTGGTTCGCCCGTTTTCGGAAAGGCCGGGAAAGTACTTCTGACAACCCCCGTAACAGAAGAGCGGCGACCTCCGTCAGTTACGAAAACATTGCTCGCCCTCACACAGCCAATATCGTCAAACAGTTCTTTGCAAAAAGTGGTTGGTACAAATTGAACATCCACCATATTTGTCATATTTCAATCCTCCAGACTTCTTCTTATTCCCACGACTCAAATTCACTTTGAAAGGAAAGAGATTTGACGATATTCCTGACATCTAACGAAATGTGGCTTTTGCCTCCATCCCAAAGAAAGTCTTCTTGAAAAGTTTCCAGGACATGTATAGCAGATCTCTGCGGTGCATAGTGGTGGGAGGTGACTATTTCGAAGGACAGTAAGGTAACTATCGTTATATTTCATCTAAGTTAATGTTACAGGACTATTCACCTAATTTTATTGTCAGAGGTTGTATAATTAATATTCATAGATAATTAAGACTACACGAGAATAGGGATCTTTCACTAGTACCCCAAAGAAGTAAATTCTTCTGCTGACGCCCATGCCGAACAGGAGAAACGCACGAGAAACCAATGAAACATTTCTTATTTATTGTCAAATTTCTTTGCCTGAAGAAGACACATTTCTTCGAAACAATTGTAGCGAGCAACAAAACAAATATTTGAAAGTGTTATCGTATTTGTTTTATGGAAAGTTACGAAAGTGAGTAATTAACCATTTGTTTTAGGAGTATTTTTTCCTTAAATCAAGGCATTTTTATCCCTAATGTAGGAACTATATGTTAAGTTTTTTTTATTTCTATCTTAACAACAAAATCTCAGACATTTTCATGCAGGATTGGATGGGGAAATCCAATTATTATTTTTATTTTGCTGCCTCGGTTTGACACGTTCAATGCATTTCCTATGTTAAGCTGCTGTTATTGCATTTTGCTCAATTTTCATCAAGGAAATGTTGCTTCTGTAAAATTCTTTCCCACGACTTCACGTTTGCTGCGAAAGTAATTCAGAAATTATAATTTCTTGTAAAAACATAAAAATATATTTTTATATACACTGGAGGACGGAGATGCTCTTGAATACCCAGAGCTTGGAAGTAGCTAAACTACAAATTGGTTCTAACGTCAGACAACATTTTATTGCAGGTATCAGTAGAGTACTTTCTCCGTTGGCCAACTACAAACCGTTCAGAGATACAAGAAGATTCCAGTTGGGATTTGTTGTTGTTGTTATTTTATCCTAGGTTCAAATCAAGCTAAGCTGAAATTTAAGTGTTTACAAAAGACGTAATAATTAAGCGGACCGGTGTTAATGTCTCCAAAATGATCAACCATATATTAATAATGATATATTGCTATGAGGTCAAATAAAATAGTGAAGAAAGGTTTCTAATCAAGTTATTGTCATCTTCACGTAAGTCACGTAATCCAAATTTTAAATAGATATTGATTTTTATTTTTTAGAGAAAGCTATGCACTTTCATTAAAGACATTAATATAATTTATTGGTATTATTAAATAATTGAAAGAGTCTTGTAGTCTAAACTACAGTATATATTTTCTAGACTTCGCAGAAAAGAATACCATATTCCAAAAAATTATTCATTTTCTCAGCATAGTTAAATATAGGTCAATCTTAATTATTTTATCGTACATTTGACCTATTTTAATGTTTAATATCGCAACGTACCCTTGTCACTTATCGTACTATCCCTGCTTACTGCAAAACTTACTCTCGACCTGTTCCTTTTAGTTGTTCTCGACCTAGATTAATGCAGGAGTAATAGCGTACTTTTGACCTATCCCAATAAAATATTCCTTACCTAGATTAATACACAATTCATTGCCCCAACGTACTCTTGACCTAAGAAAATAAATTATTCATTGGCATAGCGTACTCTTGACCTATCCCAACAAATGATTCACTGCCATAGAGTACTTTTGATTAAGGCTAATAGATTAGTATTGTGCTCAATATTTACAAAATATTTACACTTATCCAGACTTATATTAATGACAGGGTTTAAATCTATAATTAAAAATTGCATCTATCTAATTATAGCTTGTTTAGGTACATTTTATATTTAATACTACATACTAAGAATTCTTATTTCTAAGGGAAGACAGTTAAAAAAATTCCACATTGACCATTATATTCGTAACCTTTCTCAGTAAATTAATCATTATCATGAAATAATGTAAATATGTAAGAGTTCAGTCGAGTAAAAAGATTATTAACCTCCATTTATATGTACATTTAAAAATTCCAATTATATTTGATTTCTTTTAGTATAGTTCGATATATTATTTGTTGGTAATGCCCTTAGGAAGTTACCAATTCCGTCAGTGCATATGGAAAAATACAATTAGAAGAATTAACGTATGCAACTATATATACACTTCAGAAAAAGCAATGAAACTTGAAACGTTGATTGAAATATCAACGCTTGAAATATCAAAAACTCATCGATTTTTGTTAAACGAACGTATGGAGATTAACAATAAATTACTTAAGACTTAATAAAGAGAATGGTTGCGACCGTTACTACTTGGTAATCCATACATTCACTGAATTATATAAAATAATTATTTGTGGTTAAAACATAGTGAATTTTTCATTCAGTGTACTTGAGGCTTACATTCCAAATTTTTGCAAATGAATAATTATTTTTTCATAACTCTCATTAAACCTCATTGTCTATCAGAAGGATTAATGAAAAACGTATAATTCCTAACGTATAATTCCTAAAGTAGAATATAAGGTTTTAATTTGTTTTCTATTTTAGTTTAGAACTGAAAAGTACAATTTCTTAATACTTCATCCTAGACTGTTAATGTATGCAACCATATAAACATAGAAAATCATTCCATTATATAAGTAAATTGGATAAGCAATTTACCTAGGGAAAGACAGATGGCAGTAGCATCGAATATTACATTTAAGAATTATAATAATGTATAAGATAAAACATAAAATTATTATATTAAATTTACGAATTTTAAAAATTATTTTCTAAATTTTGATTTAGGACAGAAATTGAAATGTAGTGGAAATTGAATACTTATTCTTTAATATAACAAAGTTATCATTGCCAAACTAAATACTTATAAAAATAAATAAAAATCATATATTTCTGTCAGATCAATTTAAATATTTATTTATTTATTTAAATGCAACTTTGATTATTATTATGTAAGAAATATTTTCCCTATAATAGTCACCTTATACTATTATAACATAAATGTAATATGGTAATAACTTGTTTTTATTTTAGTTTAAATAAAATAAATAGTAAAACAAACTGAGTGCAAATTATGTTGTTTCAATATTACAAAATGTTTCACTACGAGTTACATGAGAACCTAATCCAAGAAATAAATTTGTTTTGCTAATTAGAGGGTTAATTATTAAACATTTGGTTTTGTTTCAAAGAGTAAAACAAAACCAATTGTTTAATTAACCTTCTAATTAACATAAACATGTTTTACCACGAGTTAAGTGAGAATTTATTTATTTATTTATTTATTTATACATCTTTATACTCCTTTCTTTAAAAAAATATATTTACAAAAATTCAATTTAAAAAAAAATGTAACATACTTCAAATTTTGGCCGAAAGGAGCACGGGCGGAGTTCACAATTATAAAGTGTTCTTCCACTCAAACCCTTCATTTTCCATGATGCCGAGGGAGTATATATCCTCTTGCACTTCCGGTTTCTTTTATTAATGCTTCTATTTACTGTTTTTGTCCCCTTTTAGGAGAGGCTTTTTTGGCTGTTAATGTCAGCATGACAGATATATGAATTCATCTTAAATTTGTTGTGATCTTAATTAGGGGTGTGTATGAGAAAACAAATAAAATACAATATCGGGGTACATATATTGTTAATTTATTTATGTATATAACATGAGAACATGGTCACAATATACTTTCTTATATTAGTAATGCGTAATAGTGCAATTATTACATAAATCCCTTGTGATTATATACATATTTGTATGTTCATTAATAATAATTATAAATGTTAATATCACAGTTCATATCTACATACATACATAGTACATGTATTTATATAAACATTTAAAACATTAAACACTTGATCGTATTTTTCGAAACGCTGTACTCCACCCGGTGTTCAGCACAATCCCCCTCCCTTCTACAAATGTTAAGTCAAATGCAATTTTCAAAGACTCCACGGGCTCAAAATATGGAGTCCTTTAAATTGCATCACGGCTTTAATTTATTTATTTTTTTGTTATCACATGTCTCTCGGATACACACAAAAACATGACATAGATACATACAAATATTATTTATTATACCGTTTCATGGGATATGCAGTAAAGTTGGGCTTTTCGAAAAGAATTACATGCAATTAATTCTAATTATCTACTAAATGTAGTTACCCTGCAAGATTTCATTTAATATAAAAATACTGACCGACGTTACAAATCCTTGATGTTATCCTATTCTCATAATCAAAGCGAGTAGAAAAAAATATATTTATATACTTGGTATCCTTTTATCTAAGAAGCACACGTTTCTACAAATATATTTTTAAAAAGGTAACACAATTTATGTACTTTGGGGTAATTATTTAAAAACGATGCATTGGCAATATTGTTACATATAAACCTTCCGTTGGTCTGATCAGTTCCTGTCCTTAAAGATAGTAGGTTTGTTTCTTTTTAAATACTTTACATATAAAAAGGCTTATTCTAAAGATGCTATTAACATTATCTGTTGAACTGTTCCCTAAGTACCAAATCCAATGTACATTTAGAGATTCGCACTGAATGTAATGGCAAGGCCATTCTTTACAATCGTATCTTTTTGTCCGTCTTTGTTATCGTTATTAGAGTTCGTGTTGATCGAGCGAGATGTCATCGTGATGGCCGACGTCGAAGGATCCCCTTTGCTGACTAATGGGCCCAAATCGCATTCGTCTTCGTTATTAGGGCAAATTGATGTACCCCTCGTTTGTCGGAATTTGGCAGAGCACTGCCTATTTTTCCTTGGAAAAACACTGTTTTCCAAATGCAACGTCGCGTTTATATCTTTGCCAGCGGCACAAGTGCAGGCTTTCAAGAAGCTTTTTTTGAAATTATCACTCAAGAATGCGTACAGGATTGGATTCATCGCTGAATTTGAGTAACTCAAGCAAGACGCCAATAAATGGATCGTCAAGACGAAATGATTGGATTGGTTCGATGAATCGCTGAAGGTTAAAGCCAATTGCGTGATCCAATACGGCGTCCAGCAGATAATGTAAACCGTTACAACTGTTAAGACGAGGTTGGTTACTTTTCTGTGCGATCGTTTCTTTTCTTTAGATTTATTTTGCGGTCCTACCGTCTTCAATTTTTTGATGACCAAACAGTAGAATACCAAAATCAGACTTAACGGGATCGCAAAGCTGAAGACGAACGCGTATACAATGAAAGCCGACGCGAATGGCGTGGTGTTCGGGCTCCAGTTGATAATACAGGACATTGTAGTCATTTCCTTCATAGTTTCTTGATCGATGCAAGTAACATCGACTTCTTTTGAATGAATCATAATCGGTATCATCAGAATTATACTACAAGCCCATGCCAGGAAAGAAACGACTCTTGATATAAACGGCGTTCTCCATCTCGGTGAAGATATCGGATGACAAACCGCTATATACCGATCGGCACTCATTATAAACAAGAAGTGGCTACTTGTAAACTGATTCAGGCTTGTTAGTATTAAATACGCTTTACAGGTAAGATCTCCGAATATCCAAGAGCTTTTCATCATGGTCACTATCAGGAAGGGTATTCCGATCAGGAAGCATTCGTCTGCGATCGCCAGGTTGACTATGTACATGTTGGTGACGGTCTGCATTTTCGAAAATCTGACCACCACGTAGATGACAAGTGTGTTTCCGACAAGGCCCACGAAGCAGACGATGGCGTACAGTATTTCTTGGCATATTAGCGTCGTGCTTGGTTCGGTGACGTCAGAACAATAATCCGTTGCGTTCGATAGGTTGAACGAGTTGTTGCTCATCTTAATGCATAGGGTTTGGTCTGTTGAGAACCTGAAAAAAAATTATATTAGTGATAAATATTATAATTAATATATTTAGATTTGTAGTTTTACAACTTTTATAATTCAAATAAGATATGAATGAGTAAATGATTTGAATAAGGTAGGAAGGGCATTCTATAACTTTCTGTTGGGTTATAATAAGCAATTTTCTTATATATTTATTGAATTAATAATTCAATTCATTAACACATACATTGATAATGGTCACTTTGTGTCCGAAATATATATTTGGTATTTCAAATAAACTGTGTGAAGAAAGGTTTTTAGTGCTTTATTTTATAATTCATTAACTGTTAACCTTCAAACATATTAGTTTATTATTAACCTTATTTTATTACAGGAGACGATTATTTTTTGTAGGAATACAATGCAGAAATAAGAATAAAATATTTGATGGTATAGGCGGTTACTTCGTGGTACATCTTGACTTATAATTGAAACACAATAACTTTGTTTATAGTCGAAACTATAGTCAGTGTAATTTTTAAAAATATAGTGGTAAAACAAAGTTATTGTGTCTCAATTACAAGAATAAAATATTGTCTATATTCAATTATATTAATATATAATATATTATCATATGAAATAAACTTTTTTATATAAAATAATACGCAGAAAAACATACGTAGCGATAATAATTACGATTTTCTATAGCATTCTTTTCGTTTCCAGCACTGCAAATTCAAATACGCAGCATTCGATATTTATATATTACATGGGGCCGCTTCGGGGCGGTTTCTATTGATTCCTGCCCACTCTTATCGGAATATTGCAACCAAATAAACAAAATAAGGTAAAACAAACGACCCACAAAACTTTGACCAATAGAGCTTCTTGCACTAAACTCTATATTGTGCCAGTGCACACACACAAAACCGATAATACTCGTACTGCGATCTCCACTATTTCCCTATCTGCAGAGAGAGAATATTCGAATTATTTCTGCATGTTTGTTTTCGAGTGCCCTCACAACCGCGGGCCTTTTATTAAATGCATATTGTGTAGTATTTATACGAAAATTTCAACTTTTGTGATTCTAATAACATTTTAATGGAATATTCCAGTAACGTGACGTGAATGGAAGAAATACAAAGATTTAATTAAAATGTGAGCTATAAAATGAACATCGTTTATTCATTCTATTCAAGTAGAGACCACTTTATAAAATAGACGGGTTATTTTAAATATATGAAAATGAATTTATATCAAAGCAATTTATTGTATAATAGGTTTTAATATGATTCAACAGAAAACATTTAAATTCATACAAAACAAAAAGTGTTTACAATTGTAAATTACACTCGACTCAATGTTTTTTTTATGAAAATATTTAAATTTCGTCCTTTTGTCGTAATTATACTTTCATAAGATACATAAATAATTGAATATTTCATTTTAAAAAAAGGTCAACTGATAAATCGTTGGTTATTTTACAGAAGCAAGATTTAGAATAGATTTAGAAAATTACTTAAACAGTTATAATTTTGGTAAAGTTGAATTTATATACAACAATAATAAATAATAAAATTATTTTTATGATTTTGTTAGTTGGTTACTATCTGCCTAAAGATCTTTCTGTAATTTATACAAATTGCTGATATATTTCTGTATAAAAGTAAATACATCTTTAAAATATCATTTACCTTCTAGTTTTTAAATATTGATTTATGTAAATAAAAATGCATGTTATTATTTATTTCCGTTAATTACTTATTGTGTATTAAGAAAGCAATATTTAATTAATTTAGCATGTCTGAATTTCAGCTAAGTAAAAGGCTTATTTGATTTAACACCAATCAAGCTACTGTTGTTAAAATGCAACAATAAATAAATGTATAAATTTTGTATGAAATAATAAATATATATAACACCATTAGGGGTGACATCGTAGTTTAATAATATCAATCCATCATGTTTATTCAATTAAATAAGCTTTTATATAAAATATTATATTGGCAGCTTACTTGGAAATCCATTAATGTATCGCTTTACACTATTCATTAAAATAGATAGTATCATTATCTCGCAACATTAACACCTAATTATAAAAGCACCAAACACATACCATAACGAATTCGTTTTACAGTTAATCAACACTGATTATAACTAATTTCAACGATGAATCTAATCAGTACGTAGTTTAAATAATTAATGTTTGTTTCTGGTGGATGCGCCGGGCCCGCGAATTCATTACAATTTTCCGAACGGATTTGAGATAGCCGAGTTAATTACAGAGCGGAAGCGAGTTCCATTCATCAGAATGAAAAATAAAAATCGGACGGCACTCACCATATTTACACGTGTCCGTCGATTTTGTCATTGGATTAACAATCGCAAGCACTTCACGGCGGCGCGTTCGTTTTCGTTTGGCCGGAAAATCTGTTCTGTCCGCGACAAAGCGGCGAATAAAAAAAGGAGAACACGACTCATTTTCATGGAAAGTGGTGGAAAGTTTTTCCGATGCGCACACAAAAAGGGCACACAAACACGCGCGCATTATTCGGACAAGACACATAGAACGGCCGACGCACACTTGACCCGAGCTCCTATTCATTAGATTTGTGAACACTTTTATACTTTCGAATTCGTCTGAAAATAACGTTATTTTCGGGTATTTAGATACGAAAGAAGTATTTTTAAAGGAGATTTTAGAGGAAAATAAATACTTGAAACTCATACAACAAGAAATAACAATGGTAAGAGGATTTGATTTATAAAAAAAGCATAAAAATCTGTCTTTACACGTTTATTAAATCCAGATATATATTTATTAAAACAGGACATAAGATAAATAATAATAATAATATAAAATATAAATTAAGATTATCATAATCTAACTCATACAATAAGTTAAGTTCTCATAATTGTAATATTAATATGTTAACAATTAATAACCCTATATTTAATGTATATATTGTAGTATAAATTTGGTAAATATTTTAAATAATAAATTATGCTTATCTCTTATATTAATGTATGATTGGAGATATATATATATATATATATATATATATATATATATATATATATATATATATAATAACAATCGAAAATGAAAGTAAATGTCGATAATAAACCACAATAAATAAGGTTAAATTCGGCCTAGATTTATTTGTAGTACGTGATTTTTTCAAACGTGTATTCCAGTGTTATTTAGACTCAGGTCATTTCACCTTATAAATATTAAACGAGGCTTGGAGTTAAACGTCCAAAAGCTCTCGACGTAATAATGCGATGGATTTATTGTCGCTGATAAAGGAAACTACAACGCCGGGGATAGGAAGGATAAATGATACATTTCCCAGCGTAATTTGTAGAGTTGTTCGGTACAATAGGAGTGCTCATGGCCATAAATACTGTTGCCTTTTTTTGATAATGATCACGGCTACATTTCACGTTTAATTGCATGACAAGTAAAACATTCCATTGCGACTTTGTTGCCAAATTCTGCTTATTTTTATATGTAATTAAATGTACAGTTAGTTAAGACGATCAAATTTATAATTCCCTACATTATAGTATTATCTTCAACTTTAAAGATTTAAACAGTAAATTACATCATAATACAACCCGCTTTTTTAAAATAAACTACTTTTTCAAGTGTGCTCCTAATCCCCTCATATTTCCGTGTACCCTCGACGATCATTAAAACAAACAACCTCCGGCGCTTCTCCGTTCGCACACCCAAGTGCACCCACGCACCCTTTGTGTGGGTTTTTTATAACGAAATCACCCTTGTAGTACAAAGTGAATTATACAATAATTTGCGGAGATAAACAGAGGTGCATCGGCCAGGAGTGAAATACTCATTGCGAGATGCTAATTGGGGCGTTAATTTAATGCGGATTTATGCAAAAATGTTTACCGCCGCCCAAGTAGCCCCTCGAGGTGCTTATGGGATGGGGGGGCTGGATGCTTTTTTCGATTTTAATTTGTACGAAGTGGGTATTTAAGATATTAAGTGGGTCCGCCTTTTTCCCCTCGTAATTTTTATTTGTGGAATTAAGTGACGTTTCGCTTTCATTTCAGTTTTTATTAGGGGTGTACATAAAATAAGATCCCCAATTAGGGCACGGGACGTGGCGATATCAGATGGTGTGAATGGGGCGCTAATTGTCAAGAAATTAATGAAAGCCCGAAGCTATTGGCGTTGATCAATTGAATTTAATTAAAGTAGACGACTGCTTTTGATCAATCATTTATTAATGAGCAAAATGGGGTTTCCAATTTGAATTAAACAATTAATGTTTTATTGTGTTCATATTTTTTTATTAATTGTGTAATAAATAAAACATATTCCACATTTTTATAAATTATTAATTAATTTACACACTCAAAAATTTTACCTTGTGAATTTCTTTTTTATTCAAAAAGTTTTGTTATTAATTTTACTCCAAGCCGCGAGACAATCAGTAATTGAAATTTATATGTATATGTAGGGTGTGTGGAACTACAAGGGAAAAGAAAGAAAAAAAACCTATAGGTATCAAAGAACCACGAGGAAATATAACACACATTAAGAGGGAAGTAGATCATTTCATAATTTTCAAAATTTCTTAAATTTCAAAATTTGTTTGAATAATCTATTAAATTTTGCAATAATATTATGTTTATTTACGTTTTATAACTTTTAAATAAAACCCTCGCTTATTTTTTACTGATTGGAGGGTGGGTTAGAGGCCACCCACCCACCCTACATATACATATTAACTTTAATTACTGATCGCTTCGCGGTTTGCAATAACTTTAATTACAAAATTTGAATAAAATAAAATTGACAAAGTAAAATTTTTGATAAAGAGAATGGTTGCGACCGTTACTACGTGGAAATCCATATTTACTTACAATAATTTATGGTTAAAACATATTGAATTTTTCAATTCAGTGAAAGAAGGACTTATTAGAATTTTTTTTTAAATTTTGAAAAAACTCTTTATTTCTAAAAATTTTTAAAGCTTCCAATAAAATTTTCACAATTTAGAAAGCGGGTTGAATTAAAAAATCTTGAAACCTAGAGAAGAGATTAGTGGAAATTTCTTGAATTCTTGAAAAAGTGAGTCTAGATTTTAGAAAATAAAATTCCTAAAAATCTAGCGCCTCAAAAAAAAGCGAAATTACTGAAAATTTCCTGAACCCTCAAGACAAATCTAGATTTCTACAAACAAATTTTCTAAAAAATTCTAGAGCCTCCAAAAAATTCTTTGGAATTTAGAAGATAAGAAGATAACCTTGAAATCTGGAGGAGAAATTTCTGGAAATTTCCTGAACCCTTGGAAAAAAAGTCTAGATTTCTAAATCAAAATTTTCTAAAAATTCTAGAGCCTCTAAAAAATTTAGAAGATCAGTTGAAACAATATCTTGAAATCGGAAAAGGAAATTACTGAAAATTCTTTAAACTTTCTCGAAAATAAGAAAAAATTTCAAGGGAAAAATTTTCTATAAAAATCTAGACCTTCCAAGAAAAATTCCGCAATTTAGAACTTTCTAAATAAGTTTATAGAATCTAGTTGAAACAAAATGTTGAATTTTGGAGAAGCAATTGCTGAAATTTATCTGAATTGTCGAAAAGAAGAGGAATTAAAAAACATTTAGAGCCTGAAAAAAATCTTCGCAATTTATAAGAAAGGTTGAAAAAAAAATTTCTAAACTCTAAACTTTTAGAAAAAAAAATCTAGATAATCCTAATGCCTCATAGAAAATCTTTGCAATTTAAAAGACGACTTCAAAAAAACTCTTGAACTCTAGAGAATAAATTGCTAGAAATTTTCTGAACCCTCGAGAAAATAATCTAGATTTCTAGAAGAAAATTCTAAAAATTCAAAGAAAATCTTTGCGATTTAGAAGACAAGTTGAAAAAATCTTGAAATGTGGAGAAGAAATTACTAGAAATTTCCTGGACTCTCGAAAAAATGTCTAGATTTTTAAGAACAAATTTTCTAAAAAACGCTTTATTTAAATCTTTGCAATTTACTAGAATTTTCTTAATTCTACAAAAAATCTTCATTTCTAGAAATTTCTTTTTAAATTTTAAAAACTTCCCAATTTAAAAGACAATCTTGATATCTGGAGAAATGACAAAAGAGTCTAGATTTCTAGGAATAGATTTTCTAAAAAAATCTATGGCCTCCAAATTTGAATAAAAGTTACTGGAAATTTCAGAACTCTCGAAAAAATCTAAAGTTCTAGAAAAGATTTTTTTAAATTTTTGAGCCCTGAAGGAAATATTTGCAATTTATAAGACAATATTAAAATCTGGAAGGGAAAATTCTATAAATATTTAAACGAACTTTCTAAAAAACTCCTGAATAAAACCTTTGCTAAAAATTCTGGAAATATGAAGAAGAAATTACTGTAAACTTTTAGAATCCTCCAAAAAAGTTCTAGAAATCTACAAGGTAAACTTGTGAAAAATTCTAGAATCCTCGATCAAAATTCTTTGGAAAGGAAGATGCAAATAACTGAAAATATGGAGAAGAAATTCCTGAAACTTCCAGAAGTTCTAGAAATTTAGAAAAAAATTTCCTAATAAATTGTAAAGTTAAACAAAAACTTTCTGAAAAATCTAGAACTCTCGAATAAAATGTTTTCTAAAAATTCTGGAAATATCTATTTATTTATTAGATAAGAAAAAGAAATTACTGTACACTTCTAGAATCCTCAAAAAGAGTTTTATATATATATCTGTCATGCTGACATTAACAGCCAAAAAAGTCTCTCCTAAAAGGGGATAAAAATAGTAAATAGAAGTATTTAAAAATGAATCCGGAGTTGCAAGAGGATATATACTCCCTCGGCATCATGGAAAATGAAGGGTTAGAGTGGAAGAACACTTTGTTATTGTGAACTCCGCCCGTGTCTCTTTCGCCCAAAATTTGAAGTACGTTTTTTTTAATTGATTTATTGTATACATAATTTTGTAAGAAAGAAGTCCAAAGTTGAATAAATAAATAAATAAATAAAATGTTGTTGATCTTGTGAAAAATTCTAGAAACCTCAATATAAAAAAAACAAACTAAATAATGGATCATCTGAGAAAATTATAGAAAAAGTTGAACAAAATATTCTACAAAAACCACGAAAAAAATTCTATAAATAAATATAAATAATGGCTTTCTGAAAAGTTTTGAAACTCTTGAATAAAATCTTTGCTAAACTTGTAAAAATTTGTAGAATTCTCGATGAAGTTGCAATAAAAACTAAAAGTGTGGAGGAGAAATTTCTGAAATTTCAAGAACATTTAAAGAAAAATTTAAACATTTTTCTGAAAAAATCTACTTCTAAGTTCAATTTATTTCTCACAAATTAAAAATTTTACGAATAACATGTCTCAATAAAACTTCTTCTTCTTTAACCTTTGTTTGAAAAGTTATGTAATATTTTTTAAATTTGGAAAAATATCGCGTCGAGTAAATGCCCACTTCCGGTTAATGAATGTTTACCAAAAGCTTTTCAGTTCCAGTTTTTAGCGATAAAACCTTAAGTTTAAAGTTTCATCTCAATCGGATCATTCGCTTTTGAGATACAGCGCCCACAGACATTTTCGTGCACGAAAACAATACTTCCCCTATATATACTATATAGGGAAAGTAACAACTCGAGTGGAGAAATTTTTCCATTATTGATGAAGACAGCAAAAATCATACCGCTGCATATACAGGGATCAGAAGAGGATATAAACAATTACAGACCTCTGTCACTCCTAAACACTATCTCGAAAATATTATAAGGGGTGATGGTGATTAAAATAAATCATTATTTAGAGAAATTCCGACTACTCAGTGATATGTAACACGGTTTTCGAGTGAATCATTCGACTAAAACTGCGAGTATTGAGTTAGTGGACAAAAGTGTGGAAAATATCGACTCAGGAAGTTAACAGTTGTATAGCTGGACTTTTTACGATTTTTCACGAGAATTTGATACTGTTAATATCAAATTTCTTTGTGAAAAAATGAATTGCTTGGGAATGCGGAACAATGTATTGAACCTTGTAGAATCGTTCCTAAAATATAGAGAATTATATGTCCAAAATACTGAATTTGTAGTGCGTAGTCTATCTAGTGGTGATGTTCAAGGAACAACCTTAGGACCTCTCCTAATATTGAAATATTTTTATGAATACATCAATTAAAAATGCAATTATTTTTTGTTTGTTTAGATTTTACAACTTCTAACTAAAACCCTCGCTTATGTTTTACTGATTTAAGGGTGGGATAGAGGTCACCCACCCACCCTACCTATAAATAAATAAATAAATAAATGTGTTTATTGCCCAACAGGAAAAATCTAATAAAAGGACACATTACAATAAAATAGTAATAAATAATATAAATAATACAATTAAAATTAACAAAGTAACATTAATTAATTTTCATGCCTTATGGAATGTTTCAAAGAAAATATCTTGATAAAGGATGTGAGCGTTATGACATATGTGTGTCAATGAAGCCTTGAACATGATGTTGGTTCTCGGTGTAGCAGCATGAAACGAAGTATTGGAGCGGGACGAAGAACGAGGCACATGGAAATTCATTCTAGATAATAAACTACAGCAGTCAATTTTATTATTCAATAGTTTCCACGCAAAATTGGCGCTAAGTCGTTCCCTGCGTTCTTTAAGCGAAATAATGTCATGTCTCTTTAATAGTGAATGGTAATCAATGTTTCGAGCAGGATAGTCGCCATCTAAATTGTATGAGAGAAATTTTAAAAAACGGCGTTGAATTTTCTCAACCGCAAGCTGTTGATTAGTATAGTATGGATAGCATATTCAATTTTACTGACAACAAAGGTATAATAAAATGTGGTTACAACCATTAAGTTAGTGAAGTATTTCGACGTGCGCATTATAAATTCTAACATTTTTAGATGATTTACATACACTATCAATGGGTTGAGAAAAATAAAGCTTTGAGTCAAAAAGAACACCCAGATCCTCAACAGTTGTATGTTTGCCAAGCACATTATCACCAATTCTGTACTCAGACGGAAACTGTTGTGTTTTACGAGTATACGATACTGAGAAACATTTCCCGACATTCAATTCAAGTTTATTTTTAGCGCACCAAGTCGTAACATTATGTTGAAGTACATCAACATCAGTTTGGTTAAATATAATATTATAAATTTTAATATCATCCGCATACGCCAATGCTTTACAGGTTAATGATTTAATAAGATCATCAATAAAAATGATAAATAGGAGGGGACCAAGATTAGAACCTTGCGGAACCGTTGTAGAAAACATAATTATGCCTGTTACACAAATACGACGCTATGAGACTGAGAAAGCTAGGAGAGAGATCGAACCCACTTAGCTTATTTAACAAAATATTATGATTTATACTGTCGAAGGCACGGGGAAAGTCTGTATACACAACGTTAACTTGCCCTCTACGGTCAAGAGTTTCAGCTATAAATTGTGTAATTGTTGCTGAATTAGTTACTGTTGACCGTCCTGGTATAAATCCATGCTGCCTAGAAGACAAGTGTGAACGTATGTTATTAAAAATTAAGTTATGAATTAATTGTTCAAAGACTTTTGCGAAATTTGAGAGAATAGAGATTGGTCTATAGTTCACAACATCGGCACTGGTTCCCTTTTTTAACACTGGAGAAATTCTTGAACGTTACCAAAGGTTAGGGAAGGTAGATGTTTTAATCGGCAAGTTTATGATTGTTGTTAGTGGTCTAGCAAATACAAATCTCATATCTGGGAACCATGTCATCCGCTGCGGTAAATTTATTTGCTAGTGTTGCCATTATCTTTAAGGGGGAATTACTCTTTAGAAAATTCGACAATTCAATTTTTTTATTTTTGCATTTTATTATAGTCTGGGGTTCTGAGGGTGTGTTTCGAAAATATTAATTTGAAATTCGCAGAACTCCCATAGTTACACAAGCTTAGGCTGCGGCGCGGTACTTATACCGTCGACTGTTATACCTCGACCGTTTTTCTGTTTTATGGTCCCCCCTTGTCTCTATGGTCCCCCCTGGCCTCTATGGCCCCGGTACAGCTGATTAAGGGTAAGTTACTCAAATCAGTTGTTATCCACCGTAAGTTGAACCGTATCAGTGCTAAATGTATTGCAAACTTTGAACGCGTTTTTCTCGGAACGACATTTTGCAAGACGGGCGCACGTTTTTCTCAAAAACTATTGAACCAATTGACTTGCCGTTTGGCACGCATATTGAAGGAACCTTCACTTATGGTTGGATCTAGGATTATTTTAATAGCTTGTATATTTCACTTTCAATCTGATGTTTTAGTTGAAAATTTTTCGGAAAAATTGAACTTTGATTTTTAAATAGCTGCCGTTTCTACAAAAATAGGTGTACATATTTAGTTCTAGTTCGGACGATAACTACACTCATATAGATTGAAACAAAAATTGTTTTTTTTATTTTAGACGATTAGCATCGCCACCACCCGTGCGCCCGATTGGACGAGCGTCTCACGCCGCGACATACATAACAGTGCATAACTTGTATACATTTTGATTAAGTAATTCAATAAAATTTATATTGTTAGTTTAAACATGTCTTAATATGTGTGAAAAATCCCGATACTGTAGGTTTGATAGTTTCCGCAGAATTAATTCCTAAAAATTACTCTCAAAACACGCTTCAGAAGAGTAATTCCCCCTTAAGATGTCATCTTCAGTAGGAGATTGCATTGAAAAGCATAGGTGATTGGTATGAGTATCGGGTGATTTGGTGTCTGAGATACAGGTATACTTATTAGGGAATTCTGGTGGTACCTTGCTTCGTGTGCATAAATTTCCATAGTTCCTTCGAGTTAGTCTTTATTTCTTTATTTGTACTTCTTCTACATGATTATGATATGCAGCATCTATATCTATTTTGACAATCGCACATATACATGATAACTGATAATTGCTAATCGTTGATGATTTTGCTGCTAAAAATAGTCACCCTTTATGTAATAAAATCAAAATTTTAGTTTAAATATAAATGACTTTCTGTAGATAATATTAACTAATTTAGATTTAAAGTTTGCACACCCAACTTGCATCAATTTTTACTAATTTACTCACTCAAAAATGTTATCTTTTTAATTCCTTTTTTATTCAAAAAGTTTTGTAATTAATTTCATTTCATACAGCGAGACATAAGGTATTAAAGTTTATATATGTAGGGTGGGTGAGTGCCCTCTATCCCACCCTCCAATCAGTAAAACATCATCAAAAATTATTTGAAAAATTTCTATGAATAAATCTCTAAAAATTGCAATTATTTTGTGGTTATTTATATTTTATAACTTTAATGAAAACCCTCGCTTATGTTTTACTGATTGGAGGGTGGATAGAGGCCACCCACCCACCCTACATATACATGATAACTTTAATTGCTAATCGTTGATGATTTTGCTGCTAAAAATAGTCACCCTTTATATAATAAAAAATGAAACAAAATCAAAATTTAAGTTTAAATATAAATGACTTTCTATAGATAATATTAACTAATTAGTTTATGTGTAGGGTGGGTGGATGGTCTCTATCTCACCAAACAATCAGTAAAATATCATCCAAAATTAATTGAAAATTTTGTTTGTATAAATCTATTAAATTTTGCAATAATGTTTATTTACGTTTTACAACTTTTAATTTAAACCCTCGCTTATGTTTTACTAATTGGAGGGTGGGTTAGAGGCTACCCGCCCACCCTACATAAATATGATAACTTTAATTACTAATTGTTGATGGATTCTACATCTTTTTCACTTTTCCTATATATAAAATAGGGAGTATTGTTTTCATGAAAAATGTTGTCACTAATTTCTGGATTTTTTTTAGTCTGTGTATGTGTCTGTCTGTCTGTGCATATGTGTGTCTGTCAGTGGGAGCTGTATCTCAAAAACTAATGATCCTTTTGAGATGAAACTTTAAACTTAAGGTTTTATTGTTAATGTCATTTTTTACCATAGATACAATTAATTGCAGTTTAGAGGGTGTAAGGGGTGATTGAACCGCATTTGTGCGTGGTGCACCCTGCTGGATAACCAACGAGGCTCTGTCGACCGAACGACTGCCGGAATAAGCAGTCACCTCTTGCTGGCCAACAGCTATGGGTGGAGGAGCTGGCCATCTTGTTCTTGGGATTAGAAATAATCCCAAAAGGCGGATGAATCAACCATGATCAACGGCATGTGGATGCAGAAGGCAACGGAAAGCCACTTCATTAAAGATCCGCAAGGATATCACCAGGAAAATCATTATTGTAATAGTAAAAATGGTAATATTCAATTCGAAAATAATATCCGGAGCTTCAATTCCCCATCTCGGATCTCCGGGGGAAAAGACTTGAATAACCCAAAAATTAAAATAACAACATGGAATGTGTGATGTAAGTACAAAGCAGGGAATGTACACAACGTAATACCGGGAAATGAAGAGAATTAACATAAATATTTTAGGGGTTAGTGATATGCAATGGTCGGGAAGTCGAGATTGTCTCATCAATGACCATATTTATTATTCCGGAGTAGTTAACCAAAAACACAAATATGGGGTTGCCATTATTCTAACAAAAAAGTAAATAAAACTGTTCTAAATGTTATAAACTTCTCAAACAGAATTATAATGGTTCAACTTAAATCCCAAACAGGCAAACTTAATATAATCGAAATATACAGGGTGAATGACGAAAAACCTTTGGTGCTGTATCTCGCTTATTTTTTATCCGATTTTAATAAATAAAACATCAAATTAAACCATTTTTAAAAGACTTTAATAGGATCTGAACTGTTATTTTTTTTTCGCACCCAGTTTTTGACAAAATACGATCAACATTTTTTTTTAAATTGCACTGTATATATATATTTTTTGATTCGCAAGGAGATTTTTTTTCTAAATATAAAATTGTAGACAAATTTATCCATACATCAAACTTAAGTCGAGAAATTGAGGATTCAAAAAATAAATAAAAAGTCAAGTATCCATTGTAAACAATATACAGACCATATTTTAAATGTCAAAAGTGACAGTGACAGCCATTGATACAATACTGCAACGATTTTTAATTATTTCATAATTAAAATGTTGCAATATTTCAAACACTGTACTAGAATTTTGTGCTTCTACAGAAATCGTTTTTCAGTTTTTGAAATCTTGCAACATTTTTATTATGAAATTATTAAAAATCATTGCACTATTGTACCAATGACTGACACTGTCACTTTTGACATTTGGAATAGGCTCTGTATATTGTTTACTATGGGTATTTGATTTTTAATTTTTTTTTTAATCCTCAATTTCTCGACTTTGGTTTGGTGAATGGATAAAATCGTTTACAAATTTAGATTCAGAAAAAAATCTCCTTGCGGATCAGTACAAAATATATATACAGTGCAATTTGAAAAAAAAAAAGTTGATCGTCTTTTGTCAAAAACTGGATGCAAGAAAAAATATCAGTACAGTTCATATTAAAGTCTTTTAAAAATCATTTAATTTGATGTTTTATTTATTCAAATCGGATCAAAAATAAACGAGATATAGCACCAAAGGTTTTTCGTCAGTCACCCTGTATGCACCAACAACCGATAAAAGCGATGATGAGATAGACGAGTTCTATGACCATCTGGATTCAGTGCTAAAAATCACAAAAAATCAAGACATCTAAATGCGAAAGTAGGTGAAGGTCAGGTTAGGGGATGTGTAGTTCCATGGGCACTTGGTGTGAGAAACGAGAAAGGAGAGAGACTGGTTGAATACTGTCAACTGAAAAAAAAAATGGTAATCATGAACACATTGTTTAAATTACCCAAAAGAAGGTTATACACATGGACATCAAATAGATTTCATAATAATAAATAAAAGATACCGAAACTCCATACTTTCTGTTAAAACTTACCCAGGAGCAGATGTGGGATCTGACCATAATACACTTGTTGCCGTTTTTAAAATCAGCTTAAAAAAAGTTAATAATATTAAAATCGTACATCTGGTTAATAAAAACAATTTTGTTAAGAAAGTGATAATACTTTAATTACAATATACTAAATACACTAATGCTTAGAAGAGAAGAAGCGAGAGAAAGGGTTAGTGAATATATCAATAATAACCTAAGGCAAGGAGAAAATATGACTGAAAACATTTTATGCGTAAATCAAAAGTGGGGTAATATAAAAAAATCACTCTTGGACGGAAACAAGGATACGCTGAAAAACACCCAGCATAATAATAATCCCCAACATGAATGGATGACAGGCGAAATACTTAAACTAATGGAAGAAAGAAGACAGCACAAACAAATACAAAGATATACAACAAAAAGTAAGACGAAAAATCATAGAGGCAAAGGAATATTTTATAAAATCAAAATGCAAAGAGATTGAAGAGAAAAAATACGACTCATTCAATCTACACACAAAGGTAAAAGAGCTGCCTGGTACCTGAAAGAAAAAACACAACGGGATTATTAAAGATAAGAATGGAAACGTTATTGTGGATTTACTTAACAGGATCAAAATATGGGAAGAGTACATCTAGGATTTGTTCGATGATACGAGAACAGAACACAGAGAAGAAGATACAAGAACCACCAATAACCTCCAATGAAGTAAAACACGCTATTAAGAACTACGAAGATAGAAAAGCGCTTGGTCCAGATGATGTTCCCGTAGAGATCCTCAAACTGATCGAAGATGACAACAAACTATAGTAGTGGTAACGTACCAGAAGAATGGCTGAAAAGTGCTTTCATTCTTCTAGCAAAGAAAGATAATGCTAAAGATTGCTCAGACTATAGAACAATTAGCCTGATGAGCCATAGAAGATCATTCACAATGGTATATATAAGAAATTAGATGCCGATATAAGCGAGACACAATTTGGATTCCGCAACAATCTTCGCACGCGAGAAGCCCTTTTCGGAATGAATGTCTTGGTTCAACGATGCCTTGATATGAATGTAGATTTATATCTATGCTTTAATGACTACAAAAAGGCATTCGATAAACTACGGTACGACAAAATGATGAACATCCTAGAAGAAAAAAGGCTTGATTCGAAATATATCCATCTAATTAAGAACTTATAGCTGTAATAAACGTTGATGGATAACAATCCAAAGAGTTCGAAATCCGAAGATGTGTAAGGCAAGGATGCATACTATCCCCTATCTTGTTCAATATGTACGCAGAATCTATTTTTAAAGAAATTTTGACAGAAAGTTCTGGAGGGGTAATAATCGACGTAAGAATGATTAACAATTTTCGATATGTAGACGATACTGTGCTAATAGCAACCAGTAACATGGATCTTCAAAATATGCTTCAAGAAGTTAATACTACATTAAACCACTACTGATTGAAGCTAAATCTATAGAAAAATAAATATATGATTGTGACCAAAACGCATAACAATAATATTCTAGACCTGACTATAGAAACCAACAGAATTGAAAGAGTAAAAGGATACCAATATTTGGGCACCTGGTTTGAAGATAACAATGATCAAACTACAGATATAAATAATCGAATTGAGATCGCAAGAGCGGCTTTCGTTAATATGAAACAGATCCTTGCTAATCATAACATAAATCTACAGCTAAGAATACGCTTGGTGAAATGCAACATTTTTTCAATTTTTTTATATGGAATGGAGGCGTGGACGCTTAAGAAAAATTACACCAAAAAGATAGAGGCATTTGAATTGTGCATGCTAAAAATATCATGGACGGACCATATAACAAATGAGGATGTTATGCACCGAGTCCAAAAAGAAAAAGAGCTTCTTCAGACCACCAAGAAACGGAAATTAGAATATTTTGGACAAATCATGCGGGGGGAAAGATACTCTATTCTACAATTGATCATGCAAGGAAAAATAGACGGTAAAATATCAAGTGGGCGACGAAGAACTTCCTGGCTCAAAAACCTAGGAGAGTGGTATGGACAGATATCTACCGAACTATTTAGAGCTGCAAGTGAAAACAATATTTTAAAACACAGAGTATTTATCATTTAAGGAAGTAACTAACTATAATAAATACAACATGTGTAGCGGTTGTGAGTTTTGTTGAGGAAATTCTAGGTGCTTTTAAGAACGGTATGTACATCATCGCCTCATTTTTTGACCTCAGCAAGGCTTTCGATTGCGTCTAACATGACATCCTCTTGCGAAAACTATACTGTTACAACTTCTTGCCACCCAGCTGAAATCTTGTGAACTCTTATTTCACTTATCGTGAAAAAAAGGTGGTATTTGATAATAAGAGGTCATTCTATTTGTCAATATAAACGGTGTTCCTCAGGGGTCTATTCTCGGCCTATTGCTGTTTTTGATTTATATCAACGATCTGCCATATTTATAACATTAGTATTAAAACCTCGTCCAGTAACTTACAAACAGCATACATCTGCTAATAACACCACTAGAGAATGGATTATTGCTAACAAATTGACATTAAATGATAAAAAACGGTCAATGTCACATTTGGGCTGAGGACATCTACCTCTTTCCAGGCATATGCTTCTAAGTTTTTAGGTGTGCATATTGCCTCCAGATTAACTGGTAAATATTATGATAGTTCGTATTTTCTCCACGAAACGTATTAAAAATAGAAGCTTAAGAAAACAATACGCCTTTCTAAACACTAAAACGAAATCTTTACCCTCTTTGATACATCCAAATAAAAATTTAATACATCACAAATATTTATTCGTATGTATCAAGGAGAGTAAAGATTTCGTTCTTTAATATATTCATCCGATTATGTTAGTAGCGTGAATATTTTCGCATTTTTTATATAAAAAAAAACTAATGTAAAGGACGGACACATTCGCTTTCAATCAATTCATTCTTAAATCCAACCGTTCGCTTTGTGTAAAGCCCGACGCCTTATTGAGACAAAGACTCACGTCCCATTCCACTTTAGGAGATAAATTCTGCTCCTTCCAGTCGACTGCACACATTGCAGTTATATGAATTTAAAGTGTCCTCCTGATCTGCACCAATACAATCTACGAGCCAATATCGAATCCTCGGCGTAAGCTCTTCCAATTGACCAGGCGAAAGCGCGCCGTTTTTTGTAGCCATCTCCAGAAAATCTAATGTAATGCGTGAAATGAATAACTTAGAGTGGGCGATTTGATTTCATTTTTAGATACGTCTTTCGCGTGATTTATTACGTTGTTTAGTTCGCTTGATTGAAATATATGTAGTGTATATAGAGGCAAATTCACTACTGAAGAATATTAAATATTTAGATTAGTTATAAAATAAGCAATTACTGTTTGAGATAAACTTTTAGATTCGTCTGTATATTATATTTTTGCTTGATTTTGTTCTTTTACGTCTTCAAATAAAAGAATAATGCATCAAAATTTCCTGCTCTACACTTCATGTGAATGTTTATAGGAGATATCTATCTTTAAGCGGAAAGCAGTTAATTTTAATCTAGTACGAGTTAGTAAGACTCTTGATGCTAACATGGTATAAGGAGGAATTTGGATCCTTGATCTTAGTTTTTACACAATTAAATATTCAGGTTAAATATTCACGTCTTAATTTCAGGGGCTTTGTCCAAAATATCAATGCTAGGCGAAGACTTCATTACACAGATACATAATTTGATAGCCTTGTATTATATGCTCACCAAGAAATTTAGGTTAGTATTACTGGTTCTCATCACAATCAAGTTCTTGCTTAAAATATCATGTTTTTACACTTAGCAGCTAGTCATCAAGTAATTCTTTTTGCCAATTCTATCTTCACAAAATAAAAATTTAATAAACTGAAAATTATCTGCTTCTAACAAGATGGAGTAATAATCTTTCAATAGGATCTACATTCACACTTTGAGCGTATATAATGTATTGTCGTTTATTTTTAGACTGTTTTCTTCTCGCAATAAAATAAATCCACGTCGCGGAAATGATGCGATAACAATTACATCATTCGCATAACGGTCGGGCATTCAATTAATGAAAAGTTTTAATCCGTTCCGGACAATAATCCACTTTTCGCTCCCCAGAAATAATTAAAATCGGGCCGTGAATTTTAATTATCTACCATTTTCCGTCTAAATTATCACCGATGTGCAATTATACGGCCTTAATCATGATATCGATTCAATTTCAACCTTTGCGCCATTAATTTTTAATGACCTAGTAAATCAAAGAATCGTGTATTATAAATCCATATAAAAAACAAACTCTTTTATGGGTCGTAAATAAAACACTTTAGTCGAGAAGTCGAAGAGGAATATAAAATATCGCAAGAACTGATTTAAAGTATTTATTTATAATTTATTAACAGTAACGTTTGTGGAAATAAGATGGCTTTCGAAAATTTCTGAGGTTTGTGATACCAGTGGATGGCCTTAAATAACTCTGAATGCTTCTTTTGTCATTTTAAATAAAATTGAATAAACGTTGGATATTCTTGAATAATAATAATTAAAATTACATAAAATGATGAATTATATATTTAGATAGAAAAATGGTGATGTGGCCATCATAATACTTTTCCTATTAATTTTGATGATGTTTTACTAATTGGAGGGTGGAATAGAGGATACCCACCCACCCTACATATACATATAAACTTTAATTCCTTATCGTCTCGCTGTAATTAAACATTTTTTTGAGTGAGTGAATTAGTAAAAATTTTATGTATGATGGGTGGGCAGATAGGTATTAATTTACATTTAAACTTAAATTTTGATTTTGTTTTATTTTTTATTACCCTTTATGTAATAAAAATTGACTGTTTTTAGCAGCAAAATCATCAACGATTAGCAAATAAAGTTATCATGTATATGGAGGGTAGGTGGTTGACCTCTATCCCACCCTCCAATCAGTAAAAAATAAGCGAGGGTTTTAATTAAAAGTTGTAAAATATAAATAAACAAAAAATAATTGCAATTTATTTATACAAATTTTTCAAATAATTTTTGATGATGTTTTGCTGATTGGAAGAAAACAGCAAGAAAACTACCAATGGAAAATGTCTGAACATACGGAGATATTTTTTGCCATTTCAATCTGTAATAAATATTACTTAAAAACCGAAAGTATGGAAATTCTAGAAATCTGCAATAGAAATTGATAAAAATTCTAGAAAGGCGTGAAAGGCTAGAAAACAGCAAGAAAATTACCACTGAAAAATTTTAGAATCCTTGCCGAAAATTATTGCAACTCTGAAGAGAAATTTCAATGAGATAGAGCGAAAATATATGTTGTTAAATAAATATTTTAAATCTGAGAGAAAATTTTCGTAGTAATTGTAAAACCCTTAATGAAAATATTTAAATTTTGGAGAAAAATTGTTGGATTAGAAATTGGAAACTACCATTAAAAAATTTTCGATAAAGTTTTTGCACAAGAAATTCCTACAAAGTTCTGACTAGATAACTTTTCTTAAAAGCTCTAGAACCGTCAATGAAAAATAATTTTACAGTTAAAAAAGATAAATACAGTGGAAAATTTTCAGAGGTAATTTTTCTGTTTAATCTTAAATAAAAATGACTTCCAAATTTGAAAAACTATAGAAATAAAGAAACTGGAAATGAAAATGCTGAAAAATTGCGAGAAAATTACCGCCGGAAAATATTAGAATCCTCGGAAAAAGGCATTTCAACTAAGAAGAGAAATTTCTTTCAAATTACGATAAGAAGTATGGAAATACATATTTTAGAAATCCAGGACAACATTTTCATAAAAATGATAAAACTTTCAATGAAAATCGGAAAAAAAATTCTAGAAATCTGTACTAATATAATCATATAATTTTTTGTATAATTTAGAAGAGAAATTGTTGGATTTTTTTCCAATTTAATTCTTGGCTGAACATTGCTTAAAAATTTGAAATCCTACAAGTCTGAATTTGCTGAAAAATTCTAGAATGGAAGAAAATTATAAAACTAGAAAAGAAAATGCTAAATAGCAGCGAATACACAAGCATTAGAAAGTTTTAAAATCTTTAAAAAAAAAATTTGTAACTAGGAAATGAAATTCCTGGAATATTTCGATAAGATAAAAGAAAGAGAAGCGTTGTTGAAATATTAGAGAAATCTTGGAGAAATATTTCATAAAAATTGTACAACCTTTAATGACAATTTCAGAAATTTGAGAAATTATAATCATCTAATTTTAATTTTTCGTATAATATAGAGAATACAACCAACCCCTATTAACCAAATTCTGTATCCCTCGAAACCTAAATATCAACATCCTCCCCTCACAATTCATCAATTCATTTGTGCGAATCACCAGGACAGTTAAGCAAGCTAGCAAAGATACTATTTTTCTCACCTTAAATTCAAGACAGGGCAGAAAGACCTCAGGTCTCAGTAAATATGTCCAAATAAAGATTATTGTGTATATAGAAAAGAAATTGCTAGAAGAGAAAGACAAAAGTACCATAATCAATTTTTAGAATCAATTTCGCAAGAGAAATTCTTGGAAAATTCTGATAATATTTTCTTTCTTTAAAACACTACAACCTTTATTGAAAATTTAGATAGAGAAAAACATAGAACAGAAAATGCTGAAAAAAAAGAGAGAACACTAGAACTAAACATTTATTAAACTTTCGGAGATAACTTTTGCAATTTTAATCTTGGATAAAATTACCTTAAAGTTTGGGAACCTAGTAATTCCAAAAATCTAAAATTGGAATTGCTGAAAAATTGTAGAATGGAAGTTAATTTAAAAAACTTTAAGATAAAATGTTTGAAAAAAATGATTAACTTATCACTGGAAAATTTTAGAACCCTCGAAGTAAATTATTGCAACTTAGAGAAGAAATTTCTGTAAAAAAAGATCGAATCAGAAGGAACATTATTGTAAAATTTTAGAAATCTGGGAGATAACTTTTATAAAAATTGTGAAACCTTCAATGAAAATTCTTGCAATAAAAAAAAGAAAATATTTGAAATCTGTAAGAAAAATCACTTAAAATTCTATAAAAGATTTTATTCGTAAAATATAGAAGAGAAATTGCCGAACAAGAAGGACAAAAATACAATTAGAAAATTTTAGAATCTGTGGAGAAAGGTTTCGTAAGAAATACTTCTGAAAAATTTCGATAACACAACAATTTCATAAAAACTCTAGAAAGAGAAAAACATAGGATAGAAAATGCTGAAAATAACTACCGCTGGTTAAGTTTTGCAATTTTGTTGTTAAGTAAAAATTTTGGAAAAACAATTTTAGAATCCTTGAGGAAAATTATTGCAACGTTAAGAAAAGTTTCTGAAACTTTCGATAAAATGGAGTACGATGCAATATTGTAGAAAATTTTAAAAATCTGGGAGAAAACTTTTATAAAAAATCAAAGAAAGTTCTTGCAATTAGGAAAAAAACTGTAAGGAAAAATTCTAAAAGTGCTATAATCATCATATTTTTTTCTTCAAATATAGAAGAGATTGAGAATTGCTGCTGGAAAAGAGAGAGAACACTATGATTAGTAAATTTTAGAAATCTTGAAGAAATATTTCGCAAAGGAAATTAAAAAAAAAATCTTGAAGCAACTTGAAGATGCTGAAGAAAACTACCATTAGAAAATTTTAGAACCTTCAGAGATAATGTAAAAACGGCTTAAGAGCAACGAATGTAATCTGCCAAAAAAGAGGGAAAAATCGACATCTAATATCAAACAAATTACCCCAATTCCCAAGAAACCAAAAAAAAAAATGTATTGGCAATGGCTTTTGGGAAATAAATAAATACGAATGCAAAAAAATCACCCCCTTATCAGAATACACAATCATAAGTAATGCGGGGATTTAGGTAGTGAAATAAAATTGATTAAAAATGCAGGTAAGAGGGCACTGTCTCGTTAAGGGCGGCCTTAATAAAAGTTTTTCGGGGAACAGTCAAACTCGGAGCACGAATTATAAGAGGGTTGGGGTGGAAGAATCGCCCTGGATAAATAAAGTAAGAGCGGCGCTGATTGTTTTCGTTTAAATTATGGCACTCGACGAATCCGCGGAAAATATTTTGCTTCGGGGAAATTGGACTAAATAAATTTTATTTTAATGCCGGATTGTATTTTCCTGCGGAACGGGACTAATTCGAGACACAAGGGAAGATAAAGTGCTTTGGATACTTTTAAAATAGATGCTTTGAAATTGTTTCATAATCAGATAAATTTATATTTTTTTACGTTATATAATCGGATTTTTAGGGCTTAATTTATGCTTGTAAACATTCGTGATCTTTATTTCGATAAATTTATATATACAGGGTGTTCAATTTAAATGAAGACATTGATATCTCGAAAACTACACATCGAATGAAAAAGTATAATTAAAATTTGTTCGCCTCGAAGGGGGACATCTGATAATACGAAACTCTACACACTACCCTCAACCCCCTAGAGGGTAGGGGTGTGAAATAGAAAACTTAAATAGGAACCCCCATTTTTTGTACGGATTTGAATACTTTACGTTTATCTGAATTTTTTTTGTATTTGTGAAAGATGACGCTATAATCGACAAAATTCAAAATTGGCAATGAGAAACTTTAAATAGCTTTAAATGATCATTGAGTGACCTTGAAGTACCTCTGATTTCTGATTTCGAATGACTGTTGGATGACATTAGCCTAATGATTTTAAATAATCGTCTGATAGATAATTTAAAAAAAAATATTAGTTTTTAAATTATCTTCCTAACAGAAATTCAAATTAGTCCTACATTCCTACATTCCCTAAAGTCTATTTGCACCCTATCCCCTCGCATTTCTATCGATTATCCACCAGCACACATAAACTGCACCCTATCGCGGAACTTCGCTCTAAACCACGACAAAACTTGGGACCGCATTCGCAGATAACTCGGACATTAGAATGTGAGGGACGATGTGTAAGAATCCCCCCGGTCACATCTAAATCACTTTAAAGAATGGATCCGGTCCGATGGCCTGGCATGCAAAGCGCTGCACTCTCACGTGCGTCGAGGATTTGTAACTTGAATAAAGTTTATCCGAAATAACCCTTCGGCCGGAATAGTTTTGTTTGTCGATCCTGGCGGAACAAAAGAGGAAGAGAGAGAGAGAGAAAGAATAGGAAAAATGACGAGCTGCTCGGCTAGACGGTTTCGAGTGCTGAAATGATCCAAGTTTTAAAGGGGACTTTTAACGAGTACACCTGAATTGCGAGGGCGTTTACTTTATTGTGATATTAAATTGTTATTAGCGAAGTTCCAGTTTATAATGATGCATTATATAAGTGCATCCTTAAGCTCGAGGCAGGCGCTTCATACTTGCGCTTCTGATTAAAATGTATATAATTTTATACAAATTGTTTGTACATTTAAGATCAATAAATATAAACAGTCGTATTAATCAAAATTATGTATTGATTAAATTGTTTCATTTCAAACAAATATCCACACGTTAGAGAAATGTCTCTGCAATCTTTTTTTGTTTAGATAAAATATCAGAGCTTTTGTATTTCGAACAATACGGTCCTCCGCAGTTGATCAAAGGGCACATGCACGTAAGTAATGTGATTGGAAAAGTTTTGATTAGGGTAGGACCTCTTATTGTTTGTCTTTATAATTAGAAAATTGAAGTCGGTTACACATGCAGAATGGTTAGCGCACAAGTTTGAAAACAAAACTTATTTATGAAGTACAGAGGAAAGTGAGGGTTTGTTGAACTTAATCTAACTTTCTGTTACTTTGAAAAGTGTGAAATTTATAGTAATGAAATTTAATTCATTACAAATGAATATCTTCTCTTTTTGAGATATGATTATTTTAACGTACTTGTATTTTACCACATATTTCAGTAACGTAGTAATGTAATTAGACTCTAAAATCACAACATTTTCTCTCAGTCAGTTTTTCTTCTTTCTTTACCTACCCACATTCATAGATAATAGCCATTTTCTCTAATTAAAATTTATAGTCTATTGATTTTTTCCGTTCATATCTCTCAACTCATTCCTTATTTTTTTTCCAACTATACCATATCATCTGCATATGTCATATTTAAGACTTTAATAACTCCTATTTCGCTTGTCAAAACCCTAAAATTTTCTCCATATTTCTAATATACAGAATAAATAAATTCTTACATTATGAAACAACTGAAATTGTTTAGACACACACTATTATCTTGCTTATATTAACAGTCAATTTGCTTTCCTAAAAACATCTTCTTACATACCTCACAACTTAATTCATGGTAATAATTGTAAAATAGAAAACATATATTAAATCTACAAATGCGAGTCTTATACAAAACAAAATGCTTCTCTAGCTAATACCATGACAGATATTAAATTATAGATTATTTATTGTAGTTTGCTAACTCTTCCACATCATCTACATATGCCACACTCCAGACTCTCATACTTCCAATGAGAAAATGTCCTATTTAGCAAGGCTCAAAAACTATTTAGTTCTGCTTTGTGAGAAGTCAATAAATATTTTTGACTACTTATCATCTGGTGTGTTTATCTAGTGCCCTGTTTTGCACATTTCTTTCTACTTTTGGACCAGGCTCTTCCTATGTGCTCTTGATTGTCCACATGTAGGCTTTGGTCTGGCAAGCAAATTGGCATATTCGTTGCCTATTATACTTGCGTGGCCTGGTATACACATAAGGGTGAGCTTGTTGTCCTTGACCAATTAATTCAGAACTTCTTTACAGTTCCAAGTAGTTTTGGAATTGAAGCTTGAGGTTCTTCAGGATAGTCTGGCTGTCTGAGATTAGACTGGCGCCCTTTTTCGTACACATCATTCCAAGGCTATTGTTTCAGCCTGGTCATATCATCATGTTAAAATATTGACCTATACACTATCAATCTCTGTCAGGTAATCATTTACAAAAATGTTTCTTTTATATCTCTTAGGCTGCTTTTCTTTGATATAATTCATTTTATGTTTTTCGTTTAAAATAAGCCATTTTCTTCAATATGGTTAGTTCATTCATTCTGGAGCGTTCCTGTTGGGCACTAGCGTTAGCAGAAGAATGAATTTACTCCTTCAGGGTACGAGTGGAAGATCATCTATGAAGGACTCTGCCCAATTCTTGTGCAGTCTAAATTATGTGTGAATATTATTTATATTATTTTTGTACGTATTACATTATTTTGTTAGCACTGAATTGAAACAAACAAATAAATAAAAAAACTCTTCTTACATACAGCCTACATCGCGAAATGGATGCTTTTTGCTCTACTCTGACCTTTACCTTATTTTTTGCCAACAGTCATCTTCTATATATTGTATAGCATAAAAGATCTTTCTGGTCCCATTTTTTTTTTTAAATTCTTCTTAGTTTTTCTACTATATTATGTACACATACACACTACATTTGCATATTCATATTTTCACCTAGCCATATTTTTAGATACTTATTATAAATTCTCCATCGTCACCTTCTCTTTTTGAGATAAAGTTATTGTAACGTATTTTACCACACATTTCAGTAACATGTAACCCAGGTAAAATTAAAATCCCAAATTTAAGCACAGTCAGTTTTTTTTTTCTTTATCTATACACATTCCTAGACAATACCCATTTTCTCTTATTGATATTTACAATCTATTGATTTTTTCCATTCATGTCTCTCAATTAATTCCTTATTTCTTTGCCAACTATACCACATCATCTACATATGTCAAAAATTAATACCTCATATTTCCTTGCCTGAAAAAACCCTAAAATTTTTCGATATTTGTAACATATAGAATGACTTAAGTTGTTTGTAAAATTGTTTCATAAAATTGTTTGTTAATTTTTTTTTGATGTACAGTTTGAAAATCAAGGAAGATCTGTCGAAACTATAGTCACGAATAAAGATAAGTGTGTGATATAAAAAAGTATTTACAATCATTTGAAATTGCTTAGACACACACAATTCTACTTTAACATACTTACTACTTTTACATTTAATTAACCCCTCTTGCTCAAAGTAACAGCAAATTTGCTTTCTTCAAAACTCTCAACTTCATTCATGGTAATAGTTAAAAACTAGAAAACTGTACTTCTCTTCCATCCACTAATCCCTAAGTAATTAAGTAAGTTTGAAATTAATTCAATTTTAAAACACCAGCTTGCGATTTCATCCTTCAAACTTAAGAAAACAGTTTATATTCCAATTCAGGTTGGACTGACGCTGATAAAATAACTGATGTGTCATCCACAAAGTTGACTAGGTACCCTTGTGTAATGAACTCTTGTATTTATAAATTAAATAAAGAGCAGTGGTCCTAATGTTGTTGTATTTAGAAGGACCGGAAGGAAGGATAAAATTAACTGAAGAACATTTCCCAGAATACCAATGGCAGTTAGTTTTTCACGCACATCTATGGTTTCAAATGCACACGAGAAGTCGTAGAAGAGTCCACTCACGCACGTCCTGGAATTTTCCTTGTGATATTCTCCAGGATTTCGATCGTTGCAGTTTGGGTTGACTTTTTTTCTCTGAAACCATGTTGATGTTTCGTTATTATATCACATTTCTTGATGTAACTTCAGAGCTTCCGGTTCTAGTTCTGGTTTAATTTGATGGGAAGGCAGAGAGATGCTGCACGTAGGCCCCAGTGGGTCCATTGTGCTTCCTTCTATCTGAGTTACGATCAACTTAACCCAAGGCATTGGCAAACGCCAGGACTGCAGCAAGAGGGACTCTTAGGATGTCTGATGACTTTGGACATCCCTCTCCTATTGTGGATTCACGTAGATTGGATAATACGGGGCAGTCTAGAAGTACATGCTCCGCGGTTTTCTCTTCCTCTTTACACCGTCTGCAGATAGGACTAGATTTTAGTCCAAGTTTGTTCAGGTGAGATCTTAAATTGCAGTGTCCTGTTAGGAGCCCTACGACCTTCCGTAGGTTTTCTCCGGACAGTTTCACACAGTACCTGACCGTTTTGGTGTTCATTGCGATGAAGTTTTTTGAGCCCCTACAGCTAGGTGTGTTGTCCCATCTTGTGGCACCTGATTGATGCAATTTTCAGCAGGGTACTAAGATCTAGCAGGGAGGGCGGCAGGGAGGGGTTCAGTCCGCATACCGTTCCTCGCTAAACCATCTGATATTCTGTTGCCTTTGCTGTTGTTGTGTCGTTTTACTCAGCATAGAGTCACCTTGTGGTCACGAGCCACATTTCCCAAGGCTTCGCAATATTTCAGCGTTAATTCTGAGGTAATTTTGCAGCTGACAATGGACAAGATTGCCGCCCTGCTGTCCGTTACGATGTATATGTTTTTTCCATTGATCTTCTTGTCAGAAATTGCCTTTGCTGCATCTAGTATACCCACGAATTTCGCCACTGTTGATTTGCTCATTATCTTTCCTAGTGCAGTACTATTTTTTAGGGACAGGATTTTGCAGACCCATCATTATATGTGCTTTGTTCCTACCCCTAAGTCTTCGTATCTCAAGTCTATTTGAAGCTTTCTGGCGAAAATGTATTTTCGAGAGATATTGTCCACCGGCATCATAATCTCGGAATTTTTTTTCTTGAGATCATTCAAAGACTCTTTACAAGAATTTTTTCAAATATTTTCAAAAAACAACATAGCAGGACAGAGATGAGCCGATAATTTTCTTTATCTATTTTAGATCTTTTTTTTTAAACATAAGTATTATTTTGGACACTTTTAATTAAGCATTAAGCACTATTAAAGCTCAGTTATTTCTTGCGCCACCGCCTTAAGTACATTTACTGGAATATCATCTTGTCTAGCACTCTTTTTATTTTTAAGTCCTTTAATCATTTCCATAACTTCTTCCGGAGTTGTTGGTTCCAAAAATATAGCGTGGTGTATTGGTTTAGATGTTGTACACTCTATGAATACATTATTTCGAAAGTAATTTATTAGTTTTATCTCTGTTACTGTCGAGTAATATTTTTCAAACATATTACTAATTTTATTTGGACCCGTTAATATATTGCCACTATCATTAATTAATTTTTATTGAATTCATTTAATTATTTCGGCTCAATTCATGGTTGACAAGTTCCCATATATTTTTTTGGTTTATTTATCGTAATAACATTTCTTGGTATAATTAGTTTCTTATGAATCTTTTATTCGCAATTATATTTTCCCTGTCTTCTATATTTTGTATATTTGTATATTTATTTTACTTTACAAAGTCCTGTTATATGAAAAACTTCAAAATACCCATAAAAATAATACAAAAATTTAGCTCACAGGATTTGCAGGCGGAGTTCACTGCGTGTTCTTCCACTCAGACCTTTTTTAGCTTCATGTGATGGAATTTCCTACCGACACAGCATTTTCACCATTTGGTAATATTTTAGCCATTGCAGGCATATTTAAGTCCATTTTACAAGGAACTTTTTTTTGTATGATGTAAGCTTCTTGGGGCAAGAAATATTAAATTGATATTGAAGCACGTTAGAATATAAATTAAATACAAAGTCAACATCATTGTTATAAATAAACTCTCAGTCAGTACGTTTTAAACATTAAGCCAGTTCTTGAATTGTATGTTTATTTATGCGTCTCGCGTATTGTTTTATTTCCTTCATATATTCATGCTTTTATTTATGTTAATATCAATATATAAAATTTGAGCAAGATGGTCAGATACATTCAAGTTAACAGTTTTAAATGGAAAGTTTACTATATTCGTGAATATGTAGTCAATTTGAAATGCTGATGCTCCTCGTTCTGATGGTTGAATTCTCGTTGTTTCGCTTAATTTATTAATTAACCTGAATGACATGAATATGTCACATAAAATTTTCTTTTCTAATGTCTCAGCCAAATAATTCAAGTCTGCACACAAGATAATATTATTATACGTACATAATTGTAAATAATTTGTATTTCGAGAAGGTGGTCGATACATTATAATAATGCCGGTTGTTTTTGCATTTATTGTAATTAAAGAAATAACAAATTCCATGTCGGATTTTAGACATAGATGATTTATAGTAATATCTTCTTTGCACGGATAACTTTCATCGGATAAAATCATTCAAGAATTTTGCTTGTAAAAGTGTTAGCACGGCAAAAATATTTAAAACAAATCCACTTAAAGAAATGTTCCAATAATTTATACAAATATATAAACACTTAACAATTTGGAGCAGGGGACGTATGGGCGTAGTTCACGTGGTGTTCTTCCACTCAGACCCATAATATTAGATGAAGACATCCATACCAGTAGTATATTTTATCCATTTAAACAATATTTTAGTAGTATAGTAATTAAGTAGTATGGAAGTTAACATAAGTACTGATACAATTTCATTTTGTATATTTTTTTAATGATACTCTGAAATAAAGATTATTATTATTATTATTATTACGTCGATACCATTCTTCGTGGCCTCTTTTCCAAGGTTTTGAAGGTTGAGTTGTTAAACGCACCTTCAATATCTACGAAAATACTTAATGTAATCTCCTTGTGCTGTAGTGAAGCTTCTATATTTGTTGTGAGGCTGTGAAGTGCATCCACAGCGGATTTGTCCACGTTGACTGCTGCCTAGGAAGGGATTTGCCTCTAGAGCACTGCTCCTTATATCGTTCTCTATAATTTTCTCCATGACTTTTAGGAGAAATGAGGTGACTTTCAGACCGCTTTGGGGATAAATAACACCCTAGCTCCTCCTATCCATTCCATTGGAATATAGCCTAGCGTAAATAGGCTTTTATATCTAGCCCCTGTTACAGCAGGGTAGGGAAAATTTCACCTGGGCCAGGTGTTTTAAACAGGTTTAAAGCTACCAACTAACTATTAAATTTTTTCCTAGGTAATAAGTTTACCAGCCTTATTTTTGCTTTCTCGGGTAGGTATGAATATGCTTTCTCCTGTAGATTGAGCAGTGTTTTCTTGGAAGTTCACAAATGTTGAGCCTGGAAAGTACATCTTTAGCAGCACAATGAGTCTTAAGACTCTTTGCATAACTCCCATCAGGGTTTTATTTATTAGCCCGATGCTGTTGGAGTGATCTTTGGGCAGGACTTTGTGGAGCCTGTTTTCTTTGCACGGTTAAAAATTTTCCTGGCTTTCATCTTGAGGCGCCATAAATCATCGTTCCATCAGAGAACACCTGTTAAGGGAGACCTCTAAATTCATAACTGAATTCATACACCATAAGAATACAATTTCTGAGCTGAGCCGCTACAGTACTCTAATATAAGAGTGTTCATAATGGATTTCTCCTCTCATAAAGAAGTATTAGTGATAAGTAAAGAGCGGAAATAGGTTATTTTCACACTGACTTGTTTTTCCCCGCTCAAAATCTTGGCAAAGTCAGTATCATACCTCCGCGAAATGAGTCGCTTTATGCAAACAATGCGTTTGTTGAAAAGAAAATTTGACTGAAATGAATCACCCTCTGCGATTGCTGTTGGCAAGTTTGTGCAAAAAGTTCGTGAGACCACATAGTGGACCACACTCATGGTCCTCGTTCTCATACGGAGCACATCGACGAGAATATGGCTGCTGTAGCCGAGTGTGTGAGACTCAATCCACGAACATCAACTCGCCGTCGATCTCAACAGCTCAACATTTCACGCACTAGCCTCAGGAGGATTCTGCACAAAGATCTCGGATTATTCGCTTACAAGGTCTAATTGACTCAACAATTGAATTCGCACGACCATCCGCTTCGTTATCACTTCGCAATTTGGGCCTTTGATCAGCTTGAATTGGACAACGATTTTGGGCGAAAAATCATCTTTTCTGAAGAGCCGCATTTTCATCTTAATAGCTACGTTAACAAAAAAAATGGCCCCATCTGGGGCTCGAAAAACCCTCACGTTCTTATCGAGAAGCCAATGCATCCACAAAAAGTGACAGTTTGGTGTGGATTGTGGAGTGGTGGTATCATTGGGCCATTTTTCTTCGAAAATGAGGCTATGAACAACGTTTCGGTCAACGGTAAGCGTTACAGAGCTATACTATCCGACTTTTTTTACTGAAATTGAAGACATGGATTTTAACGACCTCTGATTTATGCAGGATGGCGCGCCATGCCACACAGCCCATGCCACAATCGATCTTTTGCTCACCAAATTTCCAAATCGTGTTATCAATCATCTTGGCGATGTCAATTGTTCGCCTCGGAGATGCGATTTGACCCCTTTGGATTGTTTTTTTGTGGGGAACCGTGAAGGACCGACGTTATGCCAACAATCCAGAAATGATTCAAGCACTTTAGGCCAAGCAATCCGTGAGCTACAGTCCGAAGCCATCAACAAGGTCTTGGAAAATAGAGTGACATAATGCGCTTCTGCGAAGCCAGCCGAGGCAGCTACTTGAACAAAGTTGTGTCATAATTAATGGAAATGTTTGCTCTTACTAATAAAGCTCTAATACATGGAAAAAAATTGTTTGTTCATTTTATTGCATTTTTAAAAAGAAACTTGTATTTGGCTCACCCTTTATAACTTGTACTTCAGTTTATTATCAAAATGTCTGAAAACTCAAATGAAAAACTTTATTTTTCTATAACAATTTGGAAATCTGTAGCTTGGTATTTCTTACGGAGACGTGATTAATAGATAGCGTGCTTAATAGTGAACTCTTTCAACGTTTTTCGTTCAGACAGACAACATTGCAAAAGTGGAGGAGTTTTGATAGCAATTAAGAATGTTATTTAGACAGAAGAACCTTCTTATTTTTTCCCAGTATAACATTGACATTTTCGCTGCATCAATTACCCTTTAGGCTAAAACGTCCATTATAATGTGTCTTTAGATCCCTACAAATACCTGTAATGATGATTATGTGGCATTATTTAAGCATGTGCGTTTTAAAACTTATTATTTAATTGTTTGCAGTGATTTTAACATGCCAAACTATTATGCATATGCGAATAAAAGATTCACGTGTCGCAAAGTATCAACTCTCACGCATTCACGAATTTTATCTCTCTAACAAACCTAAGACAATACAAATCCGTATATAATGATAGAGGTAGACTACTAGATCTAATAAATACAGGGTGCGCCAGAGAAACTTACTTATTTGATAGGTCAATAAAAACAAAAGTACTTCAGTTATTGTTTTAATTCTTTTTTTATTTGAGAATACAATATCCCAAGTATTTTTCCATACAGTTTTAAAAATTACATCGGTTAAATGGAGACCCCCATTGTGCATGCACTGATTAAGTCGATTTTTGAAGTTCATCTCCACTCTTTGCAGCATATCAATCGGTATGTTGGCAATGGCGTCGGGAATTTTGTTCTTGCGGTGAGCTATGGTCCGTGGTCGATCGACATAAACCAGGGATTTCAAATAACCCCATAAATAAAAATCGCATGGAGCCAAATCTGGAGAGCGTGCCGGCCATGGTAGAGAGAGATGAGGCTGTCGGGGAAATATTGTCGCAACAAATCCATTGAGCCTCGTGCTGTGTATGCTGTGGCTCCATCTTGCTGATACCACACGTCTGTAACGTTCATTTCATCGACGCTTGGAAGAATTGACTGCCTCACTCTTTCGACATTTTCCGGAGTTCTGGTGGTTCGTTGATGTCCATTTCTGGGTTTGCGACACTTCCACACTCCTGAAATGAATGAATCCACGACAGAATCGAATTACGGCCACGAAAGAGTCTGTGAGAAGGAATTTCAAAGCGAGAAGGCACGTTGCGTACCAACAAGTGAGCGACCGTTAGAGAAGAAGCTCTTGATGGCGAACGCCTGCTGCTCTCTCGACCAGAGCATGATGCCAACTGATTAGAGCGGGAAACAAACTTGGGACTTCCCCCTCCAGATGCGCCGACCTCCCACCCCTCTATCCTCCCAACTCACCGCTCGGGAGTTTTTTCAAATAAGTAAGTTTCTCCGGCGCACCCTGTATTTCTGAACCTTCTTATTGTACCGTTGAGAAAGCGAGTGAAATATAGGTTATAGATTATAGGTTAACATAGGGTGCTAGTGAGGTGTGTTAGCCTTTTTTGAACTGCGACCTAAAAGATCTATTGTTCTACCCTTAACCAATCACTTCCCAATCAGTCACACGTCCTCCATGAACTTGGTAACTTTCTTGGGGGTGATATTGCTCACTTCTTCGTGGGATAATCGGTCCTTATCGAAGTGTTAAAGACGCTTAGGAACAATCGCGACACAAGTGAATAGTATGTGCTCGGTCGTTTCATCTGCCGAATCACATACTCTGCAGTTTCCACTTTTTTCTTTTCCCATTTTCCACAAATGGTATCGGAGGGCACAATGTCCTATCATGAGTCCGGTGAAAGTTCTTAGCTCGTTCCTTGTGAGTTCAAGCACCTTGTGGCTGTGATCGAGTTTCATGAGTCGTTTTGATTGACGTAGACCTGGTACATTGTTCCAATGCTTACGTCTTCTGTCCTCTTCCCATTTTTGCACCACTTCAAGTGAGTGAAATCAAGCCTGTCGAAGATTTACAACATCCTGCAGTTTTCCGAACTTCTATTAACGCTTCGTCGCTTTCTCATAACAGTCAACCTAGAGAATATATTTTAAAACATTTTGCCTGGACTTATATCATGATCTCCTAATTATCGATTGGTCTTTTCCAATTGGAATATCTAATGTGGATGATGCATGTTCTCAGTTCTACAACATCCTATAGTCTTTATTTAACAACTATATACCCAAAATTCAACCCAGGGGGAAACACAGTACCTATCCACCTTGGTATACTTCGAAAATCATTAGAATGGCCAAGCAGGAAGAAATATTTCATCATCAATTCAAAGGAAACTCTGGCAGTGATAGAATATGTCGTTTTGAGCAAATTTAAGATTCTCGATTCCACTTCAATTATATTTACTCCGTTGGAATTTTTAGCAAAAACTTTTTCGAGAGATTTTTAAAAAGCAAAAAAACTAGAATAGATTTTCTTTTTAAAATGGCAGTCGTTTCTTTCAGATTCTTAGAGTTTTTTTAAGTTTTTTATGATTTTATTTATTATTTTCACATTTTCTGTTCTATCCTTTTTCAAGATTGTTTTATTTCTAGAAATTCTTCTTCAAAATTTCTATAAATATTAATTATCTAATATATTTTACCTCATTTTGTCAGAATTTTTCACTCTTGCCTCAATTTCATTTGAGAATCTTCTACCATTTCTAGCTAGAATTATTTTTATTGATCTTGTTTTGTTCCATTTTTCGAAACATATGTCAGGAAACTGATAAAGCAATTATGGAACAATACAAGACTTTAATGAATACAAATAATTATGGAATTACGTTCCATCAAGAATGCAGAAACGATAGTATTAATTCTAGCTATTTTATCGGAATTTTCTAAAAATTTCTATTGTAAATTTATAGGAAAAACTTTTCCTCAGAATATCTAAAAGTATAGTTTAGCAGTTGTTTTAAAAAAATCATTTTATTCTATCTCATAGATTTTACGATAATTTTTACCTTAAAATATTTTGCTTTATTTTAAGTGTTGTTTACAATGCACTTGGTTGGTTTCACCAATGATTAACCAGGAGATAAAATAGAAACCAAATTCAAGAAAAATTGCTTTATTTTATTAGAATTTTCTAAGAATTTCTCTTTAAAAAATACTGATTTGTTTTTCTTTTAAATTCTAAAAATTCCCCAGCAATTTTTAGATTACAGCTTTTTTTTAAATTTAATAATAATAATAATATTTCTTTATTGTCCAACAGATAAACCACAAGAGGACATTATTAAGTACATTATACTATAAAAAATAAAATATAATTTCATTCTGTATGAGTTTAATTATTTCATCTAAATAATTTAATCTTAGAGTTGATGCATATAAAAATATGTATGGTGGGTGGGTGTATAATGATAAAACATCTTTCAATTAATTCGATGTGAACGTAATATTTATCTAGAAGAAGAAATGAAAAATAAATATATAAACTCAAAAATATTAATTGATTTAAATAAATTAATAACTTAATGTTTTATTGGTGAATGCAAAATGGATTGTAGGGTGGGATAGTCGCAATTCACCCACCCGACATGTATTTTATTTATTCCATCAATGGTTGTTTTTAAATTCAAAATAAAACTTTTGTATACTTTCAAAAACATCAATTATAACTCAGTTTAAGTTTAAAGAAATATATTAAAAGGGAGGGTGGGTAAGAGTTTACAATTAGCTCCTAACGATTTTAATATAAGTTAGTCAAAAAATATATTTAAAAAAAATACTATCGAAAAAACCTAATCAACAGTTAAATATGCTGGAAGCAATTGAGATGAAGAAACATAAAAATTATTTATTGAATTTTGATCTCAGTAATTTAGATAACCCATTATTATATTTTTTCAAATACTATTAATCAACAGTTGTTGGTTAATTAATTAAATGAAATACTTGTGTATATATTATTGATAGATCTATAAATTTAAGATTACCTATCTACCATAGTTACCTATTTTTATTTTGCAATACATAAGACATTGATAAGAAAATATAATTAAAAAAATCATAAGAGGTGGTGTAGCTTAAGTTATCTAAGTATATGTAGGGTGGGTGGGCGGCCTCTAACCACCCTCAAATTACTTTACCATAATCGATGGGTCTTTATAAAAACATTTGCGCTAGCGATGAAATAAATTATCTATCAATATTTCTACAAAATAAACAAGTATTTAAGCTAAAACTTTGAGAGTATTGAGAGGGTGGGATAGAGGCCACCCTCTCGCCCTACATATTTTTACGTATTTTACACTCAAGCTCTGTTTTAAAATTATATACAGCGTTATCACCTTTCTTGTTTGAATTAAAAAACAAAAAAGGGGTTTGTAGCTTAAGTTTAATGAAATATGTAGGGTGGGTGGGTGGCCTCTATCCCACCCTCTAATTTATTTACCACTAACTGAAGCTCATACAAAATAAAATTTACAATATAGACGTAATAACTTGATTTGTTATGTTTATCTAATGAATGAATTCATAATGAAGTAAATAAAAGTCTCTCTAAATAGATTAAAAGGATAATTATTTATTAACCACCCGTTTGCTGTTTATTAAAAAAAAATCTAAGCTATGATTGGCATTTTAGTTAAATAAAATATGAATAAAGGTTTGACAAATTCGTCGTGCCTACAAGTAATATATACAGGAAACGCAAAATGATATAAATGCTGGTAAAAAACAAATAAGACTCCTTGAATCCATGAAAATGAAAGGTGTGAGTTTAACTACCTCAGAAGATAGTGTTCCAGGTTTCGCCGATCAATTTAGTCGAGTGTTTAGTGCAAATATGTAAAAAATATGCAAATATCTGTAAAATAGTGTTGACAATTCCACTTTGTTAAGCAATCTTAAGATTATGGATGATTTAGTCATGTGTTACTTAAAAGCTGTGTCGCCTAAATTGATTATGGGACCCAATAATGTTACGGCTTTTATTGTTGAAAAAACTGTCTAAAGTAAGACTTGTCTTTAAGAATAGCGATAGAAATTATATAGAAAACCATAAATATTTCAGTTGTTTCTACTTTTTCACAATCTTTGAGCCCATACCATATGAATTAATTTATAATGCAGTATCTCCTTTCCTTGACCCGAAATAACATAGATTTATCAAAACTCGACCAACGGTTTCAAACTTTTTAAATTTTACACAAAATATTTCAGAAAAATTGGACCAATAAAAGCAGGTTGATGTTATCTACACTGATATAAGGAAGGATTTTGATCGTTTACCTCATGATACGCTGCTACAAGCCTTATTTAAATATAATATTAATGGAACTATTATAAATGCCACCTGTTTATACCTTTCGAATAATAAAATGTATTAAATGTATTTCGAATAGACGTCAATTTGTATACCATTCAGGTTTCCGTTATAAGTTATATGTAGCCGAATGCGTGTTCCTCAGGGGTCCAAATTGGGCCCGGTTTTGTCTGTTATACGCTTAAATGACATTTGTAAAGTATTTAACTGTAATTATCTCTTGTATGCAGATGACATCAAGCTGTATTGTAAAATAACTACTGCTAGTGACTGTGTCGCTTTACAGAATAATTTAGGATATATGTTTGATTCGTGCTCCATTAATTTTATCATATAATATTTCAAGGTCATTTCTTTTATAAATGCGTTCCTTTAAATCATTAAATATTTTAATTATATCATCTTGATTGATCAACAAGTACATACGTCGACAATGAGCAAAATCTCTTCGCCAATCAATACGAACAACCGTCGTGTACAATAGATCAAGGAAGTCGGTGTATATATTACTTAACCCTCCCGCAGAACGATTAATTTCCGTCCGGCCGCCCATCTAATCCCCGTCCGATAAGCCTAAACGGTCTTTAATTAATCAATCACTCACCACCCAAAAACATTTCCAAACTATCATCACACTGAATCGGCCATTAATCGAAACCCTTTTCCCGAAATGTACGTTTCAACAAATTTTGTAAAGAAAGTGTTAATGTTTTCAATACAATTTACTATAGTAATAATAATCTTCACGTAACTACGAACTATTTATTAAAAGATGAATTATTTTACAATTTGGAACGTAATAAACGGAATCGATTCGAGGTTTTAATTTGTCAGCGTATAAAAAAATGTGATTTCGTTATAAAGCCGTTGGAAAATGATTAAAATATTTTTAGAGCACATCGGGGGGATATTAAAAAAAAAAGAAAAAAAAGGACGTTCCCGATTTGCTGGGAAAACAAAATTAATTACATTTCGCACCGGAATTGCTTATATAAATTTAATGCGTGGGTTAGAATTATGATTTATGGATTAATTTTATCTGATTACTCACTTGAAGGTCGTACTCTCTTCTGAAAGGTCGTCTGGTGAATCGTCTACTCCTCCACGGTAAGAAGTGGGTGTTTCATAATAGATGTCGTCATATTACATCAAACAGGAAGTATCTGGAAAAAAATAAATAATATAATATAATTATGTGTGAATGTTGCACATCTTTACGTATTAATTAATTAATTAAACAATAAGGCTAGCAGAAGAGAGAGCGAGGTCGATAAACTTTCTATTCGATTAATGTAAATTGAAAAGAAAATTAATTTATTTTGAATGTAAAATATATGAAATAATTATTTAAAAAATAAGAAATCACTTAAATTTTTATACCACTTTTGTGAGCTAAGTTTGAGTCGAGAAATGTCCAACAATAATATTTTTAATTAGAAATTAATTGACTTTAATATATTGTATTAATATTATTTGTCTTTTAAATTAAAAGTTCTAATTTTAGAAGTTTAAAATTATGAATGAATATTGATTAACAATATATCGATAAATAGGCTGTTTATTATATAATACTCATAGGGTACATTTATAAAATACGAGCAATAAATTTTATAACGAATCATCAAATTTAATCATGCATTTATACAAACGGCAATTTCGCAAACGTTCAGATAGAGAAAATTTACAGCGGCCATAATCATTTTCCGTTCCATGTAGCGTCGTTTACATTCGACTGTTGGAAAATCCATCAAACCGCCCCGCATCACGTCCACATTTCTATTCCGCATAAATTCAAATGAAGCATAACAGATCGCCGTTTGAGTGCAACGGCGATGTATCTAATTTTTTCCATTTCCTGCGAAAGTTCGGCGCGGCGTGGGAAGAAGAAATAATCACTGATGGATGGGAACAACTGTCGGGGTTGCAATTCGCCCCCTTTGATCGATGGGGAAAAACAGAAAAGCGTAATCGAGGCCTTATACCCATTTCATTTTTCTTGAAAAAAAAAGGGAATGAGTTCCAATCAGTGTCGCTTTCCAATTATGACCAAGGACGCCGTTCGTTATCGCCCTCCCCCGGTGATTAATTCTGGAAAATTACGTCTTGAATAAATTGTTGACGTCTAGAATTCTAATCATCGGGCAAATTTCTTAATACCACAGTTGGTAATTGATCAAAGTATATAAGTAAATAGCAATATTTACAAACAACAATGAATAATAACTTTTTAGTAGTTCAAATGTTTCAATAATATAAGTCCATTACTTAGTAGTAGATTAAAAGGCACAAAAAAAAACTCAATAAAATATTTCTTATGTACACACTTTGATCTCCTTTAATCCCTCCAACCATGTCATTTATTAACAAATAAAAAAAAGCTAATGTCTACATATCATATATGAAATACTACAATTGGATTCTTTATACTATTGACACACCGTCTCTATTTGCCCGGCAAATATTTGCTAAGAGACAAATCACGCACCTTTACACCTTCTGCAATCTAGAACTCTCCGTTTTCAGTATGGAGAAATCATTTTTATGTCGCGCGAACATTCCCCAGAGGACAATTTAGCAAACTTTTTATTATCGCATAAAAATGAATAAGCCTAGACTTAATAAAAAAAAGGGCCAATCCGGCGTCTTCCCGCGGGGGAATTCCATTAACGGTCAGATCTGAAAATTATTGCCCGCGACCAAAAAAATAAAAAAAATTGTACATAAAAAACCGCACAGGGTTGGAAATGTAAAACGGACGTAATTAAGGTCGGGAATTTAAGAGCGAAACTTTTCGGAATTTTCTAAGTCCTTGATTAGGGAGTATGTAGCAATAGGAAGGTACATCTTAGAACTAGTAAAATTATTCTAATTGCTACAAAACATAATTTAATGGCTTGTAACATTTCTGTGATTCCAAAGGTTGTAATTCACACCTATAATTCTACTGGTGGTGTCTAGGTGTCAAAAATAGTCCTCCTTGGTAACATTGAAAGCCATTCTAGTAAATTTCATCAATTCGTATGGGGTGGTATTGATGACAGGGAAGTATCCTACTGCGGCGATGTGTGTCCTGTTCTTAATGACAATTGTTTTTTCTATTGTCGTGGTTCTGAAAACATGGTGAATTGGGAGTGCATTACTTTTGCAAGGGATGGATGACCTCAAGGAAGGCCGAATTATCTGCCTCTATATAGTGCAACCTTTTGTAGTGGTCTTCAATGTCTGCTAATACATTAAAACTAAATTTTAATGTATTCGTATTTCTAGCGTCTGGGGATTTAGAAAAGGTTGTAGACCGAATGGTTAAAAGAATTAGGTAATCGTGCAAAATTTTGTTTTTGAACATATAGCCAATAAATTTAAATGGGAAATAATTAGAGTTGAGGGATCAGAGGATATTCCATTAATTATAAACAAAATTGAAAATATTTTAAGTAATCTATCAAAATAGATATTAAAAACACTATTGATTTTTTTACAGTATGTTAAAATTTATAAAAATTCATCCAAATGCTCACATACCAACTAGAGCAACACCTTTATCTGCTGGATTAGATTTGTACAGCATTGATGAAATTATTATTCCAAAAATGGGAATAGCATTAATTGGAACATGCCTTAAAATTATGGTTCCAGAGGGTTGTTATGGAAGAATAGCTCCAAGGTCAGGATTAGCAACTAAATATTCAATTGATGTTGGAGGTGGTGTGATTGACAGAGATTTTACCGGAGAAGTAAAAATTATTTTGTTCAACCATTCCAATTTAGATTATAAAATAAATTATAACGATAAAATTGCGCAATTAATATGTTGTAAAATTGAGTACCCCAATTGTATTGAGGTAAATGAATTAGAAAAAACATTTAGAGGAGAAGGTGGTTTTGGTTCAAGTGATAAATAAAAGTTTTCATCTATTTTTTTATTTTTTTGTTTACCTTTTAACAAAATCATAAATGTGTTTTTGCTTTCATATTTTAAAAATGATTAAAAGGTTATTTAGCATTTCTAAATTCTTACATTTCTGAAATCTTAAATTGTTTCGACAAATAAATATTTTTTATTATCAATTTATTTTTTAATTACCTTTAAACAGACATCCTGTGTGTATGCTTAGTCTATAGTTTGGAAAACGTATGCAACCCGATTCGGAAATGTCATACATTTTTTTAAATCTTTCAATTAAATTGGTCAACGAGGCGGGAAAAACAATATTTAAATATTTACTTTGTTGTTTGGAAACGTATGCAACCCTATTCGCAAAATGTTTTAAGTAAATTGTTCAAAGAGGTCGCGTTGAATTTGCAGTCTATGAACCACAAGTGCGCAGTCTATGGTTTGGAATGTAGGCAACCGTCACAGTACGAGTACGACACCCGCAAATCATATCTACTGTAACTTTTAGCTTGTTCAAACATGTTTATGAAATGGAGCCGAAGAATGTTTTTGTTCTATTTCCTAATAATTCCAGAAGTGCCATGCTACTTGGCTTTGAAATCCTTGAAAGGTGGGTTATCAGTCCCTATTACTGATAGCATGCACTGTAAATAACAAGACTCTTTCGATGTTGTTATTTTGTTTGATTAGTTTCTGCTGATTTTCATCCAACTTGTCTATCTTGTGGTATACCTTGTCATTTTCTTCAATAATCACCGTTAATGTTACTCCTAGTATACCTCTCTGATGCCTGTGTTGATAAGATTTCGGTTTCTTCTAAATAATTCTGTAGATATTCTAAATGTTCTTTTGTAGTTGATTCTGCATGATTGTAAATCTTTACACATTGTTCCTTTTCTGCGGCGAGAGTTCTCTTCTGTTTGTTTTGCATATTATATATTTTTTTTACCTAAATACCAATTTTTCATTTCCTATACCCTCCCCTCATTTGTATTTATCAGGCAGTTTATAATGGCCACGTGTTCGGAGGGTTCAGACCCCCCGATAAACCTACCGAAAAGAATGTAATACTGGTGTTCAACTCTACTGACCGTGCCCCTTATTCCGTTTATCTGAAAAAAATATTAATCCCAGACCTCCCCCCGCCCGCTCTTCATGAAATGGTTGTCGATAATCTATTGCACCAAGCAGGTTATAAAATTACCACCTTTCGTAGAGGCAGAAGTAGAGTTTGTGCGCAATTCAATAATTATCTGAAGACTAATAGATTATTGCAAGATGCTCTACATTTAGATAAACACTCAATTCATAGCCAATAAAGGCATCATCCGTGATGTAAAACCATCGTTCTCCGAAGAGCAAATACTAAACAATTTAAATGTATCTAATCCCTTTAAAACAATTAATGTTAAAAGATGGAGAAGTCGTAGTCTCCTTACCTACACCTATTAAGCTCTTTTGCCCCAACAAGGTCCCCGAAATATTTATATATTCAGTTACGCAATGATATTCTTGTTTGAGATATGGTCATACAAAAACCATTTGCAAAAGTAAACCCAGGTGTGCAAAATGTGCAAAATCATCAGATCAGGGTGTAAAAGTCTGTGAAACAGAACATCCGAATTGTAGTAATTGTCATGGAACCCACATATTCACAGAAATTGGTACATTATCTAAGGATAGGGTTTGCAAAGAATTTCTTAGACGAAAAAAAATAAGGAGCGATATAATTCATCCTTTTCAGAAGCTAGCTCGCTCTTCCCTCCTGTCACCCTTCCGAGTTTGCGAATTCGCGATTATCGTAGGCCGTTCGCCCTTCACTCCAAGGGAGCCGCCCGGTCAAATCTTAAGCACGTTTCGGGCGATTTATTGCTTCTTGCCCATTTTATGACGCCGTAATTACCCTAGACTGTTGTGATAATATTCTATGCTGTTTGTTTTTTATTGAGCCAAATGCACAACGTAATCGTGGGAACTTTCAAATTACGCAGTGGCCGAACCTTTATGTGCATAGTGTATGTGATTTCTTTATTTAATAGATTCCACCCTTCCTAGTGGTGGAAATATATTTCATATCCAGACCACACCCCCGGTTTGTGGGGGTAATGCTCTTTTTCTTATTTGTAAATTTTTGTAAAAAGTGTTCCTCTTGTTATTAAACAGTAAACAACAAAACCAAAAGTAGTTCTTTACTTCTGTTAAACCCAAGGCGACGACGGCTTAGACACGAACACCTCCAATTAATGCAACAACATCTACTCCCTAACTATATCAATCCAAGTCACAGCCTGATGCTAACTTTGTTCCTCGTAATTTTCCTACTTTACAACCCACTGCTTCTTCTCTTCTTTCATCTCCTATGTCTCCTTCTTGTTCTTTCTTTTCTTTAATAGTTTTTTCTCCAAAGAAAAGAGCTTCCTCTGGCGGCATAGATCCAAAAATCAGACAAATACATCATGATATAATACACCCTAAAACGTCTCCAATTTCTAAAAAAATGTGTTTCAACTTTAATTCTGCGCTCTCCAGCCCTGACTGGGAGAGGGAATTATACATTGCTGATCCCCCGTCCTTTGTTGAGACAATTTCAAACATAATCCCATTCGATACTCTTCTAACCCGCTCCTCTCAACTAAGCTCATCATATCCCTTCCCCCATGGCCCTAAACTATTATAAACCCGACATCATCTGCTTATCTAAAACTTAGACCACGGAATCCAGCTCTATTAAAATTAAGGGTTTCTACACTATTTTAAAGAGTTGTCCTGGCGGAAAAGGTGGTGTTGCGGTATTTATCAGCACTGTTCTTCCCTTTTCAGAAATCATTGTCCCTCTTCCTTTCCGTGCATGCCCAATTCATTTCAATCCAATTCCCTAAATTTACTCTCATATCCGGATATATACCCCCTTCTGTTCTCTGTCCTCTTTCTTAACTACCTCTATATCTTGGCTTCTCTTCTCTCCTAGTTGGTGACTTTAACTGTCATTTAAACCAACTTAATGGTTCTTACTCTAATCCAGCTGGTTTATATCTTAAGCAGATATTTGAGTCCAATAATTTGGTTGTCCTTAATGAACAAACCACTCGGTTGCCCCCCCCTCACTATCTCCTAGAATTCTCGCTTTTTCATCTTTAGCTCCCCTTCTATCTTTCTATACCCTACAAGACTCCTTTGCTAGTGATCACTTCCCAGTGATTACTGAAATCACCCACCCCCGGCCTGAAAAACCCTCGTATTAACCCTCTTATTCCCCGTCGCAGTTTCGGTCGAGCATGCTGGTCGGAATATTCCCAAGACCTTGATTCATCCTTATCAGGGATTCCTATCCCTTCTTTATTCTTTAAAGCACTGCTGATCGCTGGATATCCTATTCTCATCCATATACATGTCCCTCTCGTTGCCCTTTCAAAAAAGTGCTTAATCAAAGGAAAAAAAACCTCTTTTCGAGCCTATTGTGCTACCTCTATATCTTCAGTATAGAAGATCATTAGTCTTTCGTTCCCCTAGCCGCAAATCATATCTACTGTAACTTTTAGCTTGTTCAAACATGTTTATGAAGTGGAGCCGAAGAATGTTTTTGTTCTAGGTGGGTTATCAGTCCCTATTACTGATAGCATGCAGTGTAAATAACAAGACTCTTTCGATGTTGTTATTTTGTTTGATTAGTTTCTGCTGATTTTTATCCAACTTGTCTATCTTGTGGTATACCTTGTCATGTTCTTCAATAATCACCCTTAATGTTACTCCTAGTATTCCTCACTGATGCCTGTGTTGATAAGATTTCGGTTTCTTCTAAATAATTCTGAAGACATTCTAAATTCTATATGTTCTTTTGTAGTTGATTCTGCATGTATTTACATTCTACTGCATGATTGTAATTCTTTACACATTGTTCCTTTTCTGCGGTGATTGGGCGTGTGGGAAGTAGTTCCTCCATTTCCCAGAATTTTGATAGGTCATTTTCATTCCCTAGTTTGGTAATCAAATCCAATACAGGATTTCCGCTTGACGCTATCCATCCAAACTCTGTTTTCTTTAGTAAATATCCGTTTCGTTTTTCCATGCCACATCGAAAGATTTTTCCATAATGTCTTGTCCCCAGAAGAATGTCCATTTTTCCAGGGTAGTTGGTGGCTGGTAATGTTCGGTATTTGCTTGGTTGGGTGCTGACTGGTAACCTTTGGCAAGACATAGATCTCAATTGCTAGTTTAAATTCCTCGGAGTTTATTGGTGTCAGCACTGCTTGAATTCGGGACTTCGAAATCTGACCACCGGTGTCCCCTAATCCGTTGATTGTGTTTTGCACCTTTTTTCTAGGTAACCCTAAGGCTTACGCCGCTTTCTCAGTAATAAAGGAGCTTTGGAGCATTGGTCTACTGGTAGTAATCTTCACTAGTGCGATTGGTAGAATATCTTCACTTCCTATTACTTCTGTACTGTTTACCATGGATCGAGGCTAAAGATTGAATCTATTTTAGTGGTATTGTGTTTTTTGTGTGCAACGTGGATCTCTTTGGTGTTCTGAATGTAATTGAGTATGATTTATCTCTTACATACTCTCCAATGGAGCGATGAGTAGCAATATTGACTATTTAGGTGCATGTTACAGTCTCGGCAGAGGTTTCGTTCATCCACAAGCCTGTTATTTCTTGTGTGTTAAGCCTGCGCAGGATATCGCGATCCTCTTCTCGAGGAACGTAAGGATTCTTTCCAACTCAGGTACCTCGTATGGTGATTCCAGGCATTGGTCAAATATATTGTTTGTTTCTTTGTCCCTTTTGCGTATAACAATGCGGCCTACCATTGGACCCCATGATTTTGTTTCAGAACTTGGGGTTCTGTAAAACGTTGATATATTTGCTGGTGATACCGTGGAGGCTTCTAAGTTTTCCTGTGTTTGCAGCTTGGCTGATCCATAAACGTGTCCACTAGCTGAGCAATGAGGAGCAGTTTGTTGTCGTACTGAGTTTTCCATGCAGTTGTATAATTGGCACCTGTCTTTAGAAGGTGGTTTATGAGTTGTGCCACATCGCCATGTACGTATCCTTTTAGGTACTCTATTTTTTCTTTTAAAGAAATTATGTTGTTTTTTTGGATTATTTGTCAAATAACTTCTGAAAGTTTGCAAATTTATTGTACCCTCCCTCGCAGGTCGGTACATTTTTGGCTGTGACGGTGGAACAGTAGGATTTGATCTGGTGGTTGCTCCCATTGTTTAGACTAGGGAAATGTTGGCACGAATATCTTTCTAAACCTCTATATTTTGAATGAATTAGGTGTTGAAGTTGGTAGCGTTAATAAACAAGTTTACATTCAACAATGAAAGTTTCAGTCCAATGTTTATTGATTTGCTGTATCCAAATGTCGGCTTTGTCTTGTGATATTGTGACTATTTGCCTTAATTGGTCGGGAAGTTCAATGAAGCTGGATACCACGTTGTTGTAGCCTATAATTGCTGGTGATGCTTTGTAAGTCTGTTTTTCGTTGATTGGTCACTTTTTCATACTTCTTTCGAAGCTTTGTGTAATAGTCTTCTTTGTGGTAATTATGAGTGGGTACATTTAGCTTCTGTGTTTTCAATATTTTGTCAAACAGCGTCCAAATCTGTTTTTGTTGATTTTAGTTTTTGTCTGGTGACATTTGCTTTTGTTATATCGGTTAGTGGTTAGTCTGGCCAAATCTTTACCTAATGCTTGCAGATTTAGGACATACTCGTTTAATTGTTTCATCTGTACTGCACTTGTTTGCGTGACTTCGTCTTTCAATTGATGTTGGGTCTAAAGTCGTATTTTTCGGTGGTGAAGACGTGGTGTTTTTCTTCTCTTGCGAAGTGCTGCTTTGATTTGGGCGTAAATCAGTATCGTATTGTTGAACCTGGTGTCAAGTAGAAGTGGGTTGTTGTTAAATCCTCTTGTGTGGAAGCTTATGTTTGACTTAGGTCGTAAATCCGAATCCTTTCGTCGAATCAGGTGGAGGTCATTTTCGAAGTGTTGTAGAAGTTGGTTGTTGTTAAGCTTCTCGTGTGGGAGTTTCTGTTTTGACTCGGGTCGTAAATTCAAGTCAAAAGGTTACCTCTCGTGTGGAGGTAATAGGTAGGGAACTTGCTTCTCAGAGGAGTTGTCCACGGAGTAGCTGCTGTCAATTAAACTAACATGTGCCGTCCACTTGCTTTGCTCTATCAAAATTTGGCTTCTTCGATTTCCTCGAGCATATCAGAATTTTATTCCAATTTGTAAAGATTTTTTTGCATTGTTTCTTTGTGTTCTTTACCTAATGCTTGCAGCTTTAGGACGTACCCGTTCAATTGCTCTATCTATACTGCAGTTGCCTGCGTGACTTCGTCTTCCAATTGCTGTTGGACCTAATGTCGTATTCTTCGGTGGCGAAGACGTGGTGTTTTCTTCTCTTACGAAAGTGCTGCTTTGATTCGGAAGTAAATCAGTATCGTATCGTTGGACCTCGTGGTGCTCGTCTTCGAGGTGTCGTGGAAGTGGGTTGTTGTTAAAGCCTCTTGTGTGGAAGCTTATGTTAGACTTAGGTCGTAAATCTGAATCCTTTCGTCGGATCAGGTGGAAGTTATCTTCGAAGTGTTGTGGAAGTTGGTTGTTGTTAAGCTGAGAAGCTTAAGCCCACACGAGAGTGTGGGAGTTTCTGTTTTGACTCGGGTCGTAAATTCAAGTCAAAAGGTTACCTCACGTTTGAAGGTAGTAGGTAGGAAACGTCCTTTTTAGAGAAGTTGTCCACGGATTAACTGCTGTCAATTAAACGAACATGTGCCGTTCACTTGCTTTGTTCTATCAAAATTTGGCACTAATTTGGCTTCTTCGATTTCCTCGAGCATACTAGAATTTTATTCCAATTTGTAAAGATTTTGTGCATTGTTTCTTTATGTTCTTTACCTAATGCTTGCAGCTTTAGGACGTACCAGTTCAATTTCTCCATTTATACTGCAGTTGCTTGCGTGACTTCGTCTTCCAATCCATGTTGGGCCTAAAGTTGTATTCTTCGGTGGCGAAGAAGTGGTGTTTTTCTTCTCTTGCGGAAGTGCTGCTTTGATTTAGGCGTAAATCAGTATCGCATCGCTGAACCTGGTGGTGCTCGTCTTTGATGTGTCGTACAAGTGGGTTGTTGTTAAAGCCTCTTTTGCGGAAGCTTATGTTTGACTTAGGTCGTAAATCCGGTATCTTTCGTCGGATTAGGTGGAGGTTATCTTCGAAGTGTTGTGGAAGTTGGTTGTTGTTAAGCTTCTCGTGTGGCAGTTTCTGTTTTGACTCGGGTCGTAAATCCAAATCAAAAGGTTACCTCTCGTGTGGAGGTAGTAGGTAGGGAACGTCCTTCTCAGAGGAGTTGTCCACGGAATAGCTCAATTAAGCGAGCAACGTGCATACGTCACTGTACTCGATCCCCAGCGAATGCACGAAAAATTCTCTGAGTGCGAAATCTATAATAAGGACTAATGTGTACGCACACGCTGCTAAAGAATGTATCATCTGCTGAGGAACCTGTTGACTAGAATTTCTGGACAATTTTTTGTACCCCTCTAAAAACAGTTAACAGTTCCAGATTATTAGGAATTTACAGGCATTTCTTCTTATAGAATTCTAGATCTTTTGCAGAAATTTGATACTAATATCGAATATCTTTTAGTGCACATTTTTTTGAATTGTACTCTTAAAAATTCTTTACCATTCCAGTTTTCTAGAATTTTTTTATTAAAATATATTTGGAAATATGCCTTCCACTTGCTTTGTTATATCAAAATTTGGCACTAATTTGGCTTCTTTAATTTTCTCGAGCATACTAGAATTTTATTCCAATTTGTAAAGATTTTTTTTGCATTGTTTCTTTGTGTTAATTGTATCGTTTAATTACGTAAATACCTTCGCAATGGCCACAGCTAATTTGCTTTATTTTTCTAGAGGATCAATATTTCCCATTTTATTATTGCGATGAGTTTTTTCTAAATTTTATTAAACTCAATTGCTTTGATGTTGTATTTAAGTAATGTATCATTGTATCATTTAATTATATAAATGCCGTCGCAATGGCCACAGCTAATTTGGTAGACTCTTGATTTTTCTAGAGGATCAATGTTTCCCATTTTATTATTGCGATGAGTTTTCTAAATTTTATTAAACTCAATTGCTTTGATGTTGTGTTTAAGTAATGCTCCACGTCATTACTTAAACACAACATCAAAGGAATTGCGTTTTTTGTTGGTTTTTAGTATAGGGCCTCTTCTACGTACAATAAAAACACTTAATATTTTGTATAACTGGATTTTTATTTCTACGTGTTTCAAGAAACGAGCTTCATTATATAACAAGACTTACTAACAAACAGGAAGATAAGTACAGTTATAGTAGTGAGATATGTATAAAAAATAATTTAATTAAATGCATAAGTATAACACTTAAATCAGTTAAAAAAAAAGATGATTGGAGTTAAATGACAAGGTTATTAATGGTAAAATAATAAAACTCTAAAATTTAACTATTTTAGCCAATAAATCCTGGCATAAATCCTTCGCCTCCTCTAAAATTTCATATATTTTCAATTTAAAGCACGACAGCTCGTTTATATCCCGGGGCAACACTACAGTTACCCGCACATACATGCACCGTACACTTCAGCTACATTGAAACTGTACGTATCCGATACTCGCCGAATGATAAATTGCTCCAGCGAAATTCGGTCACATAAGTTATCGCATTACTCGAAATCATAGTCTGTATTGGAAATGTGCAATATCTCGTGTAACTGTTACGTCTCGCAGCTGGAACATGTATATTCGAAGACTCGACCCGGGACCTCTTCTCGCGAAGTGCAATTTATTATGGTGAAATCTTTTCATGGTGCGATCCAATTACTTTTAAACTGCTCCGGGGGTGGCAGGGCGCCGCCTGGAATCGCAGAATTTAATTTATTCATGACGATAATTTGATATCGTATCGAGATCAAATTGAGTTTTATTGAATTCTGTAAACAGGTTCGATCGGATTTGGTCCTGATTGGATATTTATTTTCTTTATTGTCAGTCAATGAAGGAAAAAAGATAAATAAATAAAACGTTGCAAATAAAATTTGCTAATTAATCACCTTTGTTTTATTTAGTTAATTAGATCCTAATGATGCATGTAACATAATAAATTATATTATTTGTACTAATTAAATACGTAAATTAAACGTATTTATTATATATAAATTGTATTCCTTTTATTTTTTTAATTATATACATCTACCTAATGTATGGAGAAACAATTGTTATAAAACAATAAAGAATTTTTGAAACCACCTACTATACCAGCGTTCTTTTTAAAAGTGTCATAATGGAGTTTCAGCAAATTCGATTTAACTTTCGACAAACTAAAACCCCACATCCCTGCGTAGGGATAAAGTTTTTCATAACCAGAACAGGAATACACCGGCACCTAAGCGTTGGAGTGTTATCGCCCCAGGGGGGATCCGACCTAATGAAATTTGATGCATTCTTTATTGGCGTTATAAAAATCCGTAATCTCACTATATTCGTTTTGGTCGTATATTTAATTATTATCCTTAAACACGGCCGTAAAGCCCACATAAAACAGGCCCAAATTGAATTAGGGCCGCAGGGGAAAACAACACGGGGGGGGAGGGGGTTTATGCCGTTGCGTATTCGCGAGTGCCCCAATAAAATATTTCATTAATATAGGGAATATTGAGTGGCCGGGCCCATTTGGGTCACGTCGAGATGAAGACGTAAAATTGATACCATTTATGGTTAGAGGTTAGTTTTTATGTGGACGTAAAATCACTCTGCGACTAATATGGACAGATGCAGATGCCATAAATTTCACCCGACCGGTCGATTCCTAAAAGGGTTAACTTATTCCGCTATTAAACGTCTTAACATATCAATTGCAGTAAAACGGATTATTGAAATGCGAGGGTGGCGCTAACTACTAATCATTTTTAAATATAAAATTCAAAATTATTTAATGTTTGAATCATCTTATAAAGTAAAATTCGTTAGTATTTTTACAGACTGGAGGGTGGTTTAGAGGACACTTACCCACCCTACATATAATAATATCCAAGATCATCTTATCAACAATGAAAGTTGTTAGTGTTAGATAACTTTGAATATTGAAGAAATGTGTTTTAGTTTAAGTTCTATAATATATTTTTGTAGCCTTAACTTATGTGCACTTGTCCTTTTAAGTTGGTAGAAAATTGGATGCGTAATTATAAATATAAATTATAAACTTGTGAATGTACGTAAGTAATATCGTTCGTATAATTAGGGTAGCTGGGTTTCCATTATCTCACTTCAATTATTAAAACATAAACGAAAGTAAAGATGTAAAAAAGGAAGTTTGTTCATAATTAATAAAATATAAAAAATCTCTTAATTAGATTTTTTTTTAAATAAAACTCATGTGATGAAATATTGAGGGAGTAGATTAGAGAACATCCATTCTATATATTTATATTTACATCTATTATTTTAAATGTTTAATATAAGAGTGTTGAGTTGATGTTAAGGAAATTAAAATCAGCGCGTTTTACATTAAACATAAATGTGTATGTAGAGTGGGTGGGTGGCCTCTATCTCACCCTCCAAGTAGTAAAACATACAAAGGAGTTTTCCTGGGAGAAAAATTAATTTAAAATAAGTTTTTTTCTCTATAGTTTATGTATATAATCTTTTCTATTTTTTTTCTGATGTTTTTACAGGACATAAAGCAGAATTAAATGTTATTTTTTCATGTTCGAAGTGCTTTTACACTACTGGCTCAAAGATATTAAATTCCAGTGATTTCTATATAGAAACCTATACAAAAATCTACGATACAACCAATTTATATTTGTGTATGTTTAAGCCAAAACTAAAAATCGGCAAACAAAATATAATATCAATGTCAGGTAGTGTTGTAAAGATTTAGATTAATGATTTTAGATACTATGGTTTGGTTTTAAAAATAACTCCAAATCATTCTAAAATATTAGTATACTAAAAACAAATCTGGAAAATGCAATTGCATTTGCTTTAAGTAAATTTAAAAAAGGTCGCAAAACCCCTGGACCGGGGGGCATCCGAACGAGGCGCTCAGGAAGTTCGCTCTTGGCAATCCCGCAGCCATCACTTTGGTCATGAAGACCTGGCTAAGGGTAGGAACGTTCCCGAAGCGGTATAAGAGGGCTCGATTAGTCCTGCTACCGAAGAATAATAAACTCTCAACGACTGCCGGAGGCTACAGGTCACTGTGCCTATTGGACGTCGAATGGAAGCTATTTGAAAGGGTCATCAGGGACAGGCTGGTCAAGTGGGTGAAACAGTCGGGAGGCCAATTTGGCTTTCAAAAGGGGAAGTCGACCGTTGACGCCCTGAAGGAGGCTCGCTAAGAAGGAAATGACACTACTTGGCAATTACCTTGGACGTCAGGAACGCCCTCAACTAGATCCCCTGGTCCACCATAATGGAGGCACCTGCACGAGCGTTTGTAGTAAATAACGGCGTGCCGAAGATCTGGGAGGTGAAGGGGAAGTTCCCGCAGGGCTCCGTACTCGGCCCTACACTATGGAACTTGGCCTACGACGACGTTTTGGAACTAGAGATGCATTCATAAGCAAGAAGATCGAAGAGGTTGAGAGGCTGGCGAGAGAGACGATCACGATGGTCTCACAGTGGATGACGGAAGCAGGGCTGAAGGTAGGGGCTGAGAAAACGACGGCCATTTAGCTTTCGAGACGCCGCGCGAGCAGAGGTAGGTTAAAGGTTAAGGTTAAAGGTCAAGATCCTAGGCAACGGCGTGTCAGTGGGTAAAACGACCAAGTACTTGGAGTCACAAAAGAAACGAACCCCTTGTGCAGCAGACACGTTGTGAAGGCAGCGGCCGGAGGGGCCTGAGATACCAGGGCGATCTTGGGCGAATATCGTCGGCCCGTGCGAGGGCAAGAGAAGACTACTGCTGGAGCTCCGCGATCCAAGCTGCTGTACGACACACCAGCATGGGTGAAATGCGTAGAGGCGCAAAGGAACAGGGACTTGCTACGCGGAGCTCCGAGATCCGGCGCCATCCGGGTGGCCCGAGGGTAGCATATGATCTCCACCGAGGCCGCCGAAGTACTGGCCTCGTCAGTCCTTTCGAACCTGGAAATCGTGGCGAGAGAAGAGGTGTATGCAGAGATGAACAACGAAACGCATCGTTCATGCTGATGTACCATTGGTGGAATGAAGGAGCTCGTTCCAGCGTTGGAGCCTTGGACGACTAGAAGGCACGGAGAACTGTCGTGCTATCTGGCCCAGATCTTGTCAGGGCACGGATGCTTCGGCAAGTACTTTTACAGGATTGGAGAAGCCCCCAGCGTAAAGTGTCCTTGATGCAAGGACAAGGTGGACCACGCGAGCCATACGTTCTTCGCTTGCCTACGGTGGCAAGAGAGAGCTAAGCGGGCGAAGCAAGAAGCCTCGTCCTGCATATGCTGGAGAACGAAGAGAAATGGGCCGCAGCAGACAGTGCGATCAGGGAATTTGTGGAGGGAAAGGAAGCATTTCTTTTAGAGTTAGCTGATGCAGTTGGGGTAGTTGGGGCAACCGGGCCAACTGGCGGGGCTGGCAAGATAGCTGGGGCAAGTCTCGTAAGTGAGGATGAGAAGGAAGATACTGAGAACGAAGATGGATGAAGGGGCGGAGACGAAGAAGAGGTGAAGTGTGTAACGATGCCACTGGTCTTATCGACCTGACTATCGACGGGTCCCACATCAATGGCGGCGGAGCATCATAAACTTCCCACGCAAATATATACAGCGGGGACGTATAATAGACGACAGTCCATTAAAAAAACTTTGGTTTGCTCCAATTAATTCTAAAATAGAAGTATATTAAAAATTAAAGGAAAAGAAAAAATGATTTTAAGTGAATGCATAAGCTTTATGTTTAAGTCTGGTTTGAAGCATTCAATAATATGGCGTTTGCTTCTCTGGAATATGGCATGCGACGGCGTCTTTCACCTACCGCTCCTATAAGGGGCGGAGACAGTAGGGTTCGTCGGTGATCTAATGATCCTGATGAGCAAGAGGGACATCAAGGAACTTGTCGCCGAATGGGTGACAACAGTAGGCCTGGAGATAGCCCCAGATGCGGCATGACTCTCGAGGAAAAGGGCACGACGCACTTCTGGCAAAAGCCTAGCGATATCTGGGGTTTACGATGGAGACCAACCCCATGTGCAGCGGCCAGGTAGAAGAAGCAACATGGCAAGGTCTGCGAGAGCATTTACAAGATTATTGTCGAACATGAGTGGACCTTCAGAGGGAACTAGAAGACTCTTCATGAATGTGGCGACATCACTGGCTTGGGCGGGATGCTTTCGTTCTCAGAGGAACAGGGCCAGGCTATGAATAGCGTTGAGACAGGCTTCTTTATGCATTATCAGGGGATACTCGACAGGTTCAACGGTGGTACCTAGGGAAATATTTTAATGCATTAAGTACCTAAAATTTGCGTCGGCTCAGCTGTTTCAGCAGCTCTCGGGTTAAGGAAACTTTAAACTCATCCTCTTCACTACATTCACAGCACTGCTGTCAGAAACTCAAAGCTTCACAATCATTCTGTGCACTATAAATCCCAGATGGACAATCGAATTAAATTCAAATTTACAACTTTTGATGGCAGCCGGCGTGCAGAGTTCACTAGAGCTTTTAGTGGAAATATTTTATTTTCATTTAACCAACGATCACAGCATTTTTTCTGCTCATTTCCATCAATTTTTGATAGTTTCATTATTCTTTTTTGCAGCGGTTTCGCCATTACGTTCTTGTCCAATGATGCCATAAACATAAATTTAGTGGCGGTGGAGTCGTTAAACAGCGATGTCGCGTTAAAATTGCACCTGCATTCTTTAACACAATTGATTTACAACAGCTCCGGACAGATCACTATTTTTTAAGTAAATTCTAACCAAAGGTCTCAAGATGATGTAATGTTATGTTATGGGTTCGGTGGATCATATGCCATCAAAGCCTTCCGAAGTTACCTTGATCTAGGAGATCTTTTGTAATTATCCCTAACCTACTTGAGTCCCTCAATGTCTAGACTTTTTACGTAGTCTACGATGGTTTGAGGGTTAATTTGTAACAGTTCGTCAGGTTTTAAAAATGCCGATGACAGGTAGATCCCTCTTTGAATGGATAGGGTAGAGCATTCTCACATTAGGTGCTCTGCAGTTTGTATCTGTTGTTTGGTCCATCTTAGTAAGTGGTATTTCAAGTGGCAGAGTCCGATTAGCAGGCCAGTTTGGAGCCTTAGGTTGTCCTTACGGTAGAGAAAGCGATAAACCTTTTCTGCTGCCGTAAGCCAGGCTCATCAGGCGAGCACTTTTGGCAGTATTTTACCATTCCTGGATCATCACCTTATTGCGAATTTTTGTTATTCTATTATACTGTACGGTTCTGGTCCAGCAAATGGAGTTTTGAAGCCTTCTTTAGCGTTGCTGTCGGCGATTTCATTGCCTTTGATCCCAGCGTGACATGACGAGATAATGTTAGTTGGATTACAATATTTCTTCTGCATCAGAATTTCTAATAACTTCCGTGCATCATCTGGACTTTTTGCTGCATTCAACAATCTCCAGCAATTTCGCTCAATTGGCTCTGTGTTCTTAGTATCACTCTTTTCATTCTGTAATAAATTCATCGCAACCGCAAACTCCCCAGCCTCTACCAACAGTTCGGCGTAATTGACAACCTTGAAACTATCCAACAAAAATTCTGGAAAAACTCTTTTTAAATCTCTGAACACATCCCTGGCCGCTTGAAGATTTTTTCCTTGAATACACGCATTTAAAATTGAGGCTTTCATTCCCGCGGATTCCACATAGCCATCAGTTTTAACGGCTGCTCAACCCGAACATGATCATTAACCCGCGAATATCCTTGAATCATATGCTGTAAAACCCTTCACGTATCCATGTTCTTGTTTTTCAATTCAATGTAGTGATATACCAAATCTTCTAAATTAATTTCTCTCGAATGTTGTATATGTAGAGAATTAACTTATCTACATTAGCCTCGATTTCAGGCTGCAACTCTTAAATCTACTAATAAATGCTTGGTCTGCGTTTAATGAAGAAATCTTCAATTCCATCTCCTCCAATAGATTAATTAATCGTATGACTACTTTGAAATCATCAGTCATTTTACAGAGTTTCATTGTTTTGAGCAAAAAAATTCCTGTCCAATCTGTAGTCTATGGATTTGTTACGCAAATTCGTTAAAGAATAAATACAATGGGTTCAGATTTTCTTGATCTTTTACACACCAGAAACAGCTGTTTTAATACATTTTCACCATTATGGAATTGGAAGATTATGTTTAGCACAAAATCGTTGAGCTTCATTAACTATATCCACACTTAACTGTTACTGGAAATGAAAAAATGAAGGTGCATAACGCGTCGCCAACGGGGTAGCAAAGAAGGCAGTACAGAGAGAGGGCACCAGAGGCTGAGAGACCAGTGGCAGGAACGAGGGGAAGACGCAGGAAGCATTAACCAGACAACTGTGTCAAGATGTTGAACCATGGCTAAAGAGGAGTTACGATGAAATTGGCTACTTTATGTGCCAATTCCTCACGGGCCACGGAAAATTTCAGGTCTTAATCCTGTGGAGGAAGGTAAGGTGGACAATTCGTAGGGAGGACTGTACGGCGTGGGACAACGAGAGATTGGGTCTGGAGGTAGTGATGGAAGCCTGCAACGATAGAAAATCTGGTTGGAGTGACGCTGATACTCGAAGGCAGCTAGGAGGCCGTTAATTTTTTCCTCACGACAGTGCTGAGGAGAAAGTAGTCGGCAGGTAGGAGGGAATGTGGCGAATACTTTCGTTTAGGCTTGTAAAAAAGCAATTGTATTAATTACGCCATTAGTAATTGACACATGTAAAATGTAACGCAAAATGTAATGTAACATGTTAAAAGTAAAATGTAATGCAATATAAAATGCAAATTGTATGAGAATAAAAGATCAACACAAGGATTGAAGAGGTTTTTACTTTCCCTATATAGTATATATAGGGGAAGTATTGTTTTCGTGCATAAAAATGTCTGTGGGCGCTCTATTTCAAAAATGAAAAATCCTTTAGACATGAAACTTTAAACTTAACGTTTTATCATTATAAATTAGAACTGAAAAGCTTTTGGTAAACATTCCTAAACCGGAAGTGGTTGTTTACTCGAGGCGTTTTTTTGTTTTTTCCTGATATTTTTCTAAATATGAAAAAATTTAAAAATCGGTTCAAACAAAAGTTAAAGGGAATAAAAAACTGAACAAGTTTTATAAAAACATATTTTCCATAAAATTCTTAACTTTTGAGAAAAATAATAAAAATTGAAAATTTTGGCATTTTTTGCTAATTGCTAATAAACTATTGAAGTTACATAAAACTTCTATAACAAATAATTGTAGAAAAATATAGGGAAATTACTATGATGGCCACATCACCATTTTATAACAAGTAATTGTAAAGAATCCATAGTTTAGGAGGAATTGTAAGGAAATTATTATAATTAATATTACAAATTTTATATTTCTCTACATTTTACAATTTTTAATTAAAGCCCTCGCTTATGATTTACTGATTGGAAAGTCGAATAGAGGCCACCCACCCACCCTTCATGTACATGATAACCTCAAATATTAATTGTTGATGATTTTGCTGCAAAAAACAATAAAATCTTATATCTAATAAAAAATAAAGCATAATCCAAATTTATGTTTAAATATAAATGTCCTTATATAGCTAATACCCATCTATTTTAGATTTGAAGTCTGTCTACCCATCCTCCTTAAAGATTGTATTAATTTCCTCATCAAAAATTTTACCTTTTGAATTTTTTTTTAATTCTATCCCACCCTCCAATCAGTAAAACATCATCAAAAATTATTTGAAAAATTTGTATAAATAAATCTCAAAAAATGCAATTATTTTGTGTTTATTTATATTTTACAACTTTTTGTTACAATTCTCCATTATGTTTTGCTGATTGGAGGGTGAGATAGAGACCATCCACCCACCCTACATATATATGATAACTTTAATTGCTAACCGTTGATGAATTTGCTGCCAAAAACCTCCAAACCCTTTATGTAATAAAAAAGGAAACAAAATCAAAATGTAATTTTAAATATAATTAATTTTCTATAGCAAATCTTATCTAACCTATATTTAAAGTATGCCCACTCATCATTCATGATATTTTACTAATTTACTCACTCAAAAATGCTTCCATTTTAATTTCATTTTTATTTAAAAAGATTTGTAATTAATTTCATTGGATACAATGAGACGATAAAGAATTAAAGATTATATGTATATGTAGGGTAAGTGGGTGGTCCTCTATCCCACCCTCCAGTCAGGAAAATACCATCAAAAATTATTTGAGAAGTCTGTTTGAATAAATTTATTAAATTTTGCAATAATTTTGTAGTTCAACTTCATGATGGAAGTAAAGAAGAAGAAAAAATCTAACAAAATATACATATAAGTAAATTGTATTAATTAAAATATCGAAGAATAATTTTTGAAGAATAATTCTAAAAATTTATATAAATAAAATCCAAGGAAATTATTATTATTCAAATGTTAAAAGAAATCTACAGTTTTAAGAAGAAAATAACTAAATTAAATCTAGAAACCACAAGAAATAAGAAGTCGAAAGAAAAGTTTTTCTACATAAATGTTAAAAATTATAGATGATCTTAATAAAACTAAAAAAATAAAAAATAAAAATTTGTAAGGTTTTTTATAAAATTCTATATAATTCAAATCTAGAAAAATTTATTAAAACAAAAATAATCGAAAAAATATATAGCTTTAAGAAAAATTACTCGACTAAAAACATAAAAACCTTAAATGGTAATTTCAAGAAAATCTTGAAAAAAAAAATAAAAAAAAGATCTCGAGAAGAAAGTTTTTAAAGTTTTATAAAGAGAAGTTTTACAAAGGAAGTGGCAAAACTTTTAGAAAACCTTGGGAAAAAAATATGCATGATCTCGAAAATACTACTCAAAAAGTAGATTTTGTACAGTTCAAAAAAGTGGTAAAATATCTAAAAATAATTAAAAGAAATTGCAAAATATAGAGATTTCTCTAAAAAATTCAATTGATTAAAATGTTCAGAACAAATATTCTAGAAAAACTTTTATGAAAAAGCTTTTTAAATTTTGGGACATCCAAAAAGTTTAATACAGTTTTTTAAGACCAAAATAACAAACCATTTAGAAACATTGAGAAGAAATTCTTGGAATCTCTTGAAAACTAAATATATTTTTTTAAATTTTTTAATTTTGCTATGTTTCGAATGATCTTTATCACTTATAAAAAGTTTTTTAAATTAAAATAAAGTGATTCTTATAAACAATTAACCGTTTAAAAAGTCAATTGTTTCTGTTTATTCGATTTTGTTTTATTTTGCAATAAAATAATAAAAGTAAAAAGTAACTTGCTGTTATAACTTCAGGAAAGTTTATTTATTTTAACTAATAATAATAAAAAAAGCTACCTAAGGACTGTAATAAATTTTATTACATTTATTTTATTAGTTTAAATAAATAAGGTTAATTAAGTTGTCTTTTAACTGTTTAAAAAGTTTTAGATTAGATTAGAAAATTTTCTATTTGATTAAATTTTTAAAAGCTAAATTCGAGCTATTTGTTAATTGATTTTTCTCTAGTATTATTTACAAAAAAAGATCTTGTATTTCCAATTACGTAAAATGTTTCTTTGGTAAAATAAAATAAGTGTAACAAGCTTATTTAAACACAAACACCAATACACAAATAACACGGCGTAAGGACCACGTGGTCTTGGCTATCGACCACGTGGTCCTTCAGCCGTGACAACTACTACTGCTACGAACATAATTATTAAAGTTAATTTGAAAATTGTAGTTTTTTCGAGTGATCAAATGTTTTTTATTTTACAATTGTTTAAAAATTCAATTATCTCTTGTTTAGATAAAGCTTTAACGGTTTCTTTATAATATTTAATATGATTTTTTTTCTAATAAAAATAAAGTTTTCTTAAAGATTCTTGAAATGTTCTTTAAGATTTTACTTTTGTAGGACCCATGAGTTTTTTTAGGTATCAATATCTTCAAAACTTTTCAACAATGTATTTAAATGTCAAAATCTTCTAAAAAAAATTTAAATCATTGATTTACGTTTTACAATAAACCATCGCTTGTTTTTCTGATTGGAGGGTGGGTTAGAGGCCACCCACCCACTCTACACATACATAATAATCCAGGACTGGCAAGCAGTATTTTGTTGATTTACATGATTTAAATAATTATTAGTGGTAAACTTATTTTATCTTCTCAAGAATTTAAAAATATAGTTTCACTTCTAGTTTTAAAATTAGCAAGTATCTAGATAATAGTTCTAACAACCCTCTATTATACACACTACAGTTTCTTCTACATATTCTTCTACAGTGGTCAATGATGGTTATATGTATCTTTAAAAACTTATTTTTCCTAATTTAATATCTCTTTGCATCAAATTTTCCAGTCATTTGTTTCCAAATTAGACATCCAAATAATTTCATACTGCCTATAAAATCCTCTCAATTGAATAGGTTTTAGAAGATTATTTTTAGAATCGTATTGATGATAAACCATCCACAAAATACTGCTTGCGCAGTGATGAATTTCTATTCCACCAGTATCTTATTGATGTAAATCATCTAGAAAATACTGCTCGCGCAGTACTTCTTCTATGCAAGCATACATCACTGCGCAAGCAGTATTTTGTAGATAATTTAAGTCAATATATATTCTTAACCACAAACATCCATATTTTGTTGATGTATATGATTTACATAATTCTTGGTTAACTTATTTTATCTTCTCAAAAATTTAAAATTTTATCTATAGATTTTAATTCAGCAAATATCTAGATAATAATAACCCTCTTTTATACACACTACAGTTTCTTGTACAGATGTCGGTGATGGTTATATGTATTTTTAAAAGCTTATCTTTTTTAGTTTAATATTTCTTTGCGTCAAATTATACAAACCTATACAATTTTCCTAACGGAATAACTTTATGAATATTATTTTTACAATCTCATTGATGATAAACCATCCACAAAATACTGCTTGCGCAGTGATTAATTTCTAGTCTACAAGTATTATATTGACATATAAATTTAGAATTTAGAATTCAAAATTGAGCAAATTATTAAGAATAGCCTTTTTTGCGTAATCCTCATAGTTTTCGAGAAAAATAAAGGGAAAGTATTATGTTGGCCACATCACCATTTTTTAAAGTGGTTTCAGTACATTTTGTCTTGGGGATTATTAAAGGGCTCCTTAAGACTTTCATCTGGTTTTCGGAAATTTTAAGAATAAATATTTCAAGCGTTCTTCAATTGTGATATTTTGGATTTTGTTTTTCTAAGACCGGATTGTTATTGTGTTATAGATTTAAACTACTGCTTTTGGGATTTCATTTTTAAAACTCCAGAGAAAGGAAAATCTAAAATAAAACCCCTACTGTTACACTAAATACTTACAATGTTATCTGCTACGTAAATACTTTAATATCTTCTTGGGTCACCCTTAATTAATCACGAATTTACAATTTGTTAATCGAATGTTGAAATGTGTCAGTGTGAGTTTTACCCGTGCACCGTTTCGAGTTTTGATAATTTCCCGTGTCGGTGTTAATTCAATTTGGTGGCGTGCCGCGACGAATCGAGGGTGCGGTTTCACAGCCAGCCAAGACCTGCTTTGAAATTTACGGTTTGCGGCTGTTCAGACTGAAATTCAGGATTGAGTAAACACGGGGTGTGCTTAATACGGTAAGGATAATTGATTACTTTCGAGTTTAATATCACGTGTTAGCCATTCAGCGGAGATAATTGATTACGGAGGAAATTTCAGCGATGTCCACAAATTCGGAAATCGATATTTAATGGACAGTTTTTAAATTAGATTTAACCACAAGTTATTATAAGATATTGGCATGAATGCCTGAATGCATTTAGAAATGATTCCATCTGTGCGGGAAATAAAAGAACAAACTCAGTCATTATTAAACGCACAAAGAAAAAAACTAACTTAATTAATATTCCATACGAAATCCCCGAAATCCCAACCGGGCACGTCTGATGAATTAGATTAATGCCTCGAGATAAGCCCAGTTCACGGGAAAAAAAATCCTCACGTTCGGTAAAAATTTTCTCTTTTCATTATTCACAGACTCCAATTATTTTGTCTAATTAATTCGGCCCGGAGACCGAAGCGCCGTGATGAAAATGCCTCCGTAAGAACCGCCCGCCGGATATCGAAGGATAAAAGGGCGAATTAGCCGTATCCCCTTTCCGGAGGGGTTAATTCCGCCCAATTGCGAAAATGAAACATTCAGGTCAAAATAATTTATAAGCGCCCCGCGTTTTCTCTGTGATACTGTGTACGGAATGGGAGAATACATAAAGGGCGCTGTCTAGATGGCTGGAAATTGGATCCGAGACGATCCGACGATCAATTTGCAAAATGGGATTACTTTTGCGCCTAATTTTAAATAGTGAAATGTTACACTTATATTTAACTGTTTAAAAGTAATGGTTATTATTAAATACTCGAAAATTTATTCATCAGAGTGTAAGGTTATTATGCTTGTTATACGATTCTTGAGAAGGAAGCGAAATTATGCGAAAGATTTATTGTGGATGAGCAAAGAAACTGTGAATTTACAATGTTACGAGCATGGATGGGCAATACCCGACTTGAATCCGAAATAACCAGAAAACCTTAACTCTTTATCAAATTTGCGCGAATCGATACTCTCATAAATAAAACATATTCCGCGCCAGCTTGACTTGTAAACTCCTATTAAGGGCGTGACAAATTGCACTTAAGAATACACCAAGAATATTGAATTAGCCCATGCGAACACGTAATAACTCATTTTATTTCGCTATCGCATTAGAGTCCACTTTGAATTACGGGCGACAATTAAATTTGCAGAGCCCTTGATCGATGGGGTCTTTCCCCCTCACTTGCGAAACTTCTAAGATATGTGAACGAAAATGGGTAAATTAGCGAATAATTAATTATTAAATTATAATTAATGTCTGCAACGTTGGAGCGAAGAAGGAAATCTCCGAGGGATCATAAAGTTGTTTCATGTTTTAGTGTATCGAATTATAATTTATTATTTATTGTAATACTGTTGATATGTGTAATGTTATAATTATAACAATTTGTTTTATAAAGTTAATTATACCCATTATAAGAAACATCTTTTTAAAATTAAAACTTATAATAATTATCTAACCATAATGTATACTAAATTTGTACTATAAAGTTATAAAAATATTTATAAGTAGCCCATTATACGAACGGATATATCCTATTTTCTAGTCAGATTGGCGTTGGATTTGGAATAATTTCCAGACATATGGTCATTATTGATGGGCTGTCGATAATGCTGTCCGTTGGGAGATCGTGAAGCGGGAAATCGGAGCGAGGCCGTGAAAAAATGGAAATTTATGCTCCGAATTACATCTGTATCAAGTCTAGACTAGTTTTCTATCCGATATCAGCTGCCAAGAAAATATTTAATCTCATTTCGGCCGACCGGAATGCACCAGATTCCGAACAGCTTCGGACAAATCTTTTATTTGTTGCTCTGCCCGAATACCGACACGTGATGTAATATCGTAATGGGGATGGTGGAAACGTCAGCTTAGGAACTTAAACACCTCCGTCACGGAAGTTGTAATAAATAGCTGTCTGATTGATACATTTCGTATTTTCTTAGTATTTTAAACATTAGGAACTTGAACTTAAATTGTGAACATATTTATTTTCAGTATGAAATAATAAAATACTTTAACTTTAATGACCCCAGAGGAAAAGCTCGTAAGGTTAGATCGCAAAATCTCGCTGATCAATTGCTGCCACCCCTTTGAGAATTAACACGACCAGGAAATTTGGTTTGTTTTATTTTTTTATTACATAAAGGGTTTGATTTTTGTTAGCAGCGAAATCATCAACGATTAGCAGTTAAAGTTATCATGTATATGTAGGGTGGGTGGGTGGCCTCTATCCCACCCTCCAATCAGTAAAACATAATCGAGGGTTTTAGTTAGAAGTTGTAAAATATAAATAAACACAAAATAGTTGCAATTTTTAGAGGTTTATACATCTAAATTTCAATTACTGACCGTCTCACGGTTTGTATATATTTTTGAGGAAAAATCTATTTTCGTATGTCATTAGTTTGTGAGTAATGGCGTCATTAACTTTTTTTTTCAAATGGGAACCACATTTTGAGTCCTTTCATTGTCGAATTAACAGTATAAAAATGTTACCACCTAAATGACAACTGAATGTTAAGAAACAATAAATATAGTATCTCAAAAATTGCTACAACTTTAGAAATGAAAATTTAAACCTAAGGTTTTATCATTGATGAAAAGTTGAACATCTTCTGTTTGAACATTTTTCTTTAAAGGCTTCTTGATTTTCGGGAAGAAAATTAAAAATTAAATTTTTTATATTTTCTTGCTTATTACTAAGAAATTATAGAATCCACATGAAAGTTGCATAACAAGTAATTATAGAAAATACTAAAATGAACAATTTACAAAGAATAAGTTTTTTAGAAAATCCAAATAGTTTTCGAGAAAAATGCTCGGGAAGTATCACCGTTTGTTCCTTTTGAATCGTCAATTACTCGAAATTTTTATAATGTAAAGTGACATAATTTGTATACCATCAATTCGACAATAAAAGGGTCTCTCAAAATGAATTAAAAACATGGGGGGTTTTCATTCGAAAAAACAATTGATGACGTCATCACACACAAACAAATGACATATGTCCATCCGTTGGATCTTCTGTCCTACTTCACAAAATATCGCTTCGAGAAACGACACAAAAACATTCAGTCTGATAAGGAACTGTAATTTTTTCTCGCACCCAGTTTTTGACAAAATACGATCAACATTTTTTTTTAAATTGCATTGTATATATATTTTTATTGATTCGCAAGGATATTTTTTTTCTGAATATAAAATTGTAGACAAATTTATCCATACATTAAACTTAAGTCGAGAAATTGAGGATTAAAAAAATAAATAAAAAGTCAAGTATCCATTGTAAACAATATACAGACCCTATTTTAAATGTCAAAAGTGACAGTGACAGCCATTGATACAATACTGCAACGATTTTTAATTATTTCATAATTAAAATGTTGCAATATTTCAAACACTGTACTGGAATTTTGTGCTTCTACAGAAATCGTTTTTCAGTTTTTGAAATCTTGCAACATTTTTATTATGAAATTATTAAAAATCATCGCAGTATTGTACCAATGACTGACACTGTCACTTTTGACATTTGGAATAGGCTCTGTATATTGTTTACTATGGGTATTTGATTTTTAATTTTTTTTTAATCCTCAATTTCTCGACTTTGGTTTGATGAATGGATAAAATCGTTTGCAAATTTAGATTGAGAAAAAAATTTCCTTGCGGATCAGTACAAAATATATATACAGTGCAATTTGAAAAAAAAAGTTGATTGTCTTTTAGCAAAAACTGGATGCAAGAAAAAATATCATTCATATTAAAGTCTTTTAAAAGTCATTTAATTTGATGTTTTATTTATTCAAATCGGATCAAAAATAAGCGAGATACAGCACCAAAGGTTTTTCGTCAGTCACCCTGCATAATCGGTAAAAATCCTATTTTACCCGGACGTGTTAGGGTATCTCTCTAATTATTTATTCCATGTACAAATTGTGCCCATTTCTTCTTGTTTCATTTCCCTCGTTCCTCTTTCTTTTAATATTTTCATTATTGCGTCGTTCCATATTTTGGTCTGCTTCTCTTTCTGTTTTCTGTTGATTTTGTCTCCCATACTTTTTTTATCTATTTTCTTCCATCCTTACTAAGTGTCCAAACCATTTTAGTCTTTTTATTTTGGTTCTACATTTAACTCTTCCCTTACTGTATCATTTCGGATTTTATCTCTTCTTCTTATGCCCTTGACGCCTCTTAGATACTTCATTTCCATTGCCTGGATTTTGCTTCTCGTCCGTTTTGTTAATAACCATCTTACACATCCAAATGTCAGTATTCGTTTGAAGATTGTGTTGTATATTAAAATTTTTGTTTTTATTGATATTTTATTGTTTCTTACCAATTTATTACTTATTACTTTCCCTATATACGAAGTATATATAGGGGAAGAATTGTTTTCGTGCGAGAAAATGTCTGTGGGTGCTGTATCTCAAAAACGAATAATCCGATTGAGATGAAACTTTAAACTTAAGGTTTTATCGTTAAAAACTGGAACTGAAAAGCTTTTGGAAAACATTCATAAACCGGAAGTGGATGTTTACTCGAGGCGTTTTTTGGTTTTTCTCAATATTTTTCGAAATTTGAAAATATCACATAACTTTTCAAACAAAGGTTAAAGGGAATGAGAAACTGAAGTTTTATTAAGACATGTTTTTCGTGAAATTCTTAACTTGTGAGAAAAAAATGTAACATTAGAATTTTTCAGAAAAATTTTTCTTTAACGATTCTTGAAATTTCAGTTATTTCTCCTCCATACTTTCAGTTTTTATTGCAACTTCCTTTCCAAAGAATTTTCATCGAGAATTCTACAAATTTTTACAAAGCAAAGATTTTATTCAAGAGTTTCAAAATTTTTCAGAAAGTCATTATTTATATTTATTTATAGAAATTTCTTCGTGGTTTTTGTACAATATTTTGTTTAACTCTTTCTATAATTTTCTCAGATGATCCATAGATTTCATTTTAGATTTATAAAAAAAATTGAGAATTCTAGAAGTCTACAGTAATTTTGTTTTCTTATCCAATAAATAAATAAATAGATATTTCCAGATTTTTAGCAAATATTTTATACGAGAGTTCTAGATTTTTCAGAAAGTACTTTTAAGATTTTGTTTAGAGGATTCTGAAAGTTTACAGTAATTACTTGTTCATATTTCCAGAATTTTTAGTAAAGGTCTTATTCGGGAGTTTTTTAGAAAGTTTGCTTTAATATTTATAGAATTTTCTTTGAGGCTGTTTCCAGTTATTTCTCTTACAGATTTTAATATTGTCGTATAAATTGCAATGATTTTTTCCAGAACTTTAGACATTTTTCGAGTGTTCAGAAATTTCCAGTAACTTTTATTCAGATTGGAGGGTATAGATTTTTCTGTAAAATCTGTTCCTAGAAATCTAGACTCTTTTCATTCATTTCTCTTCCAGATATCAAGATTTTTTTCAAGCAGTCGTTTAAATTGCGGTGTTTTTAGAATTTTCAAAAAAAAAAAATTGTTTATAAATACAGAAAATTTCTAGTAAATTGCGAAAATTTAAATGAAGGCTTTTTTAGAAAATTTGTTTTTAAAAACTAGACTATTTTTGAGAGAGAAATTTTTAGTAATTTCTTCTCTACATTTCAAGATTTTTTCAACTTGTCTTCTAAATCGTAAAGATTTTCTTTGAGGCTCTAGAATTTTTACAATTTTCTTCTAGAAATCTAGATTATTTTCTCGAGGGTTCAGGAAATTTTTAGCAATTTTTTCTCTAGAGTTCGAGATTTTTTTTGAAGTCGTCTTTTAAATTGCAAAGATTTTCTTTGAATGCCTAGTATTTTCTAGAATTTTTTTCTAAAAGTTTATAGTTTAGAAAATGGCCAATAACTTCTTAACAAAAATTATTTTTTTTAACTATTTCTATATATTGCGAAGATTTTTTTCAGGCTCTAAATGTTTTTTTAATTCGTCTGCTTTTCGAAAATTCAGGTAAATTTCAGTAATTGCTTCTCTAGAATTCAACATTTTGTTTTAACTAGAGGCTATAAACTTATTTAGAAAGTTCTAAATTGCAGAATTTTTCTTAGAGGGTCTAGATTTTTTTAGAAAATTTTCCCCTTGAAATCTTTTCTTATTTTAGAGAAAGTTTAAAGAATTTTCAGTAATTTCTCTTATATTTATTCAACTGGTCTTCTAAATTTCTAGGAGGCTGTAGAATTTTTAGAAAATTTTAATTTAGAAATCTAGACTTTTTTTAAGGGTTCAAGAAATTTCCAGATTTCAAGGTTATCTTCTTATCTTCTAAATTACAAAAATTTTCTTTGAGGCTATAGAAAATTTGTTTGTAGAAATCTAGGTTTTTCTTGAGGGTTCAGGAATTTTTCAGTAATTTCTCTGTTTTGAGGCCTTAGATTTTTGAGAATGTTCGTTCTAAAATCTAGATTCACTTTTTCAAGAATTCAAGAAATTTCCACTAATTCCTTCTATAGGTTTCAAGATTTTTTAATTCAACCCGCTTTCTAAATTGTGAAGATTTTATTGGAAACTGTAAAATTAAAAAAAAAGATACGTTTAGAAATTTAAAAAAATTCTAACCCACCCTAAAATCAGTAAAACATAAGCGAGGGTTTTAATTAAAAGTTGTAAAACGTAAATAAACATAATATTATTGCAAAATTTAATAGATTTATTCAAACAAATTTTGAAATTTAAGAAAAAGAAAGATATAACTTTTCAAGCAAACAAAAAGTTAAAGTAAAGTTAAAGTTTTATTGAAACATTTTTTTGTTCTTAATTTAATAATTTTGAATTTTTTTTCTTATTGTAAAAAATATAAAATCAAACTTTAAATTTTTTAAGCAGAAACTTTCTACATGTATTCTGAATATTTTTAGAAAGTTTCAAGTAGATGGCAATGGTTTTCATATATTTTTTCACACCATCAAAATTATGATTGCAATTTTTTAACGTCTCTTTAATTTGACGTGAAGTTATTTAAAAAAATCTAAAATCAAACATTTGAATTTTTTAAGCAGTAATATTCGTACATATAGTTTCAATATATTTAGAAAGTTTCAAGTCGATAGCAATTGTTTTTATATTTTTTTCAGACTGTCAAATATATGATTGCAATTTTATTAACGTCGCTTTCTATTGACGTAAAATTTGAAAAATCCAGAACCAAACCTTTGACTTTTTAAGCATCAACATTCCTACATGTATTTTGAATGTACTTAGAAAGTTTCAAGTCGGTAGCAATTGTTTTTATACTTTTTTAGGCCGTGAAAGTTACGATTGCAATTTTTCATCGTCTCTTTCATTTGACCTAAAATTATTTAAAAATCTAAAATCAACTTTTGATTTTTCCAAGCAGCAACATTTGTACATGTATTCTGAATATAATTATATTTTTTTCAGACCATCAAAATTATGATTGTAATTTTCTTAACGTCTCTTTCATTTAACGTAAAAATAATGAAAAAACTAAAAAGAAACCTTTGATTTTTTAGGCAGCAACTTTTGTACATGTATTTTGTATATATTTAGATAGTTTCAAGTCGATAGCAATTGTTTATATATTTTTTTCAGACCGTCAAAATTATAATTGAAATTTTGTTAACTGCTCTTTCATTTGACGTAAAATTATTAAAAAATCTAAAATCAAACTTTTGATTCTTTTAAGAAGCAACATTCCCAAATGTATTATGAATATATTCAGAAAGTTTCAAGTCGATGGCAATTTTTCTTATATTTTTTTAACACTGTCAAATATATGATTGAAATTTTCTTAACGTCTTTTTAATTTGACCTAAAATGATTAAAAGATCTAAAAGCAAACTTTTGATTTTATTAAGCAGCAACATTCCCACATATATTCTGAATATATTTAGAAAGTTTCAAGCCGATAGCAATTGTTTTTATAATTTTTTCAGACCGCCCAAATGATAATTAAATTGAATTTCCACTTAAACTTGTTGATATTTTTAATAAAAATAACTTTAAAGAGTTTTTCTTTTAATTATTTAAAAACTAATAATATACTATAGGAGCTAATAGAAATTTATATAAGAAGTGAATATAAATAATTTAAAATTGAGCAAATAATTAAGAATAACCTCATAGTTTTCGAGAAAAGTATAGGGAAAGTATTATGATGGCCACACCACCATTTTTGTGTATAGTATAATTTTGTGGTATTTTCTAGTCTTTCATTTATTTCCGCGTTACTTTCTCAATTTTTGTGTATTTTTACGCCTAGATATTTATACGTTTCTACCTGTTCTATGTCTCTTCCATTTAGCTTTGCAGTCACCTCTCTATCATCGTCTCCTATTGCCATTACTTTTGTTTTATCTATGTTCATTTTTAGGTTTCTTTTCTTTAGTGCTTTTTCCCATATTTCTATATTGTATTGTAGTTTCTCCTCGTTTCTTGCCATTATTATTAAATCATCTGCGAAAGCGCATTCTGCAATTGCTATTATTTTCATGTTTTTATATTCAATTTGTATCTTTATTTTTTCTCTTCTCTCTTTATTCTTTGAGTATATCATCTAAAACGATGTTGATAACAGTTGGCCTCAATACCTCTCTTCCTTTAAGCCATGTATCGTCTCAAATTCCTCAGATTGCTTGTTATCCGTTCTAACTACATTTCTGGTTACTTTATACATGCTTTTTATGTTTTCCCTTAGTTTTCCTTTTACTTCTCTTCTTTTCAAACTATCACATACTATTTTCCTTGAAATGCTGTCTCGAAAGCCTTTTCCAAGTCCACGACTCTTATTTTTGTTCTTCTCAATTATTGTTTTATTGTGAATATGTGGTCTTGTACTCCTCGCCCTTTCCTAAATCCACATCGGGGTTCCTCTAGTTGTTTTTGGGTAATCACTTTTAATCTCTTTTCTAGTATCCTTTCGTATACTTTTGCTATCACCCTTATCAAAGTAATTCCTCTGTAGTTTTTACACTCTAGACTGTTTCCTCTCTTATGTAGGGGCAATATTATACATAATTCACAATCTTTCGGTATCCTCTTTTCTTCCCATACTTTGTTGTATAATTTGTAAGTACTTCTATTCCATTTCTTCCTAAGTTTTTTAACATTTCTGGTGGTATTTTATCATTACCTGCTGCTTTATCTCTTTTTAATATTTTAACAGCTTCAATTACTTCTTCTTCCTATACATCGTTTTGTTCTCCACATTCATCTTCCTCTTGTGTATTACCCTCTTCATTATTTTCTGTTTCTTGCTCTTTATGCAGTTGTTCTCTATTTAATGTGTCCTCGAAGTGATATTATATCTTGTTCTTCTTCTAGTATCTTTCCCTTCTTATCTTTTGTGCATCCATTATTGTATTGCTTCTTTCCCGTAAGTGATTTCAGTGCCTTGTAAAATATTATTTGGTTTCCGTGTTTATCTTGTTCCATTTTTTTCCAAATAGATAGAAACTTTTTCTATCAGTTTTTTGACTTTTATTTTTTGCGCCTTGTATATATTATAGTTTTCATTGTTTCTGTTTACCACGTATATTCTACATTTTTTTTTCAATTTTACTTTTGCTTTTATTTCTTTACTCCACCATCTTGTTTGTTTCCTTGATCGGTTTATTCTAATTGTTCCACAAGCTTCCTCTGCTGCTTTAATGGTTATTTCCTTTATGTTATCTCACAGGTTTTCCATTGATACATTGTTTAATGTTTCCTTAAGTTTGGACATTTCGAATTCAGTTTTTTCATTGTACATCTTAGCATTACCTTTTTGAATTAGTTGATACGTTTTTATTTTTTCTTCACTCATCTTTTGTTAGTCTCGTATTTTTCTTCTTTGATTGCTACCTCTGATAGAACCAGAAAATGGTCTGAGTACTTGAATGTTTACTCCTCTTCTTACTCTTGTGTCTTTAATTTTTGTAGCACTCCTATTTATAATTACATAATCTATTATCGACTTCTCTCCTTTACTTTTGACTTCTGATGTCTTTGTGGGTGTAGAACGTGTTCGTTATTATCAAATTATTTGTTATACAGAAATCTATCAGCCTCGTTCCGTTGTTATTTCGAGTACTTTCTCCTTGTTTTCCAATTGTGTCTCTAGATTCGCCGTCCTATTTCCCTTTTCCGTTGATATCTCCTAGGATTATCAATCGTCCCTTGTATTCCTCTGCTGCCTCTGTTAATTACACCCAGAAGGCGTCTTATCTTTTAGCTTAGTTTTGTCTTCATTTGGACCATATACAACTATAAACGTTATTTTGGTCTGCTTGTCGATTTGCATCTATATCTTTAGTATTATTTCAGAAATTCCAATCCAGTTTCGTACGTATTTTCAGTTTTTCTTATTCTCTGTTTTGCTGTTCTATTCCACTGTATATTAGGACATGTTCTCCATTTAGTACAATTTCTCCTTTTCCTTTCTTCTTCGTTTCCGTTATACCTAGCATGTTTATGTCACCCTTTTTAAATTCTTCAGTAAGTTCTCTTTCTTTTCCGGTCAAGCTCCTAATGTTCCAGGTTCACACCCTCGATGTTCTTGTTTCAGTTTCTATTTTGGATGTATTTAAAATGTAGTGCTTTTTTTTGTTTTTACTTCCATTTTATTTGTAACGATTATGTTTTTATCGACTTTGTATTTTAATAGTTGTTCCTTACTCATTTGCATATTTCTTGCTTTTATTGTGTTTTTATTCGTTATCGCTTGTATCACTTTGTCCATTCTCTGTTAATCCATTTTCTTTGTGATTCCAGATGTATTTCTTTCCATTTAGTATAGGTTTTTTGTATCCAATCCTTGTTTGGTTGTTTCTATTTTCTCGTTGTATTCTTCATTATTTTATTCATTTATATATCATTGTCTGTGTATATTTTGGTTTTCTTCAATCTGGAATTCTTTGCTTTCATTATTTCTTTTTTTTTGTATCAACTTTCGCTACCAACATTTCTTCTTTTCTCCCCTTGTTAATTTTGTACACAGTGGTAATTTTATTTTTTCCTTCTAGTTTTTCCAATCTTTCCTCTTTGTTTCTTTTCTTGTTCCCATTTCTCCTCTTTTGACTTTATTTCTTTCTTTACTTCCTGTATTTCCTCTTTTACTACCTGATTGTTTTTTCTCATTTCCTCTAGTATTTCTTTCAACATTTCTTTAATTTCCTTCAATAGAAAAACGATTAGCAATTAGAATTATCATGTAAATGTAGGGTGGGTGGGTGTCCTCTACCCTACCCTTCAATCAGTAAAACATAGTCAAGGGTTTTAGTTAGAAGTTTTAAAATGTAAACAAACACAAAATAATTGATGTATTCATACAAATATTTCAAATAATTTTTGATGATGTTTTACTGATTGGAGGGTGGGTTACAGGCCACCCACCCACCCTACATATACATATAAATTTCAGTTACTGATCGTCTCGCAGTTTGGAGTAAAATTAATTACAAACTTTTTAATAAAAAGAAAATATCAAAAGGTAAAATTTTTGATTTAGTATATTAGTAAAAATTTGATGCATGATGGGTGGGCAGACTTTAAATCTAAATTAGACAAGATTAGCTATGAAAGGTCATTTATTTTTAAACTTAAATTTGGATTATGCTTTATTTTGTACATATATGGTTTTATTGTATTTTGCAGCAAAATCATCAACAATTAGTATTTAAAATTATAATGTATATGTAGGGTGGGTGGGTGGCCTCTATCCCACCCTCCAATCAGTAAATCATAAGCGAGGGTTTTAGTTAAAAGTTGAAAAACTATGAGGTTTACACAATAATAATAATAACCATTATACTTCTATCAAATTTTTGCAACGAATTTCACGCTCATTTGGAATCTGGATCACTCTTTATATAATAAAGAGAATGGTTGCGACCGTTACTACGTGGTAACCCATACTTACACTGAATTGAAAAATTCACTATGTTTTAACCACAAATAATCTTTATATACTTTATATACTTTAATATTTTATTCTAAAAACATGATAGTTTTGTTGATACTTAATAATATTAAGAATTTATAGTTCGTTTAATAAGACATTAATCATTGCTCGATTTAATTATTTTCCTTTTATATCCTTGACCCAATTCACAATGTAATTAGCAGTGTTTTCTAATTAAAGCTTTAATTAAAATCCGTTTAAACATTTGGATGATTTGTTACGAGAGCTTTCTGGTCAAGGGCGATTTTTCAATTCGGAAATGCGCGTGGGTTGCGTTATATATAAATCCGGGGCGCTTTATGTGCCTTTCGGCTTGTTTGGGGTGGCGACAAGACATAAATTAGGGAGGGCCGGGAGCAGGGTGTATTAGTTAGTTCCTTGACGCCTACGCACAAATCTTTTCCCAATAAATTACTAAAAATAAGCTATGCCGAACTTTGGAAAGGTCAACGGTCGACCTTCTTCTGTTTCCTGAACTTTAATTTTATGCCTTCTTTTACGTGCGGCAAAGTGAATCCACGCGCCATTTAGAGATAATGGGAAACTAGTTAATTAAGGCAGATAAAAGTGACGGCGCGTAATATTTAATGTCTACACGAGAACATAGGGTTTGTGAAATGAAGGACGAAGGTTAATCACACGGCGAACTCCAATATTCCGGGCCCGTAAAGTGATTACGATTCGATGAACAGTGGGGTCGGGAAAATTACAAGATTGAGTTGGGCTAGGTTAGGTCGTCCTTAGGTGAATTAGAGGCGTGATGAACTGTGGAAGGACAAACATCTTCTGGTTTTCCCCCCTTCTGGCCTATTATTCCCTCACCGACTGCCGTCGGGCTTAAATAAAGAAATGGGATAGATGGGCCAGATGACACGGGAAATAGGGAGATAAGGGAAACTTAACTGCGGCTCTCCCTTTCGTCGGCCCTTTCGTCGTCGGGGTTGTTTCGGTGATTGTGTTTTTATTTAATCTACCGGACTAATTTTTACAGTCGACGTGAAAGGGTTGTAATTGAATCCAACCTGGGAATAGCATTTTCCGTATTTTTTTGAATTACGTTTGGAAAAATGATACTTCAATTAATTATATTATATAACTAATTTAAAAGGAATTTATGATAAAAAAATACGTAAAAAGTTAAAAACGAGGTTAGAGATAATAGCAGTAAACAATTTCATATTATTACTTTCTTCTTGCAACAAATAACCAATTTAAATTGATTTCAAAATTTCTCTCTTGGTCAGATGCAGTCTCAACGGAAGTTCCTAATATATTCAATACTTCTTCTGCTACTTTCTTGATGGAACCATATATTCAAAATGGGTGGAGTAAAACACTTGTTTTGTTCCATGATTTTATTATCAGTTTCCTGGCACGTGTTTCGATCCGTTACGATCATTTTCAAAGTTGAACTTTGAAACAAAATGGAACAAAGCAAGTGTTTTACTCCACCCATTTTGAAGTTCCTAATCTTTAATCCATAATTAGGTGATTTTTGATGTTTCTTGGTTGGGCAACGGATTAGTGAATTCGTCAATGACAAATAAATGATAATTTCCATCATGGAATTCAAAAAGGGTCCGACAACACCAATTGCAATACGTTCAAATAGATTATGCCTACGATAAACTGGTGCATAGGTGCTTCCATCCATTGATATGGATGCTCCATTAAACATGTATTCATAGCGCTGATTTTCTGAACTTCTTCTACCAAGTTCTTAAAAACACATCGAAAAACTGTTACACTATTTAAGTAATTATAAATTTTTCTATTAATTTCCAATTATGTTCGTAGCCAGATACTTTAAGTTAAAATTTACCCACTAAAAAAAATATTTAAAAAAGTCTTTGATCCAATTTAACCCGCCCCTTCAGATACATTTCCCTTATTCCTCTCAATTCATCCATAAAAGTTCCTTTAACGACGTTTTCATTGCACCTTATAAAATGGATTGAAAACCCGTTCCGTCCCGAAGCGGCAAAAAGCAAAACTACCGTCCGAATAGACGGAATTCCGTCGCACAAAAAGAAAGTGTCGTAAACCAAAACTTAATTAACGACGTACCAATTTTCGCCGGCGATGAACGAATAACAGGCGATAAAATTTCCCATTCTTCAGCGCAAAATCAATTATGCAAATTTGTCCGGCCCGGAGGAAGGAAGGGAAGAGCTCGAATAACAACACCGCCACGAGGAAGCTCATTAAGTGTTTCCGAAGCAGTAATAAGTGTAATTAATTGCACAATGAGCTGCGAATAACTTACAAGGAAACGGGGACGGAAGGTCTTGCGGAGGAATAAAGGGAAAACAATATGACAATTCAGTATGTAATTGAGTTAGTTGAAGAATAAATGTTTAAAGTTTACGTCTCGTAATTATTAAAGTATTATGTACTATTTTTTAAAGATTTCTAATATAACTTACGTTAAGGAGTTAAATCAATGGATCTGATTTATTAACTGGTTTCAAATAAACTAAATATTCGTTAAAGTTAAATTGGTGGTGGTTGTAATTAAATTTAATATAAATGATTGAAATGGCGACCCAACTATTTAACCAAATAGGTATTATTATTCATTTATGTATTCTTTTGTTAAATGTGTTATAAGCCAGAAGAACAAAGTTATAAAGAATAAAGAATAAAGTCTAACATACGAATAAAAATATTTTTGAAATTCGTTATTCGCACCACCTCTTTTGAAAATAAAAAATATATCTATTTTAATCAAAAATTGTTCTTGATGATTATCTGTGACTACGAATTCAAACTTTAAAATCAGATGAGAATACTCATGAAAGTAGAATAATGCATTTAGTTTTTGAAATATAAAATGCAAACATTTCCTCATTAGACCATTAAGAGTTTTGTGGAACTAGCAAATATTTGGAATGAAAAAAAGAAGAATAGTAAAGCAACTTACAAAAAATGTTGGAAACTCCGGGAAGATCCTGAAAAAAAGAAACAAATATTTAGAACAGTTGATGAGTTGATGACGTTACATTCTAGTTATTTAATTGTATTTTAATAGTTTTTGGATTTTACAAATAATTTATTTATAAAGTTAATGGTTGTTGCGCTACACTCTTGATGGAAACAGATATTAATATTAGGTGATGAGTAACACTTGTTTTGTTACATAATCTTTTTATTTTCAATTGCCTGACACGTGTTTCGGGCTTCACAGACCATTATTAAAGTTAAAGTTGCTCTTGTTTACATATTGATGCCAGACTTTAATGAGTTTTTTAACTTAAAGTTGAGTTTTTTGGGCAAGGTTATGCATAAAGATATCTGCTAGCAATGGACTCACATTGCTAAACCCTCTGTTTGTTTATAGAATTTATTGTTGAATAAAAAAGTAATTGTTATCTAAGATTAGTTGAAGTATTTCTAAAAATTCTGATTTTACTGTGATATTTATGTACTTTTGCTCAAATGATTTAATGCAGTCTTCTGGAGGGATTTGGGCAAACATATTCGATAATTCAAAATAAATAAAACAATTAACTTTGTTGATATCAACAAAAAATAATAATTGATACCAACAAAGTTAAATGTTATATTTATTTTGAATTATTAAAATGTATCACGAAGTGAAAGCCTCGACAATTACTTATTTAAACATACAAGGTGCGGCAGGGAAACTTGCTGATTTAAAAGGCCAATAAAAGAAGAAGTATTTCACATAACGATTTAATTCGTTTTTTATCGTATTGTACACATCGTGAATTTTTGTTTCAAGTCGGTTTGAAAATGACATCGGACAAATGGTGGCCCTCATTATCGATACACTGATCCACACGCTTTTTGAAGTTTCGTCCACTCTTTTGAGCATATCGACGGTAATATTGGCGATGGCTTGGCGAATTGAAAAATCCCCATAAAAAGAAATCACAGGAATCCAAATCGGGGGAGCGCACCCTTCAAGGAGATTAGGCGCTCGTGGAATTGCTCCCTTAAAAGTTCCATTGAAATTCTCCCTGTGTATGCCGTGGCTCCGTCCTGCTGAAACCATACGTCCCCAAGATCCATTTCTTCAAGTTTTGGAAGAAGATATGCCTCAATCATTTCTCTGTAGCAAACTGAATTCACAGTAACAGTGTGATCTTCTTCCTCGAAAAAGTAAGGCCCAATTATCGCAACTCGCGACAATGCACACCACGCAATGAAGTGGTTTATATTTATAAAGTAGGTCTCGACGGCATGCACGCTCCTCCTTTGTCCGACGCATTACGACAACTGGCTTGAGCGGTAACAAAACTTCAAGACCCCCTTTTTTGAATGAGACCCTCCATACCTCTTTCTGACCACGTCTCCCTCATTGACGCCTAATTCAAATCAGCAAGTTCCCCTGCCGCACCCTGTATTTGATACGTCGAATGACACTAGCTTGGAGTTAAGTGGTGTGTTAGGGATGTGGGATGTTACTTTTTTGCATAATTCTACGGAGTTTTTAATTGACGGTATAGCATGGGTTAAGTGTCAAAAGGAGGGGGCTCATTTGGAACTGGGAGTGGTGTACATTAATAAGAACTGGGCCGAAGTGCGGAATGTGCTAGATGAGAAATGTAATCAAGGAACAAGATGTATGGTGGGGGGAGATTTTAATGCAAGAATGGGGGAAAAGGGGGGAGGAGTGAATGATAAGGGTAAGCTAATACTAAGAACGTCTCAAGACAAATTGATAAATCAGGAGGGTCGAAGGATGGGGGATTGGTTAATAGAAGAGGGATGGGAGATGTTAAACGGGTGCAGTGAAGGTGATTGGGAAGGGAAAAAGACGTATGTTGGACCACAAGGATCGTCAGTCGTGGATTATGTTATAATAAAGGGGCTAAACAGGGAAGAAGTTCGAAGAATGGAAGTAGAAGAAGTCCTGGGGTCGGACCATTTGCCAATAATGGTGGAGATAGGGCTGGGAAAATTTAGGGAAAATGAACAAGAACAGGAATGGTTGAAGTTAGAGGATAGTGTAAATGCTATCAAGAGTATGGGAAAACGATTAGAAAAGATTAACTGGAATGAAGTTGAAACAATAGAAGAGATGGAAGGGATTATTGTGGGATGCGGTAGAAAAGTGGAAAGAAGGGATGGGGAAAGGTGCGCTTGGTTTGATAAAGAATGTCGAGACGCAAAAAGGGAGGTAAGGAAGACTGTGAGGGAATGAACCTTGGGTAGAGGAGAGGAGAGATGGGTGGTGGCAGCGAGGACTAAGTACGCAAAACTATGCGAGGAAAAGAAGATGCAGGCCTTGGAAAAAACGAGTAACGACTTGAAATTATGTAGGAATGAAAAGGAGATATGGAGTATGTTAAAAAGAGGTGAGAGGAGGCAACATATAGGAGTGTCTCTACAAGAATGGGCAGACAAATGCCGTGTAATAAGTGGTGAGCCAAGTGGGGTAGGGGAACAAGAGTCGATTGGGGAAGTTGAAGAGTTTACGGAGGAGGAAATAGAAAAAGCATTTAATGAGTTGAAAACTGGGAAAGCTGCAGGACTGGATGGGTTAAAGGCAGAAATGTGGCAACAGATAGGAAAGGAAGGAAAGCAGAAGTTCGGAGAGCTGCTGAATCAAATATGGAGAGGAGAAGCAGAGTTCCCAAAAGCGTGGCGTGTGGGTCTTATGTGCCCGGTACACAAAGGTATATACATTAAATGTAGAAAATTATAGAGGGATAACAATTATGTGTACCGGGTACAAAATTGCCATGACAGTGGTAAAAAATAGGATGGAGAAGGAAGTGGAGATCAATAGAATTCTGAGACGCAAGGGGGTTTTAGAAAAGGGAGGGGAACAAGGGATCAAATCTTTACACTGGCAAGGATTGTGGAGAGAGTGTTGGAAGAAAAGGGCAGTATCTACGCTGTTTTCCTGGATTTGGAGAGATAAAAGAGGTGATGCAAAGAGTAGAGAGGTATATGGACAAAAGAGGAATGCAAGTGAATGCAAGGAAAACAAAGTGGATGCGATTTAGGAAGCGTGGAAGGGAAGGAAGAGTGGGTAAATTAGAATGGAAGGGGGAGGTGATTGAAAGAGTGAAGGAATTTAAATACTTGGGCTTCGTATTTAAATGCACAGGAGGATACGGTGAGCACGCCAAATGGATACAGGGGAAAGCCAGAAAAGCGTGGGTCATTGTGAGGAAAAAGTGGGGGAAATGGTTTTCCGGCAACTTTCAATTGGCGTGCCAGCTGTGGGATGCATGTGTGAAGCCTATTTTGCTGTATGGGGTAGAAACTTGGGGAATGGAAGTATGAATGTATTGAGAGGGAGCAGTCATTATTCCTGAAGCAGATTCTGGGGGTGGAAAGATCAACACCTGGGTACATTCTGCTTCAGGAAACAAATAGAATGAGTGTGCATGCAGAGGCAATGGAGAGAGTGGTAAAATATGAGATGGATTTGGTTGGATTGGATAATGAGAGATTGGTGAAAGAGGTATGGAGAACGTGCATGGGGAGAAAGGGGAGTGAGTGGAGGTTAGAACGTAGAAAGATGTTTGAAAGGGCAGGAGTATCTGAGAATACTGTAAATGAATGGTTGGAGAAAGGGGTAAATGTACGGGCATGGATGAAAGAGAAGTGGAAGGAGGTTGAGATGCAGGAGAGGCAAGGTTGTATCGGAAGGAGCACATATAATCCAGGGTATGAAAGATGGCAGGTATATGGGAGGGTGCCAGCGTACCTAACTAATAGTGTCTACTCAGAAGATTACCCTGGCGCGAGGTAGATGCGGTACGGAAGAGAGGGGAAGGAAGGTTTGGATGGGAGAAAGTTATGGTAGGTGTGCACTGTGTACGAATGGGATGGATACATGGAGTCATTTGGGAGAAGAGTGTGAAGGAGTGCGTGAGGAGTGGTTGGGGGGAAAAAGGAAGGTTACGGAATGGATGAGAGAAGATGGAGCTGGTGTAAAGGTTTTGGTCAGACTTGGGTGGGAGAGGGAATTAAAAAGGAAAAGGAAAATATGATAGAATATTTGTTTTTTTTATGTAGAAGTTTGTATATATATATATATATATATATGTCATGTTGACATATATAGAGAACGAAAAGTTCTAAAATGAAAGTTATTATAATATTAAAAAGAAGCTTCTAGCTACACAGAAAGTGTAATGGGATATCCTATTACTAGAAGAAAGTCAGGGTTTGAGTGGAAGACCATTTTGAAAAAGAGTGAACTCCGCCCAGGATTCGTATAACCTAAATTATTTGTATGTTTTTTTTTATATTTTGTAATTAACTTTGCTAAATATTATGTATATACGAATACTAAAGTATTAATAAACAAATAAACAAATATATATATATATATATATATATATATATATATATATATATATATATATATATATATATGTATATGTAGAAAGGTTTTGTAAGTTAAAGTGATGCCAATAAAGGTTTTTTTTTTTTTTTTTTTTTTTTAATTGAGTCTGGATCTTGTAAATCCGTTAGTTCTTTACGTTCAAGTGAGACGAAATTAAATGGGCTGGTGAATCTATGTGTGAAACAACTGGATGAATAGATATGGCTTCTTTGTGAATTTTTACAAAACCATAAAGTCTGGGGCAGATAGGGTTCATAGGAATCATATTGACTTGTTAATATTATAGAAAATAGAATGAGAATTATTAAGTGTTGATTTTAGATATTTGAGAAATGAGTTTGGATTGTTCTTTAATTCGATGATGCTTGGAGTGTTCTTTTTCTAGAATCACTTTTGAATTTCTTCTGTCGGCTTTGGTAATGATTGAGTTGTTCAGGGTGATTTTGTTTTTTATAGATTTTACAATTGTTTCGTCACTGGTATTGTTAATTTTGGATTTTTTAATAATTTTTACGATTTTAAGTTTGGATAGTTCACAATACGGACTTTCCTTAAGTCAGATTCAACAATTAACGTTTCTTTGAATTTTTTTTGTGAGTAGATAATGAGAATAATTAGGTCATGTTTCTAGTTTAGTTCTGTAGGTGAAAATTCTGTTTAGGTATAATTTATGACTGAATATATTAGTGTTATCCTTTTTGCCATGAGAGATGTTAACTTTATTTTCTGGGTTAGACTTTTAGAAAGTGTGATGTAGGTGACTTTTTCTCTCACATAGTCATTTAAGGGGTCGCACTCCACAGGATGTAGATCATGTCTCAGCTCGTAGCCAAGGATTTTGGCATAAGTGAACAGGGAATTACGTTTTCGGAACCAAAACTTGGCTTATTCTAGTATCCACATTTTCTCCGCCTGTTTTATAGTAATTTTTGCCGCAACTGATTTATACTCTGTTTTTATTTGTACATATTTGAATCAATCGAATGTTGAGAGATGTTGGTTTTATTTTTATTTGACCGTCAAAAGTCGAAACTTAAGTCGTACAAATTTTAATATATTTATATATTATAATAAATTATAGTGGTTAGAAACATAGTAAGCGTTTTATTCATTGTTCATTATGAATTACCACATAGTAACGGTCGCAACCATCATTATGATTAATAACTAATTTATCTTTAGCTCTTAACTTTGTATAATCGACTACTTGTAACACCTTTTCTTCTTCGCGATTAATAATAATATATAAGCTAACCTGTACAGATTGTAAACAATTTAGGTATGTTGTGCACCCAAATAATTTATAAAAATCCCAAAACATCCAATGGACCCCCGTATTAAAATCCAAATTAATATACAGCGGCAACTAATCTAACGTCCCACCAGTGGTTACAATAATTATTTGTGTTAAAATTTACCTAGCAATGCCTCTTAAGAGGGCGGTAGCCTATCTTAAAAATGTAATTGAACACAAGGAATGTGTTCCATTCAGGCATGTCAATGGAGGTATCGGACGGCCAAACAATTCGGTACTACCCAGGGCCGCTGGCCGAAGAAGTCTGCAGAATTCCTCCTCCAGCTGCTTCATAATGCTGAGAGTAATGCAGACTACAGTGGTTTGGACGTTGACAGATTAGTTCTAGAACACATTCTGGTGAATCGCGCGATATGCTTGAGGCGTCGTACGTACAGGGCCCACGGTAGGATTAACCCGTACATGTCATTCCCCTGCCACATTGAATTGTGGTTGGCAGAAGGGGAGGGTAGAGGCGACCAAAGGAAATAAGGGATCCACAGATAAGAGCAAGAAATCTAAGGCAACGACATCACTCGCTGCTCATTAAATGTTGTTTCATTGTGCACGGCATAAAATCTGACATGTACATAATTATTGGATACAATAAATTTTGTACTCCAACCATCTAACCTTGTATTCAATGTGCCGTTTTTTTTCTACTGCAATAAACTTTTCTACTGCAAGTGTTTAATGGCCAGAGTAGTCGTAAATTCATCACAAGATTAAAGGAACCCCAACGATCCTTCCACCTTGGACAAGAAGAAAAATCCACCTTTGCCAAGCATCTTCTACAGGAGAAGCATTCTTTTGGAGAGGACATATTTTCCATAATTCATATTTCAAGGAAGGGCCAGAAACTAGAATCCCTTGAATTGTATGCAAGAGGTATGAATCATTTATTAGCCTAAGTAATAAACAATAAAACAAAGAGTAAAAAAGTGTGAAATAGGAAATATTTTTTTTGTAAGGATATAAAAGCATTGGGGTAGATCAAGCGTATGCTAGAACATTTATTGAGATAGGCCTTATGTACTCCGAGATAATGAATAATTTATTGAAATGCATCAAGAGTACGGTATTATTTTTTATTCAAAATTTCTTTCTAAAGCAGCGATTTTTGACAGTTATTTTGAAATGATTCACATTAAGAGATATTACTAAAATTGGTAGTGCGTTAAAAAGCTTAGGCCCATAATAGTTAACTCCATTTTTCATCTTAGATAGTCGAGTAAATTTCGGTTTTATGCAGTGGGGAGTTCGTGTCTTATACTCATGAGTTTGATTAGGTGTAGTGTACAAATCCTGGTTGTTATGAACATATAAAAGGAATTCTAAGATAAATGTACATTGTAATGTCAAGATTTTCAATTTCTTGAAGGACCCTTAACAGTCGTCTCTATAGCTTAAGGAATCAAGGACTCTAACTGCTCTTCTCTGTAGACGAAACAGTTCATTTAATACACAAGTATGGCCCTATATCATGATTGCGTATGTTACATGACTTTGGCACAAAGCGAAATAAGCTGATTTGATCGATTCAGTCGGCAACAAAGATTTTAACGTTCTTAGAAGATATATGCTCCGGTTTACTTTTTTTTAGAGACATCTTCCTTGTGTTCGCGCCAGGATAGTTTAGAGTCACTAGTTACCCCTAGAAATTTAGCACTGTTATATTGTGTATTTGGCTTTAATGAAAAAATAGTCTAATTTGATTTATCAGGATTTACACAGATCATATTTGATGTGAACCACTCGGATGCTTTGTTAATAGCTGTGGCATTAATAATGACTGCATCGTTCACCTTGCCTGCGAAATTCATAATTGTAGTTATGAACGAGTTGTCCAGTTGTGAGGGAAGGTCATTAATGTAAAGAAGGAACAGCAATGGGCCAAGAATTGACCCTTGAGGTACCCCATGATTAACTTTTTTATCCAGAGATAAAACATTTTTTAATAATACCCTTTGATGTCTATTACTTAAATAGGATTGCAAAATTCGACAACTCTTTGGGTGAAAATTGTGATAATATAATTTCTGTAGAAGTAGCTCATGTGAGACGCAATCAAACGCTTTACTAAGATCCATGAAAGTAGCCACCGAATATTCTCCGGTTTCAAATGCACTGTAAATATCTTGTGCAAATGCGATGATTGCGTCTCGTGTAGATTTACTTTTTCGAAAACCAAATTGATTTGGATTAATAGTACTATGTGTATCTAAAAAGGAAATCATTTGATCGAAAAGCATCTTTTCCAAAAGTTTTGATATTAGTGGTATAGCAAATTCAATGTTCCCGGACTGCCTTCAACAAGCGTTAGTAATACCAATACACAAAAAGGGATGCCCATCTGATGTAAACTGATGTTTACATCAGATGTGTATCCCTTTTTGTGTATTGGTATTACTAACGCTTGTTGAAGGCAGTCCGGGAACATTGAATTTGCTATACACAAGTTTATTCGTTTTATTAGAGGAGTAATAATGCTATTAATTACATTTTTCAAAAGGCGTGTACTCATACCATATATATCGCGACTATTGGAAGTTTTCAAATTTTGCACAGCAGTGCGAACAACAACAATTTCACTAACTTGTTAATTGCATTACTCCCCCATGGATGTGTTGTTTCCTAGAGAAATCGGACCTTACACCAAAATTATCAAAACGCAAAACGGATATTTCCAATTCATTTAACCAATGTTCAATAAAACATAGGCAGTTGAAGTTATGCTCATTCAGCAGTGCCTCAATCTGATTAATTTTATTGCGCAGGCATTGGATATTAAGAATGAGTACTTTTATATTAAACCTACCATTTTTTAAATTTTCAGAGCTATATTTGTCTCTGAGTTTGCTTGGCCCGTCGAAAAATATACCGATTTAAAATTATTCCATCCGGCCAGTTTGATGGGTTAACTAATCGCTCATGGTATTCAAAATCTGCGCCTATTTTAAACGCCGAGTGTGATGAATCTTTTTACACACAAAATTATTATTACCGACAATTAATTGGATGTGTTCCTTTAATTCGTCTTCACTGACGTTATTTCTAACACGTTTCACGAATAACAACGTTTTCTTAGCTTCCGCTTGTAGTTTTGATTTTATGGTTCCATCGTCAGTTCCAACAACAAGGTTTTTTGTGGGTGGCTTCTATTTCCTCTTGTTGATTACCGTGGTGAAATCCGATCTGTCTCCAGTGGAACTGTGCTCGCATCTTTCGGAGTCTTGTTTACATCCAGCTTATCCTCCGCTGATTTGAGGTTACTATTATTGATTATGTTGCGCAGCTGTTTTGCATCTTTGCCATTTACTTGAGATGTTACTGATACTTTAGATGTTGTTGCTAACTTCAGTATAGTGGGCACTTCATGTTTATTTACCTCCTTATTTTGGCGGGATTTCTTAGCTTCTTCACGAAGTTGATTATTTCCCTTAACTAATCGTTCAATTTTTTCCAATAAGAGAGAATTTGTTAAATTTATACTAATCATTCTTCATATTTGTAAGTTTTAATGGATTATAACGTTTCGAATAAATCGTATTGGTATTTTTCAGGCAGCGGTCGTTGGAAAACTTCGGATGTGCTTTGTTGGGATGCGACATTTATACCTTTAGTGTAGAGGGTTGACGTTTGATGGATTTCCAATTGGGGCGTAGTCGTTGAGCATCGTCGCCTTTGTTGAGATAATCGGTATGTTTTTCGATTGCCTTGCAGATAATCCTCTTAGTAAAGTGATCTAATATTGCAATGGAAGTCGTGTTCAAAATTTATCTTCTGCCCCGATGATTTAAAATATTCGCCCAAAAATGAGGAAGACGGTTTTGATGTATTCGTCTAGTCGTACATTCATGCGTCTGTATTTTTTATAGTCGCCATATAGGATTTTGTATCCTTTGGGGGACTTTTCGCGTGGAATTAGTGGACTTTTTTTAGCTTGGTCATGCAGTCGTCTGATTTTGGTTTTGGTGTTTTTTCTAGGTATACTTGTTGGATCAGAATAGATCAATTTTTACCTGTCCTTGGGTAATAACTCACTTTGGTCGTATTCAGATTAGTTCTGAAGTATTAAGTAAGATAATTATGATTTTATTTTGTTTCAAGTTTTTCAACGCCGCAAATCCATTTCGTGATAGATTGGGCTTCGGTGGGCATGAAGATGGAATATCATCAAATAGACCTTCAGTGGCAGCATAATCATCAAAGCTATAGTTAGCCAAAGTGGAAGATAATTTAATTGAGAAGTATGTCCGTTATAATTTTATTTATTTTTAAGGCATCTACTTCGTTATACATGTTGAACACTAATTGAAACACTTTAACTTTGTTTGTATAACACTGTATTTATTTTATGACTATAGTTTTGGTAACTAAACGTACCGTTATCAAACATAAAGTAATTTTAAAAAAGATAAAGATAAAGGTATATATTTGATGGAATGTTACATAAGCGCTTTATTGTTTATTGTTTATTGTTTATTGTGATGCTTTGGATTACCTGTTAACAAAATTCATAATAATAATATACACATAAAAATATACACTAAATCACAGGAATCACAGGCGGACTTCATTCTTCGGAATGTTCTTCCAGTCAAAAATAGGGGAGTAAATTAGGTCCAGCTGCTCATTTAAAATTGGGATTTCCAGATTAGCGCGTGCACGGTAAACTTCCAGGGATTCCAGCAGATCCATTTTTGGGCCCTTCTTGGAAATGTGGATGGTTCCCAAAAGAATGTTTCTCCTGTAATAGGTGTTTTGAGAAAGTCGATTTTTCTTCTTGACCGAGGCGAAAGAATCTCTGGTGTTCTTTAATTCTTGTAGAAAACCGTCCAGTCTGGCCTATGTATATTTTTTGGCAATCAGTGCACGTTAATTTTTATATTCCGGATTTTTCTGTTATCGGTAATTTTTCCTTAGGATTAAATGTGCAAAACTTGAGTTTGGTTGCCGGTTTATATGCAATGTTTATGTTAAGTTTTCTAAGTAAATTTCCGTTTTGTGTATTAACCGAACCAAAAAATGTGATTGCTTTGAACTTATTTGGCTGTGTTAGTTGTTTGCCAGCATATAAATACTTTAAATATTTTTTCATTTGATGATTCGAAATTAGTTTAGTGAATTGAATATCCATTATTTACTGCGATTTGTTTAATTGTATTTAATTCTTTGGATACGTTTTCCTCTGACAAAGGTATATCAAAATGTGTGTTATGTTTTTGGTGTGAAGAAATTAATAAATTCTCTGTTGTATAAAAACTACTTTATTCTGCACTACTCGGTAGTCAGGCGAACTCTGGTTATTTCGGGGCTAAAAATACTTCTACATTTTGACGAATTCCAATTCCAAATACGTGTTCTGTTACTTTCTTGATGGAACCAAATTTTCATATTAGGAGAAGTAATACACCAATATAAGGAAAAATTATTGCCAAAATGTAATAATGTCATTTTGGCAATAATTTTTCCTTATATTGGTGTATTACTTCTCCTAATATGAAAATTTGGTTCCATCAAGAAAGTAGCAGAACGCGTTTTGAATTTTTCCTTTGTTTGGGGTTCTAATATCCACTATCATGGCAAAGAAATAAAAACTGTTGGAAGTCATCGTCATAAGAAGGACAAAATGAGACAACACGGGTACGATTGTTAGATCATTTTACAAGTGAACTCTATCCTCGTTGCTCTAAATTCTAATATAAATGTATTCCCTTAAATCAACTTGGTATATTTCTTAAGTACAGTGAATGAAATAAAGTATGAAACTGTGAAACTAAGTACATTGGCCACTTCTTGGCTAATCATTTCGAAGATTTTTCTGTCGATTTTTTAAAGACTATCTAAAATACATAAACTTTATAGACCACTTTGAACTATCGTCAGTTCTTTCAAGCTAAAATTTGTTGAATTTTTAGCCAGTTTACTTTAACCTATTACCGAACAATCGTGGAATTGGTGACTTTTTTGGCTTGATCGTGCAGTCTTCTGATTTTGGTTTTTGGTGGTTTCTTCCAAGTATTTTGGTGGTATTTAGTTAAGTTCAGAATTACTGCGGCGTTCTCTACCATCGTCAGTTTTTCAAGCAAAAATTATGCCAAACAAGCCAAATCCTATGTCAAAAACTCATCATATTTCCTGCGCTTCGTCAAAACGATAAAACTATCTAAGATAGATGTTCTGGTTATTTTGAAGTTAAATTCCTTTTCATTTTTTTTGTATTATCCTCGAAGCAATAGAAATAGGAAATCATACCGATAATCTCAACAAACGCGACGACGCCCTACTGAGAAATCCATTTGATATTTAAAACACTAAGTACATGAAAATGTAATTATTAAAGCTCACTCACTCAATCCCACATGAATAATTTAAAACAATAAAAATGTATAATAACACAGATAATGTATACACGAAGACCCTCATTAATTAGCGTTATTAAATTAAAAATGCACACATAACAATGGGATCCCTAAAGGAAAGGCCATTGTCCAAAAAAGCGCATAATTATTTTAGACGCAGTACAGAGACAAACATAAACAGTGGAATAATTATGCACGGCCCTAGTGTGGCGCACCGGAAGGTGGAAGAGGGCCATTATTCCCAATTCCCGTCAGGAGGATCCGCAGGATAACCCCGGGAGTGCTATAATTACTTAACCGCATTCACGCGGTCTGTAATACGTTGATTATGGTGAATATATTAATGGATAATTGTTCCTATTTTAATCCGACACCACAACAAATTAAACACACGTTATCTTGGGCTGGGTTCTGATCGTTCACACGCAGTAATTCGGCAATTAACAATAAATGAGATTATGTTTAAAGAATATAAATTATATAGTTTCTTCACCAAAATTAATATAAATAATTTTTAATTTATCAGAGGAAATAATTAAAAAAATGTAAGGAGAATAATAAAATTGCTAAAATATTTGTAGTAAATGTATTATCCTGTTTTCTAACTTAGACAAGGGAAATTTACTAAAGAAAACTGTTATGGTTTAACTCTGAACTAAAAGAAATGCGAAAAACTGCATATTTTACAATAAAATGTATTAAAATCCTTTAGTTCGTTGTAGAAAATTTAATAATAAATTTAAAAATACGAAAACATTTCGTGAATCTACAACAATGAGTCTTACTAAGACTACAAAACAAATTAATTTGAAACAACTACTTCTCTAGCTAATACTTCGACAGACATTGAATAATACAAATTAATTTGCGTGTTACAAATAGTACAACTATCAAAGCAACACTAATTTGAATGAAATTATTTCTGTTGAACAAACTAATAAATCATATGATTTATTAGTTTGTTCAACAGAAATAATTTCATTCAAATTAGTGTTGCTTTGATAGTTGTACTATTTGTAACACGCAAATTAATTTGTATTATTCAATGTCTGTCGAAGTATTAGCTAGAGAAGTAGTTGTTTCAAATTAATTTGTTTTGTAGTCTTAGTAAGACTCATTGTTGTAGATTCACGAAATGTTTTCGTATTTTTAAATTTATGCATATTTTACATTTAGTTTGGTTTTATAGGGCATATTTTACGTGATCTGTATAAAAATTACATTAAATTAGATTATATTTCACAGAAATAACTAATATTGTAAATAAAGACCCAGGATAGATCCTTGGGGTACAAAAATTATCATACATAAATTTTAATATTGACTATTAATTCATGGAGCGTCACTTTCATTTACGAATAGATTTTCAATTGTATTATAAAGCGACAGTTTAGTTCAGTTCATTGTATAATTGGCCACAAAACATTACTTTTTGAGAAGAAAAACAATTGTCTAATGTCTAAAATGATTACACATCTGTGGTGATGAATTAATACAGAGAGCAACTAATAATTATTACACACTCTAAACACTAACTAATATTCAAACAAAAAAATATTTGATAATAAAGATGACTTTAATTATTACATTTTTATCCTATAAGTTTAACATTTTATGATATAGTATACTAATGCATGTATTAAAAAGAAATATTACGAATTTATTCTAATTTAACATTTATCTAATCCAACATTTACACGAATCCCAATTACGTAACGTTACGACAGGACGAAAAAAAAAACCGAGAACATCAATTATATAGCCGTGAAAGTCGAGTCCATTATAATACCACAATGACGGTAATCCATTCAAGAGCATCAAACGCACAAAGCACCTTTCAAAACCCAAGACATTTTCTTGTTACAACGTCCACTTCGTGTAATCTGATTTACACAAATCCTGTTTTCACGCGTTAGTTCCGCCACAATCGCCACACCCAGAAACCGTGTTTACGTGCTAATATTAATTAAATTATCTAATTTAATTAATTTGTCTCACTTATAAACGAATAAATCGCGGACGATGTCCGTAGGTTTCGCTTACGCCCATTTGAATAACTAGTCTGCCCACGGTGTATCTGAATTTTCGACAGGTTAATTAATAAATTATTTTCTTAACCAGCAACCCGATTTAATTTAATGGTAATATATTTTACATCTTAACAACTCAAATTAGATGGAATTTTTTTTCAGTTAATATAAATGGGCTTTTCATTTCCTGAATTTTTTTTAGGATCCACGACTACAAATTGAAGAGTATTAAGGGTTGCCCGAAGCCCTAATTACTAACGAGAAAATCGTTACTCACTATCCGTTATATAAGGATTCTTATTTGTGAAAATTATAATAATAGAAAATTGCAAATAAACAGTAGTTCATTAAACTTTTAGGTTCCTGCTTTATTGCACAATTTTCATGAAAAACAAAACACTATTAACTAGAATCTAAAATCTATGCACTTAGCTACAAAAAATTTTATAACGAAAATGTATTAAAGTCCTTTACGTTGTAGAACATTAACTAATAATTAGAAAAAAGAACGAAAATATTTCGTAAATCTACAATTTACGAAATGTTTTTGTGTTTTTCTAATTATTACAACACATTTCATTCCAAAATCCGCAGATTTATTAAAATTTTCAGCACTATTTCTGCAAATTTCTAAACTTTCTTCAAAAATTCTATAATATAAACTTATTTTCCATTTTTTTAATATAATTTTCACCGTTTGGTTTATTTTATCAGAATTTCTTATCGAGCGATTTATATTCCAAAACGGGAGAACATAAACTTACTCCAAGGCATATAGAATTTTATAGAAATCCCTTTAAATTCATGATTTCATTTATAGAATAATTTTTTTCTAAAATTCTTAAATTTTCCATTTTTTTTTTTACAAATTACGTAAATTTTTATATATTTTTTCCAGATTTCTAGAATTTTGCAATCATATATTATAGAACTGTCGACCATTTTTTTTCAAAATTTCAAAAATTTTCTTCGAGAATAGTGTTAATTTTTTGTAATTTATATTCTATTGCTTTTTCAGAATTCTCCATCATTTCTTCCTTTATTTTATAATAATTTCACTTTGAGGAATTTCTATTTCAAACTGACAGAATTTACTCCAAGCATTTTAGAATTATCTCAAAATAATTTTTGTATTTTCATGAAATATTTCTCATTATATGTTTCATTTTATAGAAATGTGTAAGCAGATCCTCTTCTAAATGTGTTTAATTTCCCTTTTGAATGTTCTCCCAAATGAATTAAATTTTCTTTAAGAGTTTCAGAATTTTCTAAAAAATTTCCGGTTTCCAGAAGTTTCTCTTATTTTATGTTTTATTTTATAAGAATTGCAAAATATTTTCGTTTTTAAATCCCTTGTATTTCTCGTGAACTTTTTAATAATTGACTTTCAGAATTCAACATTGTTTCTTCCAATATTTTCTGTTCTTTCATTATTTTGAGAATTTCCCACCATTTATTACTTTATTTATTTATTTATTTTGTTTATTAATGGGAATTTTCTCTCGAGCAATTTCTATTTCAAACTGCAAGAATTTACTTGAATCGTTATATAATTTTTTATGAATTTATCTTTTGTTTTCTATAATTTTTTCTCATTTTAGGTTATATTTTATAGAAATTTTTAAGAAATTTATGTTTTGTATTATAGAAATGTTCGAACAATTTTTTTTTTTAAATTCTTAAATGTTCGATAAGATTTTCTTATAAATTACCTACTGTTTTATATTTATTCCAGATTTTTAGAATTTTTAAATCATATATTTTAGAATTGTCCCATTTTCTCTTCAAAATTTCTACTTTTTTTTCGAAAATACTGTAAATTTCTAGCAATTTATCTCCTATTGTTTTTTCATTATTTGTTGCTTTATTTTATCAGAATTTCACTATTTTTATTAAATTACCTTTTCTTTGCAATATTTTTTTTTCATTTTAGGTTTAATTTTAGAGAAATTTTTAAGAAATTTATGTTTTAAATATTTTTTAATGATTTTTTATTACTTTCATTGGCATAAAACAATTCTACTATTCTACTTGACATATAAAAACACTCTAATTTTTAATAAATGGTTGATTCTCAATTTTTTTAAACTCACCTGCTTCTACAGGCGAAGAAAGTAAGCCTCAATGTGGCGAAATATTTGTAGTGAGTTAAATAAAAATTTGAAAATCAACCACTTATTAGTAATTAGATATAATATGGATTTTCAAATGAGTGCTTTCCTAGTCAGTTCATAAAAAAAACTCTATTCAATATTTTATATAATAAGCTTTCTGGACTAGTAATTTTTGTTGAAACTTCAAAGGTCCTTTTTTTCTATTATTCTAGAAATTTCTACTAAATTTTCTACGAAAATCCTACGATTTCCAGTAATTTTCCAATAATTTTTGATTTTTATTAGAGTTATCTTTTTGCGCTATTTCTATTCAAAACTGCATGAATTTACTTTAAGCATTTTAAAATTTTCTTACTTTATTTTATCAAAACTTGTATTCGAGAATTTAATTGAAACGTCATAGAATTTTGTCTTATTTTCTGTTTTCTAGAATTTTCTCTCATTTTAGGTAATTGTGGAGGCCCCTACTTTGTGATACATTATTTATTTATGATTGAAAATACCTTTTTTAATATCATAAATTATAGGCATTTTCAAGTCAATCATCTTTTAAATCCTTTTAATTTTTTATAAACGTTTTTTTCCCATATTAAGTAAATTTTCTTCGAAAGTTCTATAGTTTACTAATAATATTACATTTAGATTTCCAGAATTTTCGGAGCATTTTATCTTCAATTATTCTTCAAATAGCAAAAATGCTATACTTTTCTAGTAAATAATCTTCCAGTTTTTTCGTAATTTCCACATTTTTTTGCTTCACTTTATGAGAGTAATTTTTATTTCAAACTAAGAGGATTTACTTCGAGTGTAATAAAATTTTCTGGTAATTTTTCTCATGAATTAAACACAATCTTTAATTTGTTTGTATAACTGAATTCTTAAATAATTAATTTGTAATTCGTATAACGAAGTAGAAGCCTCAATCGTAAACGTATTATTCTTATTTCATTTTTTATTTTATAGGAACGGTTAAGCAGTTCTCTTCTAAATTTCTTTAATTTTCCTTACACTTAACTTCTAAATTAATAATTATAGAATTTTCTTAACAATTTTACTCTCAGATTTCTAGAATTTTGTGGTAGTTTTCCTCCAATATTTTAAAATTTTCTGTCATATTCTCTCAAAAATTTCTAAATATTCTTAGAAGATTTTATAACTTTTCAACAATCTCTCTTTAATTTTTATCGCGAATTATCCACAATATAATCAGAGTTTCTAATACAAACTGTAAGAATTCTTTTCAAACGTTTTGTTTCGATTTATAGAAATTTTTATCCAATTTTTCTTTTAAGTCCATTATTTATTTTCAATAATATTTCAGCGTTTATATGTCGATTATTCTGGAATTTTTTGTCATTTTCCCTGTGCATGTAAATGAGAATTCCTTTTTTTCTAGAATAGTTAAAAGTTTTTTCCTTTTTTCTTCTATAATGTTATTCTAGAAGCCCAGTATTTGAATTCCTTTATTTTAGAGATTAGTTAATGTTAATATTTTGAAACTTCAAAAGTTCTTTTTTTTCTAGTAGTAGTAGTAGCAGTGTTTGGCTATCGACCACGTGGTCCTTACGCCGTATGATTTGTGTATTTGTGTGTGTGTGTGTAAATTGTTACTTTAAAGGATCGCCCCCTCACTCTAAAACACCATTAATTGTATCCCAATGGTGAATGGTACCAGTCACCCATCCAACTAGTGATCCGAACCAATGCTGCTGCACGTCAGTTCGGGGCAGTAATCGAATGGCCACCACCGGCGTGTTTTTTTTTCTATTATTCTAGAATTTTCTACTAAATTTTCTTCGAAAATCCTACAATTTTCCAATAATTTTCTAATATTTTTTAATTTTTATTAGAATTTTCTTTTCGCGCTTTTTTTATTCAAAACTGCAAATTTACTTTAATAATTTAAAAAATTTCTTACTTTATTTTATCAAAAAATGTATTTGAGAATTTAATTCGAACGTTCTAGATTTTATAATTTTTTTATTATGTTCTTGAATTTTGTTTATTTTCTGTTTTCTAGAATTTTCTTTTATTTTAGGTTTTAATTTCTAGGCGTTTTCAAGCCAATTATCTTTTAAATCCTTTTAATTTTCAACTAGAGTTTTTTTCTAGATTAGGTGAATTTTCTTTGAAAGGTATAAAGTTTACTAATGATAATAATTTCAGATTTCCAGAGCGTTTCTGCAATTTTTTTTCTTCAATTATTCTTTAAGTAGCAAAAATTCTATGATTTTTCCGTAATTTTCACCATTTTTTGCTTAAATTTATGAGTGTAATTTTTATTTCAAACTAACTAACTATTTACTTCGGACGTTCTAGAATTTACTGGAAAATATTCGTATTTTCTTTGATTTTCCTCAAACTTATCTTCTAAATTAAGAATTCTAGAAGTTTTTAACAATTTTACTTTTAGGGTTCTAGAATTTTACAGTATTTTTTCTTCTAAAATTTTCCCTCATATTCTCTTAAAATAATCTAAATTTTCTTAGCAGAATTTATAATTTTTTAATAATCTCTCTTTAATTTTTAACTCGATTTCCCCAACGTTTCTTACTTTAGAGTTTCTAATACAAAATTTAAATATAGAATTTTCTATTTTTTTAAGCAATTATCTTATTCAATTCAATTTTTATTTATTTATTCTTTATTGGTGGAGCAGATCATAATTATATAATTTTCACAAGTAAATTACACAGATATAATAGGATTATAATAAAACTTAAGATTAATAATATTTCACAAATGTACAAACTACATACATAAATATAAAATATTACAGTCAGGCAAATAAAAATTACACAAATAGAATGCATAATCAAGTATAAAGTAAAATAAAATCTATGATTAAAATATTACAATAAAAAGATATGTATAAAACATCACTGTAATATAAAACAAACATAACATTTTAAAATAGAAACAATTAGACAATCAGACAATCAGACAATCAATTCAATTCATTTATTTCCAAGAAGAATATTATGTACATTCGTGGGTTAGTCAGTTTACTTAAAATTAAAGAAATATGAACATGTAAAATCGTTATGACATAAAACAACATATTAAAATATATATCTATATTTTCTCTTTTGTTTCATAAAAATTTTGAAGCAATTTCTCTCTTAAGTTTTTTCAAGAGTATGTAATTGTATTTTAAAATTGTCATTGTTTTCTAATATACAATTCTAGAATTTCAGTGATTATTTTTTAATTATTCTAGAATTTTTCACCAATTTTACTATTTTCAAATTTACCCTTTAGAATTCTAAGGGTTTATAGCAACTTTTATTTGATTCTTTCAGATTTTTTTTACCATTTCTTGTATAATTTATCAGTATTTCTTTTCGAGCAGTTTCTCTCTAGAATTTATTTTTTGCTAGTTTCTAGAAATATATATCAATTTATAGGATTGTTACGTCAATCCCTTTTAAATTCCTTTAATTTTCCATAAACTTCTCCTTTAAATAACATGAATTCTAGAATGTTTTGAATAATTGGACTTCTAGCATATTTTTGTATTTTTTTCTTCATGAATTCTAGAATGTTTTGAATAATTGGACTTCTAGCATATTTTCGTAATTTTTTCTTCCATTATTCCTGAATGATTTATTATATTTACATCCAAAGTTCTAAATTTATTTCGAGAAAGTAGTTTCCAGTAACTTCTCTTCAGTTTTTTTTCCATTATTAATACTTTTATTGTATCGGAATATTTTTTCGAGCAATTTTTATTCTAAGGTAGGAAAATTTATTTCGAGTATTCTACAGTTTTCTAAAAAGTTTATTGCTTTTTTCTGGAAATTGATTCTCATTTCATTTATTAGCATTTTTATTTTGTAGGAATCTTAAAGAAATTTTTCTTCTAAATTTCTAGATAGAGTAGAGTTTCAGATTTATAATTTCACAGTATAATATAATATAATTAATATAATATTTTATAACTTCTTTACCGGTTTTCCAAAAAAAATCAATTTTTCTTCCTTTATTCTGGAATTTTCCTTATGTCATGTTTTATTTTATGGCAATGTTTAAACAATTTCCCTTCTAAATTTCTTTAATTCATCATATGTTTTTCTTCTCAATTACGCGAATGTCTTAAAAAGTTCTACAATTTGTTACTTTCTGATTGTTAAAGTTTTGCAGTATTTTTCTTTATCTTATTTTATAGGAATTTGTAAGCAATTTTTATTTTAAATCTCGTATCTTTATTTTTATCTTTATGTTTATTATATTTTCTTATAAAATTAATATCAATAAACATATTACAAAATAACTTCTTCAAAAGATCTTCCACTCAATTATCCATTAACTTTTATTCCAAACTAAGTGAAATTTCTTCGAAAGATCAAAAGTTTTTTCAAATTTATAGAACATTTCAGCAATTTGGTCTAGTATTTTAGCAATTTTTACTTTTTTACTTTCAATTTCTTATAATTTCTTCGTGGATTAACAAACAAACAAACATCTTTATTAGCAAAAGATTATGTATAATACTTGCCAGTGTAAATTGGTACATCTTGAACAGTATTATCATCAGGCCATCTTTCAATCTGGATGTAATTTTCTTGCAAACGCTGTGATGTCCAAAAACACCTGTCATTTAAACTGTTTTTCAAAGGTGATTTTAGTGTGTTTTCTCTCAGGAAATATCAAAGGATTTCTAGGAATACACATTTGGACGAGGTTTTCATGGTTATAATGATTTTTTTGCTAATGTTTAGGATAGACGTGTGTGAATTCTGTGGACGGTGAAATGGAATTAAGGGCTGGGCTTTGTTGGAGTTCATGGATATTCTCCACTTCGCAAACCACGTTTGTATCAAATCGACCAGTTAGGATCCTTAGGGAACACCTTGTTGAGGGACAAATTTTTGGGAATAAGTGTTTCGAATTTTAACCTGGAGAAGTCTAGATAGAAGGATATTATCTATTACGCTTAGCCGATGTAGTGGGATTTTTAGGAATTACACTCAATCAGCAAACCTCGGTGTCATATTGAATCGAAGACTTTGTAGATATCTAAGAATACTATGGGTGAATTCTGATTTATTATTATGCTGTCTAATAGTTTGATGAAAGGAATTGATAAAGGTTTCTTACATTATTTTATCGAAATTTCAAACGTTCTTGAATTTTCTAGCATTTTTTTTTTCTGTTTTTTCTTATTTCATGTTTTTTAAAACAGGAATTCTCAAGCAATTTCTCTTTTAAATCTCTTTAATTTACAACGATTTTTTTCCAGATTACCTAAATTTTCTTCGAAATTCCTATTGCGATTCCATTCTATTTCTATCAATAATTTTAATTTTATCTTCTAGATTTTTTCGACAACAATATTCAATTCACTCTTGGAAAAAAACAAATTGTATTTTCTAGATATAATAGAATGTAAAATAAAAGACCGATGTTTATAGAAAAGACAGTTTTAGTGCAACAATACCGTTTTATATAGAACAATACCACTAAAGTAAAAATGAGCGTTTTCCATGATCTTATAACAAGACTACTTAGTAGAAATTAATGTTAATAAAGAAGTAGACACAATAAAACAAAATACCATCAACAATGGTTATAAAACAAATACTATCGATAATTTATTTAGGGAAAAAAACGTAAATCTTCTTTATTAAAATTAATTTTTGACGGAGTAGCTCGACCAGAACCCAAATTATATATTATATTACGCAATAAATAAAATTAAGTAACTCTAAATTAATTTAACATATAGATAAGCAAAAACTTCCTAATTAAATCATCAACTATTTGATATAGATAAATTGTATTAAATCATCATATTTTAATCAAAGGAGTCTATGGTTTCAGTGCTTTCCCACATTAACGAGGACCACGATATTTGAGAAATTAATCAAAATCAGACATGATATGGTAACATAGTGGACATACATTTTTAATATGCTAATATTAAAAATGACTACTATTTCACTCCACAAACATGGCGCAATCAGTTCATGCAAATTTCATAAAACGCATACACGCCGGCCAAAAATCAAACATGCACGTATTCAGCTGACTACCTTACATTAACGCAATCCAATAACGCGGACGGCCATTACAAATCCCTCCGGTGTGCGATCACATTTTGCCACACAAATTTCCGCACAAAACCAAATGGCAATTCCGCAAAACGCACGAACACACACACACACACTTACACTATACACGCGGAGACAATAACCGAACGACCGGCGCGTCCAAAAGTCACCAATAAACTACTTTCTCTTAAATATCAAACAGAAATATTACCCAATAAAAACATACCTTAACACCTTGAGAAGATAACAGACCGGTACTCTTTTTTTTTCTAATCTGAACCGCACGGTTGATAATTGTGTTTGGATTGCACCGGCGCGTGTGCGGAAGTTAATTATTTAAGTGACATTCGAAACGAAATGTAGACGATCTGGTGGTTCTTCGGCGCGAGAGTGAGGCTTCTGCGGGATGCGCACTTGCGTAAGATGGGCGGCACAAGAATTTCGCAAAATTACGATTTCGCGTGGGCAAGGCGGCGATGGAAATATTTACGGTTCTAAATAATGAAGAATTATACGCCGCCATAAGTTAATCATGACCGAATAAATCAATTTTATTCATTATATTGCGGAACCGAGGCTAGAGATTTCACTTCATAATTGCAGACATTGTCTAATTAGTGTTAATTATGGACATTTTGAAATGGGACACTAAAATATCTAGCTAATTTTACGTTGCATATTTTCCTAGTTTATATCCATCACTTTTCCTTTATTGAAGACACAATCCTAATAATTTTAATATCAATAAAACGGAAATGAAAGAGCTGAGAACTGAGAAGCCGAAAAAAAACCAACTACATATAATGAAACCTCTGCCAGAGCCACTGTAGACTTATAGATAGGGGCCTTAAAAAACTACTTCTGCAAATACTACAAGCCAGAGAGGAAATAGCCTCTCTTTCCATCTACGGAAATTCAGCATCCATCAAGAATGGACGGCCACCCTAAAATTGGTATTACCCACAAACAGGCAAATTCTTTACCCCATCCGTCAAGGTCTATATACTTCGATGGTTATCACCGGACTACCGTTGAATGTCACTTATTACCTGCATACGCACCTGGATAATTATCTCCTCAACAACCTACTCATCTCTTTCACATCTTAACAACATATAAAAAAAGCCTCCGCCGTATATTCAATATAGGGCTGCAAATGCTCAACCACGTCTTCAGGTCGGAACCTAGCAAATCAGCTCTACTAACTTCATGTTAATGCCAATCGTATGCCAAATTCCAAGGCACACAGTACGCTTGCCCTACATATCCTACATGTGGAACCTGTGCTGCCGAAGGACACACTACTGCAAAATGCACGTCCGAACTCAGAAAGTGAACCGTGATACTCCGGACCACTCGGATTTTTTTTTTAATTCCCAAAGCCGCTACTCAAGACGCCACCGCATTGGTTATTCCAGCACGCCCTAAAGAGCCAATCTACGAAAGCACGATCGCTCATCAATCACCTCCTTTATACGTGAACGTGAACATCCTAGCAGTGCAAGAAACTAACCTCCATGGATGCTATAACATATCGGTTTAATTCACCCTAACGGATTTTTTCCGTCATACCGCTCCACTTCTTTATGGATTTTGCTAAAGCAATCTTAGGCGACAACAACGTCTCTCACCACACCACAAATGGACGTTACGTTAGGCTAACGCCTCCAGCAAATTCTTAAAATGGAGGGAACTTTTCGAGGAGGTTAAGGTAGATAAATTGGGCAGGCTCTACAAAATCCAAACGTTGGCTCCTTAGTACCAGGAGGAATTAGAGAGTCCATGGGATCTATCAGCCGATATGGAGAGACGGACCGAATAACGACCAGCTATTCTCGATGGAAGAGGTAACAACGGTGGCGGCAGCAAATCGCCTGAACCTGGATTGTAACAAACGAAGCCCTTAAACTGGTACTGAAGGACAAGCCGGGTCAGTTCACCCAAATCCAAAATCGCTGCCTAACTGAAGGCATTTTCCCTATAGCCTACAAAAGAGCCAGACTTGTTCTCATTCACAAGACCGACAAGCCGACGGAAGAAGCTAGAGCCAGCCAATTTGCCTTCTCGACGGTGAAAGTAAAATTCTAGAACGATTGCTAATAGAGCCAACGCAGCATTCGACGCTTCGGGAGACCTCTCACTCTGTCAATATGGTTTCGGAAGATCGACGACAGATGCCATCCTTAAGGTGCGGGAAGTCATCGCTCGGGTAAATAGCAGTACTTTGAGGCAGAGAACACACTGCCTCGGTATTAACGTTGATGTCAGAAACGCTTTTAACACCATACCATAGCCGGTCACTATGAGAGCGCTAAACGAAAAAGGAATTCTCTCGTACGTGATGAGTATGTTCGCTAGCTCCGAGCTACAGGGAGCTAGTGTGCCCGGGGGAAGCGAGCCATAGTGCGGGCAAATATAATTGGAGGGGTACCTCAAGGATCAGTTCTGGGCTCGTTCATTTGGAACGGTTCATTTACTACGGGGTTTTCGACCTCCCGCTCCCGGACGGAGCACAACTAATAGGCTTCGCGAAAGACATCCTTAAACTAGTGAGCAGGAGGGACATACTGGATGTGATAGAAGTGGCTCAACAAACGACCAAAATGGTTGCAGACTGGCTCAAGACAGCTCCGGAGAAAACGGCGACAGTCTGGCTTGGTCGCAGAATAGCGGGTAGAAACAATATCGAAAAAATTGAACTATTAGATCGAGAGATAGAAATCAAAAAAAACTCTGAAGTATCTTGGGGTCGTACTGGAGGCAAATCCCTGCTGCAGCTCCCAGGTGAAAGAAGCCGCGGAACAAGATGTCTCAAGATTCTCTACGCCGCTTCCGCTTGGTCAGGGTGTCTGACATCCTCGAGGAATGTCTCCTGCCTAGGGAGTGCGGTGAGGCCTGCTGTACTTAGGGTTATAAGAGGTCATAAGACAGTCTCTACGCCTAAACAAGGCTATACAGCCTAGTTGCGTCCAGATAGAGCAAAGCTGCGGCGTAAGAACAGTCCCAATTGGAAATGGTAGCTGGATGGCAGGTCAGATGGTCGGTCTCCACCACGGGATTTTGGACTAGGCGACTGATACCTGAGGTAAAATCGTGGACTGATAGACAACATGAGGAGCTGGACTACCATCTCACCCTGCTCCAGACAGGACACGGTTGCTTTTGGGCATAGCTTCACCGTATCGGAAAGTCAGCCAGTGCTTCGTGTGTGTGGTGCGCGGATGCGGTAGATGATGCTAAGCACTGTTTCTTCGCATGTGATTAATGAGTCTCAGTATGCGACCAATTAGTTAAAGAGCCAGGCAGAACCCTTAGGCCAGATACTCTTCTTTCTGTTCTCCTAGAAGACGCTCGGATCTGGGTAGCGGTAGCTAGGGCGACTAAGAAGATCCTTTAGCAGAAGGAACAGATCCTAAGGGAAATGGAGGCTTTGGCGGACATGACCGATGCAGAAATCGGAAATAACAGCGAGGAAACATAATATAGGATAGCGGGGTGCTGGACAAAGACCAGTACCCCAAGATGAAATAGAGGAGGTTTAGTGGGTGGGGCCTATTCAGAAATAATAGGAGTCCCACAAACCTCTGATCGAAGAGACGTGCGTAAATGCATTCCTCAAAAAGACCCCTTTTTCACTTAGACAACGTGAACTAGCCCCTAACCTCTGTGGATGTCATAACATCTGTTTCATTCAACATTACGAACCATTTCCGTCATTCCATTCACTGTGGATTTCCTCAGAGCAATCGTCCTAAGCGACAACAACCTAGATTCTGTGCCCGCTAACAACCGTAGACCACAACTCGTCGATCAATTAGCCACCTCTATTACACAGGATTTCCAGTGACTCTTCTACCCTTATCAATGAACACTCGACAATCTACAATCGACCACATCCTTATTACTATCTCCCTCCTCCAATATTTTCACAACTACATCCACCACGGTACGACCATCACCAGCGATCATATTCCATTAATATCCTTTTGTTTTCTAGACAATCTTACCAACGCTATGTTATTCTGAAAGTTATTCCACCGAACCATCGAGAAGACACTGCCACAAGCTGCCTTCACTAAACTAATTGAAGAAGCTTATTTCAAGACTGTTAGACCTGTCTTACCGCCAGCTGTTGCGAGCCTCGCCAAGGAGAATTAGAAACTATTGAAACACAAACGCTTTGTAGAAGATAGACCTCAATTACAGAGACAAATTTTGGGAGAAGTTTAAGATCACCGGTCAGAAAAATGCCAGAACGAGCCGACTGCCAATCGACGCCCGCACTCCAGTGGACGAGGAAGAAGAAGCTCAAGCCCTCGCCGACTCCCTAGAAACTGAAATCACAGACGACACGTAATCTACAACTGGCTTCCAGTACCTACACCTGAAACATACGTGAAAATAATTCCGGCTTCCACCGACGAAAACCCCATCACCGCTGACGAAGTTATGAGTGTGTTTAAAATGAAAAAATCTCCCACACAATACAACGCCGACATGTTCAATTTCCCGTTCTAAGGAAAATGGCGAAGATAATCATGTTCTATAAACGTGGGAAACATCTGATGACATTAACTCACATCGTCCACCTTCCCACTAAATGGAATCGGAAAGAAGTTCGGAAGAATTATTCTCAGTTACCTTCCGCAATGAGCACAACATCATTCCGGCTACCTAATCTTGTTTTAGACCAGAAAAATCCGCTTACGATTCAGCAATCCATCAGCACGATCCCTTACGGGCCATTAACAATGGTCATGTATGTTACGGCATCTTCTTGGACTTTCATAAGACGTTCGGCACCGTATGGCACATCGGGCTTCTCTACAAGCTGAAGAACTACCGATTCCCACACCAAGCTGCAACGTATCCTCGCCAGCTTCCTCAATGAAAAAAAATGCCAACACCTCCACAATTAAACATTATTTTATTTACATCCCTTTAAAGAACCTTGCTTATGTTTTTGGAGATGGAGGGATAGGGGCCGCCCACCCACCCTTCATATATATTTAAACATAAATGATAACAGTGCGTTATTTCTTTTCTAAAAGAACGGTAAAAATACTGACATGGTTTTAAAAAAATTAACTAATAACAGGAGATGAAATTAAGACGTATATGTCGGATGGGTGTCACCATCTACTCACAAGAAACACACAAGGATTTTATATAATAATTATCTTATTTCATACATGATTTTTATAAATACAATCTTTGGAAAACCCTTGTTTATGCTGTTGGATTGGAGGGTGGAATAGTGGCCACCCACCCACCTTACATATGCATTTAAACCTAAGCTACAATAGTGCGTTAGTTTTTTCGAAAACGTCAGCATAAATACTGATACGGTTTCAAAAAAATAAACGAGTGATAATGGATGAAATAAAAATTTATATGTAGGGTAGGTGGATGGCCTCTAATCCATCCTTCAATCACTAAATCATACGAGAGAAATTTCGTACCGATAAGCTAAAGAAATAAGTTGTAGAAAAATAGAAAATAAAAGGCTGAAAGACCCCAGGTCGATAGCCATTTAGCAGACATTTTCTTTTTTTGAATTGTTTTGTTATAATGTTGCTTTACTATGTAAAATTGTCTGAAATAAAGATTTTAATATATATAGAAAATAAATTGCTGAAAAAGTCAAGAAACATCTTTAAATAAATTTCCTCTCTTTGGCAAATTGTGATTATATTAAGTAAAAAATTCTTTTAGAAACAGAAAATTCTAGAACCCTTGAAGATCATTCTCGGAATTTTAGTAAGAAGTTATTGGACAATTTTAGACATTTGGAAGCGAAATTACCTAAAATGAATCAGGAGATGCTGGAAATTTCTAGGAATCTAGAGGAATGATTTTTCTATCAAAAGAATGAAGAAATTATCCAGTTTGAAAGATGGAAGCGAAATTACTTGAGAGATTGGAGATTTTACACAATATGAAGCTGGAGATGCCGGAAATTCGAAGGAATCTCGAAGAATCTTTTTTTATGTTAAATTAATGAATGTGTGACAGAATGCAACAAATAAATGAAAAACGCTGTTGGAGAATTCTAGAAATATTAAAGAGAAAATGACAAAAAACTGGTAAATTCGGATACAATGAAGCAAAAATGAATCGAAGTTTCTCGAAAACTAATCGACCTTCTAATTTCTGTTACGAAGTAAATCACCTGAAAAATAGATAAAAATAGACATTTTTTTTTCATTGAAGAAATACAGAATTCTAAGAAATTTAATTTCAAGTAATATAAAAATAAATTTATCTGTAATATATGCTAATCTGTCATGCTAAATTCGGCCCAAATAAAATCAAAGTATTTCATAATAATTTTATAAGCGTAAAAATAAACTTTAACGAACACGCTGCTAACATCTCTTCAATGCTAATTTCAAAGCAACGGTTACTTAAGATCACCATTAAATCCCATCAAAACAAATTTATTGCCATGCACGGTTTTGCAACGTCGAGGCGTCCAATTTCGCAAACGATATTCCGATTTTAATGACTCACTTAACTCATCCAAATATTGTTCTTGCGTAAACGCCTGTTCTTCTCAAAGGCCCCACCACTTTAACAATATTACATAATTAAAATGCACAAACATTCGGACGAATATTATCTTCAGAAATGTCGTGAAAGTCGCGGTGTTTACACAAAATCCCGTCTCGGTATCATTTTCTCACGCGGTAAGTTTTCCGTATTTATATAAGATTTTAATATTAATAATAATAAATCCATTCAGAAAAATTATAATTATAAATTTAATAATTCATTAATTGGGATTAATTAGTATGGTTTTATCATTGATTCTTGAAGCTTGTGTAGTATACAATGAAAACACTTTATAACGTGTTTGTATAACTGGATTTTTTGGGTGGTTTTAATTAATGGTTAATGAATAATTGTGTACTGTTTATCGTATTTATTTAAATTTCTTTCTTTCTATCGTCACGATTATATAGATAAGTTAGTCTTAAGCTGTTTGTTCAAGATAGTCAGTAATATATGCTGAAAAAATATAAAATCACCTTATAGAATCAATTCCCAGAGTGGGATAAGTAATCTAATGAAATAATATATTTCCAGCAAGCGTCTGTATTTACCTCGCCTAGAGATACAATAATTCGAAATGATAAAGTTAATTAACTCTCCACTACAATAACAAACATTCTGCGCAGCTCGCTATCTCTCCCAGATATTAGTTGATTACTCCATCTTTGTCTAACACGCCAATTGATCGAAGCGAGACGATCAGAATTGCAATAAATCTACGTTAGTCCGTGATTTATATTTATATAAAGAGAAAATATACTCATAGATATTTATGTGGGCACTGATGTAAAAATGGATATAAAGTTTGATGTATCGATGGCTGTACAGGGCTTAGTAGATACTCCTCCGTAAAGGCTCAGCCCCCGAGGCCTTCCACTTTCCGATATTTATATAAGGGGCAGGAGGGGCGGATCTGGAGTTTTTTCGTTAAAATTCCGAAACTCTTCCATTATCGTAAACGAAATCTCGCCGAGGAGATACAAACAAAGGCAATACGTTGCACTTGAGAGAAAATAAACGGATGTTTATACATTATTTAATAAATCCGTTCGGGGATCTGGGTTTTATTGGAATATTGGGAGCAGATTGCTTGTTAAATACTTCAAAGGTGATATTAAAAACCCTTTAAGTGCATAATCTGCTCGAAATCGTCGGATTTCGATAGGAATTCGGTAGATGTATTATCGGATCTGAAGATTCATTCGATATTCGCTAGGGATGGATTGATGGAAAGCATTTAACTGAAAATTATTATTAATCATATTATATATTTGGCACATTGGGAATATCATCGTATCATCATATTTCAAATTATTAATCATAGCTTAAAGCTTCTTTTACAAAAATAATTATACATTTAAAATAAGATTTTTTATATACACTATCTATACTATCTGGTAATTCAAATAAAAAAAAAAACGTAAATAAAATATTAATAATTTTACGTAAAAATTGTCTTAAATAATAATAAATTATATAATAATAATAATTATTATTATTATAAATTAATATTTCTGTATAACCATTTAAGATATGCAACTCAAGTAACTTATCGGTTTATAAAATGTCATACTGCTTTCGTTTAACGTACCATTAAAATAGTTAATATTATAAATTAATCTATAATAATTCACATTTAACAAAGTTATCTTTTTGTTTATATAAAACATAAAAAAAAACTACACATTAATAACTAACAATAAATGACATTTTAACTAAAAAAATAATTATAAGACTAAATTAAATCCAATTATTATTTATAATTTATGTAATTATTTTAATCAAAATAAAATTATTTTATTATATTATAAATATAATTTTTTTACACAAAATAAAAATATCAATAAACAAAGTTATGGCTTCAAGCATCCAACATATCAATAAATCCTATTGTTAATTGGTTATATTACAATATTCTAAATATAAAACAATATACACTTTTTCTCAATTTTGTTACTTACATAATACAATTTCTCGAATAAATTTCTCTAAAAATGTAAATATTTACATAAGTTGTTTAGAACCGGAATCGCGGAAGAAAAACACGAAATAACGACGAAAAAGTGAAATTTATGAAATTGCTTCGATATTTAAAATTCAATATATGTGCTTCTTTAATTATGCAAACACTTTGCATGTAGGTTCGGAATGGTTCAGCTCGTTTCAGCCGTCTGCACGTTAATACGTTGGATCTTCGACCCAATCCGAAGCAGCTTGTGTACACTCGCACGGCAAGAAGTGCTCTCGAGTTGAATGTAAACGATTAAATTCTAAACATCCCTTACATGCCCGCTCTTGCAGTCGGTTTTATATTTGCGTAGCTGAACGACTCGGAAATACTGTGAGTAAAGAAGTTCGCGTTGTTTTTGTAGTGAGAATTTTAAACACATTCATATGGGAATGTTTCTAATGAATGATTCAATGCAATTATATACGAAACTCGTTAAAAATATTTTGATAACTTTTATAAAACTTCATAAATATAACAATAAATTACATAAAATACAATCATAATTACATCATCGCCGGTTTACTCTATTCACCCACATTCAATTCCTCAGATTATGCCACCATCTTTCCTTCACTTTTTTGATTTCACCCATCCTCTTATCACCCTCCATTGCTAAGTATTTACAAGTATCCTTCCCACTCATACAGACATATTTATCTTTCTTCTATTTGCCTTGTATTTCTTCTCTCTCCAGACCTACATCTACCTTTTACCATTGTTACCATTTCTTCTCTAGTGAACTGACTTTTGGTCAAGTAACAAAGACAACATCTTGTGTAGCTGCTATTTTGACCCAAGCGGTTAAAAATTCATTTATTTCATTCTCCTTTACGTATACTTTCTTTCACTCTATTCTCCACTTAGATTTCTCTATACTCATGCATATTTTAATTACCTCTTATTGCACGAACTAACGTTCCTTGCTCGTATTTTTAAACTCAGAAGTGTAATAAAGAAACATTTTACACTGGTTACTTAAATAACTATTAATCATCTCATCAATTTGTTCGTAAAGCATTTCGACTATTTTATAACAGATTCCTCGTCGATCTTTGGAATTAGACATTCCAAAAACGACATTACGCTATATTTTGCATATAGACTTAGGTTTGAAGCCTTTTAAAGTTCAGTTAACACAAGAACTCAAGCCAGTCGGTCACCAGGAATGTCGTATCTTTGTTGATTGGGTCCTTGATCTTTTTAGTGTTTCGGATTTTCATCGAAAAATTATCTTCAGTGATGAGGCCCATTTTCACCTCGGAGGCTACGTGAATAAGCAAAATTGTCGCATTTGGGTTTCGGAAAATCCAAGAATGCTTACTGAAAAGCCTCTCCATCTTCAAGGTGTCACTGTTTGGTGCGGTTTTTGGACTGGCGGTGTGATTGGACTTTACTTATTCGAAAATGAAGCTGGTGCAACTGTTACGGTGAATGGATTGCGCTATCGAGCTATGATTTGATGACCGAAATTGAAAGATATGGATGTGGACGACGTTTATTTTCAACAAGACGGTGCTACGTGCCACACAAGCAACGAAACAATCGCAATTTTGCAAGAAAAGTTTCCTGGCTCTCTTATTTCGCAAAGAGGTGATCACAATTGGCCCCCGAGATCTTGTTACTTAACTCCTTTAATCTTTTTTCTTTCGGGCCACGTAAACGATAAGGTCTATGCCAATACTCCACAATCGATTCAAGACCTTAAAGATGAAATTCGTGAAGTTATCGAGGACATACAGCCGCAAATGTGCGAATTGATCATGGAAAATTTTATGAAAAGGATAAGGTGCTGTAACCGTAGTCGTGGTGGCCATTTAGCAAATATCTTTTTACATCGTTAATGGCATACCCTTCTCTTTACAATGAAATACATATCCATTGATTTCTCTTAAAATGTTTTTTTTAAATATCAAAATGGAACCTCTTATTATAAAACCCATTATTATGCAATTTAAACACATGCATATTTGAGTTATATAATCTATAAATATGAAACGAAAACGGTCGTTCAAAGAGCATAGTGGAGTGTTTAGGAGGAGACATTCTTCTCCTAAATCTAGTGTTTGTGTTATGCACATCATCTCTAAAAGTGATTTTGTTATAAAGATAAGAAGGGGTTTTAAAATCAATAACTTTAAAAAAGAAACATATAGCTTGAGGTTTCCTTCTTGTCTCTATATTTAGCCAACCAACATCTGCTAGTTTGTGGAAAAACCACGAATTCCATATATTATTATCAATTGCTGAGGGATTAAGAGTAGAACAAAAATTAAAGTGGGATAAAAGTAACAATAATTAATGTGGGATAAAACAAGGCTTTCACATAAACACATTTTTGTTTTAACAATTAAATAGGCTCCATGAGGATATAAATTTAAAAAATAGAAATATACTTTAGAAATATACTTGTTAATCTGCTTTATATAACGAAAAGTGTTATCAATTATGTATAACACCTTGATTAGCATGGTCAGCATATGGAATATTTAAACAGTTCTTCTTTATTTAATTTATATCTGCAATCTTTTCGCAAAGCCTATTCTTTCCAAAAACTAGAAATTAAGACTTCAGAGGGTTCAGTCTTAGGTCCAGCATGTCCGAAATTTGTGAGATTTTTTGAAGATCTCACTGATTTTATTGATTCTGGCAAACACGAATAATATAATTGGCAGTCATCAGCGTGCATTTGACCATTATAGCGTTTTAAAATATCAAATATGCAAGAGGTGTATTTCGTAAACAGAAGAGGTGCAAGAATAGACCCCTGAGGCACACCCCTACTAGTGCTCCTAGGATTAGATATTTTTTCCTCAAGTTTTACTACTTGTTTGCGATTGCTTAAATAATTGTCAATTAATTGGTTGCTGTTTGATGCTATAAGTTACTGTATCAAAGGCTTTACTATAGTCAAGTACCACTAGAACTGTCAATTTACCTCTATCCGTGGCTGTAATTTTGTCATCAGTCAAGCTAAGCAGCGCACTTTCACAACTATGACCCCTTCTAAAGCCTGACTGATGTGGCAGAATTGTATTTTCATCAATAAATGAATTTAGTTGATCCGCACATTATTCGTTCTAAAATTTTTAACAGGGTTGGTAAGATACTGATAGGACGCAAATCTTTAAGTTTACAGGGATTGGTATCGGTTTAATAATTGCAAATTTCCAACTATCTGGAAAACTTGAGTCTAGTATTGAGGAGTTCATAATATGTACTAAGTAGGGCAAAACAACAGAACAACATATACGAAGCAATAATATAATTAATACCATCATGACCAAAAGATGTGCTTATTTTATTAATAATTTTAACAATTTCGACTTCATTTATCGTTCTAAACTAAAATTATCTGGGGGAGTGAGATTTTTTTATTGTCAATTGAGAAGTTATTACAACTATTCGCTGGTATGTCCATGAAAAGATTATTGATATTGTTAACATCGCCTATTGAGTTAGGTATTGAATTTACAGTTTCTTTTAACCATAATGAAAAAAGATGTTTCCACAAAAATCTATTATATCTGACATTTGAGATGAATGTAAAATATGCTTTTTTCTCAATTTTTTCAAGCATTTTTGGTGAAATCACGGAGTAATTCCTAGTGAGTTGGATTCTTGGATAATCTATATTTTGATTTGGCTTTATTACGAATATCAATTAAATGTTTAATATTATCAATTAACCATGGCATTAATGGTTTTGAGAATGGCCGAGTAACAAGTGGAGCATACTTATTGAATGAAATAAAATAAAACTAAAAATAAATATCTACAGTTGTAGAAAGAATCCGAAGAAATAAATGAAACATTTCATCACGGTTTGACTGGAAGAACATTCTGAAGAATGAAGTCCGTCTGTGATTCCTGTGCTCAAAATTTAGTGTATTTTTTTATGTATGTGTATATTAATGTATTTTTTTACAGGTAATCCAAAGCATTATCAATGTTACTGTGGTAATACTTTAAAATCACGCGAGATCAGAATAAGATCTCGTAAAGACGAAGATGAGAGAGTTTGAACAAAGTCTAAACTCTGTAATAAATCATTCAGTATCAAAGTTGAGGAAGCTTCAATAATGAATAAATCTATATTAAAATCTTCGCAACATATCAAATTGTCAGTATGCGAGAAACAAAGTTCTTTACTTAATAATTTTTATATTTTTTTGGCTATTGCTAATAAACTATAGGAGTTAAATGCAATTTATATAATAAGTAATTGTAAAAAATTAAAAATAGAGCAAATTATTAAAAATAGCCTTTTTGCGTAAACCTCATAGATTTCGATAAAAATATAGGGACAGTATTATGATGGCCACATCACCATTTTTATATGTAAAAAAGCGCGCCTTATAGTCCGAAAAATACTGTACATCATCTCTTTCTTACTTCGTTCTCCTACACTCATTTGCTTTATGCTACCATCTTTTCTTCACTCTTCTGATTTTACCCATCAATTTCTCACACACTCCTTCACCCTCATCTGTAGAGTATTTACAAGTACACTTCCCACTCATATATAATTCATATTTCCTATAAATTTCTCCTATTCGGCTTTTAGTTAACTGTTACTTAAGTACCTTGACAACATCCCATGCATCTACCACCTCTAAATTTTTTATTGTATTAACCTTTAATGAATTTTCACTTCCTTCCTTTTCTATTTAATCCAAGCTGCTAATTATTGATTAACTACATCAATCAACACTCTCACTTTTTCGTATATTTTCTTTCGTTATATTCTCCACTTGAATTCCCCTATACCCATATATATTTTCCACATCTCTTGCACCAATCTCCTCGTCCAAAACACACAACTTTTTTTATAATTCGCCACTATTTTTATAACCTTTTAAAACACTATGTATTTAGGAGTCAACTTTCCAACCCCTAGCATGTGCTTCAGAAACAACAGCTGCTGTTTTTATGAATTCATACACTTTTGTTCCCTATTAAAAAACTGGCTTCACATGGGTATCCCATAGTAGGCATTCAACTTGGAAACTGTTGGCCAACCATTTTCATCATGACCCCCACCCTTTCTATTTGTCTGTACATTTAAAAATAATTCTTAAGTACCTGACTACATTCATTCTTTCAATTGAAGGGTCCAATGCAAGAAACAGCCAAGTCCACTGTTATAAAATTTACAGGAAATGAAAAGAACGTTTAAAACTTTGTATAACAATTAATAAATAACTTTGAATATAGCAAGTTATAGACACAGCCACACATAACGTATATATCAATTTTAGTTAATTTTGAATTTATAGTTTTAGAGATATTTAAAAAAAAATTGATGGACAAAAATTTAAAAAGTCACACAAAATGGAAATCTACAAGAACCTTTAATTTATCAGAACAGTATAAAATTAACATGGATATATATACAAAGTTAGAAAATATTTTAGTTACATATTTTAGTTTTGTGGTGGCTCCAAAACCCTCCTATCCAGGATACTAAAATCTTGAAATACTGGAAATGATACACTTTCACTGCATTGTAGTACTGTTATAGTTTCTTGTTGTTCGTAACACATTATTCTGTATTTCGATATCGTAAACTTAGTATTTTTTAATAAATAGAAAAAACACGAAAATATATTCGTAAAATCTACAACAAATGAGTCTTATTAAGACTACAAGAACAAATCACTTTTGCAACAACTACTTCTCTAGCTAGTTGTTGCAAAAGTGATTTGTTCTTGTAGTCTTAATAAGACTCATTTGTTGTAGATTTTACGAATATATTTTCGTGTTTTTTCTATTTATTAGTGAATTATCTACAACGTAAAGGACTTATATATTTTATTATTAGTATTTTTTCTTGAAGGATTTTTAACAAAGAAGTTTTTGAAGTGTTCGTAGAAATTGTAAAACATATCTTGCGTGGTTTGAACTACATGAAAATTCTTGCTGGGTGTCTTGATAATATTGACATAATCCCAAGGAAGATACATTTTATCATATTTTCTTTTTTGGATTTCAATGTGCCCAAAGCTGCGGTCGCAGGGAGAAAGTTACGCCCCGGTTCACCTGTGCCTGTATCATTGTAATCTTTTACTTTCAACTAGAGTGTAGAAAAACTGAGTAAGAACATAGTTTTTATTCTGCGAGTAGCAGTTGTCAGAGAAAATATACAAATCAGTGATATTTGATGCCAAGTGTGTGTTAATAAAATGCAGTAACATACTTTCTACCTCATTTCGTCCTTTGCCTCCTAACGTTTCGTCAAAAACATAAAAAAAGCTTTGCCCTGTACTCCCAACATGAATACAAAAATTATATACCATAGATGAGCTTTATAGAACCCCACTCGGTGATACTAGTAACGGAAGGTTCTGTTGAAAATCAAAAAATATAACTTCAATATTGTAATCAGGTTTTGATAATGCTGTCTTATCTTTTATATCAGCATAAAATGTATCTGCTATTGTTATATGCAGATTTTTATAGCGCTGCAGTGTTCGTAGTTCTTCGTCAGACTCAGCAGCATTGATTTTCTTCTCCAACTTATCACACTTTTGAAAGGTGCCTGATTTCCAAAGAATATCTCTCAGTGAAACATTTTTTGAAGTACTCGTATTTTACCACGGAATTGCATGGTTTGTTTTGAAGATGCAGTTGTACTGCTCTGGTTCATGTTTCTCAACATATAGTTGATATATTTTTGTAATATTTAATTGTGGGGAAAGATAATAATGGTGCATATTATCCTGCTTTAATGTGACTTATATTTTGGAAAACTCAAAATATATTGAGGCAGTTTGTTTGGTCTATTATTGTGTTTGCCTCTTTTGTGTTCCGGAGGAGTTCCCTGTCTAAAGTGTATGTGTTGCTGCAAGCGATCAAGCCGGCTCTTGGTAATTGCATGTAAAACTAAAAATTTTTTTTCGCCCCTGGTTCGCTTTTGCTTGCGAATGTTTCTTTTCCAGGATGGCTTACGTATGAGGCGCTTTTCATCTTGTTTTGTTGAACCAGCAGAAGTGCCAGCTTCTTTCAAATGTACAGAATGCTCTGAATGCTCATTAGTTCCAAACTCCGCAAAACCTTGGATAAATCATCGTATTTAGTTTCAATATTGAGGTTATGTTTATAATTTTCTGGTAAAAACTCATCGCCACTAGACTGAAATACATTTTCTTCTGAACTAGATGACATAGTGGGAACCGTAATTGTTTTTTTAACTAAGTTAGGTAAACACAACTTGTAAAAGCACAGTAATAATGTTTACAGAATAAGCGTAATGCCAAACGTTTGCAAATCAACTTTTGAGTGCAAGAACAGGTAAAGTCCAGGACTTGTCTTATTATTGCACAGTATGAAAAAGTAGGCCATCTATTAACCACTGCTGTAATGCATAGTGCATAACTTAGAGACCCGGTTCTTGGATGGGGTGATAGAGTATTTGAAACTGTGCAACCATCAACCCCCAACTAATTTTTGCCCAAAAGTGGACTTGGCTGGTTCTTGCATTTGACCCTTCAATTGCACCTTCTTCTATTTTAAATATTTATTTCTTCCTTATGCTTAAACCTCATCAACTTCGTATTCTCTATAAACACACACAGTCCTTATTTATACATATATTTCTACACCATTCAAAATATTATTTATCTCATTCTATTAATACAATATCATCTGCGAATGGCAACATCTACACCTTGCATAGAAAATTATTTTATTCAAATTAATTTCCAGAAATATTCATAATTAGTCTCTGTTTTTATATCAATAGAGAATTCTACTCTATTTTCTTTACAACTCGAGGTTTCGTCTTCTTTGAACTTTGCACATTGAACTCTTATGTGTCATATATATTTTACTTTACTTTTACATCAATTGTTGTCTCTATATGTCTAATTTTAATCAATCTCTTTCTTTAACTTTCATTACTCAGTAATAATTCATACTATTTGCATATTCTTTCTTTCTGCCAAATATTTTTTTATATTACAAAAATTATTAACTATAGATCATATGGTGTGTCCTAATCACAATGTTTCCTTTTATTACTGGTTCTACACATTCATTACTACAATGAGCCTATGTGAACATAATTTCATTATTACTCTAATGCCAAGCATATAAAACGTTTTGATTACCAAGAAACTGAACATTTAACAGACATGAGCCTCAACAATTCAATTATTAAAGGAATGGATTGCCTGGCTGGAAAGGATTGAACTACTATAGCTAAGCTTTCAAAGCACTTCTTAAGATATTTAAGTCAATTTAACTTTGATGAGTAAATACAACAATGGACAACATAGGAGAGAATACCAATATGTTTGCCACGGAAACTTTCTAAGGAATAGTAAGTGCTCAAGGGTGGTATTCTACATAATCTCTTCGCATGAATCATATCATGCGAAGAGATCACCACGTTGAAAAATGGATTTTATTGTGGAATTGTCTCTCCTAGATCTAGCATAGTAACGCACAATTGTAGAGCCTTTCAATACATCGTCACTTCATCTCTACTTGTTTGTTCTCATGTTTTCAATTTATTTTCCGTTGTATTTAGGTTTTACTGTAGTGTGTCTAAATACCATATACCTTAGTTTTTTTTTGTGTTGTTTAATATTTGTTTTCATTGGTTTGTTTATTTTTGTTTGTTATTTATCTATTGTAGAACTCTATTCAGTTATTTTCGAAGCTCGTCTAATTTTACATGTGAGTGTATTATTTGTTTGGGGGTAATACTTATTTGGGTAATTTTATAAGGGTTTTAATATTTACTGTATTACTGAAGGCTTTATGTGCTGTCAATATTTTTGTTTATTTTTATTTCCTTATTTCCTAGGCTTTTCGTCTCTTTTGTTACCTTTGTTATATTTTCTTCCAAGAGTTCGATAAATATATTTAGTGACTAGTTGAAAAGGATTTGAGTACTAATATTTGTTTGCACTTTTTTGTTGTATGTTCCTGCTTGTGTGGTTATTATTTTCTATTGATTACTAGGACTTGTATTATAAAATGTGATAGACATATAAGATTATATAAATCTTTTCGTTAGTATAAATTATGCTAGGTTAAAGTTTATTTATATACGTGTAGAATCACACGCGTTACGATTTTTATTTATGTTTCGCCTGGGGACATTCGATTAACCTTCTACTTAATGTATTACTTCCAGTCGTAAGGTGCAATTCGAATGCGATATTTGCCTTTTCATTTCTTGTATAATTGCTATTAAGTTAATTATTGTAATTAGTTCCTCATGTTGAATTTAATGAAGTAAACCATTTTTATTTTGCTCCTTAAATATTTTCTCGGTGATAAATATTGAAAGTACGTTCTCTCGATAAATAAAATCAATAAGTATTTATTCTATATGAACACATTAGTTTAGCGTAAAATACCAAAAATAAATAATTTTAGAAACTAAACGTCTCGAACATGTTTTCACTAATGATCAGTTTCCTTAACCTGAATTCCTGTACACCATCATTAAAAACCTTGTATATAATATGAACCTATCAATCTATCACAATTTGATTGGTGAGTCTAAGAGAAACGTGGCGCACATACAATAAATTAATGGAATGGAATGATTACTCAATTTGTTCTCTTATGAAATTATTTTTCGTAATATTAAAATCTTGATGATAATAATGTAAATACTCAGTATAAATATGATATAAACTAATTATTCTATTCATTGAATCAGATCCTTTACAAATTCCCCTTCTCGTTCAATTGAAATGATGAGATACTCAATTATTTTAAGTAGGTGACTATCAAAAATGCACGGTCTATTGGAATTTTTTAAGGAACATTTACTCCATATAGGCACCCCTGCTCGTACCAAACCGTTAAAATTCAGTTATAACGGCCTTGTATATTTTCCGACCCGTCGACCCTTCCCAAGCGAATTCAACAGGTGCCCCTCTGGAGAACTTCTGTTCCGCAGCAAAAATCTACAGCATAAAAAGGCCTGAAAACTATGTACGACGTGTTGAAATAAATTCCACACAGTTATTATAGTGTTGAATGTCTTATCTTGCCAAGAAAATTCAATGCGTTTTATTTAGTAAATATTAATGATGTAAAAACGGGAAAAGTTTTAATGAATGTATTTATTTGTTTACTTTAGAATGACCTATTAATATTGGATATATAAAAAACGTTGGAATATACATAAATATTTACATAAATTTAAATCATAAGACTTCTAGGAGGTGTTCGTTATGTGTTCTTCCACTCAGACCCTTTAGATGGTGTCAAATAATTTAGTTGTTCAATTTAAGTAAAATATAATCATTTTCAGTAATAATTAAAGAAAAATAAATTTTATCCTTAATCTGATTTATCTCGAGAAAACACGTCTAAAAAGTTTAGAATGACACCAGGTGATTCCTTCTATGTCTGTGTTTCACGATTAGATGCCCAGCATTATCAAGGGCTTAGCAAATGAATCCGCGAGCTTACGCTTACGCCCAAAGATAAATCGAGTTGATGTGGGAATTCTGTACTTGTACCCACGTTAAATAAATTGTTATTGAGCCGCAAATTAATTTGATGCTTTATCTAAAATTCCACAAAAGGAATTGTATACAATTATATTAAATGAAAAATCAAAGATACTTTTACTTAGTTAATATCACAACGTTTATTAAATCAAACAATGATCATTATCAAACTATAAGTTGCACTGCAGTCACTATTTAATAAACATTATAATATTAACTAAGTGAAAGTATTTACTATTTTTTTTGAGTTATGTGAAGTAATAATCACTAATAAAACACGATTTGATTTCCTTTCTTCACTAATTTATTTTTACACGTTAAATGTACATTTCGAGCACCATGTGCTCATTTTCAATAACTGTATCAGTTATTCAGTTATTGAAAATGAGCGTATGGTGCTCGAAATGTACATTTAACATGTAAAAATAAATTAGTGAAGAAAGGAAATAAAATCGTGTTTTATTAGTAAGTGAAAGTATCTTTTATTTTTCATTTAATTCAAATGTATCACGAAGTAAGTGCCTAAAATATCAGTCAATTATATTAACTTAAGTCTCTCTTTCTTTGAACGTATATCTTTTTTATCTGTCATTATCAAACTATAAAATAAATCATACAATTAACTTTAGAAGTGTGATACTAACAAAATGATTGATTCTTGTCAAAGCACGAAAAACATTTGTTCATGTTATCCAGTTAGTTTCCATCAATTTGTTTTAAATCATATTACAGTTAAGCACAAAATGTTTATGATGAAAGAAAATGGTTTATGTTTCCAATTATAGCCGGCGGAAGTTTCAAGTTGCCTCCGGAGTGAACGACTTACAATTACGAATACTTTAATTTAGGAGCTTTATGAATTAATTACGAAAAGAAAATAACATGCCCCGATGGCGAAAGCGCTTAAAGGAATGTAAAGAGGACATTCAAAGTTTTGCTGTATTCTTCGTCGGACATGAAAAATCCCCCGAAATGCTAAATCCCCGCAAATAATTAAACGAAAACATTCACCAGACGAGAAATGAATTTCATTTATTTAGCTAAAAAATAATCTCTTGAAGACGCCGAGATGATTAATGCAATTTTATTGCCTCGTAATTTTTCATTCATTAAAAGTTAAGAGTTATATATAAAAGGTTTAATCTTTATAATGAATATACTTAAATTATACATTCAACACTTATTTTAATTAAAAATTTTTGATAAAATAAATATTATATATCTTAAAAATAGTAAATATTAATTATTGTTACTGGCAACAACAGCCACGGACCAGTTTCGATCTATTCGGGATCTCATCAGCGTAGAGCAGTTGGAGACAGGGAATCGCTATTTATTTTTATTTAAATCATCTTGTAGGTGGGCTACATCAGAAGGAGTATTTATCATTTTAAAAATTTTTAGAAGCCCGCAAAAAGTAAAAAATTAATAGGTTTAATATAGGCACCAAGATCGTTTATAAAAAGTAGGAACAACATAGGACCACAGTGAGATCCCTGAGGTACCCCTGATATTACGGAGATGAGCTTAGAGACAAAATTATTAATTTTTTATATATTATAAGCTGAACATGATAAGAATAATGTCAATAATCAACAATAAAATATATAAGTCCTTACGTTGTTGAAAATTCACTAATAATTAGAAAAAGAGATTTATTTTGGAGTATTTAACTCTCCTGGTTAAACATCGATTACGATATTACCATAAAGGTGCCATCTATTTTCTAAACGTTGCACTTATGGGTGGATAACCACCGACATTAAAGGCATCTGCTGATAGCTACAATTATAACAATAATAATGTAAACATTGGTTATTGTATAATAAAATGTATTAAAATTATTCAGTTCGTTGTAGAAAAGTAAAATATTTAAAAATAGTCTCTTATCTCATGTTTAAGATTAGCCAATAGTAGTTTGATAGAAAAATTAATTGTCGCCCCAATTACCAATTTCTATAACTTTAAATTTGCATAATCCACTCATATTTTTCTTAAACATAATTATTACAAATCATAAACAATAAATATCGTTACGTGAGGGAATTGCCAACATCCACCACCCAAACATTATTATTCTCGAGTGGAAGAAAAAGGACGGCACTTATTTCATCAGCGGGAAAGTGCTGAAATTTATCTTGTGCATTAAAAATTTCCGCAGTGAAAAATGCCTACTGCTTGCACGGAATCCCACATGTATTTGATGGAAATGTCGGCGGAGACGCCTGCAGTTATTAATATTTTTTTATCTCGGAGAATGCAGCAGCAACTTACTTCAAGCCCTTTTAATAAATTCCCTGCTTTATTGCAGACATTGTGAATAAGTTCTTGGGGGTAGGAAAATATATTTGAGGTTTACACTTGAGTAATTCTAGTAATTTTTAATCGTAGGTAAGGTTAAAGTTGTATGTATGATAAATGTTTATAGATTATAATTTCTTTAATCAACTGTGAATGTACTTTTTTCTGAATTATATTTGAATTATAATTATTATTTAATTATTCCAACATTCCAAAATTGTATATAAAATCCAGTAATATCAACAAAAATTTCAGTCAAATATGAAAAGGACACAGTTCCAAAAATAGCGTTCTTGAACTCGTTCCAACACTTGCTTCTTGAAGCTCATCTCAAAATATTTCATCTTTGTTTTAGCCTCAAAAGGAACTTACACGAATATGAGACATATGTCGTCTAAAAAAGATAAAATAAAAGGAATCTGATACATATAGGTTCTCTTTGCAATACCATCTTGTAGGTGATCTAAGTAGTTAACATTCATTTAAAATATGGATTATTTTGAAGAGATTCAGTTCAGTTTAGTTTAGTTGAGTTCTGTAATGTATGTACACAAATTAAAGGATGAGGCAAGGAAACCAAATTCATTTTGATAAAATATGAATTAAATTCTCACTTAAATTTTTGTTACACTTTCCATTTTGATGATTTTCATATGTAAAAGAAAGAATAAATAATAATAATAATAAAGAAGAAAGAAATACAGAACTCATATTTAGAAATTGGGCGATATTCATCAAATCTAGGCGAGAAATGCCAACTGAATTTTATCTGGATTGTACCTATGGACTTAAAAATCTAGAAAAAAAGAGCCTTACATTTTCAAAAGTCATATGAAAAATCAAGAAAATCTGAGAACATTATCGAGGAAAGAAGTTAGGCGTAAACAGTGGCCACCTAATGGAGAAATGTTGCAAGATTCAACCGACAACCGTCTTTGGAGAGGCCAACAATTTTATTTTCAGTTTTATGAATATTATAAGCTATACATCATAAGAATAATGCCAATAATCAATTATTTAGCCAACATATTCGAGACCATATTTAGTAGCAGAATTTATAGATTTGTTAAATACTTGGATTTGTAAAGCGACAATCTACAATTACTAACTTGTCTAACTTAACTGAATATATAGCATTGCATTCAGATACCTGTCTTCAACACAACACTGCGTACTACGAGACCACACATTTCATTATGATAAGTGAAAAACCAGAGAATGAACTCTAAGATGAGTTTGTAGGTAGACATTTTCTTAGTGCGCATAAAGGAAACGCTTAAATAACCAAATCTGTAATTCATTTAGAAAAAGGAATCAAGGAAAGTCGGATTTGTTAACGGCCATGTCACAAAAGGATGTTATCCTTATCTAAATTTCTGAAACTTGCTAAACACTGAAATATGCAAAACAATTCTTAGAATGGATTTCATAGAATAAGAAGACATCCACTAGATCTTAGCCAGAGGACCAGAATAAAACTCTTTGGAGAAGAGCATTCGATGCATGATGCAGTAAAGACAATAATCGAAAACACGATTTAGAGTTATTTAAAATTTACATTAAAGAAGTACCAATCTTCTGACCTTCCCCAGAGGCAAAAAATAAAAACCGCCACATAAATCAGAAAGCCACAAAAATATGAAAGGAATAACCTCTCTACTGAGACCTTCACGTTCTGGACGAGTTGCTGGATAATCAAGCGGATGCATTTAAGATCTTTAAGCCATTTAAGATGTTCGAATACCATAAAACACGCCCCCATCTCTACGAAAACCATTTTTATTGCTCATAAAATAACTTTAAGAGGTAGACTTCCTATAGGTTCAAAAAATGATGACATTTTCCACTTCTTTAGCCGTCGCCACCTTTCCAGATTACTGACACTCTTGATTGATGATATGTAATGGTTTAACAGAGAAATGTATTTCCGTCATAGTTTTAAGAAGCAGATATTAGTATATATTAGTATTAGTAGTATTAATCCATTCTGTTTATTCAAATTTAAATAATTTGCCCTTCAGCCTACCTTCAAATGAACCATAGAAATTTTCCGAGAAAAATTAAAATCCTGCGTACCTGGACAACAACAAACACACCTTTGTAATCTGGAGAATGTTATCAAACTACTCAATCAGAAATTTCTCGCTGCAATTTGAGGAAAATTACTATCTTTTGCCCAGAGCATATCAAATGTCCTAGGCTGATTATTTCGCAGAAACTACAGACAACTGCATCTAGAAAAAGTGTAAGGTGACCAAAGCATTTAATCAAATTGATATCACAACACTTTTTAAGTAAACTACTGTGTGAGATAGGAACAGCAGCAGTAGCAGGAAGCTCTAGACGCTTTAAGGAAACGCGAATTTCAGTCCTTATTTTTAAAACTCGCAGTACTGAAAGCAACTTCGCTCTAGCTGCAGTTTAAGGAAAAGACCACGTGAAGTACACAAGCCACCAACTCACCCCGACATAGAGAATCTTTAGAATTTTCAGAATCTTCAGTCTTCAGAGTCTTCAGGATCTTCAGAATTTTCAGAATCTTCAGAGTCTTCAGAAACTTCAGAATCTTTAGAATTTTCAGAATCTTCAGAATATCTAGAATCCTTGGAATATTTAGAATCTTTAAAATATTTATAATTTCTAAAATCTCTAGAAAAAAAAAGCAGCAGTATCTTCTTATGATGAAGATGGAGTGGTATAAATTTCTTCGTTTTCCCAAAATGCACGAAAAATTTTATCTAACGATATATTCGAGTCAGTGTTCGAATTAATAAAACAAATGACAAATAGACCATTTGTGTCATTTAGAACAGGGTACGGACTTATACAAAATTTTAACGTGTTAGTTCCCAAGGGAGAGGCACGCGTCATAAACTGGACACGACACTTAAGAAATTCAGAAATTTTGTAAAGAGATCTCAGACATCTAAATCATCGACCATTAAGTAGTACGGTGGTTAATATAATAAAATGAATCCACCTCGCCTCATAAGATGGGCTCTACAGATATATTATTATTATGCTTTGGATTAGCTGTTAACAAAATACATTAATTAAACAAAAACGTTTACTTTGTTAATATCACAAAATGTGATATTAACAAAGTAAACGTTTTTGTTTAATTTTCCAAAATGTATCACGAAGTTAACGCCTCAATCATTAATCAATTAAAATACATTAATTGCACATACATAAAAAATACACTAAATTTTGAGCACAGAAAGCAGACTTCATTCTTCAGAATGTTCTTCGAGTCAAACCCAATGGAATGTTTTTTATTGCAGACTTCTTTCTACAATTTTAGATAATTCTTTTACTTTATATTTCATTTATTAAGCAATCCGCTTAAAATTTGTAAAATATTTGATTAATTTATATTTATTTGAATTAATTATTATATTTCCTGAATATGTATTCTTTATTCCGGAATCAAAGCAAAAACAATGAATATATCTAGATGGCTATACTCCGAGAAAGTTCTACTAATATTCTCCAGAAACGGAAAAAAAAACACGATGAAAATGAATTTTTATTTCTGAAATTGCCTAAGAATGTTTACAACAAAAATTCAACCACTAAGTAGTACGGTGGTTAATCAAAAAAAGTCATCAAAATTAAATCACAGGTCGTCTCCAAAGATGGGTTTTACTACTACAATGAATGAATTATTAAATAAATTTTCAGAAGGTATAACCTTCAGACGTTTATCATAGACTCAAAGCAATGCTGTCATCAAAATTAAATTTATTAATAATAATAACCATTTATTTATTCAAAGTAGTAGTTATACATAGCATAATCACAATAAAGTACATTACAATTAAGTTATACACATCACTATTTGAATAAGTCACAAGAAAGAGAAGAAATTAAATATTCTGGTGAATATATGACAAATTGCTACTGATGTTCGTCAAAAATCAATACGATGAATTAAAGAAAATAAGCGATGTTTTCGAAGCATAACTGCAGGCAGAAGATTTGGTGTACTAGAGAAATATAGGTGTACTGCATAGGCATCATATGCAAACATTCCTAACACTGCACCTTAAAAGATATTCTTACGGTGTTTTGCAGTTACTATAGATTCCAAAGAGCATTTAAATTTTAGAAAAGGAAGAAATTGTGAGATGGCATAACAAAAACACATGAAGAACTGTGTCAAATTTTGGAAAATGAACCTAGTAATTGTCTTGACAGAAACTTTTACATCAAATCAGCGTATTAGATCAATCTTCTTCTATTTCTTCAGACAAATTGACCCAAATCTTTAGAACAACCATCATTCTGATCATTGGAAATTTATCAAGCTTTTTTCTGTTATGGATTGCTTGCTGCTTAATACTGAATAATGCCACTAAATTTGTTAGCGGGGTAAAGCAACAAGTTATGTTTAGCTTGCGAATATAACTTTACCGGTTTCATCCATCTTCAAGCCAACACAGTAAAATGAAGGATGCAACTAGTTATACTGATAAAAAAATATATCTGGCAAATAACACTTCCTGAATTTTGGTTCCCCACGAGCACATGCATTTTAAGCAAGCTAAGTGTACTTAACATTCGTCTAAAAACTACATAGCTAAAGATCTAGTCCTTCATTAGATGTATTATAACCAGCTAAAACTTTGTTGTCCAAGTTACATTGCAGCTCGTGCTCACATTTAGTTGATCAAAAGCAAGATAAAAGAAAGGTCTAAGTCACAGGTTCCAGTGAATTATTGTTGATCAATGATTTATTTACATTGAAGTTGTCATCCAGACTTCTTTTACAGATAGTTTGAAGCGGTTACAAGTTCTGTATGCCTCCAGTAAACGAATTAAAAGTAAAGGCGTGAAGACTTTAAATGCTCTTGTAAAATGAATTAGGGATTTTTCAAAAAAATTCAGTCTTCAAACCATTACGTTTGTTAGCGTTGTGCTGTCCCCCTCCAAGCGTTGTGCTGTCCTTTGCACGCCACCTTGGGTGGCTAAATGAGTGATAGAACAACGCAGGTCTATCCCAGTCAGGGGGGCACAACGGGCCTAGTGAGGCCTAAGTGCTCTGGTCAATGATTTGATCACCCTTGGCAAACTCAATCCAGATCCAGATCCAGAATCGTTACGTTTAACTCGTTTACTGGAGGCATAACGGATTTGTAACGCTTGAACGTATCTGTAAAAGAAGTTGTTTAAAAAAAGAGCGAGATATTTCCTTCATTTACCTAAATTTACCAAAGTGATTAAGAATATGAACTTACAACTAACAGCCTCAACTATTCAGTTACTTGATAGTAATTCGAATTGGGTTCGTAAAACGTCCAAATTATTTGTATGATTTTGTTTACTATTTTTTGTATTTTGATATTATATTTATAAAGCAAGTCTGATAAAGTAATAAATAGATAAATAGATAGATAGATAAGCTTACTGACAGTTGACTTAAGACTCTTTTATTTATTTTTTCATAGAAGAAGTGATATACAACAAAAACATCGCGCGTACACGTTCGCAGGGCCTCTAGATATAACACGCTCCTAACAAAAGAAGCAGTCCCATTGTATTAGCTGTAAAATTATTCTACGTTTTGCAGCCGATATGACACAGGTGGACGAAGAAACCCTCAAATCCTTTGTCGACCTGGGCCTCAGTGAGCAAAAAGCCAAGGAGACGATCAATAATGCAAACGTTACCAAGATTTTAAAAACTATTTTAAATGAGGTAAGAGGTGTATTGCTAAAAGATGGAGTACGCATGCTTCTCTATCACCTAGCAACAACGATCATCTGCCATTGATTGTGAACATTGTAACAACACCGAATCTAAAACAGGTTAAATACGGCGAACAAGTGTAAATGGTTATTAAAATAGAGGAGATTCAGAATCCAACTTCTGATGAAATGAAGCAGGAATAAACTCGATAGTACACCGAGGGTAGATAAGGCCACTGAATACGCTTTAAACCATGTCAAAAAAATCGTTCCTGAAGAATTCGAGACATTTTGCGGTGTCGGCATCGTGGTCTCATCTGAGGAAATCTAGAAAGTAGTCGAGAAGCAGATAAGTGCTGTCAAGGATGAGCTGCTGGAGAAGAGGTATAGGTACAATGTGGGGCTATTGATGCAAAAGGTGAGAACTGAACTGCAATGGGCTAACCGGAAGGCTATCAAGAATGAAGTTGATTTGCAAGTTTTAGATCGAACAAGGCTGTTAAAAATGTACCAAAAATTGAAACCAAGAAGAAGAAAAATAAGGTACAATGTAATACAGTTGAGGCATTAATGTAATGTAAAATGTAATTTTGCATATAGGGCACGCTAAAGCCATCAATATTAATGTTGGCTATGCTGCAGCAAACAATGGCATTTGCTACCTTAGATATGATGACACAAATCCGGGGAAAGAAGAGGAGAGGTTCTTTATTGGGATTCTTGATATGGTCGAATAGGATATAAACTTGCTAAAATAACTCATTCATCTGATAATTTCGATCAACTTTACACGTGGGCTGTATAATTGATTAAATCCGGTTTAGCGTATGTCTGTCATCAAAGTGTCGATGAAATAAAAGGATTCCACACTAAACCATATCCGTGGAAAAATCGCCCAATTGAGGAGAGTTTACTATTGTTTGAAGATATGAAAGCCGGAAAAATTGATGAAGGTGCGGATGAAAATAACTCTTTTGAAGAAGGTAAACTGTATTCTGTGGCTTATATGGTTGGATTTAATCCTCAACATCGCATAGGAGATGTAAATGGTGTATTTATCTAATGTCTGTGATAGTATAGAAACCATCACCCATTCATTATGTACCAAAGAGTTTCAATCACACCGTTCAATAATTAAGGAAGTAGTTTGGAAGCGTACAAAAGTGAAAGATTTAGCTTCGAAGCCAAATGCTTTTTACTTTCCCTATATAGTATATATAGGGATAGTATTGTTTTCGTCTATGAAAATGTCTGTTGGTGCTGTATCTCTAAAACAAATGATCCAATTGAGGTGGAACTTGAAACTTAAGGTTTTATCGTTAAAAACTGGAACTGAAAAGCTTTTGGTGAACATTCGAAAACCGGAAGTGGGTGTTTACTCGAGGCGATTTTTGGTTTTTTGTCAATATTTTTCTAAATTTGAAAAATATCACAAAACCATTCAAACAAAAGTTAAAGAGAAGGAAAAAGTGAACCAGTTTTAATAAAACATTTTTTTCATAAAGTTCTAAAGTTGCGAGAAAAAAATTAAAAATTAAAAATATGGATATTTTTTGCCTATATAAAATGCAAAAATATTCTTTAAAAATTCTCTTAGTTTAATTGTAACTGTAGTTTCTTAGAAATTGTTGGGGGTTCAAGCATTTTCAACAGTTTTTTCCAGTCCTTAAAATTTTCCAGCAATTTTTCTTCACGCCCTAATTAAAGAATTAAAGAGTTCTGTATTTTTCCGGATTAAATTTTTTATTTTTAGAAACTTTCATTATATATTGTTTTATGTTATTCAAATTTGCTTGATTCTTTTACAAAACTTCTAGAAACTTCCAAGTAATTTAACGTCACTGAATAAAGCACTTACTATGTTTTTAACCATTATAATTTAATTATAGTGGTTAAAAATAAGTGTTTTATTCAGTGTTCATTATGAATTACCACGTAGTAGCGGTCGCAACCATCATTATGATTAATTTAACGTTCTCATTTTTAGAAACTTTGTCTAGAGTCAAATATTTATTTTTTTAGTTTTTTTTTAATAAAAAATGTTACCAATTCGCGAAGGAAGTTTTTTTGATAAAGTTTCTTAGAAATTATCTCGTCTTTAAACTTTATACACAGTTTTTCTTTTCAGCCTTTAAAATATTTCCAGAAAATTTTCTTCTTACCCTAATTGAAGAATTTTCTTCAAGACTTCAGGAATTCACTGTATTTTTTTAATTTTTAGAAACATCAATCATTTATTTGAAGTTTCTAAAAATTAAAAAAATACAGTGAATTCCTGAAGTATTATCTTATTCAAATTTGCTTGTCTTTTTTAGAATTTCCAATTAATTTTGCGTCCCCATTTTTACAAACTTTATCGAGACTATTTTTTTTAGATTTTAATTCGTTGAAAAAATATTAGCAATTTTCCAGAATTTCTTCCATTAAAAATTCTAGAAAATCTTCAATAAACAAATAAAGCAAGAAATCCTGGAAAATATTAAGAGTCTGTAATTAAAATTTCTGGAAATTAGTAAAATACTAAATAGGTTCCAGATTCAAAGTGTAAATTCCTAGAAATTTTGCTAAGGGTTTTCTGCATGTTTTTCTATCTTTATTTACACAATTTTTTTACAATTTTTTCCAAAAATATTTCTTTGAGACTTTTCAGCATTTCTTATCTCATCGTAATTGTTCAAGAGTTAATTATTTTTATACATCGATTAATAAATAAAAAAATAATTTTCAAATAATTTTGAAACCAATTTTGGTCCAGAGTTCAGAGGCAAGCATTTTCCTCTAAATTTCTAGAATTTGTTAGCAATTTTTTGTTTACGGTTTTACTTTCAATTTTTTAATTTTTTTCTGGTAATTTCAAACATATTTTTCAAGATTTCTAGAAATTTTTCGTTAAGAATTTTCGCCCCAAATCGTAATTATTCTTCAAGAGTTTTTTTGCTTTATTGATTTATTCTATCGAAATTGTCTAGGATTTATACAAGGATTTTTAGGATTAATTAATTAAACATATTCAATTTCCAAATTTATAGAAATTTGGTCGTAGGCTCTCCTTTCAGGAAGAATGATCTTACAAAGCCATGTTTTTCTTAAAGGGTTCTCGAATTTTTGAGTAATTTAAAGTCCAGATTCACGGAATATTTGTCAAAATTTGTAGAATTTTTTTGCAGTTTTATTTCGAGACAATTTTTAATTCAGGATTTTTCCTCCAAATTGTAAGAATTTTCTTTGAGAATGAATTTTACCGAAATTTTTCTTATCAAGCATTTATTACTTTAACTTTTCAGGTTTTCCTTCAAGGATTCTAGAAATATCCAGTAATTTTATGTCCAGATTCCAAGAAATTTTTTCGTAGCTTGTGAAATTGTGAAGCAGTATTTTTTATATAAATTTCTAGAATTTTTTAGTAATTTTTCTCTCAGAGATTTTCATTAGGTTTTGAAAGGTTTTTCTTTTTTCAAAAATTTACATATTCAACTAAAATAAGTCCAGATTATTTGAAGTTGTTAAGGTTTTTTTTTAAATTTCTTACAAATTGCATAATTGTTTCGAGATTTTTTCCAGAAATATTTTCTTTTAGACTCTTAGATTTTTCTTGCTTGCTTTTTTCATTGGAATTATTAAATGTTCTTAAATTTTCTAGTAAGTTTTATTCTACATCCCTAGAAAATGTTTTTGAGAGTTTTAGAATTTATAAACATTTTTTCTATATATCTAAAACTTTTCCGCAGTTTTATTTTTTAAATTTTTCACCAATGCTCAAGCGTTTACTTGTAAAATTTTTCAGACTTTTAGATTTTTTCATATTATTGTATGTAAAATTTACTAGGATTTTTTTCAAGGGTTATAGAATATTCTAATAATTTTAATTCTAGATTCATCAAAGTTTCAAAAGTTCTAGAATTTTTATCAATTTTCCTGGCAATTATTCTTATAAATATTAGAATTTTTAGCATTTGTCGTTTTATCTTATCTGGATCTCCTACTAGATGATTACTTTTTGTCGAGGATTCTAAAATCCTCTAACCCACCTTCCATTAAGTAAAACATCATCAAAAATTATTTGAAATATTTGTATGAATGCATCAATTTTGTGTTTGTTTATATTTTACGACTTTTAGCTTTTGGTGAACACTCATAATCATGAAATTTATATAACAAGTAATTGTAAAGAATCCAAAATTGAGCAAATTGTAAAGGATAGCCTTTTTGCCTCATAGTTTTTCAGAAAAATATAGGGAAAGTACTATGATAGCCACATAACCATTATATATATTGGGTTAGTGATCCACCACCGGTTGAAATTCGTGTTTACGTACCATTGTTTAAACATCCTGAGAACCCTAATGAAGTTCCTGGTGGATTTTTGGTAGTCCAAAAAGTTGAACCTCCTAAATCAACTTAATCAGTGGTCCAAAAGATTCAACTCTTTGGACCACTGATTAAGTTGATTTAGGATACAACTAAACACTTACCTAAATTATCACAATCAGTTAAACAAACAGTTAATTTACGATGGAATTGAAGGAAGAGAATAAGTTGAAATTTTTGGGCATATCGATCACCAGATACGATGAGATCCATTATAGATCAAAACAGGTCCGTGTCTGTTGTTGATAGAGACAAATAAAGCAATATTTTTACGTTATTATTATTAAAATTGTCACAGTATTCAGTTTCCTATAATTTTCGATTGCTGTTCACTCAATTTATTGAATTTTAGTACAACGCTTCAGACAATAGATGTCACCTGAACAGTTTCCCTTTATTTAATCTACCCCAGCTGAAACTGTACATATAATACAAAAATAAATAGTATGTCTACTTGTGGGATAAATTATATACAACACTGGCTATGGAATAATTATCCATTTGCTATCCATTAGTTAAAAATATCATGGTCTCATTATTTCCAGAAATGCTGATGTTAATTGGTTGCTAAAATCTTGTTGAGGTATGAATGTTTCTATATTAGATTTTGTAAAATTTAAGGTCTGTCTTATCAAATCACAAATAACTTATGAACTGTACATAGTTTTAGCAATATAAATAACATCTATATTTTTACATTCATAAAATATTCAATTAGAGGATTAATTAAAACATTAGGTTTAATTCATCGTAACATTCCATATATTATTATGTGCCTTTGTATATAAATATTGAAAATATAAAACATATTCAAAATGTCTTTATTTTACCTTTTTTTATATAAACGTCCGCATGGAAGGAAAATTGAACGATAATATTATTGCGTAACGTATTACCCGCTTACGTAAAGAAAATATAGAAAATTTTCGATTGGGTCGACAAAATATTTTAACAATTCAGATTGTATCCTTTTCGGTCTTAAGATTACACACAATCCGATTTCGTTATTACTCTTTGGTCTTAAGATAACACAATTAAAACCTCACAATAATTGAATAATAAAATATATTAAAATCCTTCAGTTCGTTGTAGAAAATTAAATAATAATTACTCACAATAATTATTACATTTTAAATAATAAATTTAATCACTAAATTTCGAAATTGATTGATTGAGTTACGTGAAGATCAAATTAATTTGACGAATAAAGCACTAATAACCTTTCTTTATACTTTTATTTGTATTACCAAATGTACATTTCGGTTTTGTATTTAGTGCTGATGAATGGTCATTAATAATGCTCATGAAACGTCCGAAATGTACGTTTGGTAATTCAAATAAAAGCATGAAGAACAGTTATTAGTGCAAACTAAATTTCGGGTTGAGTAATGTGAAGTGGAATAATTATCTATTCTATATTATGATGGACGAAATAAATTTAATATTAATATTCATGATATTATAACATAAAATATCCAATTTATTTTAAAAAAAGTATACAATCCGCTATTTAAAAAAATAATAAATTATTGTTTGTTTGAAAGCACTCCGTCATGTAGCTTGTTATCGAAACGTCTGCCAGAAAGAAGTTCATTATCACAAATTGTTGCGTAAACTTTATTCCCCCTCGCTGTTATTTTTGCAAGATGACGCAATTATTAAAGAAAATTGGGGATAATACAATTTCGTGAGCATTAATTAAGAGATTCTGTAAATTAAAAGTAAATTACGTTCGATTGCAAAACTTTTTATTTAACTGGAAACTGTATTGATTTGGCATGGCGCCATCATTGTGCGTCCGTCGTTTAATTTTACTATTATATTTCAGAATTAATAACCAATTGAACGACAGCCGTTTGATAAATGTATAAAATAAATTAAATTTATTGATTCGGTTGACTTTATATCATCCATGCAAATTTATGTATTTGTGTTTATGTCTGTATCCTGATGTATGTATTGTTTTTCTTTTTAAACTAATCTAAAATACATACTACTATACTATAATTTAAATTATGTATGCATTTTTATTTTATAATTTTAACTAAATTATTTAAAAAAAATAATTTTTTATAATAGAAAATTACAATAACTAAGGTAGTTTTATTTAAACATAATTGTTATGAAATTATTAAATGATTAAAATAAAACGAATTACTAAAATAAAGTATTGTGTTTATTTGTGATTATCGCTTAAAAATCTAGGCCAACTATGTTTTATTAATAATAATTTGACACATAGTTGCTGATATTTGAGCAAAGGAATGTACAAATGTTACTATCACTTTCTCATGCATCCATATTCTAAATGACCTCAGGAATATTATTATTAATTAAGTTAAAAGGAACGCTGGCATTTTACAAGATCTTTAAGTTTAATAAAATGTAGAGTTATTTAATGTTTACTTATTTAATTATATTATTAACATTTTATTATTATTGTTTGATCAGGATTTAATCTAAATATAACGTAAAAGGTCAAAATTTACAATGGAAAGATTTATTTAGAAAATACATTTTTTTAAGTAGGTCAAGGTCTGACGTTTGATTTTATTAGAAATAATAAGAATTTACAAAGAGAGAACCAAAAGTAAAATTTTAACAAATTTGTTTTCAAACAATTAAAACTTAGTTCAAATAATTTATATATTACAAATAAAATCAGAAAATGAGAGCTGAAAGACCAACGGTCAATAGCCAATTAAAAATCAAGAAGAAAACAAGAAGAGAAGTATAGTAATTGCCGTATTATCAGATGCAACACTATTTTCCAATAAAGATGTATATCTCTCTCTCTCTCGGCAAGTGAATAACAGTTTTCGGTAAAATGAACACTTTATAATTTGCCTAAAATTAGTTTACTATTTGAATTACAGTTACAATTAAAAACTTTACTTATAAGAAACCATTAAAAATATCTTAAGCAAATACAGTTGAAAATAGTTTATAATCATATCTAAAATGCAATTGATAAATATTAGTAAAAATACCATCCAAAAATGTTAAAACAGAGAAGGCCTTCTTTAAAGAAAAGGTGAACATTATAAAAATACAATTTTAAATTATAATTAAATAAATTATAAGAGAAAAATAATAGTAGATTTATTTAAGGACTGACTGAAAACAGCCTTTTAGAATAATAATTTAATTAAATATTTTGTTAAATATTAGTTTAAAATACAAGTTCATATAAAAAAAAATAATTTACATTAAGGGTGGCCACTGGCCGTATGTCGGAAACAGAATTTGGGGAAAAAATTCTAATGACATAATCGGCCAAAGGAAGATGCGTTAAAATATTTTTAAATGCGTAGCTTTCCGCTAGGTGGCGCATTTTATCATTTGCATAATTAATTTGCGTCATTTACAAAATATTACCGCATTAAGGCTAGTGAAAATTATCAAAATTAGAAACTACTGTACTTGGTTTACAATTTTTGCTTAAGTCATTTTTTTCTATCACCTACAGTTAAGTGGTGGGGGAAGTATACTTTTGTTTACAGAAAATGGTCTGTAACTTCCGTATACCTTAACCGATTTTCACAAGCTTAGGCTCAATGGAAAGAGTATTAGAAGTTGATTACAAAAATAAATAACATTAACACATTTAATCTATGCGCTGGCAACTAGAGGGCGTTATGTAACACTTAATCCTATTTATGTATTTTTCACAGAAATATCAAAAGGAATGATATAACTCGAAGCAGCTTACAAAAAAGAAAATCAAATTACATATTGTTTAGTCAAAACCGCAAACTGATATCTCTTGTCATTCCAAAGCTATTTAGATTTTTTAAATTTTCGTTGTTGTTTTTCGTTGTTTTCGAAGTGTGGGTTCACCCTGTAAGTTGTAAGTGAAAACATACTGCTACAGTTATATTTCAAAAAAATATCAAGTTAAATCGAATGGCACAATATTTATTAACATAATTAATGAAAAAAAAAATACAAAAAAATGATAACTGCACCTATTACTTAGTTATTTTAGGCACTCAAAATGTTTCTCATCATTTACTATGCACAAATTCAGTCTTTCTATAGTGGAATTGACACTGGCCTCAATTTCAGCACCAGAAATACCTCTTACTGCTTGCCGAATCCTTTCTTTCATATCCTCACGTATAGTTGTACATGTTTTAAAAACCAAATCTTTAATTCTACCCCATAAAAATGTCATAAAAAGAAATCTAAAACCGTAAGATCTGGTGACCTTGCTGGCCATGGAAAAATACTTCCCCTTCCAATCAATTTATTTGAAACTACAATATCTAAATAATTTCGGACACCTGCGGCAAAATGTGCTAGGCAACCATCTTGTTGATACCACATGTCTAATCTTTTACGAATTGGAACGCCTTCTAGGAGGATGGGCAAATAATTAGTTAAAAAATCTAAGTACCTTTGGCCTGTTAATTTTTCCTCAAAGAAAAAAGGTCCTATTATCTTCCTATTTAAAATACCACACCACACATTTATGCTCCAGCTTCCCTCTGCCAGTGTGGATTTGTTTCTGACCAGTAGTGACTGTTGTGCAAGTTAATTTTACCAGAGCTTGAAAATGTAGCCTCATCCGTCCATAATATTGCAGATAGAAATTGTTGATTATCATTTAACATTCTTTTTAACCAGTTGCAATAATCTAGTCGTCGATCAAAATCTATGTCTTTTAACTTTTGATGTAAAACAACATGGTAAGGATGCATTTTATTTTCTTTTAGTATTCTATTCACCAAAGAATAATTTAATTCTAGATCTCTTGCAATTTCCCTAATTCTTGCACGTGGTTCAGCGTTAACGTATGCCAAGACGTTAATAACATTTTCTTCATTTTGTCTTCTACGTACCCTATTTCTTACCGAAACAGGTTGAACATTGCCAGTTTTTCGTAGTAATCGTTCTGCCAGTCTTTTAAAAACTTTTCTTGAATGACGCCGTCTTTTAGGAAATCGTAACCCATATTCTCTTTCAGCAATAACTACATTTTGTAGACTTTCAAAATAAACTGCTAGCATATCATATGCTTCTTGATTTGAAAAATAAAGCATTATAATAAAGTAATTTTTCAAACGTTCAAATTAACTTTTACATCAACAACAAATTATAAATAAACAATCACAAAACAGAAATGTCATTTCCAAAGGTGACTTGATTACTTTTACAACATCGCCCAGGAAAATAGTTTGACATACTCGTAATGTTACAGCTTATCCATATAAAACCATAGAAGAAATTTTAAGGAATCTAGGATAAAATTTCACTCTAGAAGGACTGAATTTGTGTAGGTACAGCAAATAAGGGGAAACATTTTGAGTTTCTAAAATAACTAGATAATGGGTGCTTTTAGAAATTTTAGCGTTTTGTTAATTTTTGTTATGGATAATAAGTTTTATTATTTTTCATTAATTATGCTAATAAATATTGTTGTCATTTGTTTTTACATGACATTTTTTCTAAAAGTAACTTTAGCCATATATTTTAATTTACACCTTACAGGATGAACCAACACTTCGAAAACAACGAAAAACAACAACGAAAATTTAAAAAATCTAAATATCTTTGGAATGACAAGAGATATCAGTTTGCGGTTTTGACGAAACAATATGTAATTTCATTTTCTTTTTTGTAAGCTGCTTCGAGTTATATCATTCAATTTGATATTTCTGTGAAAAATACATAAATAAGGTTAAGTGTTACATAACGCCCTCTAGTTGCCAGCGCATAGATTAAATGTGTTAATGTTATTTATTTTTGTAATCAACTTCTAATAATCTTTCCATTGAGCCTAAGCTTGTGAAAATCGGTTAAGGTATACGGAAGTTACAGACCATTTTCTGTAAACAAAAGTATACTTCCCCCACCACTTAACTGTAGGTGATAGAAAAAAATGACTTAAGCAAAAATTGTAAATCAAGTACAGTAGTTTCTAATTTTGATATATTTTCATTAGCCTTAATGCGGTAATATTTTGTAAAAAACGCAAATTAATTATGTAAATGATAAAATGCGCCACCTAGCGGAAAGCTAAGCATTTAAAAATGTTTTTACGCATTTTCTTTTGGCCGATTATGTGATAAGAATTTTTTCCCTCAAATTCTAGGATATACGGTTTCTGAGATAAGGTCGGTGGCCACCCTTAATGAATCACCCTGTACAAAAAGACAGATGAAAATTAAAGAAGAGAAAAAAATCGTTTCAAGTTTGAATTAGAATAGTTTAAAAATCCTAAAATTATAAGATTTATAAGATTTTATACACCTTCGAAAATAAATTATCAAATTCGAAAAATATGTCAGGATAAAACTGTTAATAAAACAAGTGTATTAAGCTAAACCAACTTATTATAAATATTGGTTCCAACAAGAGTATAGCTTGTAAAATTTGTACATTATAACATTTTAATATTTATTTATTTACTTATCTTTGGTTTTCTTTCTTAAATAATACACATAAAATGAATTATTAAAAAACTATACAAAAAATTTTGGCCGAAAGAAGTACGGGCGGAATTCACAATTAAATATGACCGCAAAGAGATGTATTCAAAGAAATTATTCTGGAAGGCTTTCACTGTATGTTATTTTAGCTTCATCCCTGTATATATTTAAATTTTTTTAACGTTTTCGATCCTGTTACTCTTATTATGTGAAGCGAAATAAAACGCAATTTACTTTTGAATGTATAACTAAATAGCTAATAATCAAGCAATGTTTTATCCCATTTCACAACTAAATATTTTTATATTTCCAGTTACTGTAGATATTTTTACAAACCTTTCTTTTTTCTTGGCTGTTATTAAAATTTTTTGTTTCTACAACTACAATATATTTTTAAAGTCCTGTTCATTATTTTGTGTATTTTTTGTTTAGAAGAAACTACTTTCTAAAAAACAATTGATTTTTATGTCAATACCCATAAAAAAATGTAACCAGAGAAGTGTTGCTTAGCTGTATTGTTGAACCAGGCAAACATATAAACTAATGATGACAATTTTTTCATAAAGGTTTGGTTTATCTGCTCAGAAGTAAAAATAGTAAATTTCCAATTATGAATTAACACAAATATCACTAATACTAATTTATTGCTATTTTAGCTAAATATTGGCTCTTTATATTAATTAGCTTTAACAATATCAACTGATTACATATATTTTTTATTAAGTAAGAATCCTAACTTCTTTAAGTTAGGAAAAAATCACAAGTAAAATGGCTAATTTCACTTTGATAAAAAATTGAGAAACTTCAATTTATGGTATTATTTGGGGTATAACATCTAATACCATTACTTACACCTGCACTCATAAAAATAATGTCGATAGGAAAATGTTTGCTTTATAGATCTGATTTATTTAAGTTTTACACCTTTTATATTTACAACTCTTAAAATAGTTCAAACGGTGTTTTATATGACGTTACATCATTAGTTAAATTTTTCAATGACCTCAATCGTTTTAAAAAACATTATGTCCAATTTATATATTCAGTCGTGTCCAAAATATAGATGGTATACTTAACAAAATTATTTACTTTGTAGCTTAATGACTCTATTTTGGACAGTTAACGTTTTGCTTCTAGTTTAAAAATACGTAGGTATGATCGACAGTTTAATAAGATAGGGACGGTCTACGGGTGGAGGTGTTCTAGCTGCTGTCTCGGGCAAAATTTATTCTGAAGCTATTGAAGTATCCGCTATAAATAACATTGTATCCCTTATTGATATTTTTGTATGTAAATGTGTACTTAACTTATGTGTATTCTATATCATAGTAATTTATATATCACCGGATTCTCATCTGAATTATTGTCTACGTTTTTTGAATCATTAGAACTATTAATCTTTGACAAACAATTCCTACTTACTGGTTATTTTAACGTACCTAAATTTAATTCTTCGATTAATGTGCCATCACCAACACCCAAGTTTAATTCACTTTTATGTTTTATCGACACATTAGGCTTAAATCAGTGTAATTTTTTTTCTAATGATAATAGTAAATTACTCGATCTTATTTTTACTAATATGTCAGCAAATATTACTGTAGAACGTGAGATGCTTCCTTATGTCCCTGAAGATGCACATCATCCAACATTAGTTGTAAAATCAAATTTACACACGATTACAAAATCAACATCTTTTCCTACAAACAACAACAAATTCTATAATTTTCGTAAAGCAAATTATGTTGTATTATATAATATACTTCATTCATTCGACTGGTCTTTCTTGAACACGTATACTGATGTAAATGAAGCAATAACAGCATTCTACTCATTGGTTTATAATACTATAAGTATACTCTTGATGCCACGGTTCCCCTTCAGGTCAGACGTAAGTCCTCTTTTCCTCTGTGGTTTACGCGCGACATTAAGCATGCAATCAAGCTTAAGGATCATTATCGTAGTAAATGGAAATCAAGTAATCAATATTTTTATCTGAAAGAGTACAATCGACTTAGAGCTAACATTAAGATTTTAATCAAGACTGCATATAATTTGTACTTAGCCAAAACTGAGCAGGATATATAATGTAATCTCAAGACACTTTGGAATTTTGTACATACTAAAAATGGTACTACAAGAATTCTCTCCCAAGTGAATAATGGTAACTCGTTTGCAGATGAGTTTTCAAATGCTTACTCCCCAGCATCAAATACTACTTTTAATGAATCATCTGAATATACTAACGCATTTAATTAGTCTGATATCATTATTAGTATTAATAAATTGAAAAATAATAACACTTCAGGTGATCAATTACCAAGCTTTTTTATCAGAGACTCTAAATTTGTATTTGTTAAACCTCTGCGACAAATTATTATTTTAGCTATTTATACGCAGACCTTCCCAGATATATGGAAACGTGCACGTTTGATTCCTATGTACAAAATGGGTGACCGGTCTAATATTGGTAATTATCGACATATTGCCATATATCAAACTTCCCCAAAATTTTCGATAATGTGCTGAAAACAAATTTCACCATATCAACATGGCTTTACGGTATGTCGCTCTACAATTAATAATCTTTCACTTATCACACAATATAGTGAATCTGTGGATAATCGTACACAATTGGATGTAATCAACACGGACTTTTCTCTTGCACTTGTTTCAATTGATCGTGCTACATTGCTAAACAGACTCTCATCCTTTGGGCTTAGCGGTCTTACAGTTCACTTTTTAAAATCATACCTTTGTTGTCGAATAAACTATGTACACTATAATGGTCTTAAATCTTATGAATTTAATATCACATCTGGTGTACCACGGGGTTCTAATCTGGGTTCATTTTTATTCATAATATTAATTAATGATCTTATTTTTTATCCTGCTCCGTTTTGGCATATGCTAATATTTGAAAATTTTGTCTAATGTCTCTAGCCTGACTGACTCTCTTAAGTTGCAAGATAATATTGACTTAATTTCTAGATGGTGCGATGTTAATGGATTAAGACTAAATGTTAACAAATGTGCTACCGTCTCTTCGTCTCTTGGTCATGTGTCGCACGTAAATTACTGTTATAATATTCAGGGTTATCCTCTGGCAAAACTTCTTGAATATAAAGGCTTAGATGTATTCTTTGATAACCAAATCACTTTTCTGAAACACATAAATGCATTGTGTACATCAGCATCTAAAATCTTTAACAACTGTGATTTAATTAAATGTCTGTTTACAGCATACGTCCGCAGTCAGCTAGAATACGCTTGTTTAATATGGTTCACACACTGTGCTTACCTATCACTACTTGCTGAAAGAGTACAGCGTCGTTACCTTAAATTTATGAGCTTTAAAGAGGATGGAGTGCATCCTCAACGGGGTATAAATTATGAGCCGTTGCTATTGGGGCATGGGCTTAGCTCTCTTTCTAAACGTAGAGAATTACATAGTGCATCATTCATGCATAAATTAATTCACAACCATATAGATAGTCCAGATCTCTTAGCTAGAGTTAATTTTCATGTTCCAAGAATTGCATCTAGGTATGTTAGTACATTTTTATCTCTACTGCTAAGTCCGTTACTTTATGTACTTAAATCACCTATACACCACATGACCACAAAGACATTTTTGGCACCACAACGGACAACCGAAGAAGAAACACCCCAGAGAATAACGAGAAGTTTGAAGACCAACAACGTCGTGATACGGAACAACAGTTCCAGCCACTTATAAACAGAATGCTGGAAATTAGGGTCACGGAACAGTTAGCCTAGTGAGAAAGCTTTTCATACAGATGATAACTATTACGTGTAGTTATACTATTTAAATTACAATTGAAATTATTTTAATGGACAGAGGCAAGTTGGTCCTTATCCTTGTAACAAAGCTGCTCGCTGGAGTTTGGGGCCAGAATGTTGGCTTATTAGTGGGATCGACAGCGTCTTCTAGAAAAGTGTCCCTGTAGTCTTCCATGGTCATATAGAATCAGGAAGGCTAAATGGGCCAATCGCTTCTTGTACTCAGAAATACGATTGTTGGACTCAGTTTTGAACTTCTCGATGTCACCTCCTTTTCTAGTGAGTCGACTTCGCTGAAAACATTATCTGGTTGGTAGGGAATGGTAAGGGCAGAGTACTACTTTCGGAAATCATCAACCATTCCAGCGACAGACACCTTGTTCTTGTAGAAAGCTAAGCCAATCGCTGGTGGTTTCTCGAGATAAGCCATTACACGCCTGAGGTACTGATCAAATTGGGCTCTAAAGGCGGTGAAAAGTTTCTTCAGATACTAAGGCATCCTTCAGGCGAGGGCAGTCAAATTAAACAAATTATACGGTTAAGAGAGAAACATATGCTTAAATATAAAAGTACCGAACACATCATTGAAGGTTGGTTGTATGGAATCAGGGAGGTTAAATAGGCCAATTGCTTTTTGTACTCAGAAATACAATAGTTGGATTCAGTTTTGAACTTCTCGATGTCACCACCTTTTCTAGTGAGTCGACTTTGCTGGAAACAATATCTGATGGGTACGGAATGGTAAGAGCAGAGTACTACTTTCGGAAATCATCAACCATTCCAGCGACAGGCACCTTGTTCTTGTAGAAAGCTAAGCCAATCGCTGGTGGTTTCTCGAGATAAGCCATTACACGTCTGAGGTACTGATCAAATTGGGCCTTAAAGGGTGAAAAGTCTCTTCAGATACTCAGGCACCCTTTCGGCGAGGGCAGTTAAATTAAACGAATTATACGGTTAAGAGAGAATCATATGCTTAAATATAAGAACACCGAACACATCACTGAAGGATTGGTCGTATGGAATCAGGGAGGTTAAATGGGCCAACTGCTTCTTGTACTCAGAAATACAATTGTTGGATTCAGTTTTGAACTTATCGATGTGACTCTTAATCTCCTTTTCTAGTGAGTTGACTTTGCAAGAAACAATATCTGGAGAGTGGGGGACGGTAAGTGCAGAGTACTGCTTTTGGAAATCATCAACCATTCCAGCGACAAGCACCTTGTTCTTGTAGAAAGTCCAGCCAATGGCTATTGGTTTCTCGGGATGGGCTTTACACGACTGAGGTACTAATGGGATTAAGTAATAATGGCGATATAATGGTTCTTCAGGTGCTCGGGCACCCTTTCGGCGAGGGCGGTCCAGTCAGAAAATTAACATTTTCCGGTTAAGAGAGAAACGTATGCTTAAATAGTAGAAAGTTTTCTAAGTACAGTTATGATATATAAGAACACCGAACACATCACTGAAGGAGACGCCATCACGGGATTTAATCTTCTTCTCGAGGCTTCTACAGAAACCTGGTGAGATCGCATCAACCACAAGATTAACTAGTTGACGATGTAAGAAACACATTTGTCCCGAAATTATAAAATATTTTTCTAATTTATGAAGAGAAACAGTAAAAGCCCCCCAAATAAGATCAACTTATTACTAAAAATCGAGTACTTTTCTCCATTTAGAGATCTAGAAATTATAAACTTCTAATCAACGAGAGAACGAAACCTAACGGCACGGAAAAGATGATCCCGTCAAGGACGAAATCAACTAATGGACGATGTAAGAAATACATTCGGACCGAAATTATAAAATATTTGACTAATTTATGAAGAGAAACAGTATAGGTCCCTATTATCAAAAATGTGTACTTGTCTCCATCTAGAGATCTAGATATCATGAACTTCTAATGAATGAGAATGAGAACGGTAAGTGAGTTCACTGCAAGAACATCGGATACCGAATTGCTACGTCTAATCATGATCCACGCAAATCTCCACAGTTGACACAACCATGGACACGAAGAAACCGTATGTATTTGTAACAGTAAATGGAAAACTAGAGTATGCACTATTTGACACTGTTAGGTTGTAAGAAGCATTTAAACACAGCGGAAACAATGTTATCTTCAAAAATAATAGTATTTCTCCTACATTCTGCGTCCTGCCGGACAGCCGGACACACGTAACGATCTTCGAAATAAACTTTCTAGATCTGAATAGTTTCCGGACACTCAACATTTTAATGGGGAAGCCGAAATTAAAAAAAAATTGCAAATCGGCCTGAAAACGTATAGATAGATAGTTTTTGATTTAGTGCCCATGGTAATCGCGACCCCAACGGTAAAACTACTCAAAGATTAAGGAAATAAAAGCGCAAAGAGTCCATCTCCTTTATATAGATGAGCTCCTTGTACTGAGGGTTTACATCGAATATTGCAGAGAAAAGCCAATCCATTATAAAACTTTTTAAGAAAGCCGACACTTGGAGCTGGTATAGCAGCAGCAAAAGAAAAGGCATCCTTAAGAAAAAGCAAATTTCGGCGCCAACTATAAAAACCACTGCACCGAGCTATTTCTCATCAAGACCGATTACGCTTTAGGTGTTGACCTTATGAACACCCCGAAAAGTATGCCAGTCGCCTGATCACCCCGACAAAAAGAAATTACATCACAAATACAGAGAGAGAAATAGAGAGAAGCTATTGCCATCATCTGAGCCCTCAACAATTTCAAGGGTTACGTTGAGAGATCCCCTATCGCCGTCACAAATGATCACCAGGCCCAGCGTTGGCTAATGCTATTGGAAGCACTTGCCGGCTACCTTTGCAACTACAGCCGTTCGAACTAATATTAGTAAGAATTATCTCTAGAAGGTCTAATTCTATAACCTCCAGGCTATCCCGGTGGAGTTGAAGAACCCTGATATGAAGACAGTGAATACCCACGTCACAAGTAGCACTGAAGAATAGCTCAAACCTCCGAACTAGTGAAGACTTCGTTTCCGAGGTAACGCCGTACTTACTGAGCCTCATCGACACACTAGAAGCCGCCCATCACATCGGCGACGAAAACCAAGACAGACAGAAGATTTACCGCACGTCGTAAATGGGTGGGCTTTTACTTGGAGATCGTGTCTGGATCGACACCCATCTATTAAGCCGATTTAAGGACCAATTAACATAAAAATTCTGTCTGCCTCATCAGAACGATCTCGGCACCAGAGGAGAAAGATCTAATACTCTTGCGTACCTACAAAAGCGTGTGAACGTGACGTGAGCAGGTAGCCGTGAGCTCCGCACCTCGGCGTCGCATAGTTTATTAGCAATGGTATTATCAGCCTAATAGCTTTCCTTACAATAATGCTCATCTAATCGGATTACTAGCTTACTTACTAGCGTTGATTGAAATATTGTATAGATGGCTATCATTAAGGGGAAATGCTAATCACTAAACGATGCCGAGAAGCATAAGGCGCATGAGTTTGCGTACTGCAGTTTTCTGTAGCTTTGGACCGTCTGAAGTATTGCAATCAGCGTTGAGACGATCGTACTCGGCAATTTGCACGCCGCATCGTTCTCGGTTCCTGTGAAATTTTAGGCGACCGTATTTTGCAATATTATAGAAAACTGCCCAAAGCTATAGAAAACTACGCAGACTCAGTACTCGTGCGGCATCTGTTTCTCGGCATCTTTTAGTGATTCGCATTTCCCCATAAGGTTAGGCATCTATACAATATTTCAATCAACATTATTAGTTTGCGCACTTTGATAATGATATAGAAAGTTTAATATTTTTAAGCAAATTTCTACTTTAAAAACTCACATTATCCTCCAATGATTTTTTCATATACAAGGATGTCCATTCTCATTTTAATCACACGGACAGTTCATGTCAAAATCGGGGTGAATAAATATATCAAGGGTGGTCGTTGCCATTGATAAGGCAAAATTATCACTTGCCGAAAATTATAAATTAAAAAATGGGACGTAATTACATGCAGGAAATATAAAACGTAAACAATTTTTTGGAATGCCGCGCGTACGATCATTCCATTTTTTGTTTTGTTTTGTTTTATGTAGATATGATCCATATAAAATACCAATGCAAGGACAAGGCCGCCAACTCTCTCGGCTGGAAACTGGGCAATGTTGGTAAACGTGCTCGGTCCGGCCAAAACGAAAAATGCAACGGATAATAAAACGGAGTACACTTTCTTGACGGATAACTAGGCGGCAAGTGTACTTAGCGGTGCGTTACGCGAATGAAAAGTAAAATCCAAAAGCGGAATATGGATTACGTTCAGTTACACGAGACCATGTGAGTGCGCGCTTCCGGTATCCCACAAGGATCGGTTATCGCGCTTAAAAATATTCGCGAAAAGCGCAGTTATTTCTGTGGTGAGGTGATGACAAGTGCGGCGCCAAAAGGCGTTCAGTTTTGGAGCAAAAGGTGAGAATCGTCGCGTTAAACTTTATTTATCGCCGCTCGGACGATAAAGCTCGCGCCGTATTATTTACAAATATTAATTGTTGGGATTTTTCTAAATACCAGCGGGTTTATTTGTGCGTGTTCGGGCGTTTACACAACGTTAAATTTAATACGGCTGTTTATTTTTATGAAAGTGCACAAAGCGGTGTTTACTGAAACTGTTATTCACGCTTGTAAATGCTGGTGTAAAAGCGCAATTGTTTAATTTGGCATGCCGAATTGTGGCTTGTATTTCTGCAAATGATTAATAAATTATCCACCACTTACCTAATTATATTGTGCTCGAAGGATATCTGAAACAATTAATCTTTTTTATCCATCAACAATTATCTTTGCTACAAAGATTTGTGCGTCTAGAATGTAATTTCTTAATATTTATCTCGCAAAAAAATCTTTGGTCCTTTTGCAAAAACTACAATGACCTTAATACCTTTTTAACGGAGATCTGCCAATCAGCAAAATACTTAAAATACATTTTTGAACTACTCCATTCAACAACTATTTACATTGGAACCGTGTGTATATATTTTGAAACAACATTAAAATTTTTATTAAGTTCTAGTGAACTAGTTACAACAATAATTGCGCTTTTATATTTCAAATTCATTCCGCACATTATAATTAACGTGCCCCGAGAATGTAAATGAGGCATTAGCATAGTGTGCTAATGTAAATAAAGTTCACAGTTAATTCTGGAGATAAAATCTGACATTATAATATGCATTGTTGCAAACAAAAAATTATTATAAAATGTTTGTTATTTTTTTAATTGAATTAATTGTTTAATAAATATTTACTAATTACTAACTGCAGTAACTCACGCATATAATCAATTAAAATTTAGTTACAAACACGAACAGGTATAAAATCAATTACCCCGAACAATTTATGAATAGAATAATGTAATACCCAATTAAATATTCAACTGCTTTCCATGCTGAAATTATCGGATTACTATAGACGCAACATTTAATTAATGGTCCCATTAGCGCTAAAGTTAGATTGTTGTTGGAATTGATATTTAACTGCGCTGCACGCGATCAAACAGAAATTCTCTGTGTGCCGGAGCGAATTTTCTAATTGAATTTTACATAAACTCCGACCTGCCAGCAACTACGTACTTTCGATTTTGTTGCGAGAGTCCGTAAAAAGTTCTTTGTTGTGCTGTCACGTAGCCCATGTATGGTTTCAAAATTGTAATTTTCTCGTGATTCGAATAATTGTTAAGTAATTATTTTCCTTTGATTGCGTCAATATTTATTGTATCAACTAGTTTCCTGATTGAAATCATTAAAATTTCCACGAGGATAATAATTATTTTATTATTTGATTTTCTAATTCCATTCTTTAGTTATTATCTAATCTGGAATAGAGCAGTATATAATTTACTTTACTTACTTTGATTAGTAATAATTATTAATCAAATTGCAACTCACTACCATTTCAGCGTTGGTTTTCAATACAACAAATTATGAAACATCGTCTAGTGTGGAAATGCTTGCTTTATATATTCCAAAACCTAATTAAATTATTTTGCTCTTTTAAGAAATTTTGCTTAATTTTCGAGTTCGAATTCTAAGTGTGACAAAAAATTATTAAGCACATATTTTTGATAAAAAATTATGTTAAAATCGTGTTATACTTTTTCTAGTTTCAAGACAAAATACGTTTATTTATAATACATATAACTATTTAAATACACATAACTTGTAGTTTAATCATCATCTTGTGTAAATGGATCAACTGTGTAACAGATAAAATAAAATCACCTCGAGGAAAACTAAAAGTTATTCATTCACTTCATGAATTGTCTAATCCCCTGCGAAAAATATGCGGAAGATACTGTAAATAGTTTCTTCTTCAAATAAGTTTTTATTGTTCTGCTCTTTGAACAATAAAAACGTATTTGAAGATTATTGAATACAAAAACAGTAAGAAGAAACTATTCAAAGTATCCTCCATTTAAATTTCTAAAAATCTGGAAGGGAAACGTCTTAAAAATTAGAAAAATTAGATAAAGAAATGAATTGAACCTTCAAAACTAAAAAACAATGGCGATGTTGGTCATTATAATACTTTCCCTATATTTTTTTTGAAGTGTGAGGTTTACGCGAAAATCTATTCTTAAAGATTTGTTTAATTTTTGATTCTTTAAAATTACGTGAGTAAATTAGTAAAAATTTGATGCATGATGGGTGGGCAGCCTTTAAATCTAAATTAGATAAGATTAACTATAGAAAGTCATTTATATTCAAACTTAAATTTTGTTTATTACATAAAGGGTTTGATTGTTTTTAGCAGCAAAATCATCAACGATTGCAACTAAAGTTATCATGTATATGTAGGGTGGGTGGGTGGCGTCTATCCCACCCTCCAATCAGTAAAAAATAAGTGAGGGTTTTAATTAGAAGTTATAAAATGTAAAAAAAAATAATTGCCTTTTTTAATTGATGTATTCATACAAATATTTTAAATAATTTTTGATGATGTTTTACTGATTGGAGGGTGGGATAGAGGCCACCCACCCACCCTACATATACATCTAAACTTTAATTCCTTATCGTCTCGCGGTTTCCAATAAAATTAATTACAAAACTTTTTGAATTAATAAGAAATTAAAAAGATAAGTTTTTTGAGTGAGTAAATTAGTAAAAATTTGATGCATGATGGGTGAGCAGCCTTTAAATCTAAATTAGATAAGATTAGCCATAGAAAGTCATTTATATTCAAACTTAAATTTTGATTTTGTTTTATTTTTTATTACATAAAGGTTTTTTTTGTTTTTAGCAGCAAAATCATCAACGCTTGCAATTAAAGTTATCATGTATATGTAGGGTGGGTGGGTGGCCTCTATCCCACCCTTCAATCAGTAAAACATAAGCGAGGGTTTTAGTTAAAAATTATAAAATATAAACAAACACAAAATAATTGCATTTTTTAATTGATGTATTCATACAAATATTTTAAATAATTTTTGATGATGTTTTACTGATTGGAGGGTGGGATAGAGGCCACCCACCCACCCTACATATACATATAAACTTTCATTCCTTATCGTCTCGCGGTTTCCAATGAGATTAATTACAAAATTTTTTGAATCAAAAAGAAATTAAAAAGGTAGAATTGTTGTAAATTAGTAAAAATTTGATACATGATGGGTGGATAGACTTTAAATCTAAATTAGATAAGATTAGCCATAGAAAGTCATTTATATTCAAACTTAAATTTTGATTTTGTTTTATTTTTTATTACATAAAGGGTTCTATTATTTTTAGCAGCAAAATCATCAACGATTGCAATTAAAGTTATCATGTATATGTAGGGTGGGTGGGTGGCCTGTATCCTACCCTCAAATCAGTAAAACATAAACGAGGGTTTTAGTTAAAAGTCATAAAATGTAATCAAACACAAAATAATTGCATTTTTTAATTGATGTATTCATACAAATATTTTAAATAATTTTTGATGATGTTTTACTGATTGAAGGGTGGGATAGAGGCCACCCACCCACCCTACATATACATCTAAACTTTAATTCCTTATCGTCTCGCGGTTTCCAATAAAATTAATTACAAAACTTTTTGAATCAAAAAAAAATTAAAAAGGTAAATTTTAGAGTGAGTAAATTAGTAAAAATTTGATACATGATGGGTGGACAGACTTTAAATCTAAATTAGATAAGATTAGCCATAGAAAGTCATTTATATTCAAAGTTAAATTTTGATTTTGTTTTATTTTTTTATTACATAAAAGGTTTGATTGTTTTTAGCAGCAAAATCATCAACGATTGCAATTAAAGTTATCATGTATATGTAGGGTGGGTGGGTGGCCTCTATCCCACCCTCCAATTACTAAAACATAAGCGAGGGTTTTAGTTAAAAGTTATAAAATTTAAACAAACAAAAAATAATTGCATTTTTTAATTGATGTATTCATACAAATATTTTAAATAATTTTTGATGATGTTTTACTGATTGGAGGGTGGGATAGAGGTCACTCACCCACCCTACATACACATATTAATTTTAATTACTGATCGCCTCGCGGTTTGCAATAACTTTAAATACAAAATTTCAATAAAAGAAAATTGACAAAAATTTGAGTGTGTGAATTTTGAAGAATTTGAAAAATTCTAGAATTTCCAAAAAAGCAAATATAGTGCGATATAGGAACTAACGATATTAGCAATATCTGTTCTAAATTGGAAAAATTTCTTTTAAATTCCTAAAGTTTTCAACTGTTTTCTTCAATTTTCAATCAAATCTCGACGAAATAGGTTTTTTTCTGAATCAGTTTTCTAAAGCAATTAGAGAATAGATTGAATGCAAAAAATGAATCATCTGTAACGTTTGTGCTATGTGGAGATGAAACAAACGATTTGATTGAAATTTGAAGAAAACAGTAGAAAACCTTAGGAATTTAAAAGAAATTTTTGCAATTTAGAACAGATATTGCTGAAAATTTTCTTATTTACTCCACAACGACCTTGATCCCTTTTTCTAAGGGTGCAAACATTTTATATTTGATCATATGCACCGCAACCTAATAAAAAAAATGACGAGGAAGTTTAAAAGTTGTTAAATTCAATTGTTTAATCTCTTATGTTGGGAAAAGGGATGATTGGTGTCACACTGAAATAAAATAATAAAGACATATTTGAAAACTTCATAGCCCTCTAATGGATACAAAAGTATTACGAAGAAATAAGAAGACATGGTTCAAAGTGCCCTCCAAATATTTTTTCGTTATATTTCTAGAAATCTGAAAGAAAGACTGTTAGAATTCTAAAGACAAATTCCTATAAAATAAAACACATATAACTGGAAAATGTTAATACCACAAAGTAAGAAATAGGAGAAAACATTTCAAAATAATTTCAGAACGATTGAGAGAATATTCTAGGAATCTAGACGATAAATTGCTAGAAAATTATAGAAATTTGTAATGGAAATTGCTTGAAAACTTCGTGAAAATTCTAGAAACCACGAGAAAAAGTATTTAAAATGCACAATGGATATATGAAATAATTTAATAAAAACAAACAGAAATTCAAACCTTTGAAAAATGGAAATTAATAAAATGGGTTTTTCTACTGGAACAATGTTTTAAACAATTTGTGTTTTTATTATTATTTGCATAAATACTATACAAAAAAACTCAAAAGGAAATTGATTAATGGTTGAGGCGTGATACATCTTTGAAAATTAAATAAAAACGTTTACTTTTTTGATATCACACTATATTTTTTAAGTGACTCGAACTTCGATCATTAAGTGATCATTTTCAAACTTAAAGTTAAACTCGAGTCACTTAAAAACTAAAGTGTGATATTAACAAAGTAAACGTTTTTGCTTAATTCAAACATTTTCTTATACACATTTTTACCAATCAATCAAATAAATCAAATATTCTTAATTTCAAGGTGTAATAATTGTTTATATCAAATTTGTTAGAATGACTTGTAATTGAGACATAATTACAACTTTGCTTTACCAATATATTTTTAAAAATTACAGTGACTATAGTTTCGAATATAAGTTAGTCATTATCAAACTAAAAGTATGAACAATTTTATATTTATATAATAGCGTTGAAAAGGGGCGTATACATTAGGCCAGTCTGGTCGTTTAATAGGGAAATTCAGAGATTAATTTTAGCTTCGTAAATCTCACTGCTTCCAGTAAATAAATTTTTCTACCTTTATCCGCTAAGTGGATTACTGAAAGTATATCTCTGCCAAAATTATAGTGATAATATAATAAATGGTTTAAAAAAGTTGAGTTTTTATTTTTTAACTTATATGATTGTTCATGTTCTCTTAATCTAATATTAAAGCTACGTCCAGACTGCCCTATGTATACACTTTGACATTCTGAACAAGTTATTTTTTATACCCCAGATTTGTTTATGTTGTCAATCTGAGTTTTACAGATGAAAATTAAATTACAAAGTTTGGTGAACCGTTTAAAGCTGGTATTGATGTTACATTTTTGGGGACATTTTTAATTTTGAGACTAACATTGCCAAAATAGATGATTAATTTGAAAGTGTGTGTATTGGTTGAAAGCTGTTTTGCATATAGATATTTTTGTAGTTGTTTTATTTCAAATTTGTGTATAAGTTCATTAATTAGTTCTTTCTTGTATCAATTATTTACGGCTATGTGTTTAATTGGGTTAATTTCAGTGTGTAGGGATTGTGGACTTAAGGGTAAATTAAATGTTTTTTGAGATGTAGAGAATGTTGCTAGAATATACAAATTTTATGTACAGAAAACACAAGTGTTTGCAACCTTAGCATTGATTAATTTGTGAATTCTCTACCAACATTGGATAATTCATTCGAATTTGAAGCTCTTTTAACACGACTGGGATATTCTGATACAAATAAGAACACCTTCAAACACCGTTTTTAGTCGGACTAAAAGCTAGAGAAATGCTTCACAGGTTGAAGTAGACTTATTAGCTTAAAGTTAATTCAGAAGAGCAAAAGCAGTACCTATATAAATATGTGTCTAGTCATCAACACCAATTCCCGAATGCTAAGAAATCTAATCTTAGAATATTGAAACAGATTTGTGAGAGCTTGATACTTGGACTTCCTCTCAAAAATTCAATTGTTTAAACCTGACCTTGACTACGTTTTGAATTAAAAACATGTTTTCCCACATGAGATATGTTATTAGAATGTTAGAACCTAATTTCAGTTTGTTTAATGAATAAAGACAAAAATCTTGAAATCGCCGCTGAGAGCACCTAGACGAAATTCGGGGTTAGAGAAAGTGGGAGGAACCAGTAAGTGGTGCAATGGTATTGCACTAAATCTTACATGTATTCTTTAGTGTTTAAGGCCCAAAAACAGGGATAAAGGCATCTGTCAACCGAAGTTATACATCAAGTTATCCGGAAATACGGAAATTTTGACCAAAATAACATCAAAAAATGGACGCTGCGTTTCAAATACCGCCAATAATATGAGTTTAATAATCAAAACCTTTTCTATATAATGTTTTAATAATGTTTAAGTAATGGGTTTAGTAATTTTCAGGTTTTTCTTTATACTTTTGATTTGAGCGACCTCTGATTAATCCAGAAGAAGAGCCGATTCTAAAAAAAATATTTTTTTTGGTCACCCTAATATGCATTATAACACATCACTCAATAAGTTTAAGGTTTAACTAAGATAAACAAATTATTTTTTGAGAAATTTCACTTTATTCATCAACATACTTTCGTTCAAGAGTGATTCATTCATTCTAATGCTCCTCTAACTTTTCGATGCCCTTTATGTGAAACGATTTATCTTTGCTCTCAAAATAAGCCTCGGTTTCAACAATCACTTCATTATTTAAGCCAAATTTCTTTCCCTGGAGCATCTTTTTCTTGTCTGCAAAAAGTCAGTAATCACTGGGGGTCAAATCTAAAGAGTAAGGTGGCTGAAAAGCAATTTAAAGCGTAATTCATCTAACTTAACCATTGTTTTCAATGACTTCTGACACAGGGTATTGTCCTAGTGAAACAGCCGTTGTTCTTGATTTCTTCACTCGTACCAATAATGCCATGTAATATTCACTATTAATAGTTTTGCCTTTCTCAAGATAGTCGATGAAATAAATTCCATGCGCGTCCCAAAATACGGAAGCCATAATGTTGACAGCCAAGTTTTGAGTTTTTGGTCACTTTTAATGACTTTCACCGGCTGCTGTCCACTCAGTTGACGATGTCTTTGATTTAGGTTAATAGTGGTCCATTTTTCATCCATTTTCACATACCGATGCAAATCCTTTTTATTTTGCTTTGACAGCTCCAAATAGTGCTCGACAATCGTCGATGCGATGTTGTTTTTGGTGCGGTGTGAGCTAACGCGGCACCCATTTCGAAAGCAACTTGCCCATGCCTCAATTTTCATCTAAAATTATATAGACACTACCTTCTGATATCTACAAGGTGTCAGCTATCTCACAGAACTTTATGTTACGGTCTTTTAAAACTATTTTGTAGACATTTTTTATGTTTTCCGAAACCACTGCCAATTTTGGGCGACCAGAACGTTCAGCACTGATGATGCTTGTACGACCACGTTTAAATTCAGAATCCTAGTTAATAATAGTTGATTTACCTGGTGCAGAGTCTTCATAATGCTTATCAAGCCTCTGTTTGGCTCCCAAAGTATTTTTCCTCATCAAAAAACAGTGTTCACTTTATATGAATAAAACTATATAAGTACTTTCAAAAATATATTGTAAGACGCTACAATTGTTTCGCCACACTGTGGCTTCTTCAGGCGAAGAAATGGAAACAATTGTAGCGTCTTACAATATATTTTTGAAAGTACTTATATAGTTTTATTCATATAAAGTGAAAATGAACTTTCAACATCTGTCAGCCTCATCAATCAATTAAATAAAATCAACACAAGAAATTCCTTTCGATAAATTTTCTTGAAAACTACAAAATCGTGGTCACAAAAATGACTGTAACTTCTAAACTAACGGACAGAATCCCATGAAATTTTGACATGTATTGTTTTAAGATTAGTACTACTGTGAAATCACATGGCTCTGTCAACAATGTTTCCATATGTGTGTCAGACCGGGGATTTATTGAGTGAAGTATTATAAACCAAATGAAATAAAATTGAAATGCGAAAATCCTGTTTCATTCCAGAGATTGAAGGAGACAATAATAAAGTGATTATCTAAGAAGTTCTACCTTGTGCACCTCTAAAGTAACTTAAAACAAAGAAAAGAGAAGTGTGTAACTTGTTTCGATGGATTTTATTCGTGTTGTTTTTCCTAGTTACCCGCCTTACTGAAGAAAATCAAAAGATTCGAGTAATATTTTTTCCATTTCTGACGTATTTAGGTCCAATTTATGTCAGTGTGACATTATGACATCATTTCTATAATATGGAATATGATATTGCATTCCTAAAAGATTTGATAACAGTATCAAATTTTGAACAGAGGAATTTGCCAACTATCAAAAACAATATTCCTAATGAAGAATCTACTAATACAGAGCAGATATTGAAACTTAAGGTAGCAATAAAATCAAAAATAAATCTAAGAACTTAATGAAATGAATGGGTAGCACGGTTGGATACATATTGGTTGCTAGAGAGGTAAACAATTCTCTCCTGGAAAGAACTTGGGTATTCAATAATCAAAAGCAATCAAATGAAAATAGTTTAAAAAAAGACCACTACAAATGGTACAGCATTCTTTATTAAAATAAAAATATATTTATTAAGATCATTTGATTGTGAATATTTAAGGTAAAACTTTCTGTTTAAAATCGATATTATTAATTTAAAGTTTATAATAGTTTCAAGATGGAGATGTTTTTATGTTTATCATATCAGATTAAATTATCTCGTGTTTCGATCCTTGAGTTTGAATTAATTTTAATTGAAAATGATCAAGTGGACTGTCTTGTGAAACTTTTTAAGATCCGATAGAGTTTTTATATAAATATTACCATGAATGAAAATAATACATTCCATAGGAAGGTCAAATATCTAATTTAATACTATTAGCAACAGGTTGATTGAGATAATGCACTTGTGTTCTATTAATTCACATTCAATGTTGCAATCTGTGCTATAAATGATTCTACTGTTTTAATCTCAATTAAAGTAAAGTAAATAATATCAGTTACTTATTAAAATGTATATTATTGCTTTGATCTCTTATCATCATAATATTTCTAGGCCAATTCTCCATTGCTGGGCTGTTTCATAATGAAGAATAGGCCACGAATTATTACAAATTAACAATCAAACAAAAATACTGCAACCAAAATCTTATGATCATTACGAAAATTCCATAAAAACTGTTATTGCTATATGTAGGTTATTTATTAAAAAACGTAATCTTAGTACTTACTTTCAGTGTCTAACTTTATTTTATTTTTTGTTCGATAGTTGTTAACTTATTTAACATCTATATAAATTATGTATACCAATAAGTTATGTAACTGGATTTCTACCTCTTAAAATGTTGAACTAATTGCCAGACGGGTAATATAAGTCGGTGAAAATTTTAACCATGAATTTTTGCACATCATCGAAAATGCACAAACCTCAAAGTTTCCAATTAAATCAACCGGAACGTTGTAGAAGAAATGGCAAAAAAACTGCAGCGACATTCCATTAGCGTTTTCACGAGTTTCAAACACGTGAAAGCATAATTGCCACTTTTTCATATTATATTATATCGAAATCTTGGAAAAAACTGCCGTTATATAACTAATTTAAAAGTTTCGCATAGTTTAAACATTATTGGTTATTAATTGATTATTAAATTTATTCCTTATAATATTCCCCCTGGGGAAAAAAGCCATAAAAACTACAACATAAAATAAGCTTATTTAATATAAAAGAACAATTAAAATGAAAATTAAGTACTAAAATTATTTGAATATTAATATTCTATTATTATATTAATCATCTTATTTGAATGACTTAAAAAGCGAAACTAGTTGAGTAAACAGAGAAAAATTGTGAAACAAACCAAGTGTTCATTTGTTTCTTAGTAAGACTCATTATTGCAGATTTACGAAAACTTTTCGTATTTTTAAATTATTAGTAAACCAAGTGTAATTTAATTTAAACCTTTATCAGTAATCCATCTTATTAGTACTGTATAATAATAAGTTAACTGAGGTAGACAATTAAATTAGTAAGGCTTTTTTGATTTTGATATTAAGAGTCGTATTGTATATAAATAGAAACGCATTAAGAACAAGAAAAATCGAAACGGATGTACGACTACTTTAATGCCGACATAAAATTGTAAATTCGCTTAACAGGTACCAGTTTTTTCATCTAAAAACTGGATCCATTGTCTGCACCGTGTATTTGTTTACTCTTTTAATCGAAACCTATAGAAAATTATTTTATTTTTAAGGCTTGTACATGTTTAATAATAACAATAAAATGTGACACAACTATAGTTTAAATCTTTGCAAGTCAATATCAAGTGTTGAAATAATAATATTAGTTATGTGAAAGAAAATTGAATATGTTTTTGTTTTTGATACTGCAGGAAAGGAAGAAAGAAATTTTTTGATTAGGTTTTATTAGGAAATTTTTCATATTTAACTTCAATTAAGAAATTTGAATTATAGCTAAAATTACGAACTTCACAGAAATGATTGAAACTATGAATTAAATCCTTAAAGACAATTATTTCTAATCCTTACTCATGCATCGACCATTAATCAATTACACAAAAATCTCCTAGCCGCGATCAATCAATTATTTACACTGTAGCGATTGCTAATTACCTGGCTTTTAATTTACTCCAGACTTAATTGCTTTGCAATTCTCGAAGCCATTGTTAATGCGTGCTATTGAATTCCTCGAGATCTGTTTCACTTTCCTCGGTTTTACCTTGGTATATAGAGCAAGAGCATTTTTTCACGCGAATGTTTACGTTTTACAGAGTATTGTAACAGATTTATTTTTAATATTATATTTCAAGGTCATTTAAGGTTATTATATTTTTGAACAAGTGCACTGAATATTTTTTTAACTGATTATATTATAAAAGTCGAAAAATGTATTAATTACGGTGCAATGAAGTTGTATTTAGTATACAACCACAAATTAAGGTGCCACAGAAAGGATTAGAGAAACATGTACAAAAATCATAAACTAAGGGCTGAAAGACCATCGGTCAATAGCCGTTGAGCAGAAAAATTGAACTAATGTCTTATATTTATTATATCCATTACATGTATTTTTTTTTTGTAAATAAAGATGTTTAGTAGTCCTCATAAACTAGTGAACTCCACTAGTTTCAAATGTTCTTCTACTCAACCCATTGCAAAGTTAAATATGTTGGTCTAAATCCATTTTTATTTAATATATATTAAGCAAATATGATATTTTTATCCATCTTCGGGAAATATTTTTAGCATTAATCTGTCAGACTAATATCAACTATGAACAGGTTTAGAACTATTGGAATCTCAACATTTTGACTTAGTAAAATTTGGTATGTTAATCTTCAATTATTGAGAAGATAAAATAATCCATAGGGGTACACTCCCACAAAAGAGATAATTTTAAGCTAGTACCGTTTTGTAATTTACAGTTATTAATATCTACACAACTATAGTTTCCACCGTTTCTAGTTAGAAATAATTAATACTGATGAGGCCTAATAATAATTTAATGATTTAATCATTTAAGAAAATTAGATATTCGTTCTGATTCACCTACTTATCCTAAATACTAGGAACAGCCATTATTTTGTTAATATACGTTGTACGATAAGAAATACAATTTATAAGTATAGTTAGATTAAATTATCGAAAATCTAACCTGGTATTATGTGTTGTGAATAGAAATGGGATTTTAGCGAGTGCTAGAAACGCTAATAAGCAATTCGGATAAATAATTACATTCACCGGTAAATATATCACGCAATAACAAGGCCGAGCTATTTCAACAACCTTTGTAAAAGTTTTGTTTATTCGTATTATATTGCGGCAATACGTCATGTGGGCGGTGAAGAAAAATTGTTATAATAAGAGGATTTCCGTGATTTGTAATGAATGACAGGAAAAAAGCAATTTGAAAATAATAATAAATAATAGTTTCTAGTCATTTTGTATTTATTAGATTAAGTAAATGCCAGAAATGTTAGAATAAGAAACGTACATTGAAGATGAGCTATGTAGTGTTTGTTAACGCTGGGTGTAAGGCAGGAGAGATCTAACAGGATGAGGGAGAAATTGTTTTCTGAGGTTTTTAGGCTCTTCGGTGAGAAACAAGTGACTTTGTTGAATCTGATTTATTTCAAATGTTTCTGGCATTTTATACACAATTTATATTTAAATAATATACGTCATATTTAGGATTACAATCCAATTTCTTATTATCAGTATATAAACTATAAACATCTTGGGGCCTTCACCGATCAAGGTTCCATGAACTCAATAGGCTTCACTAGAACGCTTGTGTGAGATCGCTTAAGGTAAATAAATCCTCTGCTGATACATCCAATGGTGATGATACCTGATATGAAGATCATAGAATATGCTGCCAGGTTGTGATGTTATGGAATTCTATGCCAGGCTGTACTCAGGTTTTTGCTCTCTATATACTCCTTCTTTCTGACTAAAATCTTGCTGAATCCACACTTTGATGTGACCACTGTCTCTTATGGAAGTGTAAAAAAAGCCATGTGAACACTGATATCTTGAATAGAAATGGGTTGTATGGATAAAGCTATTACTGCGATCCCTTCATTTTGAGTTGGAAGTACCTACGTACGCGTTCCTTGCTGTCGATAGAACATCTACTTGTAATTTGAAGAAGTCCAGTACCATTAAGTAATATGTTTGTCCTCTCACCTGTGCAGTTGACTGCTACTGTTCTCGATTCGTCTGTGATGAACACCCAGGTGTTGACTGTAAGCCTCTATTTCCAGATCAAGGTACGTAATGGATGCTCTAGTATTTTGTGAGCACATTGCTCACTATTTCGACGCACTCCTTCAATGGCACAGTTCTTCCTGGTACCTAATTTTCTTATTGGAACAGGATTGCACATTCGTGTTTCAGCTCTTTATATTTTTTCCTCCACCGTCGTCTTGTTGTAGGTTACTTGTAAACCTAGTTGTTCTACTAGTATACCATGCGAAACCTGATCCACCTCAAATATTGGCTTTATTGCTGTGATAAGCCCCATTATTAGTAACATAACCCAGTGAAATTTAATCGGTGATTTTGTGTTAATGCTGGTAGTCAACGTTATGGATTATTTACTATTTGCACAGTTCACCGTCAATTTTTTTTAATAACAGTTTAAGAGATGACACCTGAGAGACCGCAGTTGAGGGATATTAGTTAACATATATGAGCTGATAGTTGATATGTTCACAGATAATAATTGACAGATCACAGTTGAGAAATGACAGTTGCTAAATGACTCTTAGCAGATTACAGTTCGAAGATTATAGTCGAAAATGTCAGATAACAGTTGACAAATCGCAGTAGACAAATGATAGTTAACAGATGATAATTGATAGATCACATTTGGCGAATAATAGTTGACAGATAACAGTTGATGATTGCAGTTTGAAGATAACAGTTGAAGGAAGACAGATAAGACTTAATAAATATCAGTTGAGAACAGTGACAAATGACAAATAACATATGATAACTGACAGATGAGAAATGAAGAATGACAATTGACAAATGACCAATGATAAATGATAAATGACCAATAACACTTGACAGATGTCAGATAAGAAATGACATCTGAGAGATCTCAGTTGAGGGATATGAGTTGACATATGATAGCCGCTAGTTGACTGTTGACAGATAATAATTGACAGATCACAGTTGAGAAAGGACAATTGCTTGATGACAGATAACAGTAGATGATTGCAGTTTGAAGATAACAGTTAAAGACTTGATAGATAACAGTTGACAACAGTGACAAAAGAAAAATAACAAATAATAAATGACAGATAAGAAATGAGGACTGACCAATGACAAAGAACCAATGAAAAGTTACAAATGATAAATAACAATGACAGATGATAGGTAAAAAGTGAAAGTTAACAGATAACAGTTGGCAGATAGTAGGTAAAAAATTACAGTTGACAAATTTTGATTTAATTTGATTCATTATTGGTGCCAAATATACAGTTGGCAATTCATAGATGACAATTGACGAAATTCGTGTTATACAAACAGAGTTATTAGTGTGTTTTATTTCTAGACAGATGATAATTAACAGATCACAGTTGTGGAATGACAGTTGAGAGATAACAGTTAATGATTACAGTTGGAAGATGACAAAGAGGAGAGACATAACAGTTGACAATAATTACCAATGACAAATAATAAATGATAAATGACAAATGACATGTGACAAATGAAAACGATAAATGACAAATGACAAATGGCAAATGACGAATAACAAGTGACAAATGTCAAGTGAGAAATGACAAATGACAATGACAGATTTTGAGAGATAGGTGACAGTGGACAGATTCGCTTTCCTCTAGATTTGTAAAATTTATTTACTGCTTTGTTTGTAGAATATATTGTGTTAATTTCTTCTAAATTTTATGTTTAACATCATCATTGGATAATGATTTTAGCTTTGTTATGGCATGTGTTTATGTTGTCATTTGTGGTTCTTTTACTATCACGACTCTTACTTTTTTATCTTCACCGAGATGGGTCTCCTTTATGCGTCCAATTTTCTATTTTTTTAGATTGAAGTCGTTTGCCTTGAGTTTTCCTTTGATGTTATTTTCTTATTGATTCCACTTATATCTGCGTTGTAGGGATGACAGATATTCACTTTATCAGGCGTTCCAGAAGTCTTTCTTCATTTGTTTCCATATATCGCCATCTAAGATATAGACTTCCATTAATGGGAGCGTTTATAATGTTTACTAGTTTGCTCATTTTCAGTCGGTGTTAATGTTAAAATATCTTGCGGATCATTGCTCTTTAGGCACGCTTCAATCTGAGTAGTACTTAATTTTTCAAAAGTTAAGGTTCGCTTTATTGATTTTACTCCGACCTCCCATATACAGCCAAAATGAGGAATAAACTTTCAGCTGACTCATCTCGTCTTGTACATCACTTGAATTTTCCAAACTTTTTATTTCTTGGCGAAGGTGTTTAGCTGCACCGACAAAAATAGTTCCGTGGTCATTAAACATCTGAATAAATAAATAAATCTTTGAAAAGCAGCTAAGAACGAATTCGATGTCGTCGCTAGCTACTTCCAAATGTATTGCCTTTTCTTGTTGGATCGGTTCTGGATCTCTTGGGATGTCCCCTGTTACATAAATAGGTTGGATCGCTAAATCCTGAACCGTTTCTGTTTCTGTCCTTTTGGGTTAGTTGACTCTGCATGCAGTTGCATTCCAGTGTATGATTGTAAATATCTTCACCTTGTTCTTCTTCTGTGGTGATTGGGCGTGTGGGAAGTAGCTCCTCCATTTCACATAATTCTTATAGGTCATTTTCATTCCCTGTTTTGGTAATCAAATCCAATCCTGGAGATTGTTCTGACTGATTTTCGTTGGTATCGTGGATGCTTTTAAGTTGTCATGGAAAATCGGTTTTGTAGATTGGTTGATCCATAAGCAATGAGGAGATGATTGTTGTCGTACCGATGTGGAAGAGTTTCCCGTGCAGTTGTAAAATAGGAACCTGGAAGATGGTTTATGAGTTGCGTTTTAGCTTCTTAAAACCATTGTTTTGAACACCGCATGTTTAATCGGTTGTCTTGTTTCCAAGAGTTTATGATAGGAATTGTAAATTGTAACCTATATTTCATCAATACGGTTAAGCCATCCCAGAATTTTTGGGGTGTTTACTGTTTGAATTTCTAATTCCTGCAGTGAAATCTCGAAGTCTTTTATTCTGAGTGCTAATATGGGATTAGCATTATCCCATATATGCAGGATTTTCTGGTGGTGGAGTTTCCGGTGTCTCTGAGTTAATTGCTCACTTAACCCGTGGTGGAACATTTTTGAACTATCTTGATTAGAATTTAAAACAATTGGTTTGTTTCACAGAAAATTTTATTATTTCTTCTCCGACTAGTTTCGACAATATGTGATTATCAAGGAGACTGCACTTGAAAATTTTATTACTTCCCCTAGTCGGAGAAGAACAAAATTTCTTTGAAACATACCAAGTATTTTAAATTCTATTCAAGATAACCTTGTGCATGATATGGATAATAATAAGGTTGTTAAATTCCTTTTTTCACTGTTTTTATTTAAGCACTAGATGTGAACACTATGTGTTAATTATCAATAGTTGACTATTTAACTATAGATAATGGACACATAGTATTCGAAATGTACATCCAGTGCTTAAATATAAACAGTGAAGAAAGGATTTTAACCGCATTTTTATTATTAATATAATCTTCACATAACTCAAGAATAATACATCATATCGATGTTCTGGTAGTTTTAATTCATTGCATTTTGCGTCCTGTGTTAGGGCTTGAAACCAAATTTTGTTGGCATACGCAACTATTTTGCTTCTTTGTGTCTTCGTATACTCTCAGTAACTGATGACCGAACGTTTCGAACGATGTTTTGCGAGATAATTCAGTTTGTCCATTTTACGGGTTGATATAATTCAGAATGTAGATTCGACGTGTTAAGATATTTCCATGTAGATACTTCTCATAAGAAGAAAGTATAGCTAGATGACGTCTTTTTCTAAGCGTTTCTACGTATTGGTTGAAAATTTTGTATCCTATGAAGAGAGTGATGTTTTTATTGTTTATCCCAAATGAAAAAAAAGCAGAGGTTCCGGTTCTCGATCCCCCGAGTATGCACGAAAAATTCGCTGAAACAAGGTGTCGATATGGAACGGATTGTAAAACCGTTTGGTTTTTCATCATGATGATTACAACTCTGGAAACGAGAACATTTTTTTTTAAGGTAATATTCGTTTTAAAGTCCCCTGAGACCATTCCACAAATTTCTTGAAATTTTGATTTGTGGAACGGATTCTAAAACAGTTTGGTTTTTCTTCAGGATGATTCCAACTCTGGAAGCGAGTCCGCGACGGATCGGGCTCGCCTTCGATGTGTCGTGGAAGTGAGTTGTTGTTAAAGCTTCTCATGCTGAAGTGTTGTGAAAGTCAGTTGTCAGCTTGTCGTGCGGGAGCTTTGGTTTTGACTCGGGTCGTTAATCAAAAAAAATCAAAAAGTCGCCTCTCGAATGGAGGTAGTAGCTAAGGAACGTCCTTCTCGGAAGGGATGTCCACGGCGTAGCTTCTGTCAATTATAAGCACCTTATAGAGATTCCTATCAGTTTCCTAATATCTTGATGATTTCTTTAAATATTTTAGTATTTTCCTTCCATTTTTCTAGAATTTTAAAGCAATTTTCTTGGAGAATTATAACTATTGACTATTGCATAAAATTTTTTTGTTCTATTTTGGTTTAGAATTGTTCACATGTTTACTTACCCTATATAGAATATATGGGGAAAGTAAAATACAATATTCTAAGTATTTTACTTTCCCTATATATTCCACCCTCCAGTCGTAAAACATCCTCAAAATTATTTGAAATATTTGTAGGAATACATCAATTAAAAATTGCAATTATTTTGTTCGTTTACATTTTACAACTTTTAATTAAAACCCTCGCTTATGTTTTACTGATTGGAGGGTGGGATTTATTATAAATTTTACAACTTTTAATTAAAACCCTCGCTTATGATTTACTGATTGGAGGGTGGGATAGAGGCCACCCACCCACCCTACATATACATGATAACTTTAATTGCTAATCATTGTTGATTTTGCTGCTAAAAAATTAAACCTTTTATGGAATAAAAAATAAAATAAAATCAAAATTTAGGTTTAAAAATAAATGATTTTCTATAGCTAATATTATCTAATTTAGATTCAAAGTCTGCCCACCCATCATGCATCAAATTCTTACTAAATTACGCACTCAAAAGTGTTTACCCTTCGCTCTTTTTTATTCAAAAAGTATTGTATTTATTTTTATTGGAAACTGCGGGACGATAGGGAATTAAAGTTTATATGTATATGTAGGGTGGGTGGGTGGCCTCTATCCCACCCTACAATCAGTAAAACATCATCAAAATTTATTTAAAAACAATGGTTTGAATAAATCTACTAAATTTTGCAATAATGTTTTGTTTATTTACGTTTTACAACTTTTATTTAAAACCCTCGCTTATATGTTCTGATTGCGGGGTGGGTTAGAGGTCACCCACTCACCCTACACATACATGATAGCTTTAATTACTAATTGTTGATGGATTCTACATCTTTTTTATTTGCCTACATAGAATATAGAAAAAAGTATTGTTTTCGTGAATATTTTTTGATTCTTTTTTGACCGAAATATTTGTATTGAGGTCCCCTGAGACCACACTAATTTCTGGAAGGTTTTTTGTGTGTGGCTGTCGGTGGGCACTGTATCTCAAAAACGAATGTTCCTATGGAGATGAAACTTAAAACTTAAGATTTTATTGTTAAAAACTGGAACTGAAAAGCTTTTGGTGAACATAAACGGAAAGTGGATGTTTACTCGAGGCGTTTTTGGTTTTTTTCCGATATTTTTCGGTATGAAATATTATAAAACTTTTCAAACAAAAGTTAAAGGGAATGAGAAAACAAACAAGTTTTATTGAAACATCTTTTTTGTAAAGTTTTTGACTTGCGAGAAAAAATTTTTTTTGACATTTTTTGCCCATTGCTAATAAACTTATTTGGATTTCTGAAACTTTTTTGAGACTCAATGGAAGCAGAGGCATCGATAGTACGTCAAAATGAATATATTCACTCTCATTTATATCAGATAAAGGGGTAGCATTATTCACAAAAATATATTTAGTTTATTGCAGGTTACAGTCCAGTTGTTATTTTGTTCTTTGGGAGGTCTATGTTTATTTAAGATATTCCATGTAGCTTTTGATTTGTTATTACTGATTAAAATATATCTAGCATTTGCAGTAATCTTACAGTTCAGTATCAAACCAATTTATGTTTGCACTACTGTTTTTCGATTTTATCTGTTTGATTGGAAAGGACTTATTTGCATTACTTTCCAACAATGTAAACAGATGATTCCATTTATAATTTAAGTTATTTTTATCATCAAAAACCATCCAATCTGTGAGCTGAATAATAGTATAGAACTTAACTTTACCTTCGTGGTTTATAGGTCAGCAGTAAGTCTAAACATAAGTGAAATAAATATTTGATGGTAGGAGCCTTTACTTCATGGTACATCTTCAATGAGTTGTAATTTAAACACGATAACTTTGTTTCTACCATTATATAGTGGTAAAACGAAATTATCGTGCTTCAATTACAACTGATCACTTATGTTCATGTTGGGCTTCTGAGCAAATCACCTTTAATTTTAAATATATTATCTAAATAGTTATTCCTTGTTGTAAACTTTACTACCTTTACAAGATTAAAAGCATTCATGATGATCTCAAAGCCGTTACTCTAATAGATGTTAGAGTAACGGCTTTGAGATCATCTCGATTAAAGTAAACATGGAAACCATCATTAACTTAAAAGTTTCATGATTATATTTAAATTCACTTAGCAAAGTTGAACTTTCTAAATATATGAAATATATTAAAATTATTTTATTTACACACAGATTAAGTATGTTTTATAATATTCAATTTAATACAAGACAATTTCACTACTAATTATTTTTATTAGAGAATTGAATTCAAAAACTTTTACATTAGTTGGTGCAAGATTACTGTTCTTTCATGGTATGACGTGTAAAGTAAGCCTTTGACCATAGATTGTTTATTTTGTGAACTGCACACTCATCACTATTCATCCAGTTTTCGGATACCGCTAGGAAACCAAAATGTTTATCAATGAGAAAGTCTTCTAATTCATTTTAATGGAGCATACATTTAAAAATAAGAAAGGGACTTTATAGGTTTCAATATTTTGAGTGTAGCATTTACAATTTAAGTTGTCTTCTTTCGTACTTTTTCCTTTCGAAATTTTTTATTGAACGTAAATTCCAACAGGTCAGCTTTCTTTTTTCATCAGTATGTTCAGATCGACGAAATCTGCACACATTTTAAACGACCTGTTTTTCCTCTTGTATGTAGTTCTTCTATTTCAATTCGCTTTATATTTTTGTGGTTATCTGCCAGGAATTTCTTAATGTCGTCCCCAGTTACATCAGATGCGCAATTTTCTATATACATACCCATGTATTTTTATTACTTGCCTTTAATAAGTTTATTGAGGAGAAACTACCGGTTAGTGTGGTTTGTTTACGTTTTTTTGTAAGTTTCTACTTGCCATTTGTGTTTATTGTGATCTTCATTCGGCGTAAATAAATAGTTCTTTATTGGTACTTCTTTAAATCATTAACATTCCCATTTACAGCTATTTATTGACATCCCACCTTTAGTTACAGTGTACAATTTGAATTTACTGTCGATATATTATTTTTAATTTGTTTGCTTGAATTGTCGTTCTACATTTCTACATAGATTTTTTCTGGTCATTGCTGCTCGGATTGTAGTGGCTATTTATACTTTTCAGCAAAAAACTTAATACTCTCTGACATTTCGGTCGTTGAAGATATTTTATTTCAAAATATACTGGTAATTTTCGACACTTTCTTATTACAAAAAAAGCTGATCATCAAAACCTCTTTTTGAAAAATTTAGCGTTTACTAAATCAAAACATGTTTCTAAACTAGTCAATATCAAATGATTCTTTATAGAGATAGCAACTTCAATTTCCAACCCTCTATTTATATTATTCTATTGAAAAAAATTAAAAATTAAGGATTATCTCTACTCTACTAACACTACTTGCTTCTCCTCAATAACTTTTAAGATTTCGTTCTTAAGATACAACTGAAATCCATCTATTTCTATAATCATTAATCTTCAACGATTTCTACTAAAAGATAGTTTTTAAATCAGCTAATAACATTTAAAAATTAAATTATTTAACACAAAATATATCTTTCATTTAATTCATGCTGCTGTTATTAGTTAAATTACTATACTACACTTACTGCTTTATGAGAATTTTATAAGCACTTTATAGAGATTTTTATCAGTTTCAGAATATCTTGATGATTTCTTCGAACATTCTAGTATTTGCCTTCCATATTTCTTGAATTTTAGAGCAATTTTCTTGAAGAATTATAATTATTAAGTTAAACACTCAACTGTGGAGACTTCGACAACCAGGTTGACATGATATATACCCTTTTTAACACAGTTTAAAGACCTTAATTTTAAGTACATGTACACCTGTAATTTATTAGCCTAAATCACTGTTATTTATAGTTATAGTCGCAACTATAGTTACCAAAGAAAGTCTCAGTTATACAAGCAAAGTTAAAAAGTATTTCATTTTTGAATTACTGACTTTTCTATTAAAAAAATGGTTCCAGTTTTGTTTAGAGCTGTTCACATGTTTTGTTTCAATCGCCGAATTTTTTGCAATTATAGATTAATTCAAATTGAATATAAAACTCACGGTTTGTTTATGAAAATAGTAACAAAACCAAAAGTTTTAATTTCAAATCTCATTATTTAAAAATAAAAATAAATTAAATGAAGAATTGGTCATATATATTTTATTTAACCTAGCTTTTTTATTTTCTACATTCTAATTTTAAACTACTTAGATCAATATAATATAGTTGAAGATTGCGACATCATAAAAGTCCGGATTTTCATTTCGGATACATCAATATTTACAGAGAGCTATCAACAACCATAGTTAATGAAAATAATCAATATTGAAGCTCACACTAATTATTAACAAATGATTTATTCTCATAAAATTGCAAGGTATATATCTCGACTATTAAATAATTCTCAGTAGAATTATATAAGCCATAAAAAAACACATACCAAATCCCCTGTTGCTAAACTTTCAAACGTTCGAACTTACCCGGGTCAAAAGTTTAATGCAACATTTACTTTAACGCAATTATCACACCGAATGTGATTTCATAAATGACATGCAGCATGGAAAGGTGAATTTTGCATTTCAAATTGAATGGAAGTGAGAACGAAATACTATATTATATAAATAGAAACGGAATAAATATGCATATTAAATGAACACGTTTATTGAACACACAATTACGTATTTTAATATCATTAATAAATAAGTGGGATTAGATTAAATGCATATTTTAATATTAAATTGTAATTAAACATAAATTTAATGGAGTAATAGAATAAACTATTCATTAAATATTAATTCAATTACACATTTTTTTAAATATCTAAATGTGTATAACATATTACATATTTTGTACTTACTTAAACTAATTGTGTTTATTATTTTAGGGGGAACTAACGTAACTAACAAGATGACACTGTTAGAGGATATGAAGAGGGAGCCGGAAATAATCTACGAACTAATTATAACAATAATTAACTTACTAGGAATCCTCGCGAACATAATACTCATAATAACGATAGCGAGGAGCAAGATAATGAGGACTAAAACGAACTTATACATTCTTAACGTTTCAATAGCAGACTTATTCACGTTATTAGTGCTCCTAGTCTACTACGTGGACAAACGAATCTTACGATTTTCGAACAGCAGTGGATACTACGAGCACATACAATGCGTCTTGACGAATCTGGAAATCTCCTTGCAGATAGTGACTGTGACATTCGTGATAATACTAGTGTCAAACTGCTTGTTTAATATGAAGTGTGCCTCCCAGGGGATCCTATTAGTCCTAATATGGAATTTCATGGTTATTGTCCTTTATATCAATGTACAGTATTGCAGGGGAGAGCTAACTTTCGTGCAAGGATCCGTCTACGCGACATTCATCACTGTCCTGCTATTGGTCCTATTCGCCAAATACTATCTTAGGTGTAAGAATAAAGGAGACGTAACACGCGACGGAGCTTTCAGGCTAAACTTCGCCACCATATTCATGTGTCTCTGCCTCACCAGTTGGATCGTAAACATAGTAGCCGAGTTCAGCTTCAAGACGGACTCCATCTTCAAACACTTCATACTAGCGTTCGGAACGTCCGTGAAGGTCGGCAAGAACATAGCGCTCGCCTTTTATCTCTTCAAATTCAACGAAATGTTCAAGGACAGCTTTCTGGCCCTGTTTAATTGCAGGAGCGTGAAAATCAACGAGTCCGTTAATTACTCGACCGACCAGACCTCACTCGAAATCAGCATTCGCAACGAAAAGGTCTGAACATAATTGCACGCTGGAAATTTTACTTCCGCAATTCCGACTTTTTGTCTTGTATGTATTTAACGAGTGCACCGCAACTAGTCATCCACGTAATGATACAATGGGAACGGATTTTGTAATTGCACTTTCGACCCGATGTTACAAATCGCTGAAGACGCGGACGACTGACGATGGCTGGTTCGTCGCGGAAATTCTATAATTTGGTATAATGAAAGGTTCAGACGATTACTTGAAACCTTGCCGTGGGGAAAGTTGATGGCAGTTAGTTTGTCGTTTTAATATATTTATATAGTCTATCAATCAATCCAAACATACATTTTCAAACAGTTTTTTAATTATACTTTAAACGTAAACATTGATTTTTAGGTACACTGTGATACACAATAAAGAAAGTAAGAAAGTAGTTCTTACCTGATTATCAGTAAAAATTAAGTAGTTTCTATATTAAGTAATAAAATATTATGTAGGATGAAATAAAACACGATTTTCTATGTTTTTACCACTGTATATACATTTAAAAATGAAATACCACATAGTAATGGTTACCATCATCCTGTTCCTAAAATATTATGTGTTACTAACAAACAATTGAGTCATTTATTACTTATTTATTATTTGTTTAAAATGCATTTAATTCGTAATGGTTAGTAAAACCGTTTTTATTATTGCAGTAACAATTTAAGAAAGATTAAATTGTTTTACGCCTTAACATCTTATGTGTAACACAGTGTAACATATTTCAATATTTTTTTAATGAATAATATTTATGTATTGTTTTATTAAAAGTGTAAAATATTGGTTAAGCGTTTATAATAATATGAAAATATGTATATAAATCTAATTATAAGTTTTATACATGTATATAATAATAAGAATAAATTTTATATATTTTATAAATTTATTTAATTGTGCAGCTTTTATTATTAATAAAATACATTTTATATAATTTAAAAAAAAACATAATTCGAGCATAAAATTGTACTTTCGCTCTATTTTACAGTAACATGCAGCAAAATCATCAACGATTAATATTTAAAGTTATCATGTATATGTAGGGTGGTTGGTTGGCCTCTATCCCACCCTCCAGTCAGTAAAACATAATCAAAAATTATTTAAAATATTTGTATGAATACACCAATTATACAATTATTTTGTGTTTATTTACATTTAACAACTTCTAACTAAAACCCCCGCTTATGTTTTACTGATTGGAAGGTGGATAGAGGCCACCCACCCACCCTACATATACATGGTAACTTTAATTGCTAATCGCTGATGATTTTGCTGCTATAAACAATCAAACCCTTTATGTAATAAAAAATAAAGCAACATCAAAATTTAAGTTTAAATAGCTAATCTTAACTAATTTGGATTTAAAGTCTGCCCATCCATCATGCATCAAATTTTTATTAATTTACTCACTCAAAAATTTTACCATTTAATTTCTTTTTTATTTAAAAAGTTTTATAATAAATTTTATTGGAAACCACGAGACGATAAGGAACTATAGTTTATGCGTATATGTAGGGTGGGTGGGTGGCCTCTATCCCACTCTCCAATCAGTAAAACATCATCAAAAATAATTTGAAAAATTTAATTGAATACATCTATTAAAATTTGCAATAATGTTATGTTTATTTACGTTTTACAACTTTTAATTAAAACCCTCGCTTATGATTTACTGATTGGAGAATGGCTTATAGGCCACCCACCCACACTACATATACATAATAACTTTAATTACTAATTGTTGATGGATTCTTATAGAATAAGAAACCTTGTTCAGTTTCTCATTCCCTTTAACTTTTGTTTGAATGGTAAAATTATCATCTAAAAGTTTATAATGCTGAAAATTAATATAAATAAAGATAAAATTAAGTCTTTATTGTGCTACATCAAGATCAGGCGTATTCCAGTTCTATAATTATTCAAAACTCCTTAAGAACTGAAAATAATTTTAAAAGTTAAACATAATTGAATACAATTGAAATTGCTACAATTAAAAAATGATTACTGACAATATGTTAATACAAATCTTGATGAACATTCTAAAAAATATTAAGTTCAACATTAATGAAAAACTTGACAAACACACAAAAAATGAAACCCAATATTACAAAAAAAAGTCGAAATTCTTATAAACTTATTAATTAATAATAATCGATTCAACCAGTTGATTAAGTATTAAAAAAATTTACGGATGAGAATAATTAAAAATTATTAATAACAGTTAACAATTGTTAAAAGCATTGAATCAATTAAACGCTACTACAGACAACAATTAAAATTCTTATAACAATTGAAACACTCTATGTGAACTTGTGTATAATAAGAAACGATAAATTTTATTAAAAAGACAGTTGAAATTATCAAAGGTGCTACAAAAATGAAACCAACTGAAATTAGAATAATATTCAGGGGAATTTTTTTTAGATGTTTTCTATGGGGATCTCAAAAACTATAAGAGATAGAAAACCGTTAAATGGGGAAAGAAATGTAGATTTATGATACGAATAATATTCCACTTTCAAAGTTTTCAAAAAGTCAAGGGTAAAGAGATATTTTGAAAAAAGTAAAAGGTGACAATTTTTCAAATCAATATATCTCGGTTATTATAACATTTTCAGTAATTTTTGTATTATAATAATTACAATATTGCTATTATTATAAACAACTGCAGTTGTTTTACTTTTATCTTATTTATGGCTACCTAATTTTTTGTTTATAATAAAATTTAAAATGACTGTAACTCAGTTATTGTTATAAGAAAAAAATAATCTGTGGAATGAGACCATAGCCAATTATAGTTTTCATTTTAAAAAATGTAAGTTTGTGTCATATCTCAGAAAATAATAGCAATAAAAATTATTGAATATATTTTAATTATCTGCATAAAATGATCTACAACTTTGTCCTATACTATTTTATTCTATCTGTTATAATAACCGAGATATATTGATTTGAAAAAATTGACACTTTTTACGTTTTTCAAAATATCTAATAACTGATTTTCTATCTCTTATAGTTTCCGAAATCCACATAAAGAACATAAACTCACTTGTATACACTTGTAAGAAAACAAATGTATGACGATAATTAAATATTATTCAATAAGAATTGTAATATTAAAAAAAAAAAAACAATTTAAGCATTATCAACTAACGTATAATTCCGACCTGTTTCTTTAAATAACATATTACTCTAGCTTATTCTCGACCTACCTCAACGCATTAAGCGTTCACTTAGCATCTGTTTTATCGCTTAAACAAGCGTTCACTTAACCAAGGCCAATATAATTTATTGTAATAGGTTATGGGGACGCTAAGTCAATAAAGTTTTTATTGTGCTAGCTCAGGAGTACGCTAGATCAACCGTATTTTTCGTTTACAATTGTGTGTATTTAAATGATTTAACATATTTTCGTAGCTAATTATCTAAATTATTAATAAACACGCGATTCAATTCCGTTCTTCACTTTTTTTATTATGAATAAAATGAATTTAACAGCGTTTTTATTATTAATATAATCTTAACATAACTCAAGAACACATACATATCTAAATTATATATATATTTTCAGATTTACATATGAAGAAGGATAAACACATAGTACAAGTGACAATAGGAGAATTAAAAAACAAAACAATAGACAATCAACAAAACCTATTGAATATTAATTTTAAAAAAATCGTTATAAGAAAATACTCAAAAATTATATTATATAAAGAACATTTGGAATGATTAAAAGCGCTAAAATAATTACTCCAGAAAGCAATTAAAATTGAAAATTATTTTTAAATTATCAAAACAATTGAAACGATTGCAAATAATAATAAAAACTTTATTTTAAGTAGAGAGTAGAATTTGAATAAGAAAATTTTTACAAACTTAAATGTCCAGCCCCGATTGATTCAAAAAAACTAAATAATTAAGTATTACTCAATGTTACTTTTTCCCAAAAACTTAAAAAAGTATATTGCTAGATAATACCAAAAGTTTAAATTATTAAAAATATCAAAATACATTTGAAATTGTTAAAAAAATATTTAAAAGCAGATTTTCTTTCTGGTTAATACGAAAATGTTTTATAAAAAGGTTTTCAGTTTTTTGATAACGAATAAGAACATCAATGTAAAAATTCTAGACATTAAAAATATAATTATAAAAACTGTTGATAATCTTCACGAACTACAATTAAATGTTAGTTAAATGTTACAATTGAAATTATTATAAATTTTCAAACAAAATAAACAATAAATAATAAAAAACCTATTAAATATTAATAAATAATAAGCCAAATTTTTTAAGTAAAATAAAACAAATAAATTAAATTCCAGAAAGTATTTTAAATGAACATTTTTTAAAGATTTAGTTAAAATTATTGAAGAAAATAAAACCATTGAAATCGCTAAATAATGATAAAAAACAATTAACAATCGGTAAAAGCGAAAACAATTAGTGTTATTGGAAAAAAAGAAAACGCTTGAAATTGTTAGAAACTGTATAACAATTGAATACCAATCTAGATAAAAGTTGAAAACGCTAAAATCTATATTTTATGAAAAAAATAACAATTAACCATTTATTAGTTAATATAAACGTGTTTTATAAAGAAAAACAATTAAAATTGACAAATCTCTTAAACAATTTAATGCTTCTATAAAATTTAATTAAAATTGTTAGAATTAAAAAGTTGATAATTTCCAAATTCAGCTGAAGGAACGACTAGATAAAACAATTGTTACTGGTCTAAAAAAAGCAATGAAAAACCTGCGCCCACGAAATAATGTGTATTTAACATTAATTATTGTTCCTTGTCAACAACAGCCACGGACTGGTTTTGATCTATTTTCAGAAATCATGTAATGTTTTTGATATAACTTTTAATTTAATATAAAATTTATTATATTAAGTAGAATATTTTTGGATTTATTAGTGCAAATTAGTTTTTATTTATTTATTCATATATTCACATTACAACATGTAATAACTGTAAGCTTAAAATTATATGTGAATCCATAGGTGTTTTAAAAACTTGGGTTAAATCATAATCAATATCAACACTTTTGGCAATTTTATAATATTTCTAATATTTTACTGTGGTTTTGTTCACATTTATACCTATGCATATTTGTTTTTTCGATCTTGTTTATTCAATTACGTTGGATGGACGATCTAAAGAGATGTGCAGGCAACTGGATACAAAAAGCTCAAGACAGAAAGGAATGGGCAAGAATGGTAGAGGCTTATGTCCAGCAGTGGACACAGATAGCTGAATGATGATGATATCAAAATATGAGGTTCTAATGTTTATCTCAGGCCTTACCCAAAATATCTTTCTGAAGATCCAAAATAGGTACAACTTCCTAAAAAGGAACGCACACTAGCTATTGGTGAAAAATTCGCAGTAAAACCCTACAGTCTATTTATTTATTTATTTATTGAAACTTTACAATATTAATAATTATTGTATCCCAATATTCCTCCAAAATACAAACATCCTACAAGAACCATTCACGAATTCATTAGATCGCATCATCTGGACAGTTATTCTTACTAGCATTCAATTTTAATCTAATTTGTTTTATCAGACGGGGCAGAAAGACCTTTGGTCGCTAGCCCAGATAATGACGTACTAAGCCAGAATAAAATGTAATAACACAATGTTAAAGTTACTGAAATAAAGATGTTGTAATATATTTGCTACTATTTGAACATTGGAAATTTTTTGTTATAATTCCTACACCATGTAATTCTTCTTATACACATTATTAACTTCGATGTTAAATTAGAATATAGGGTTTAAGAGAATCATTATATACAACATTTTTTGTCACGCTTTCTAAAACTCTGATTCCACTAATCCATCACTATATTCTGTACTTTTCACTAACAATGTATCCAGACTCAATAATGTTAAATATCTTTTCACACCCTCTTTGACTCCACCCAAGCCTGGTTCACTAAATGCCATATCAATATAAATCTCAACACTATGTACAACCCCGTATCATAATAAATCATACCTAAATTACTTCTTATACTTAAATAACTTAGACAGAAAACTCTTCTTTTGCATAATCTATAACAAAAATTAATCCCAAAAGCAAGACTGCTTAATTAGAAAGACAAAATCAAAAAAATCAATTAAAAATACTAAATAAAATAATAAATTGTTTAGTTTTGATAGATTATGTTGAATTATCTCTTAACTAAATCTGACCATCTTTATCCGCTTCAAAGTTATCCAATCAGTATTATGAACCTTTGCCAGATTCAGATACTCTATTAATTTACCGAATAATTCAATACAATCAAATGGCCATTATTGTTATTCTTTTTAACCGAATATTATAAGATAGATTTTTTATTTATATGATTTTAGCGTTTTTTACTCGTTTACTATTTAGAATTATCTTGTCAAATATAATGTTATTAATGTAAAGAAAGTGGATGGTAATATACATAGAAATTTTACCATATAGATATTTGTTATATGCAACTTATTATACGCATAATTGTTTACAAAAATTGGTTTATACAAAACCAACCGATTTTGAAATGGAGTTTGATTATAATCTGTATAATCTACAATATCCTACATAATAAGTAAGATTTAGGTTAAGTAATAAAATAATATGTTTATAAATAATATTAAAATTTTAAATTAATTTAAGTAAAATTACACAAAGAAATACATTTGTCTAAAACACATATTCTAAAATATACTGATATATATTTAAATATATACTGAAGCTTAAAAATAATGTAACACCCCTTAGTTAAAAATTGAAATAAAGCAATAACATTTTTATTGCTTTATTTCAATTTTTTGTGTAGAATTTTTATACCTATCCGAAAAATAAAGCAAATTTAATAATGTTAATAACCAGACACCTATTCTACTCTGACTCTGTCTGAGCTCTTAAGTATATTGAAAAACCTTGAGAAGATGGTCTGAAGAAAGCGACTATCAGCAATAGAGACGTTGGTAGACCTAAGATTATACAGGGTGGCCAACGGTACCTAAGACTGCTGACGATACGTAATCATCACGACACTTTGCGGCAAGTTCGAGATGCCTTTGTTGCAGCAACTGGGATGTGGAGTGGAACTTTATATGCTTTAGTGGTGAGTCCAGATACTGCTTAGGAGCCTATGATGGACGTAGACGTGTCCGTCGATTCCGCGGTGAAAGGCAAAATGTAGAGTTTGCCTTAGAACATGGAGCGCTACATGTCTTGGACCTACCCCCCTGGTTTTCATTAGGGGTAGTCTAACATCCCAATGGTACATCGCTGAAGTTCTACAACTTGTTGCAATACCATACATCGAGACTAGTCCCAACGCCATTTTTTAGTAAAACAAGTTCAGGCTGCATACGGCCCGTCAAACCATGGACTTTGTACAACATTCTGGCTTAGAGCTTTTAAATTGTCCTGCATGATCCCCTGATTTATCTCCAATAGAACATGTATGGGGCGATTGCCACAGCCACCAAGGACTTTGGACCAATTCTGCATCTGTGTTCAACAGGCTTGGGACCGCTTGCCACAAGAAGACATAGACCACTTCATAGTTAGAGAGTGCTACAACAACCGCGGCGGACTAACACATTATTAAATTTTTGTCAGTATTTTTGTTTTGTTCAACCTGCACCAAATTGTGATTGTTTGGTCTGACACGAAAACTGAACATAAATTTAATATAAAAACATTTAAAACATGTTTCTTTCTGGTCGTTGCATTACTTTTGAGCTCCAGTGTATAAAGAAGTCAATTAAGTCCAAATTACTTATCATGTTTGCTTCGAATAATAAAATTCGTTAATAATAAATAACTTAGTAATAACAAATTGTATTTTCTATAAACTATTTTATGGTTGTATTTATAATATTTTTAATTTATTGTGTTTACTTATTCATTAGTATTTTATACATAATATAAACCCTTACAAAGAAATGTACCTTGTCGTAGGCTCAATCTTCTACCACCTATGAACCACAAGAATCACCGGAATAGGATATAAACTACTTTGGGATCATCCTGAGGTGCTGAGGACCCATTATAATCTGAGGTTAGGGTTCCCCTTCAATAGAGTCACTATTTTCTCTGTTTATTATCTGTCGTCCTCCCTTGGACAAACTCTTAGGGGCCCATAAATTTCTATCCTACCCCTACCCGGCTGTAGCATCGTAGCTTGGCGCGTGCACTAGGGTAATCTATACCAGGCCTATTTGGGTTTAATAACCAAATGGACTTATTATAGAATGCGGGGCTCTGCACTAGCTACTTGTGGGACGCTCATGGACCAAAACGTTAAATATGAAGTTGACGACTCCTAACATCCAAATACACTAAAAAGGACTAAAGGAATGAGCGTATGGAAACTTGTCGCAAAATAGCTGAGGATGGACTGTTGAGCAACACCAGTTGCGTGTTGTAATAGGTACAGTGTACGGCAGAGAAGTATTATAGTAAATTGTATTCAAAACAAGTTTGTGAAGAAAGTGTTAATGTTTTGAATACAATTTACTATAAAGATTTTCAATTAATCAAAATTTTATTTGCGGTGCGGATTTGCCATTTGGCATTCATATCAAAGAAAAGCTAAAACACATTATTGTACGAAAAATAATATTCGTTCTTTTCACACACTCCTAAGGTCGAGTTGAGAAGTTATTCATACATCCTTCCGACATGTTTCCCGGAATCGCTTGAATTTCTGGTGTGATAGCGTTGAACAGATAATCAGGGGTCTTTTGTTTCTATAAAAATACGTGGGCCTTTAGGCACCCCACTTACCAGAGTAAGAGAACACCCATTTTTTTCCAAACTTCGGTGTTTGATTTGAATTATCGGCATAAAAGAAGCAGATTTATCGTTCCGCGAAATTGGCAGAAGAATGAATCATGATCACACAAATATGGCGAGAATATGATCTTCCTATCCAGAAAAAGGTATACAGCAACATTCCGGCTGGAAGACCTCCCCGACATAATAACGTCCGTAAAGATCGGCTTCAGAGACGAATGGCCACACCGAACCGATTTTAAACAACTAGGTCTGTTGCCATAGATTGGGTAAGAGCTGTAAATCGCTAGATTTCAATAGTAACCATTAACTAACTCCAGGTCAGAAAGCTGCTCGTCTGGCTTGGTGTTAAGAGTAGCAGGGTTGGGTTAAAGAATAGAAGTGAAGTTTTGTTTATGGAAGAAGAGAAAAAAAGAAAGACGAGAAAGGGTGCATCGATATCGAGGAAAACGAAGAAATTTAGAGTTTGTTGAAAGACGCCATAGAGCTTTAACACAGGGTGTCATGGTGTGGGGTGCAATCAGTTTGGGAAATTACCTTTGGTGTTCATTCCAGGTATATTAAACGCTCGTCGATACATTGATAATGTAAGGCAAACTTTACAAGGGTGTTCTTGGGAGAAGTGGATTTGCGAATGTTGTCTTGGCCAGCAAGGTCTCCTGACTTAAACCTCACCGAACATGTCTGAGATATAATGGGTCAAAGAGTTCGCAACATGCCCTGACCTTCTGACAACTTGGGTGATCTGGGACCTCAATTAGAAGTTGCTTGGAATGAGATGCCTCAAGCAGATATAGATTATTTGATTCTAGGTATGCCTAGAAGGGTGGGTTCTCTTGCTCTGTGCGAGGTAATTATTTTTTTTTTGTTAAATTAAAGCTTTTTTCTTTTGATAGTTTAATTATTTTGTTCGAACGAATAAACAATTATTTTCACTAAGTTTCGCATCAATCGTATTATTCTTTTTGGATGGTGCACTTCATGGGAAGTGTATATTTAATGCATATTAATTTACAAAACTGTGTTCAACAATAAACTGAAACTCAGTACTAATTTTAATAATAAGATTTGCTTAAATTTTTTAAAGATGCTCACATATAAATATTTCTTTTTCTTGGATTAATAGATTTTTAAAACCGAACATATCCGTTAGAAAGTAAGACAAAACAATGGTTTCTTTACGCCACACCAACTTTAGTTCCGCTTTTATATTATTTAATAGTCATTTAGACATGTTTGCACAACCGCAATTATTTAGTCTGTAGCTAATTGTTTCCATCATCAAATTCTATTGTTATTGGGTAATAGCCGGAAGGTGCTATTATTGCATCGTATTTTCTTACAGTGACTTTATATTTACACTCAGTAGATATAAAATATAGTTATTAAAAATAATATTAGGATATTTTTATACATGATTCATCTAGTTTAATCATTGTTAAAGATATAAAACGACATCTTAGTACATGCGGATTGGTTATCTCAGTGAATGGTTTTTTACCTGAACCACTTAGGATATAATATCTTCTTATTATCCTGACTATAATACAAACCTCATTTTTATCTGAATGAATTTATATTCTAAATATCTAAAATCTAAATTTAGTTTTCAATTCAAATTTATTGGAACATAATATTGCATTTGATTGATTGATTGATTTGAAATTGGCATTGATTTAATTCCAGCTAATTGGAATACATGTAACAATTAATTCCTGCTGTTGTATACGATAAGAACTTTTCGAAAATCAAAGCATTCTTTGAATTTGTATTGGCGTACAAATAAATATTTGCGTTGAGTTAAGCGTGAAATTTAATGTCGCCCATAAATAATAATAAATAGATGTTATAACCGGAGATTTTGGAGGTCAATGTCATGGTCCAGTGCGGCCAAATGGTGACCTTGAAATCTGCCATGATAATAATTGTATACAATGGAGTATCGCGTATGGAGTGAGCTCTACCACTCTTCGCACAACTTCTATCATTTCACTTGGAATTTCCAGGTATCGTTTACAGTCTGAGTGTCTGTTATCATTTAATTGCAAGAATGAATATAGACGTAATAATTCGAGTAAAGAGACTGTTACTTATTCCCTCGTTTCTATATGGAAAGTATTCTGATCGTTTTTTTTTTCTAAAAACGAAAGTTGTGAAAGAAAATATCAACTAAGTTTCTATTTGAAAAGTATTTGTTAATTGTATTAAAAATAGTACGAAATTTTATCACAACCATTTTTTGCATATTATATAGGTAAATTAAATATTGATTTACAGATGCACTATTATGAAAATAATAATTTTTATACTATATATGTTCACAAATTATCACTGAAACATTATGTTAAATAGTTTAATAAAAAGTAATGTTTAGTGTTGTGCTAAAACACGTGTTATCCGTCATTAAAAATAATAAGCGATAATAAAATATTGTTCGTTGGCGCTATTAAATTTTAATAGCAACAGGAATCCGTTTGTGCATCGATTGCATAACACAATAAAGGATGTAATTTAATTACGTAGTCCAGTGTAATTTATAGAGATTTCCAAGAAATTCAGCGTTCGATCAATTTTATCATACGATGGCGTAGGCAAAGGTTATTAATTAACGTTTGCGTTATTTGCGATGATTACGTACATTTTGTGTAGAACGGCATTAATTGAAATTCTCTTCGTGCAAACACAGTGGAGTTATTTGTCAGAGGTATCGCGTGAAACAATTTTATTTTTGACGTTCAATTACTTCATTTACTGAAAGCACAACGTTAATGACAGGTGAAATTTGAAATCGATTAATTCTCGAACTTTTAAGCTATTTTTTTTGTTAAACCTTTACAAAACTCCTACATAACTATGTTAAAAGTGTTTTTGTTTTTAAAGAAAAATTAATTTTATTGTTTATGTATTTGTGCATTCTATTATCAAACACGCAATTCAAATTTAATACCTTTGAAAATCATTTGAGGATTAATTACTATTGGCGTCTGTCCGCATTGGCTTAACATCAATGCATCCCGGATCAAATTACAGCAAATTACTTAAGGAATAATAACCATAAATTAGCTAATTTACAGTTGTATTATTTCCAATTGCGAAACGCGCAAAGCTCATTCCCTTCAAACGCGATCAAATGCAGACGAATTAATTGCAATCGCTATGATATAATACCCCCAAACTTTGCAGCAGCTAAATAATTTTGTATAACCTTAGCCTTTATTGCGTAACTGTAAACGGTAATGGGGATTTAATTGCAGAAGCTCTTTTATTTCGGAATTAAACACACAAACAGCGTGACTTTTGTAAATACCACGAGATTGGCTGGGTGATGCAGTGCCGCGGCGAATTGTTTACAGTCGAAATAAATTCCAGTTAGGTAAAGAAGTGGAGGTGGATTCGCACTCCGTCCCGCCAGTTATTAGCGAAGATCGCACTAGACCAGAGTTCGCAAGTGATCCCCAGCGCGTGCTCAAGTAATCGTGTTATTTTTATTTTCATACTGTGTATGCGATTGTGATTTCGCCACAATAGTAGCGTGGAGTAACAACTGATTTAATAGCAGTAAGTATTACTTGGACGTAATTTTTGTCGGCGCGAAGAAAACAAACGCGCGGACGTCGACTTTCTATTTAAACGTTTATAAGCGGATTTAGGCCACCGGCACATTCTGCTGTGTGTTCTCTAAAATTAATGGCAGACCTGTTATTGTTGAAACAAGTGAATATATGTGTTCAGCGGTTGGGAAATGTTGATGGATTTTTCTTGCGTTCAATGGATTTAATGGATGTATAATACACACACTGTCAAAACTGGTAAACAAATTTAATTATTTAATAACAATTATATGAACAACTTTTTCAAGAAACGACAGGTGTTGAGGTGTTAGCCTTAGGTGGATTAACAAAATGTACAATTTACAATTCATGGTCAATTTGCTGACATTTAAAAAGTACAACTCTGTAATTATCCATTTAGTTCAACCCTCCTCAGTTTCAGATAAATTATTTGTTATATAGTATAGTTAGAGCAATTCGACGTAGTCGAGTATAATATGAAAATTTTAACACATAAAAATCTACTATAAAATTATCTGTAAAAGCACTTTATTATTATTTGATCACACGAACTATTTTTCTAGTTCTATCAGTAATTGAAATTTATATGTATATTTAGGATGGGTGGGTGGCCCATATCCCACCCTCCAATCAGTAAAACATCAAAAATTATTTGAAAAATTTGTATGAATAAATCTCTAAAAAATGCAATTATTTTGTGTTTATTTATATTTTACAACATTTAATTAAAACCCTCGCTTATGTTTTACTCATTAAAATGTGGGATAGAGGCCACCCACCCACCCTACATATACATGATAACTATAAATACTAATTGTTGATGATTTTGCTGCTTACAAAACAATAAAACTTTGTATGTAATAAAAAATAAAGCATAATCCAAATTTAAGTTTAAACATAAATGCCCTTCTATAGCTAATCTTATTTAAGCTTCATTTATAGCCCCTTCCACGAATAATGTACAGGGTGATTCATTAAGGGTGGCCACTGGCCTTATCTCGGAAACCGTATATCCTAGAATTTGGGGAAAACATTCTAATGACATAATCGGCCAAAAGAAGATGCGTTAAAATATTTTTAAATGCGTAGCTTTCCGCTAGTTGGCGCATTTTATCATTTGCATAATTAATTTGCGTTTTTTACAAAATATTACCGCATTAAGGCTATTGAAAATTATCAAAATTAGAAACTACTGTACTTGGTTTACAATTTTTGCTAAAGTCATTTTTTTCTATCACCTACAGTTAAGTGGTGGGGGAAGTATACTTTTGTTATACAGAAAATGGTCTGTAACTTCCGTATACCTTAACCGATTTTCACAAGCTTAGGCTCAATGGAAAGAGTATTAGAAGTTGATTACAAAAATAAATAACATTAACACATTTAATCTATGCGCTGGCAACTAGAGGGCGTTATGTAACACTTAACCCTATTTATGTATTTTTCTCAGAAATATCAAATGAAATGATATAACTCGAAGCAGCTTACAAAAATGAAAATGAAATTACATATTGTTTCGTCAAAACCGCAAACTGATATCTCTTGTCATTCCAAAGATATTTAGATTTTTAAAATGTTCGTTGTTGTTTTTCGTTGTTTTCGAAGTGTTGGTTCACCCTGTAAGTTGTAAGTGAAAACATACTGCTACAGTTACATTTCAAAAAAATATCAAGTTAAATCGAATGGCACAATATTTATTAACATAATTAATGAAAAAAAAAATACAAAAAACTAAAATTGATAACTGCACCTATTACTTAGTCATTTTAGGTACTCAAAATGTTTCCCATCATTTGCTATGCACAAATTCAGTCTTTCTATAGTAGAATTGGCCTCAATTTCAGCACCAGAAATACCTCTTACTGCTTGCCAAATCCTTTCTTTCAAATCCTCACGTGTAGTTGGACGTGTTTTAAAAACCAAATCTTTAATTCTACCTCATAAAAAGAAATCTAAAACCGTAAGATCTGGTGACCTTGCTGGCCATGGAAAAATACTTCCCCTTCCAATCCATTTATTTGAAAATACAATATCTAAATAATTTCGGACACCTGCGGCAAAATGTGCTGGGCAACCATCTTTTTGATACCACATATCTAATCTGTTACGAATTGGAAAATCTTCTAGGAGGATGGGCAAATCGTTAGTTAAAAAATCTAAGTACCTTTGGCCCGTTAATTTTTCTTCAAAGAAAAAAGGCCGTATTATCTTCCTATTTAAAATACCACACCACACATTTATGCTCCAGCGATTTTGGTAATTGACTTCCCTCTGCCAGTGTGGATTTGTTTCTGACCAGTAGTGACTGTTGTGCAAGTGAATTTTACCAGCTTGAAAATGTAGCCTCATCCGTCCATAATATTGCAGATAGAAATTATTGATTATCATTTAACATTCCTTTTAACCAGTTGCAATAATCTAGTCGTCGATCAAAATCTATGTCTTTTAACTCTTGATGTAAAACAACATGGTAAGGATGCATTTTATGTTCTTTTAGTATTCTATTCACCAAAGAATAATTTAATTGTAGATCTCTTGCAATTTCCCTAATATTTGCACGTGGTTCAGCGATAACGTATGCCAAGACGTTAATAACATTTTCTTCATTTTGTCTTCTACGTACCCTATTTCTTACCGAAACAGGTTGAACATTGCCAGTTTTTCGTAATCGTTCTGCCAGTCTTTTAAAAACTTTCCTTGAATGACGCCGTCTTTCAGGAAATCGTAACCCATATTCTCTTTCAGCAATGACTGCATTTTGTAGACTTTCAAAATACACTGCTAGCATATCATATGCTTCTTCATTTGAAAAATAAATCGTTATAATAAAGTGATTTTTCAAACGTTTAAATTAACTTTGACAGCAACAACAAATTATAAATAAACAATCACAAAACAGAAATGTCATTTCCAAAGGTGACTTGATTACTTTTACAACATCGCCCAGGAAAATAGTTTGACATACTCGTAATGTTACAGCTTATCCACATAAAACCATTGAAGAAATTTTAAGGAATCTAGGATAAAATTTCACTCTAGAAGGACTGAATTTGTGTAGGTACAGCAAATAAGGGGAGACATTTTGAGTTTCTAAAATAACTAGATAATGGGTGCTTTTAGAAATTTCAGCGTTTTGTAAATTTCTGTTATGGGTAATAAGTTTTATTATTTTTCATTAATTATGCTAATAAATATTGTTGTCATTTGTTTTTACATGACATTTTTTCTAAAAGTAACTCTAGCCATATATTTTCATTTACACCTTACAACACTTCGAAAACAATGAAAAACAACAACGAAAAACAACAACGAAAATTTAAAAAATCTAAATATCTTTGGAATGACAAGAGATATCAGTTTGCGGTTTTGACGAAACAATATATAATTTCATTTTCTCTTTTGTAAGCTGCTTCGAGTTATATCATTCCATTTGATATTTCCGAGAAAAATACATAAATAGGGTTAAGTGTTACATAACGCCCTCTAGTTGCCAGCGCATTGATTAAAAGTGTTAATGTTATTTATTTTTGTAATCAACTTCTAATACTCTTTCCATTGAGCCTAAGCTTGTGAAAATCGGTTAAGGTATCCGGAAGTTACAGACCATTTTCTGTAAACAAAAGTATACTTCCTCCACCACTTAACTGTAGGTGATAGAAAAAAATAACTTAAGCAAAAATTGTAAACAGTAGTTTCTAATTTTGATAATTTTCAATAGCCTTAATGCGGTAATATTTTGTAAAAAATGCAAATTAATTATGTAAATGATAAAATGCGCCACCTAGCGGAAAGCTAAGCATTTAAAAATGTTTTTACGCATTTTCTTTTGGCCGATTATGTGATAAGAATTTTTTCCTATTCTAGGATATACGGTTTCCGAGATAAGGCTAGTGGTCACCCTTAATGAATCACCCTGTATATGTAGGTGGTTGGCCTCTATCTCACCACCCTCCAGTCAGTAAAACATCATCAAAAATTATTTGAAATATTTTTATGAATACATCAATTAAAAAATGCAATTATTTTCTGTTTCTTTACATTTTACTTCTAACTAAAACCCTCGATTATGTTTTACTGATTGGAACTTTAATTGCTAATCGTTGATGATTTTGCTGCTAGAAACAATCATACCCTTTATGTAATAAGAAATAAAACAAAGCAAAATATAAGTTTAAATATAAATGACTTTCTATAGCTAATGTTATCTAAATTAGATTTAAAGTCTGTCCACCCAGCAACTAATTTACTCACTTAAAATTTTTATCTTTTTAATTTATTTTTAATTTAAAAAGTTTTTTTAATTAATTTCACTCCAAACCGCGAGGCGATCAGTAATTGAAATTTAAATGTATATGTAGGGTGGGTGGGTGGCCTCGATTCCACCCTCCAACCAGTAAAACATTATCAAAACTTATTTGAAAAATTCGTTTGAATAAATCTATTTAATTTTACAACTTTTAATTAAAACCCTCGCTTATGTTCTACTGATTTAATTTTAATGTATACATCTACCGGCAAACAGAACTGTTTGAGTTGCTCTTTCATTTTATATATTAATTATGATTTCAAGTTTTACGTAATAATTACGACAAAGGGTTAAGACCCCGATATTCATTTAGAAACACCTGATGTATTGCATTCTGTATTCTTGCCTTACAAAAATAAGTTTTTATCCCACCTCCATAATTTATTTTGTACGTTTGCGTTTTTTTATTAACATACTTATAATACACTTATTTATTTATTTATTTGTTTTACTTTACAATGTCCTGTTAATAATGGATATAAGAAAAACTTTTAAATATACATTAAAATAATACAAAAATTTAACTCAGAGTACTCAGGCCATTTTCACCTTTCGGTAATATTCTAGCCATTACAGGCATATTTATGTCCATTTTACATAGAGCTATTTTAATGGCATTTGATTGTCATATTATTTACACACAATATATAATAGATTAGAGCACTTTTGACCTGCCTCAATAAATTACATATTAAACGACGTGTTCTTGACCTATCCTAATGAATTTTATTGGCCATTCCACTTGAAGGTCAGCAGTTTACCAATCAATTCAATGCGAACTCTTAACTTAATTATAGATTATTTTTAATTAGCTAAGTTTTCTCAAAGTATAATTGACAAAACCCGTAAATAATCCATCTTATAAATTATTAGGGTAGGTTAAAATACGCAATTGTATTAAAGAATTTTTTTACAAAAACGTCTATAATGTTCATAATCTATTTTTTGATAATCTTCATCCTCCTCTTTTAAAAATACTAATTTTAAATTTTGACACAAAACGTATTTATGGTTAAAATTTTTAATATACCGGATGAATTAATTAATTAATTAATTAATTCTTGAATGTTGTCGGCGTTAACTTGGTGGTACATTTTAATAAGATAATTAAAACACTTTAACTTTGTTTTACCACAAAAAATATTTATTGCTGTGACTATAGTTTCGTTTAAGTACTTTATGTTTGATAATGAACAGTGAATGTTCGAAACTATAGTCACAGCAATAAATATTTTTTGTGGTAAAACAAAGTTAAAGTGTTTTAATTATCTTATTAAAATGTACCACCAAGTTAACGCCGACAACATTCAAGAATTAATTAAAGCTAGTGTAGCAGTCCAGGCAAAAAAGTACTTAAAATTACATCTCAAGAAACAACAAGCTTCCCTAAATGCTTGGTTTAATCAACAGTGCCTAAAACTTAACATTATACCAAAGTTTGTGCAGTGCTCAATTAAGTCTAAATCAATCGCGGCATCAAAAGCAACGAGAATAGCGGAAAGGACATGGCTGAAAGAAGAGGCGAGATCATGGTTTAAAAGGAGAGATACACTAATGATATACATCAAAATTATTCACACAGAACTGGCCCATCATCTCCACCCGGTAGAATTCGACCTCCTTCAAGATTACGTCCGACAAAAAGTAAGCCGCCTCCGGTACCAAAAGATGACCGCCCAGAAAAAGAAATTGAAGAACTTAGAACAACAACAACACACCAAAGTAAGAACTCCAACAAGCCCCACAACGTTTCATCCAAGAATAATCAATAACACTAACATCACATTTAACAAAGACGAAAAAGCAATGTTAAGTTCTGGTCCAAAATTTTCACCGCATATTAACGATCCATTTTTCAAAGAAACCCTTATTGTCGAGTCTGAATTGGCTCTAAAACATTCAAATGCCACCATTTTTCAAAAAAACAAAATTTCCCAATTAATTAAAAATACACCTTCAGTGTCAAACACAGATCAAAGGACTTTTAAATCATTAAAGCAAAAAATTAAAAATAATAATCTCATAATTACAAAAGCGGATAAAGGTAACTCGACAGTAATATTAAATAGAATAGACTACGACCAAAAAATTCAAGATTTTATTAATTCCTCAAATGTACTTGAAATTAAAAAGGACCCCACTTTCAATTTACAAACAAAATTAAAATCCCTCATTACAATAGATAATCCATTATTCCCCAAGCAAAACAAATCACATCTTCTTCCTATGAACCCCACAGCTCCTAGACTATACGGCTTCATTAAGATCCATAAAGAAAACCAACCAATTCGCCCTGTTGTTTCCTATTCCAACACACCTGCCAAAACTCTATCTTTTGAATTAGCTTCCATCTTTAAATCTCTCACCAATTTTTCAGACCCCCATTCTATTAAAAACACATCTGAACTAATTACTAACCTCAATAATAACACACTTGACCCCAATTCTAAACTAGTATCCTTCGACGTAGCTAATATGTTTGCTAACATTCCCCCTAAAGATTGTATAGAATTAATTATTCAACACCTTGATAAAAATAACGTTAATCCCACAGTCAAAATAGAATTTTTAAATATTTTAGAAACCATACTAACACACAATTATTTTTCCTTTAACAATAAATTTTACTTACAAAAAGAAGGCCTAGCAATGGGCTCACCCCTTAGTCCCCTATTAGCAGAAATCTTTATGGAACACTTAACTAATATTATCCTCAATTCCCCGTTAGGTAAAAAACACATAAGGTGGTGGTATAGATATGTAGATGATATATTAGCATGCTTCGTAGGTACTGATAGACAAATTTCCAATTTCCTTAATTTTCTCAACTCTCTGCATCCATCAATTAACTTTACTGTAGAAACAGAAACTAACAACACCATTAATTTTTTAGATCTATCCATCTCTAAACTTAATAATACTCTTAAATTCGACATCTTTAGAAAACCTACCTTTACTGACACTATAATTCCTAATAATTCCCGACATCCCTTTAAACATAAAATAGCATCATTTAATTTCTTAATTAATAGAGCTCTCAAGTTACCTTTAAGCCCCGAATCATTTCTTAAAGAAATGAGAATTATAAAACAAATGGCCGAAAACAATGGTTACTCGCCTACTTTAATTGATCAATTATTAAAAAAACACAAATTGAAACAAGTTCAAAAATATATATATACACCACAAAATTCAGAAGACAATAAGCGGTTTCAATGTTTAACGTATTTTGGAATGATTAGCCTCAAGATCAAAAATATATTGGAAAAATGTAACGTAAAAGTAGCATTTAAATGTAATAATAAAATTTCAAACATAATTTTTAACCCTAAAACTAAAATAGATATTATGAAAAAATCCGGCATTTATAGATTAACTTGCGAATCATGTAAAGGAATTTACATCGGTCAGTCTGGTCGTAATTTTGAAACACGACTAAAAGAACACGAACGAGCATTTCGATTAAAACATAACAACTCAACTTTTGCTAATCATTTAATAGAAAATAATCACACTTTCGGCAAGGATGTACTTTCAGTAATCCACTTTACGGATAAAGGCCGTAAAATGGATTTACTGGAAGCGCTAGAAATTCATAAAGCCAAAATTAATCCCGGTTTTTCCCTTCTTAATGACCAGACTGACCTGATGTACTCTCCTCTTTTCGAAGGCATATAAATAACACCTGTTAATTTATTTTTAAGTACTTTATGTTTGATAATGAACAGTGAATGTTCGAAACTATAGTCACAGCAATAAATATTTTTTGTGGTAAAACAAAGTTAAAGTGTTTTAATTATCTAATTAATTAATTAATAATATAGGCCAGGAGTACAACTGCCTAATATACAGGGTTGGAATAAAATGTGGAACCAAGTAAATAACTTTAAAACAAAACGATATCTTTGAAATTCTGCAGTTAAGTGCAATGGGGCAAAATGCATCTGGTGTATATTTTTTGGTTCCGGTTTATATGGAAATACCCTCAACTTATTAAATTTAAATAGGACATATTGTATACTTCTGCGGATTTTTAAAGAGCATGTTATTTCAAATTTGTACATACTGCATAAAAATCTGCAGAAATATACAGGATGGCCCATTTAAATTTAAAAAAGTTGAGATTTAACGGGAAGATTATTATAAACAAAAAATGTACATCAGATGTATTTTGCCTCCATTGCACTCACCTGCAAAATTTCAAAGATATTATCCGTTTTGTTTTGAATATATTTACTTGGTTCCATACTTTATTCCAAGCATGTATTATTCTTTGGGGTAGGAGCGTGAAACTCCTACAAATTAAAAAAAGGTTGAAATTTATGTTATATTTTAAATTGAGATTTAATTAAAACTAAAAACGAAAACAATTAAATACGAAAAACTACCCTGATGATTTATTTATTAAATTGCTGTGCACCAACCCTTGATTAATGTAAAACTTTAAAAAGTTATTCTGGTTGGTCTTTTTAGACCTATGAATGATTTACATAAAACTATAGAGTTACCTTATATAGCTGTAAATTTATTTCATAAAACATAACAAATTTCTCCAGATTATCATTTGAATTTAGAAGAAAATTAGGGAATTCTTGTTAATGCAGAAACATACCTTACATTTTGAGCGAAAGAAGCACGGGCGGAGTTCACAATCACAAAGGGTTCTTCCACTCAGACCCTTCTTTTTCCCATGATGCTGAAGGGACACATATCCTCTTGGACATCCGGATTAATTTATGATTGCTTTTTTATCCCCTTCTAGGAGAGATTGTTTAGCTGTTAATGTCAGCATGACAGAAGAAAATGAAACGCAAAATATTTAGGAAAACTCTAAAATTAGTAATTAAACACAATTTTACTTGTTTGTATCAATAAACTAGAATTGTTTAAAAATGTGTTTAATTTGTGATTATTGATATACATATAATGAAGTAGAAGCCTCAATCGTAAAATTAAGAATTGAGATACGTAAGGCTTCAGGGTTACCTTCGTTAAATTCACAGATGAAATTTATAATACAATATATAAGTTTTATGATTTCATTAATAAACTATAACTATTTCTGATTAAATATTCGAGTACGTGAAGAATATTAATTAATAATATATAAAAATATATCCTTTCTTCACAGTTTTTATTTTACACTATATGTACATTTCGAACACGATGTGTTCATTTTCAATAGTTAATTGACGTAAAAAATAAATACAATAGTCAAAAAAGTTAGGTGACTTAATTATTATTAACTAAATAAAAATAATTGGAAAAATCGGGGTGAGTAGGGCAGAAAGACCTAAAGTCGATAGCCCAAACGGACGGACTAACCCTAATTTTAAATTAAAATCTATTCGTTCTAAATGTATTTTTGTTTGTCCAAATAAAGATATTGTTCTCTCTCTCTCGGGGTGGATTTAAAAGTTATGTTTTAGGAAAATTTAAAATTGGAATAATTTAAAGTAATGGGAAAGCCTCAAAGTCAACTTACATAAAATTTTAAGGTTAACTTTTTAAATTTAGTTAATGAAGTATTATTCTAAAATTTTCATTTTCTATTTATAATTTCAATTACTTAAGAAGAATAATTAAAGAAATTTTTGTATTTCAAATTTTCAAATTGAAAATATAAACGATTTACATAAAATGAATGAATGTTATAATTATTTATATTAACTAGTTCTTATTATTTATTATTGATCGTTAGGCCGAATTTGTATCCTGCCACAAGGTAGTTATTATATATTGTATATTTTGTAAAAAGGAAATACCGCAAAATAAACAAACAAACACACAAACTATAGAGTTTCCTTGTATAACAGTAAATTTAGTTCTTAAATCATAACAAATTTCTTCAGATGTTTCATTTGATTTTAGAAGAAAATTATTGAATTATTATTTATACATAAATTGCAAATTTTCTGGAAAGCCTTCCAGTCGATTTTAATTAAACTTTATAGATTAAATTTAGTTAATTTAGTTAAATTTAAAGGTATATTAAAGAATTTTCGGTTTTTATGAAATTTGCAAATTTTCAAAAATGGAATCTTCTAAGAAGTTATATAGTTTATTAGAGTATCAAATCATTATTAATTCACTTTATGTGCAAAATGTACATCTGTACAAATAAAATAGTAGAGAAAGGTTTCCAAGTTTTTTAATCAAGATAAATTTAATTAATAAACCATCACACATTACTTCAAAAGTTTCATTTCAATGGAAGAGAAAATCAAAGAATTATCCATTTAAGCAAAAATTGCAATTTTCAAAAAGAACCTAAATAAGGTTTACGTTTCTTAAATTCACAGCTATAAATTTAAACTAATTATTGAAAATGTTTGTTTGAATTAAAAAAACGAAAATTCTCGTTGGTGCAGAATTTACAAATTTTCCATAAAACCTTACAATCGATTTCCGTAAAACTATAGAGATACTTTCTTTAAGTTCATTAACATATACTTATTTAATTTAAAAACAATTTTTTTTTATTTTTCTTTAAATTAATAAGAAAACCAAGGAATTTTTGTTTATATGAATTTTTATGAAAACCCAAAAACCGACACACGTTTATTCATTCCTTCTTTTAATTCATAACCATAAGTTAATTTAATTAACTGTAACAAAAAATAATTTAATTGAATTAAGAAGAAAATTTTGTGTCCAATGTGTACAAAATCTGGTTACAAATAAAATAGTTGAGAAAGGTGTCTAAATAAGGTTTACCTTTCTTAAATTCACAGCTATAAATTTAAACTAAAAATTCAAAAATTTTTGTTTGAAAAAAAAATGAAAATTCTCGTTGATGCAGAATTTACAAATTTTCCAAAAAACCTTACAATTGATTTCGGTAAAACTATAGAGATACTTTTTTTAAGTTCATCAACATATACTTATTAAATGAAAAATAATAATTTTTTCTTTAAATTAATAAGGAAAACAAGGAATTTTTGTTTATATAGAATTTTTATGAAAACCCAAAAACCGACACACGTGTTATTCAATCCTTCTGTTAATTCATAGCTGTAAGTTAATTTAATTAACTATAACAAATATTAACAAAATATTTAATTGAATGAAGAAGAAAATTAAGAAATTTTGACTTATGAAAAAACTTACAAATTTTCAGAAAAACCCCTGTAATTTTTTCAGACGTCTTAGATATAAACTTTATTAATATACTAAAATATTAGGTTTATATTTAGTAGAAAATCAAGGAATTATCGTTCATGCTAAAATAGAAAGGTTTACCTTTTTAAAATTTATTTTGAATTTTTATTGACTTAGTCTTACACCATTCAGTCACGGCATGTTTTTAGTTTAATATCAACTAAAATCTAGATAAAAATACTGTGACACATTAGAGAACAATCAAGTAGTCGATGAGGGCCTATCATCAACATCATATCAGTTATAGCTTATATTAATTAAAGGATTATTTAACCTTCTAATTAACATAAAAATATTTCACCACAGGTTAAGTGAGAATTTAATTCATCTTATAGTTTATAATCTCGATGTGTCTCGTTAGTCTGTTTCTGATGATTATGATGGATGATTTGATGCGATGAATTTTAATATTGTGAATGATAGGGTTTTGTAATTCGGGATCAGATTCGGATTTCTGCGCAAGCAGTAAAGGATGTGTTGAATTAATAAAACACGTTAGAATTAACTTTCTTCACAATTTGTATTGGTTGAAGGAATTTTTGTAAAATTTTTCACTTAGGTGTAGATATGTAAATATTAAACAGGAAAATTCTATAAATCTAAGATATATATATATATATATATATATATATATATATATATATATATATATATATATATTATATTTTGATGTTATCTAATGTTTATTATACATATTATATTTTGTAAAGTAAGCAAATTTATCGATTTATTGTTGATAAAACGCCGGCTCTGCTTTACATAGCTCACGCTGTTTGTTTAAACTTCAAATGAACACTTTGTAATTACGAATTCGTTTATAATCAAATTATTTCGTTGCCTAATTAGTGTCAAATCCACGTATAGATGTAATTAATTAATTAATTCAGCTTTGGTTTCCTTTGATTCCGTGCAATTATTCGTCGAAATTATTTTCTATCAATACAGCTTCATTACGTCTATTAGATTGTATTTACATAAATTATTTTCCAAAAACGAATTACGTTCCAAGCCAAATGCTGTTTTGTACTTAATTTCATTTAATTTTTATAAACAAAGAATTTAAGAAAACTTAATTTTACCTAAGTTTATAATATAACGTGATAAATTGTCTAATAAAAATATATAAACAAATACTCTACTATAAATTAATACAATAAAATATATTAAAATCCTTCAGTTCTACATCTACAACAATGAGTCTTACTAAGACTACAAGTAATTTGTTTCGTAGTCTTAATAAGACTCATTGTTCACGAAATGTTTTCGTATTTTTAAATTATATATAAATTAATAGTAAACAATACCTTTAGAAACGATTGTTGTATGGTAGATCGGAGCAGCCTCTGAAACAAAAGAAAAAAATAATAAGTTTTACTAAGAATAAGATGAAATTGATGATGTGGGTTTATATAACTTTCCCGAAATTTTTCAAAAATTACTTTCCTAAAAGAATTTTTGAGTTTTTTCACATACTTTAATATACTTTAAAAGGTATCATAATGTCACTTTTGGCAAAGTCAAAATATGAAAAATAAACTTAAATTAAGGTAAATGTTGATGGTAAGGAAATCATAGATAATAATAAAATTGAGGAGGATTCTACATTTTGGTCAGTTTGGAAACGGCGGCATCTTATTTGTGTTTGAGTGGACAAAACATTTGAAAGTCGTACGGGGCTATAGGATGAGTGTTTCAAATATTTTCCAATGAATTTTCTAACTTTTCTCGGCTATTTTGATGTATATTCATGGTAACATAAATATATGTTCAAGAAGTTAACCAGAAATTCTTGGTCTCTGGTCATTCGTTTTTAAGTTGCGATCAAGATTTTGCCCAAATTGAAAAACGAAAACGATTAGAAAAATGCGAAGTCCCTCTAGATTTAGTTATAATGACATATGCAACCTCAAATAATCCATTTATTGTAACTTTAATGCAGCCTGAGGATTTCAAAGATTTTAAAGCTGCTGCTGATTCAACACTGAATACCATCAAGCTTCAGATTTCAAAAGCTGCGTGGATTCAGATTTCCACAGCACACCCTGGATCAGTAAAAATCAAACTTTAAACGAAATGGAGTTTTTTAAATCTGTTAATGTTTTCAAGAAAAACATCAATTTGCAAAAGATTAAAAACATAAATTTACCACAGCTTGACTGTGCAACTCGTGTCAAGGCCGAGAAGAAAGAAAACATTCAAACAATAATCCCATTCATGAAGGAGGAGAATCGAGAATTCTATAGAAACTTATTAGCCTAGGCTTGCAAATTTTGGTATTTGCTAGTATTATGTTATTAGTTATTATGCTATTATGTTATAAAATGTATAGTGTACTTATGTACTTTTGAATAAAAGTAGTATACTCGTAGTTGTGGCACATATCGCCTCTGAAACTATTTTGGAACATAACTCATTTTCCACGAAACATTTTTGGCACTTAACCACGTTTTTCCAAATGTCAACATAATATTTTTTGTATACAATTCGAAGTACATTAACCAAAAATGTGTGGCCACAGACAGAAATAATATATTGCGTCACTAATTTGTTTGTACAAAATGTTGCAGACTATTTGGTCCGCTTATGCACGTCACTTGCGAAAAAAAATCATTTATCTCAAAGTTGTAAGTTAGGCACTTAGCACGGTTTTCATTACAAGTCTTCAAATGCTTATAGAAATCCATTACGGCTTCCAAATAAAAAATTAAAAAACATACAATGAAAATACGCAGGTAACTATAAAACCAGCATGGAAGGAATTAATCATTTCTATAAAGTAACATATTTTCTCTTAAGGCGAAAACATAATATCTTGCACTTAAATTAATAAAATAGCGATGTTTAACGAGTGGCTTCATCAGACAGATGAGTAAACTCTTTAAACATCCGTGTTTCGCTAAGTAACAGCATCATCAATCCAAAGCATAATATAATAATAAATTTAGTTCCTGATTGTTTTTCGAGGTCGATTTTTTGGGTTAATTATTCACCTTAAACTTCTCTTTAACTCCTTAGTCCTTCGGCTATATAATTACGTAATGCCAATGCTATTGACCTTATTTTATGGTATTTCATTTAAAACTCTTAATGTCTGCATTATAATGCAATCATTTTGCAAATTAACAATTAGCACAATTTTAGAAATGCATCTACTTGCAATAGTTTGAACTGATTATTATTTTACAACTAAACGAGCACTTTTGATTAAAAGATTAATTAAAATACTTGTTTTTAATTAATCTTCTAATTATTACTTTCGCTATATAGTATATATAGGGGAAGTATTGTTTTCGTGCGTAAAAATGTCTGTTGGCGCTGTAACTCAAAAACGAATGATCCGATTGAGATGAAACTTTAAACTTAAGGCTTTGTCATTAAAAACTCGAACTGAAAAACTTTTGGTAAACATTCAAAAACCGGAAATGGATATTTACTCGAGGCCATGTTTTGTTTTATTTAACTTTAGAATATTTCAGACATTTTTTTAGATTTTTATTTAAAGATTCTTGAAATTTCAGTAATTTGTCCTCCATACTTTTAGTTTTTATTGCAACTTCCTTTCCAAAGAATTTTCATCGAGAATTCTGGAAATTTTTACAGGTTTAGATTTTTTTCAAGAGTTTCAAAAAGTCATTATTCATATTTATTTATAAAAATATTTTCGTGGATTCTATAAGATTTCGTTCAACTTTTTCTATTAGAAAATTTTCTTCTAAATTTCTATAATATTCTCAGATGATCCATACTTTTAGTTTTTCTTTTACATTAAGGTTTCTAGATTTTTACACAAGATTTCATTTTAGGTTTATAAAACTTTTTTTTAAGATTCTAAAAGTGTACAGTAATTTCTTTTTCTTATCTAATAAATAAATAGATATTTCCAGAATTTTCAGCAAAGATTTTATTCGAGAGTTTTACAGTTTATTAGGAAATGTTCTTATAATTTTCTAGAAGTTTCAGGAATATTTTTGCATCTTTCTTTCCAAAGAATTTTGATCAAGGATTCTAGAATTTTTCACAAGTTTTCCTTGTAGATTTCTAGAACTTATTTGGAGGATTCTGGAAGTTAAAAGTAATTTCTTATTCATATTTCCAGAATTTTTAGCAAAGGTCTTATTCGGGAGTTCTAGATGTGTATAAAGTTCTTTTTAATATTTTTAGAATTTTCTTTGATGTTGTTTTCAGTAATTTCTCTTCTAGATTTTAATATTGTCTTATAAATTGCAAAGATTTTCTTCAGGGCTCAAAAATTCAAAAAAGTCTTTTCCAGAATTCTACACCTTTTTTCGAGAGTTCAGAAATTTCCAATAACTCAGATTCAGATTTGGAGGAAAATCTGTTCCTAGAAATTTCCAAAAATTTCTTTTGTAGAGTTCTAGAAATTTCTCCAAGGAGTCTACTATTTCTTTTTTCTTAAATGTTATTATTTGTTGTATATTTAGGTTGTAGCATTTCATTAATGATTTTAGAATTTGCTATAAATATCTTTTCAAAAATTTTATTATCTTGCGTAAATTATTTAGATTTATTTCCTAATTTTTTTGTTCTTTTTTCTCAAAAAGGTCTGTAAATTCTAGTAGTTTTGAGCAATTTGTTTTGGATATAGCAAAGCAATTTTTCGAGAGTTGTTTTTAAGAATGTTTTTGCAATATTTCTGGAAATTTATAAAATTTCTTGTATCGTTACATCGAAATTTTAGGAATTTCTTATCTAAATTACGCAAAAAAATCAAGGTTTTTGGTCCATCAATTTGTATTTGATGTTAGAAATCATTTCGTAAAAGAATTTTTTTAAAACCGTCGTTGCTATGAAAAGTTATTTTAAAAATATTGAAAATCAATTGAAAATCGAATGTCTAATTTTTCAGCATTTTTACTTCTCTTCGTTGCTGGTAATTTATTAGTGAAAGAATTTTCGTAATTTCATTATTATTTAAAGAATTATAGCTAAAATAGTAAAAAAAATTAATAACGAATTTTTGATTTTTATTGTATCAATTTGAATTTGTAAAATTTAGGAAATTTCCAGTAAATTGCGATGATTTAAATGAAGACTTTTTTTTATAAAATTTGTTTTAAAAAATCTAGACTCGGGAAATTTCTAGTAATTCCTTCTCCGCATTTCAAGATTTTTTCAACTTGCGTTTAAATCGCAAAGATTTTCTTTGAGGCTTTATAATTTTTAGAATTTACTTCTAGAAAATTAGGAAAAGTAAAACTCTTGTTATGTTCCATTTCTTTATTTTCAGATAATTTCTTTATGGTCAGATATCTGAAAATAAAGAAATGGAACATAACAAGAGTTTTACTTCTCCTAATTTGAAAATTTGGTTTGATCAAGAGAGTAGCAGAACAAGTATCGATTATATTACTTCTAGAAATCCAGATTATTTTCTCGAGGGTTCAGGAAATTTCTAGCAATTTACTCTCCAGAGTTCAAGATTTTTTTTTAAGTCGTCTTTTAAATTGCAAAGATTTTCCTTGAGGCATTCTAGATTTTTTTTTCTAAAAGTTTAGAGTTTAAAAAATGACCAATAACTTCTTCCCCGAATTAAATTTTTTTTCAACTTTTTTATAAATTGCGATTTTCTTTCAGCCTCGAAATGTTTTTTAATTCCTCTTTTTTTCGAGAATTCAGGTGAATTTCAGCAATTACTTCTCTAGAATTCAACATTTTGTTTTAACTATAAAATTATTTAGAATGTTCTAAATTGCGGAATTTTTCTTGGAGGGTCTAGAATTTTTTAGAAAATTTTCCCCTACAAATATTTTCTTATTTTTGAGAAAGTTTAAGGAATTTTCTGTAATTTCTCTTCCCGATTTCAATTTATTTTTAAACTGGTCTTCTAAATTTCTAGGAGGCTCTAGAATATTTTTAGAAAATTTTCATTTAGAAGTCTAGACTTTTTTCCAAGGGTTCAGGAAATTTCCAGAAATTTCTCCTCCAGATTTCAAGGTTATCTTCTTATTTTATTAATTGCAAAGATTTTCTTGGAGGCTCTAAAACTTTTTAGAAAATTTCTTTGTAGAAATCTAGATTTTTCTCGAGGCCCTAGATTTTTTAGAATTTGTTTTTTTAAAATCTAGACTTACTTTTTCAAGAATTCAAGAAATTTCCACTAATTTCTTCTCTAGGTTTCACGAATTTTTATTCAACTAAATTGTGAAGATTTTATTGGAAGCTTTAAAATTTTAATAATTTGTATGGATTACCACGTAGTAACGGTCGCAACCATTTTTTTTTAATCAAAAATTTTACTTCTGACAATTTTCTTTTATTCAAATTTTGTAATTAAAGTTATTGCAAACCGTGAGGCGATCAGTAATTAAAGTTAATATGTATATGTAGGGTGGGTGGGTGGCCTCTAACCCACCCTCCAATCAGTAAAACATAAGCGAGGGTTTTAATTAGAAGTAAACCGTAAATAAACTTTTTTGCAAAGTTTAATAGATTTATTCAAACAAATTTTGAAATTTAAGGCAACTTTTCAAACAAAAGTTAAAGAGAATGAAAAACTGAAAAAGTTACATTGAAATATTTTTTTGTAAAGTTCTTAATTCAAATTTTTTTACAATTTTTTGCTTATTGGTATTAAACTATAGGAACAAAATGAAATTGTGAAGAATTCAAAATTGAGCAAATTATTAAGAATAACCTCATGGTTTTCGAGAAAAATATAGGGAAAGTATTATGATGGCCACATCACCATTAACATAAAAATGTTTTACTACAATTTAAGTGAGAATTGAATTCATCGTATAGTGAAACAATTTTATTTGAGGACGTGAAAGTATACACCTTAACATGGAAGTTTATTACAAATAATTTGCTCAGTAACAAGTTGTAGATAAATTATGCATAACACACATATTTTAAGATAGCATTTCAGTATTTCTGAGCGGTTATATTTTATTTACAAAATACTTGTTTAAAATGTATGTAATGTAATTCTTGCAACAAATTCTTTTAAATTATTCTAAACGACTCAATTTTAATTTATTGGATGCTTGAAGCATGTGATACATATTGAATCAGGAACTTTATCAGACGATAAATAAAACTATACTTTGTTAATATCACGTGTATGATAAAATTATTGTTTTATTTATCGTTTAATAAAGTTCCTGATTTTATTTTAATGTAAACTAAATTATTGCCCTTACGAAATAAATAATGAAATAGAATTATTAAACTTACAAGTAACAAATTAATTGACTAGTCAGTTATTCAGTAAAAATTCATTTGTGTCTCATTTTATGTGTAATAAAGTAAAATAATTACATCAATAATATTGGTTTTCGTTTCCACTGGTAAACTATTTTGTATTTAACATGGCCAAATATAAATATACCAAATCCACAAACAAACATAGCACAATTTGAAATACGACGCAATATATTCATTATATTTTCAACAATTACGGTCACATCATTAAATTATTAAATTCATTCAGTAGATTTCCTGCAATAAAATAGACACGTAATCACGTATATAATTCTGGAAGCCAACGTATAATTTTATTATACACACACAAAAAAACGTAATTATACCTTCTCAAAACTGTTCGCAAATATTTGTGGAATACAGTGTTATGAAACGAACGGCAATGCTGGAATGTTAATTGTTTATACTATAGAGGCACGAAGGCACGTTCCGTGGAATCGTGCCAAGATTGCGCTAAAAATAAATTATCAGGTTTGTTTGATTGATGAAGAAATATTGTATTGTACTGAAAAATATAATTGCTGTGTTTCCAAACAAACAAGTTTAACACTAAAAGCATAATATTGTAGGTATTTTTGAAGGAATAATATCTAAAATGTATTTATCAAACAAGATAAAGAGATAAGAAATTTCATAACAAAACTATGCGTAATAGTGAAATGCTTCATCAAGTGATAAGCGTGAAAGTTATTCAAGAAATCGAAACTATGTTTAATATACAAAACGTACTGATTACGAATGTCATTGCATTTCGGAAATGATTTCGCCACACCGTGACATAAAGCAGATGATTAATTTAATTGTCACAGTGTTTTGATATCAAGAAATTCTCAACCATAACGATTTAATTACTCCGTATGTAATGGAATATTAACTAATGAGATTTCACTGATTTCATCATAACAAATATTTCGAGAAATATTATTACAACCTTTAGATTGAAAAGATTATTACTTGATAACAGTATTTTTTATCAGCCGTTAGAAAAAACAAATATCTAGTTGGTTTTGTCAGGAATTTTATTCTGTTTAGCCACTAATAAAAGAGATGTGTATTTTAAAGAATTATTACTTTAATTCTGAAGAATAAACACAAAATGTATTAAATTATTTCAAATTTTTCTTTCCCTATATAGGGTAGTTATTGTTTTCGTAATTTTTTCTCATATATTTTTATATAGAGTTTCACTTATCCACTATTTTTCCAAATTTATGTAAAAACTCTGCTTGTAAGTTTTATCCAATTAAAATGCTACAAGCATGTAAAACTTTATCTGTACTTACAATATACTGTTTGTTATATGTAAATATTTCATTTTTACCATTGTATTAGAAAAATGAATTAAGAAATTTTCGTAGTAAAAAAAGAATTAATACTTTTTCATTTTTAAAATTAATTAGGTTGAGTTTTCAAAACTATAATTAACAGTAATTTAATTAACAATAAATTACTCAAATAATATAATTACTTAAGTATTTCATTTTTTACTTCAAAAATGTATAACGAAGTGAAAGCCTCAAATAACAATAATATTATTATTATTATATTTGTTGGGACACCTATACTATCTTTTTAAATGCCTTAGTAGAATGTGTTTATAAAAATATGCGCGAGATTGTAAAATTGCTTCCGTTTAAAACGTTCAGGGTCTTATGCAATCATCCATGTTAAAAACGTATAAAATTATCTATCTGGGTTCATGTGCAACCTTCAAAAAATGGGCGATTTATCTAATTGCTGCAATTTTCACATGTGGATTAGCTCCATTACAGCCTCCAAATAAAAAAAAAACTTGTTTGTGCACAATTGCAGATGAACGAAATTATATAATTATTGCTTATTTAGTTTCCGCAAATATTTGATTCAGTGATTACTTTATATAAGTATTTACATTGGTTAAAACAGTTGGTTTTGTTTTATGCTATTTACCTGTTAATCAAATTTTTATTCGAAAACATTTTGGCAAAGTTTTTAAGTAATAAATATAAATACATAATTATTATTATTTGTTTATAGTTAAACATACTAAAACCAAATATTTATTTAAACATTATTGTTGCGATTAATAAAATAGCAAATTTCTTCTATGTTTATTATGTGGGTTAGTTTTTTCTTTGGGGTAGAAAATCAGATTTTTCCTTTCTGATAGAGCAATGCCTCTTAAAGGCAAGATCTTCCCTTCCTTAGACCAAGTTTATTTCTGTTTTTCTAAAATTAGTAAGATGTTAATTCTACGTTCTGCTATCTACTGCTAACCTATTTTAACTACGAGTATATAACAAAAAGGACCCAATGAAGAATAAGATCATACATTGGTGTTGATATGTTGATAATGTTTTCTGTAAATAATTAGTTTCAAACTGGATATTTTTACAGTTTAAAGGCACTTAATACAATTAAGAAACACAACAATTAAGTAACAAATAAACAGATAGAATTTGGGACAAAAAATCATCAATAAGAACATAGAAAATACAGATTGGCTAAAAAGTTCTCGGGTGTACAAGATTAAGTGTTGTTAGAATGTTCGAGAACGCGAAGAGACTTTAATATTAAGATCAAGTGAGGAAATTATGAAGGTTTTTATATAGGACAAACAGGAAGAAATTTTGAACCAAGGCAACGCGAAAGCAGAGTTTCTATCTTAAGAATATCAACAAATGCGGGTTTATTTAACCACTGCATAAACACTACAGGATACTACAAGCAAGAGTTCACACCAATCCTTTTTTGTAGAAATGTCTTAAGCCTATCTTTTTCAGAGATCAATCGGGCCATCAGAAAGGGAAATTATCTTGTTAATAACCAGCAAGAAATAATGAACACCGATAACAACAATAACTCTATAATTTCTTACAGTGGATAGCAATTTCGGCATTTAAATCCACACCCCTTATATTTTTTTATACTATTTTGTACAAACATAGTAAACAAATGATCAAAATTTCTTTTCGATTCAACAAACTTCATGAAAAAAAAAACATTAATAATGTCAATACACTACGGTGGGCTTTACACTCTCTAAGGCATCTAGGTTCACTTCTAATAAGGTGATTGATGTCCTCGTTGTATCTCATTCCAAGCAACTACTAACGCGTTTCGAAGTGCTTGTAGAGTTTGAGGAGGATGCTGCAAATTAAGAAGTCTTCGACCCATGATATCCCACACATGCTCAATTGAAGATAAATGACCTCGGTGGCCAGGAAAACAAATTGATTTCAGCATTCTCAAAGAAGTTCACTGTGGCTCTTGCAATGTGTGGGCGAGCATTATCCTGATGAAAGGTTGGATGTGGTTGTGTCTGAAGATAGAGTAGGAGATGAGGTTCCAGAATTTCTTTGATGTAACGCTGTGTGGTCATGTTGCTTCTAACAAAGATTAGAGGTGACCTAGAGCCATAACCCTATACCCTAACCCTATCAGTATGATAAACGTGCCTTTCGACAAAAAAATGCCGTCAGTTGTGATGTTAAGGCTGTGATTAGATTTCTCGGCGCAATTCCGTAATTGCGATATTCAAATGGAGAAATTGTTATGGTTGAATTATCTGTCTAATGCTGGTGTCGTAATTTTAACTTAAGAAGAGAGAACACCCTGACGAGCATTTGGGTCACTCGTCTATCATTACGGACGAACTATGAACCATCCATCCTATATTCCAGACATACCTTCATCAGATTACCGCATGTTTAAAAAACTCAAGGACATTTTGTCAGGAAAGAAATTTGAAAGAGATGCAAAACTAAAGGAAGCTGTGATTACGCTTCCCAATACACTAGTTGTGGAGGTATATAAAGTTGAGATACAAAAACTCGTCACACATTAGGACAGATGCTTAAATTTCTTTGTTGAAATATAATAGATAAGTAATTTATTTTTATTTTATTGTTATTTCTATTATATACAGCGTGGGCCACGAATAACGACCATTAAAAGTTTACGGGGTTCCTGCAAGAGGAAAAATCTGAAAAAATTCAACATTGTACGGTTGATTGCGATCTCCTCATGGAAAATATTTTCGACTTTCTATCACTTCCGGTTGTACCGGAAATGGCTACCAACTTTGTTATTTCAAATGGAACATACTGTATATTATTTTATTTTTAAATTCCTTGTTCGATTGCCTACCTCTCCATATGGGTTTATGTCCACTTTTACAGTTTTTGATTTAAATTTTATTTGTCAAATATTGACCTCAAATAGGCGTTTAGAAAAATGCCTATAGCTTGTAGTAGGTACAAGATAGACACACGACGGCATCTTGTATTGTACCTAATGGATTCCTCTACAAAGGAAAACAATTGACATGTGTCAATTTTGACAGTTGGTATTTCAAAAATATCAATATTTCAGCGCCTACTTAAAAACATCATATTTCAATTTTTTCAAATGGAATGACCAATATTTTATCTCATAGTGTTATTCGCAAGACCTTTTGCTACAAAAAGTATTATACATCCCTATATCTAGAGTCAGTAGTTTTTGAGTTATTTCGAAATTAGTTTCCTCTCAGAATTTTTATTTGAATGATTCCTGTTCTATTTACACGGGCACTATAGTAGGCTTCTGTCAATATTTGTTGAATCCAACGTATTAATATTTGTGTAGGCTTCTTTCGAGTAATAATAAAATGAATACCTATACCAATAAAGAAATTATAAATTTAATTGTCATATATGGCCAGTGCAACAGAATTGTTGAGAGAACTTGCAAAACTTTCAACGAAACTTATCCACACTTACCGCCGATGGATAAAAAAAGACTGGAGTCAATTTTTCTACTATTTGGAAAACAAAACGCAGAAAAAAATCAACTAAGGCTAATAACCGAGAATGAGGAAATTCAAGTAAATGTTTTGACTTATTTTCAAGCAAATCAACGCGCATCAGGTTGCTAGGAGGATTTGAGAGTAAGCAGAACCTAACTCCAAAGAATTTGGAAAATGTATCGGATGCATAATTATAAACATAAATTATTTTCTCAAGATGCAGAGAACAGGATTGATTTTTGTGAGTTGTTGTTGCTTAAAATTAATATAAATTGGACTAACGAATCAAGTTTCTCTCATGAAGGTATTTTCAATAGAAAAACCAATCACATGTGTGTCAATAGAAAATCCACATATATCTGTGAGGTTGTATAAAAAATAAAGTTTATGCAAATGCCGACAATACCCGAGAAGAATTGGAAGAAAGGGTGCTGAATATTAATTCAGAAAAAAATAGGCGAGCAACACGTGCTGCAAAGTGTTTACATGTTAATGGTTATCATTTTGAACAATTGTTATAATTTTTTTTTCTGACAACTTTTTTCAGTTCCTGCATTTAATTACTTATTTAAAAATTATTTTATTCCAGTCTTCTTGCTTCAGTTTTATCTGTAAGTTGTAACTGGGGATAACTAATCATTTTAATAATATTCGGACGAATTTTTCCTAATTCGATTCAATAAATATTGACAGACACATGTCAATTTTTTTCCGTTGTAGAGGACTCGATTAGGTACAAAAAAGATGCCGCACGTGTGTCTATCTTGTACCTATTAGAAGTTATAGGCATTTTTCTAAACGCCTAATTGAGGTCAATATTTGACAAATAAATTTTTAAATCAAAAACTGTAAAAGTTAAGTTGACATAAACCCATATGGAGATGTAGGCAATCGAACAAGGAATTTAAAAATAAAATAATATACAGTATGTTCCATTTAAAATAACAAAGTTGGTAGCCATTTCCGGTACAACTGGAAGTGATACGAAGTCAAAAATATTTTCTATGAGGGGATCGCAATCAACCGTACAATGTTGAATTTTTTTCAGATTTTTTCTCCTTTAGGAACCCCGTAAACTTTTAATGGTCGTTATTCGTGGCCCACCCTGTATATATATATATATATCTGTCTTGCTGAGATAAACAGCTAGAAAATAGAAGATTTGAGTGAAAGCAAATATAGATTATTTAGGAGGTCGATACCTCAACATCCTGGCAAATGAAGTGTTTGATTGGAAGAACTCAATTAATGGTGAACTCCGCCCGTGTTTCGTTCGCCCAAAAGCCCAAAATTTATATATGTTTCGTTTTTTAAATTTATTATTATATTTATTATTCAAGCAAGAAAACCCGAAGACAAATAAATATAAAAGTAAAACTTAATATTTGTTAATATACACATTTTTTATATTTCTAAACGGGTACATTTTTCCTGATGACCCTCGTATGCAACATGCAACCCCCCAAAGATATTGCGAATGGCTTTGCTAATCACTTTATAAAATCATTTATACCCAATCCTAATTAAAACACTAATTCTGCTATTTAGTCAAATGAGAATATTGTTGGAAATTTTCCTATAACTTCCGTTGATGTTCTCAAAGAACTGAAAAGTCTTAAAGGGAAGTTTACTATGGGATTGGACTTAGTGCCTGCAGTTATATTACGTGATGCAGCACCCATTATTTGTGAACCCCTAACTTGTATCTTCACACTTATACTACAAACTGGAATATTTCCCACTCAGTGGAGAGATGTGGGGATATGCCCAATCTTAAAATCGGGATCTCGTAAAGATGTCGAAAACTATCGACCAATTATTAGCAATATTTCCAAAGTATTTGAATCAATACTATGCAAGCATATATATCACAGAGTGAGTCTTCATATTTCTATCGATCAACATGGTTTTATCAAGCATAGGTCAAGGGCTACAAACTTAACCAACATTACCCAAGGAATAACTGAAGCAATGGGAAATAACAAGCAGGTACACGTTATCTATGGCAACCAAAGCATCTGTCAGATTAGATCATTCCTTACTTATTACCAAACTGAAGGAATTTAGGTTACATCATAATGTTACGAAAGTACTAACATCTTACTGTATGAGCGTGAACAATTCGTGGAAATTTATGGTCATAAATCTAGACGCTACCTCGCTTCCAATGGTATCCCTCAAGGTTCTAATTTAGGCACACTTATTTTCATACTCTACATGGATGACGTCTGTAAGATATTTAAGTGTAATATTCTTTTATATGCCGATGACATCAAAATATATATTATGGTAATTTATTGACTGACGGTTTACCTGGAGAACTAAACACTACACCAGTGAATCCTAGTTTTCATGCCTTTAATTGCGCTATGCTGATGAGATCCAAAATAGATCAAAACCTGTACGTGACTGTTATTAACAGTGAAAAATAATTAATATTAATATAATAATTCTCCAACTAAATTCTGCGTGCAATATTATAGTTTGTAGCTAAAAGATTTTCTTATATTAGATGGTTCCATATCTTCGTTCGGTTTTTGAAGGCTTAAATGAAAGTTTTTTCAAACAAAGGATGAATTTTAATCAATGATATATTCTCCGTTTTTGTTGGTGACCTCTTGCCATCTTTTCAACAATTTCATTATTCCGCTCTCATAGAAGGTCTGGGCGAAAAACCTGTCGAAGTATGAATGGTGCAAGGTCCGGAGAATACGATAGGGGAAATCATCTCAGTCAAGTTGCACTAATTTTCGCTTAGTTATTATTGCTGTGTGGTGTCTGGCGTTGTCATGGTGGAATATAACACCTTTGCGATTGACCAGTACGTTTCTGTCGCAATGCTTGGTTCAATTTCATTATCTGCGTGCAGAAGACCTCAGAATAAATTGATTTACCCCTAGGAAGCAGCTCGTAAAATAACACACCACGATGATCTCCCCATATGGATAGCCAAATCTTCTTCGAATGCAGGCCAGCCTTCAAGGTGGCATTCGGCAACTCTCCAGCGGTTCCCCACGATCTCTTACACACTACCTTGTCGTAGACGATCGACTTTTCGTCGCCAGTAGTTTTTAAAAACGGTCCGCTTGAGAAGTGAATTGCAGATGGATATGTGGTTAGCCAAGTTCTCATCGGTAAATGTGTCACCCAAACATAGAAGCGGGACACGTAGCCAAGATGTTGCAAATGCCTTTGAATGGTATTTTAAGTGTCTCCACAATCTCTCGCACCTTTAGCGTCCAGTCTTGCTCAACCAGTACCTTGATATCAGTCAAATCTTTAAGACTCGAATCTCCAGAACGAAATTTGGCAAACCATTTCTGAGTGATAGATTATGTTAAGGAATCATTCACGTATACGCTGCATCTTTCGGTGATGCATTGGAATTGAATACGTCACAATAAAATCATGCGCTTTGCATTACTTTAATAATAGACCTTGTACTTTTAACATTGAGGCATCATATTAACTTTATCCGTTTTCCACCTAGCTCCTTTTTGTGATTACTTTCTGTTCGCTGGCCGTTCTTGAAATAATAATACAAAATATGCCGAAAATGCACACATGTTCACAGGCCTCTAACAAATCTACTGTCAATGAAAAGAAAAGAAAACAGATGAAAAGAGCGAAATGTCTTCTTTTCAATACATATTTGAATTGCCCGATTAGGCAACCAGAACCGCAGATATTCGGAAAACATTTGCATTATTAACAAAAACCGAACGAATATATGGAACCAACCAATACATTGCATTGATGCATTTCACATATTTATAGTTCATATCACGCTGAGGCTATAAACTTTAACTTTGTATCTAACTTTTCTGAATTTTCTGAAAAGTTTTCTTTTGGTCTTTTCTTATATTTACGTTTCCAAGTCTTATTTTGCCATCAAATTCTAATATTTTTTGTATTTTCTGAAAAGTTTTATTGAATTTACGTTTCAAAAACTTTTTACGTCAGTTTTTCACCATATTCTAAAATGTTTTAATTATCTGAAAAGTTTTCTCACACATATTTATGTACAATATTAATATTATAAATTACATAAACTAGAAACGTAATATTTTTAAATTAAATCAACAATATCTTCACATTTTTACCCATCTTCTTCTGAATTTCTTTAAAAGGAGATTAATGTTATTATCTTTTTTAAAAGAAAATATTTTGGTTGTAGATGAAATTATGTTTAAACGAGTACGTCCGTTCACATTGCCTTTTTTAATAATGTGAAAGTACAGGGAGGGATTAGTAATAATTAAGGGGTTAATTAACACTAAACGGGTCAAAAACAATATTGAAGATGTTAGATGCTTGAAGCCATAATTTTGAGACACATCTTGAACCAGAAACTTTATCAGATGACAAATAGAAAAAAAACCGTCTAGGTTTAATTTGTAATTTACTGCAAGTTTAATATATCTGTCATGCTGACATAAACAGCCAAAACGTCTCCCCTAAAAAGGGATCAAAATTTAAATACAAGTATTTAAAAAAGAATAAAGGTGTCCAAGAGGATATTTACACCCTCATCATCATGAACCAATACAAGGGTTAGAGTGGAAGAACGTCGCAGCTGCACGAACTCCGCCCAGCTTCATCCAATCAAAATTTTTGTACGTTTTATTTTATATTTGTGTATATTCATATGTATTTATTTTTTTGGAATGAAAGCTAAAGATTAATAAACATAAACATAAACATAAACATAAAGGTTGCAATTATTGTCACTGAATAAATTCCATATATGGTATTAAGAAAGTATGGTTTTATTTATCGTCTGATAAAGTTGATAATATGTAATCAATTATGACGTCTCATTTACATTGCATTAGTTATTTTCTGTTATTACACTTTATGATTTTTCATAATTCTAACACATAAAAGTGAAGATCTAAGAATAATTTTATACGGGGTTTATTGTAAAAGTAATGCGCATCATCTGGGAAAAATATATTTATTGATCGATGCTTAAAATTCATCAACCAGCATCAATACACTTGCGGAAACGTGTTTGTTATGCCTGGTAAGCTCCCTAGTACTTCTTGACGGGATTGTTTCTTAGGAACGTTGTAACATGCTTTTGGATGTTTTTCAAGGACTCAAAATGCTTTTCGCTGAGCTCTCTTTTCAGTTTGGAAAAAAAGCCGCACGAACTGTAAGGGAGCTGGGTGACCACCGTGTTGCTGCTCCGGGCCAGGAAGTTAGTAACGATGATGGCCGTGTAGCTAGGGGTATTATTATGGTGGAGCCTGGCCGTGTCTTTGGCGCTTCAATCTTTTGAGCAACTGAAAATAAATGACTGAGTTGACAGATTCTCCCTGCTGTACTCAAAATGAATAATTCCCCGGACGTAAAAAAGCCGTTAATGGACGCCCATTAGAACCGAGTTCCCGGATTATGACCTTGAAATGCAGTCATCCTTGGAGACCTGTTGAAGCATCTACAATGTTTCCGTTTCATTCTTTTTTCCAAGCAGCATACAAAACTTGATTGCGACACTCCATCGCGCCGTTTTATAAAGCCGAAAAATACACGTACAAAGTACACGTTTTTCCAATCAAACTGCTCGGAACAAGCTGGCTACGGGCTGCATTGTACGGGCAGACCTTTCAATACATTTTCGTCCTTTTTTTCCGCTGTGATGGATAGACACGTCACAAAAAAGTCATGAACATTACTTTCAAAATAGACCATGTACTTTTATACTCAAACTTCCTTATTACTAATAATATTTAGCCATCGTATTTTATTATCAGATAAAATTGACTTTGGTGTGGTAAATGTGGAAATAAATACAATGATAATATCGGTAACAGAAAGTAATCACAAACAGGCAGATTACTTTACTCGCTTTCCATCTAGCTTCTTTTTGTTACCGATATTTTCATTGTATTTATTTCCACATTTACCACACCAAAGTCAATTTTATCTAATAATAAAATTTACCAATTTATATAAAAAGTAATTGCAGGGAATCAAAAATTGAGCAAATTATTTAGAATAGCCTTTTTGCGTAAACCTCATAGTTTTCAGGATAAATGTAAGAAATATCACCATTTTTTTTATTTTACAACTTTTAATTAAAACCCTCTCTTATGATTTACTGATTGGAGAGTGGGATAGAGGCCACCCACCCACCCTACATATACATGATAACTTTAAATATTAATTGTTGATGATTTTGTTGCAAAAAACAATAAAACTTATTACATACGTTTTATTGTTTTTTTGAAAATTAAGCATAATCCAAATTTAAGTTTAAATATAAATACTAATTAAAACACTTTACCTTTGTTTGTATAACACTGTATTTATTTTGTGACTGTAGTTTCGGTACAACTACAGTCATAAAATAAATACAGTGTTATACAAACAAAGTTAAAGTGTTTTAATTAGTGTTCAACATGTATAACGAAGTAGATGCCTTAAAAATAAATAAAATTAAATATAAATGTTCTTCTATAGCTAATCTTATCTAATTTAGATTTAAAGTCTGCCCACCCATCATGCATCAATTTTTTATTAATTTACTCACTCAAAAATTTTACCTTTTGAATTTCTTTTTTATTCAAAAATTTTTGTAATTAATTTCATTGGATATAGCGAGAAGATAAGGAATAAAAGTTTATGTGTATATGTAGGGTGGGCGGGTGGTTGGCTTATATCCCACCCTCCAATAAGTAAAACCTCAACAAAAATTATTTAAAAAATTTTTTTGAATAAACCTATTATATTTTGCAATAATGTTTTGTTTACCTACATTTTACAAATTTCAATTAAAACCCTCGCTTATGTTTCACTGATTGGAGGTAGGCAAATAGCTCAAACCATCAATATTGAAGAGATCCCCATTTATGATGACTCATTTACATTGCATTAGTTATTTACTAACATTACTCTCTATGATTTTTCATAATTCACTAACATATAGAAGTGAAAAATCTAAGAATTCTTTTATACGGGGTTAATTGCAAAAGTAATGAGCATTATGTGGTAAAAATATATTTATTAATCATACCGGTACAAATGCTTAAAATTCATCAAAAAAGCTTTGGTCCAGCATCAATACACTTATGGAAATGTATCTGCTATGATTAGAAGACACCGTTAAACTATTCGACACGAATTTTTCTTAGAAATGTTGTTATATGCTTTTCGGTATTTTCGCGGACTCTCAATGCTTTTCTTTCAGCTCTCTTTTCAGTTGGGGAAACATAAAAAAGCACAGATCCATGTCGGGACTCTAAAGGGACTGGGGGATAAGGATACTGGTAAGGATGAAGTTTGGCATTGTTATTTTGGACTCTGACCATCTCTGTGGTGTCAGCTCTCACGGGTGCTTCCCGGTATTTAAATTTCTTGAGAACCTGCATATAAATGACCGAGTAAGTGGTTTATCACTGGGGTACACACTTAAAGTGAATCGGACGTAAAAAAGCCGTTGTTGGGCGTCCAGAACTTAAAATGCAGTCATCCTTAAAAACCTTTTGAAGCATCTGGAAATTTTGGATGCATTCTTCCCAAGCCGGTTTATAAAGCCGAAAAATACACTTCATGTACACATTCAAACTGCTTGAAACAAAATGGCGACTGGCTGCATTGGAAGGGCAGACGCCACAATAAAATCATGCGCATTACATTACTTTCATAATAGACCTTGTAATTTTATACACAAACTTATTTATTACTAATAATATTGAGCTATCGTATTAACCTGCATTATCCGTTAGCCACCTAGCTCTTTTTTGTGATTACTTTCTGTATCGGTATATCATTGTATTTATTTCCATGTTTACCACACCAAAGTCAAGATTATCTATCATATTAGAATAATGGAATTTACCAATTTAATGCTTAAAATAATTTTATTCTGTAATTTACTGTCAACAAATGTATTACTTACCTAACTTAATTACCTTCAAGAAATATTTCCTAAGATAATAAAAATGATTATGTATCCTACTACCAAGCAAACTTAAATATTAATCTGTATAAAGCCATAGAGGAAAATATAAATCGCTGCTTTTGCTGATTTTTTAGATAAAATAGTAATGATATTTTTTTCAGAATTGTTTTCTTAATTTATAAATGTTCTTCGATGCATTTCTTATCTGCGAACGCCTAGTAAAATGAAGAACAACTTCAAGAATACTTCTTTCTCTTCTTCTTCTGTCGTTACATATTTAAAAAATTATCAAATAGGCATCAAATGGTTTATTAAAATAGCTTAATATAAAAATAATTCTGCAACTGGAATTTGAAATTGAACGCATGGTGCAAATTTTAAATTTTAATTTTTGCTTTACTCATTAAATTTGAATTAGCACTTAATGAGTTTTAATCCACATCAAGAATCGTTATCTTCGTGTTAATAGTTACAATAAAACTAGAACAGGCTTCTTTGATGGGCACAACTTTTAATATTTTACGTTCTTATTGTTGAAATAATAAAGAGAATGGTTACGACCGTTATTACGTGGTAATCTATACTTACACTGAATTGAAAAATGTTTTAAACACAAATAATTATTGTAAAAATATTATATAATATATACCATAAATCTAAACAAAATAGCACGACTCGAGTTAAAACGATAAAACGTCGAAACTCGAGTCGTGCTGTGTTGTTTAGATTTATATAATTGTGCCTACACGTTATATAATAGTTTTACAATAATTATTTGTGGTTAAAACATAGTGATTTTTTTAATTCAGTTTTCTTATTGTTAAATATTTTCAAGGGCAGGACGAACTAAAAGTAACTATATCTAAAGGCATTTTAGTAAAAAATAAAGGTATTAAGTTTTGCAAAATGCTACTCATCTTCAGGAGCGACGTTAAATAAGTTTTATAGGAGACGACAGTATTGCTGTCATTTTTTATTTTTATTTTATTGTTATTGTCTTTAAACAGTTTTTTTTTTTACGACTATGCTTTATATGATTTAAATGGCTCAACTAATTATTTTTCCCCGTTCCCCCGTTTAAATATTTTCCATCTTGTTATCTCATTAAATTAATATTAATCACTCTTATCAAAATAAAATTACCTGACTTCTTTCCCAATTAATCCACTTAATTTCTATAACGTTACTTTTACTGCATATACAGTAATTCCTGATACATTTATATATTCTCATTACTCTCTATACCTTCCGACCGTTATTTACAAGTAGCTTTCGAAGTTGATAAAAATGATAATTTTCCATTTTTACGACCGCGTTTACAGTTTCGTGGAAGATCATTGTACGACATTCGGTGCTTAAATTTAAAATTAAAAAGTATAATTTGTACTGGTTGGTGAAATGATTGAAAGGTATCTGTGCTGGTGCCTTTATAATATTTTTGTTTATATTTATAAATTGAAGTAGTCTTTGCCTTCACGTCCAAGTGAAAGAAAATAAGTTAATAATTCTTATTCTGATTTTTTCTCCACCATCATCTTTAAAAATAGAAAACCATCATATGGGTGCATTGTAAATTATTATAAACATGTTGTTTTACGATTTCAAATAAAACAGATTTAAATATAAACATAATTGTAGCGTAATGAATAATAAATAAATTTTCTAAACATTTTATAAAAAACAAATAAAATTTACCATTTAGAAATAAGACACATTATTATATAACACAATCATGTATGAATTGTATACTTTTTTAATTTATAACGAAAATTCAATTAAATGATTTGATAATTATAATTTTTTTTGGCGTCGACTGCAAGGTCATCTGCCACCACCGATTGTTTGATAGTTTAAATATATACAATTTATAATAGTGCTTAATTCTATACACGTGTGCACAAATGCAGGATGTCAAGGAACATTAAATTTTAAGATTATTTCTCTTTAAGAAATTAATTAATTCTTGATTAATTTTGAATAATAATAATAATAATAATAATAAGGCAGAAAGACCTCTGGTCGATATCCTTTTGACAAATTAATACATTATTTATCATTTCAATGTAAATATGTACAAAATTTGTCAATAAATGTATGTTACTACTACTACTAATAATAATCATCTTTATTTCCATTAAGATATTAGTAATTTAATTTGCTTATGCATTTTTCACAATCTTTAACTGCCTGAGAAAAAACTACTATTATTGTTTATATAAAAATAATTGTAGTTTTTTCTCAGATATTAATATAAATAAATATTCTGGAAGTAGATTTGATTATGAAATTTGATAACAACCGTGATAAAATATCTTTAAACTTAAATCAAATTAAAATTACATCTAAATGAAATGCATAAGTAATGAATACCGTTTAAAAATGCACTTTATCATTAATTTTTTTTAATGATTAACGATTTCCTCTTCTTTAACTTTCTTTTCATCATTTCTGGGTTATGCTTTCACTTGCGGTCATCTTTCTATTTAAGGTAACGGGATTCCCTAAAAAAATGATAATTTAATGCGCGCTACTTTGCAAACGTATCGTAAATGCTTTAATTAGCCAAATAAAATTTGAGCTTGAATACGTAAACGGGCGAATATATGAATTAATTATTAGAAATTTACCGGCGCATGGAAAACACGGAGGGAATCCTTTTCATTGTTGTGTAATAATATATGTGAGCGTGAATGATAATAAATATGTAATGCGAAATTGAGATTATAATTTGCAAGTCAAAAATTGTAATGATTTCATTAAATGGAATAATATGGGAATAAATCTGAATCATAATTAAATTTTAATGAAATATTCGAAAAAGAAAAAAATCAATTATAGTGGTGAAGATAATTTTATTTATAGAGTGATAACATTGACCATGTCGAAACTAGTCGCAATAAAAACGTTTTCAAATTATACATAGTTATAATAGTCCAATGAGGGAGAAATATAAATAAAATTAAAGTTAACTAAATAATGAAAAACTATAATTAATAACATAATAAAATGGAATGTAAATAATATGTACGCCGCCAATATTTATTATTTAATTGAACCAAAGATAAATTTCTTAATTTCAGAAGGGGTAGTATTAAATATGTCAATATTAGAAAACTCATTATATAGCCTGGCCATCCGAACCAAAGGAGAATAATACAAAATATTAGTTTTTGCGGTTGGATAAACAAAAGAGCTGATGCATCTGGAATTCAGCCTTGGAACGTGAAAATTTATTTGTGAAAGTAAATTGAAATCGTTTATTCTATTATTAATTAAATTAAAAAGAAACAATAATGATGATAAAGTTCTTCGAGACTCCAAGTTATTGTGCTTTATTCAATTTACAAAAATGTATAACGAAGTAGAAGCCTGTAACATATATAACATAATTTTCATGTTAATAAAGTTTTGTTTATTTATATTTATTCACATATAAATACTTACATAAATATATAGAGGAATTAATGATTGACAATAATAAAATGGATTAATTAATTACTTTTTTTATATGTTGACTTTAAACATTATAAGAGTTTTGTAATAATAATTTCAAAGGACAATAAAACTATAATTAAACTAAAAGTTTATTCCGCTTCTTTTCAAATTTTATTTTTAAGCAAATTTTATTTCAGTAAAGTTTTAAAACTTCCTGCCGACAAATATATTTTTAATCATTAATTACATTTTTTTACAATTATTTTTATATTATTAACTAAATCTGTAGGCACTTATTTTTAAATAGAATAAGGTTTCAAATCATAAGAGCTTTACCGAAAGTAATTGATATTTGCTTAGAAATAATAGTTCTAATTTAGAGAAATATTATCTGAGCAAATTTACGTTACTATAATCGATACAAATTTTCAAATTAAGAGAAGTAAAACTCTTGTTAAGTTCCATTTCTTTATTTTCAGATAACTGACTTGCGAATCATTATCAAAGTTAAAACTTTATCCAAGTTTTAACTTTGATAATGATCCACAAGGACCGAAACACGTGTCAGTTATCTGAAAATAAAGAAATGGAACGTAACAAGAGTTTTACTGCTCCTAATTTAATTTTAGTTACTTTTGGTTTTTAAGCAAGTTTTAAAATTGTAAATTAAATGTTGATTTACAGGTGCAGTATTAAAGAAAATTAAATTTTGAAATGTTTTAAGATTTTTTCCATTAATTTCATGTAATTATAAAAGCTTTGCTCAACTAATTTGTTAAAACTTAAACTGTAATGTAACTGTAAAAAAATATGCTTGAGAAAACTTTTAGTTGCATTTATTAAGGAGGATTTTTTTTGTTATTAAAGTTTAAACAGTTTTTAACTTCAATTATCCTTTTTTCTAAAATTTTAACTTTTTAGATGTTGAAAATGGTTTTTATGTTTGCTGAAGTTCTACTAGATTACATTTTATCCTATTTTCTTGGCAAATATCAATCGTTTCTGGTTAGGTTTCAAAGGTTTCAAGTTATTTGTCATAATTGCACTTCAGAAAAGTTTTAACTCATATTTAGAAATTTTCAATTATTGAATTTTACAAAACAAATATTTGAAATTTACTAAAAAATAGTTATTATTTTCCTCATAAATATTCCACGCCACGTAATAACCCTTATACACAAGTTCCTTTCAAACAGATCTAGCCAAGTAAGAATCAAACAAACATTATCCGATCCATTTCCAATCCACCAGGGTGTGCCCCAGGGCTCTCCCCTGTCACCCCCCCTTTACAATATTTTTTGCCACGACCTATACAATCCTAACCCTACGCACTTTGATCCCTTAAATTAGTCCCTTCTCTTTGCCGATGATACCACCCTTATCGCCCATGCTCCTACCCTCCAGGTTGGCCAACATTCCCTACAAAAATCATTCAATGCCATTCAATCCTGATGTTCCTGGCGTATTAAAGTCAATCCCTCTAAATCCAAACTCCTAATTCCGCATCACAAAATTACACCACACTCCTCCTCCATTTCCATAAATAATACCATAATTTACCCTACCTACTCCTGTAAATACCTAGGCATCCTGTTCGACTCCAAACTCTCCTTCAGAGCCCGTGTACAAGCCATAAAGGTGATGATCAAAACCAGAGCTGACATTTTCGAGCACTAACCTATAAAGACAAAGGTATTTGAACTAAAACTGCAGTTAGGATATACAAATGTATATGTCGACCTCTGATAGTCTACGGTGCCATCGTCTTCAACCAAATCCGTCCCTCCACTCTCCATGACTTTAATGTCGCCGAAAGGTCATTCCTGCGAATCCTCACCAAACTTAGACATCCCATTAACCTCCTCCACAATCCCTCAAATGATCTCCTTTATGAACACACTCAGATTATTCCTATCTCCCAACGTATATATAGCCTTAGTTGTAAATTCGTCAACAATCCTTCTAATGTAACCATTCTTAATAAATTTTGCAGTCCCCGAAATCTCCTTATCCCACCTAAATTTAAATACCCTTCAGTCACCCTACATCAATTCATTAGTTCGAATCACCCAGACAGTTGATGGTCGATAGCCCAAACGGACAGACTATATATCATTTGTAAATTAAAAACACTTGGTTTGTTTCACAGAATATTCTGTGAAACAAACTAAGTGTTTTTAATTTCTAATCAAGATGTTTCAAATATGTTTCACCACGGGTTAAGTGAGCAATTAATTAAAGATCATTTGTAAATGTTTTAATTTTGTAAATATCTATGTCCGAATACAGATGTTATTCTCTCTCTCTCTAGTTATTATTAGGAAATATTTTTTTTTCTAAAGTTTTCATTTTATTCAGCATATTTACTTCATTTAGAAAGTACTCAAATAATTTCCTTTCAAAATAGCAATAGAAAAATTTTAATTCTTTTATGATCAATTTCGTCTTTGGTATTATGATTTATTTCTCAAAATCAGGATTTTTAGGCACATGTAAACCGATTTTAGTCAAAGTTTAATTCTTCACATTTTGGTAAAATGATTTTCAACTGTTATATTAATTAATAAATAATTAAATTCACATTTTTGTTTGTAAAATTTCAAATTATAATACATTTAAGTTTTGTAAATGAGACACAATAACTTTGTTTTACCACTATATTTTAAACAATTACAGTGACTATAGTTTCGAATATAAGCTATTCATTGTCAAACTTAAAGTTGGATGAAGTTGATGTGTAAATGAGACACAATAACTTTGTTTTACGACTATATTTTAAAAAGTGGTAAAACAAAGTTATTGTGTCTCATTTAAAAATCATTTAAGATGTACCACGAAGTAAACGCCTCTACCATCAAATTACATTTAAGTGTTGTTATAATTGAATTTTAATAATAATAATAAAAACAATCATCTTTATTTGGACAAATATATGACTACATTTAACATATACATAGGTAACGACAAATGGTGTGGTGTTAGTCCATCTGGACCTGCCCTGTCTTAATTTAATTTAAACATTTGTCACCTCTATTTTTTCTGTTTTCTATATTCTGTGTCATATGTCTATCCTCTATTTCCTCTGTCTCCTCTAGCCTTTTTCTCTTCTGTCTTCTATCATCTGCCTCATCTATCCTATGTCTCGCATGTATTTTCTCTTCTGTCTCATTTGTCCTCTCTGTCCTCTGTATCGTCCATTCTCCTTCGTCTTTCTCTGTGATCCTTCCTCTGTCATTTTCTGTGCTCTGCCACATTCTCCGTTCTTCTGTCTTTAGTAGAATCTTTGCTAACTAGCTTAACTGTCATGATAAGCACAAGTGAGTTGATGAATTGTGAAAGGAGGATGCTGATATTTAGAAGGGATATTTAAATTTCGAGGAATACAAAATTTGGTCAGAATGGATAGATTTGATAAGTTGTTTGCATATTTAATGGTAAGGCTTAATATACGCTGGGATATTGGTGTGATTTGGGTAGTTTCTTACAAGAGGTCGGAGGTAAGGATTATGAAGTGGATTTTTTGAGTGTTGTTCTTAGGGCTGATCTTTCTGCAATTTCGATGGGGTGTAGGATAGATGGACAAAGTTGGGTAAAAAATATTGAACTATAATCAATCAACCTTTTCTTGATTTTAGTTTTTATGGATTGGGCATGGGATTTAAAGGAGAGTTTTGTGTCGAACAGGATGCCTATGTATTTGCGGGTTACGTAGGGTAATGTAGGTAATCAAATTGCTGAAATTATGATTGGTTAATACATGTTTTTAGAAACTTGATCAATGTACAATTTATTAATTTAGGGCTAAAATACACTAGGATACTCAATAATATATTGGGTAAGGTGAAGGTTACGCTGAAATAATGGTAAATGTATTAACCTAGGTCAAAAGTACGCTAGCGAAATAAATGATTAATTGGGCTAGTTCAAGGGTACGCTGGAATACCCATTAATGTGTTAGACTAGGCCAAGCGTACGCTAAGGCAATGAATAATTTATTGGGATAGGTTGTGAGTAAGCTACGACATGCATAATTTATTCAGATAGGCCAAGGTTACGGCCAATAAAAAATGTATATATAAAGAATAAGACAGGCTATTAAAAATATTTTAGAATAGGTGAAGGGTTGATTGGATATTGAAAAAAATGCCTTAAAAAATGTATTGAGGTATACCAAAAGTATGCTAAAATAATAAATAACTTATTAACATAGACCAAGTTGTAATAGTGAATAATATATCGAAAAAATGTAAACTATTTTGATAAGGGCATATCACAAAAATGTGTTGTCGTCATCACAGCATTGTTTCTGTATATTTCTTCAAAGCTTTTGACTTGTCTAGATATTTACTCATACAAAAAAACTATTGTAATTTTTTTAAAGGAAAGTTAGAAAAGAAGAATATTTATTTGAAAAAGAGGACAAGAGGCATTTGAAAATTAGATAAAAACATCTGAAAATATTCTAAAAATAAAAAAATGGTGTTATGGCCATCATAATAATTTCCCTATATTTTTCTCGAAAACTATGACTTTCATGCAAAAAGGATATTCTTAATAATTTAAAAAAAAATTCAATTTTAAATTCTTCACAATTACTTGTTATATAAATTCAATTTAACTCCTATAGTTTATTAGCAATAAATAGTCTCAAGGGACCTCAAAAAGGATATTTACATTAAAAAAATTTCACGAAAACCATACATTATCTATATTCTATATAAGGACAATTAGTAATTAAAGTTATCATGTATGTGTAGGTTCGGTGGGTGGCCTCTAACCCGCCCTCCAATTAGAAAAACGTAAGTGAGGTTTTTAATTAAAAGTTGTAAAACGTAAATAAACAGAAAATTATTGCAAAATTTAATAGATCACAAAATCTTTTCAGTTCTAGATAAAACCTTAATTTTAAAGTTTCATCTCAAAGGGATTCTTCGTTTTTGAGATACAGCGCCCACAGACTTTATCATTCACGAAAACAGTACTTTCTCTATATAGGGTGGGGCATTTATTTTGGAATATTGGAATATTTCCGAAACAGAGCGAAATATGAAAAAGTGTTTAAAATTAAGGTCTTTTGATATGAGGGTGCAAATTTAGTGTCACTACGTGTGGTTTTGCAACTAAGTTCTTTGAAGGTCATCTGAAGGTCAACTTGGTTTTTTTAATTGAAACATATATTTTTTTAAATTTTTTTCTATTTCTACGTGTAAAAAGAAAGTTAAATTATATAATACTATTTCTAGATAAAATTACGATTGATATTGATAAAGCTTGTCATAGCTGATAGCATAAAACTTAAATTAAACAAAATACAATCTTAAAACAACAATACAGAATACTTTATTCTACTTATTCGAATTAATGTAATAAATGTTTAAAGTGATCTCAATACATTTTTCAATTCTTTTTTTAAAAGAATTTTGTGTACACATAAGGGTATCTACTGAAATGGGCTGGCATTATACTAAGTAAGCGTTCTTGCATGTTTTCAGTAGTTGTGTGTACGTCCTGATAACCTTTGTTTTTGATATAGCCCATCATTAGCGTTTGGTCTACTCCATCTTCCAGTAGAATTGGTTAGAACATTTCTCAAAAAATCGGCGTATTTTTGTCCTGTTAATGTGCCTTCGATGAAAAATGGTCCAATTACTTTGCATACCATAATTCCACACAATATATTAATAGACTATCGACTCTAATCATTTTCTGTTGACCAGTAATGCATGTTGTGACAATTTACTTCACGATAATTTGTAAACTAACATTAATCAGAAAATAAAACTTAAAAAGTTATTATTCATCATAATTTGATTATTTGCCCACGTACAAAACCCTAACCTATGAATGAAATCATTATCATCTAACTCTTGATGCAATGATTAATGATAGGGACGAAATTTGTTTTTCTTTAAAATCCTTAAAACACTTCTCCGTTAATCTCCTGAATCCTTTTCTAATTCACGTGTGGATTGTAATATATTTCAGTTAAAATATTTAAATTTTAAAAAAAGTTTCATAATCATACGTAGTGACATAAAATTTTCTCCCTCATATTAAAAAACATTTTTTCATATTTTGCCCTGTTCCGAAAATATTCCACTTTGCCCCACCCAGTATATTTTATATAGGGAAAGTAAGAAAATTGAAATTTTAATGAAATTTATTCTTAATTTATTTTATGTAATGATTATAACATGATACCATTTTTAGGATACACATCAGTAAACCAACATGGAGGAAGAGGTGGGCTACGTTTTATCCAACAACACCAACTACACAGAAGACACCATACATTCTCTCCACTACGTCCACGAAGCAATCATTTGCTTAGTGTGCATCATTGGAATCATATGCGATGCTTTCATCATCTACATCGTAGCCGCCAACAAGAAGATGCAATCAAGAACCAACATACTGATAATGAATCTAGCCATTAACGACGCGATTTACCTCATCGGAACGCCAGCGTTCATCTCAGGAATTTTCGAACTGGTTGGAGCAATCCCTTCGCACACGTTTGGATGTTATGCAAATCACCTAGATGCCGTCTGCCAGTTTGCTTCTTGGTTGCTAATAGCGGCGATTATTTCAGACACTGTTATTAAGACGAAAAAATTATCCACGAAGATAATACTCGGAATCATATACGCCACCCTACTTGTTTTACTAATAATGAGTTTCACGCTTTGCGCTTTGGAAGTAGACATTCCGATATTATATCTAATAGCGGGACTAACCGTTATAATCATCACCTTTGTAATGTTTTGTAAAGAGATAGCGAAATGTTGCGCCAAAAAAGGAAGATCTACCGGTGAGAGATCAATGGTGAGGATGAATATTGGAAGAATTTTTGTTTACGTTTGGTTTTCTAGTTGTGTCCTGGTGCTAGTTGCACACCCTTTCATAGTATCTAACGTTTTCGGTATAATTTTCGAATACATCTTCACCTTGGGTTACCTATGTCCGATGTACATTCTTATATATCTGGCCTGTGCGGATAAGTTCTTCAAGCTTTGCTTATTGAACATCTTTAGGCGCAAGGAAAATAAGTATAATATCGATGCTACGATCACTTTCGCGGACGAGTGTGATGAAGCTGGATTCGAAAATCCAGCGGTGAATATTAGTTTTAATGGACTGGAGAGGAATAATGTAACTGCGTAATGTTGTGTTAGGTTAAGATTTATCTTAAGTATTATGACAATTGTTACCTAATTTGATAATTATTATTAATAATAAATATAGGTATTTTCTAACGTAAATATTAATATGTTGATTATTTTGCCTAAATGTGATTTTATTGATTAATGGGATTTCTAATGGTTCAAAAGTAAAGACATGAATTAAAGATTATAATTCTATCACGTTATATTTCATTAATATTTGTGTCAAAATGATGGTCAAAAATGTAGTTTCTTTGTCATTTACAACGGTTACAACTTTGGAAAAAATGTTTTAAACTGTTATTTTTGACAAAAATTAAAAAAACTGTTTTAAGCAAATTTTGAATTGTTTTCTAAACTGTTAATTTAAGCTAAAAGAGTCAAAATGACAGACACAATTTAATTTCTTTGTCATTTATTAACAGTTACAACTTTGAAAAAAATATTTGTTTTAAATTGTTGTTTTTGAAAAAAATTAAAAAAATTATGTGTTAAGCAAATTTTTCATTGTTTTCTAAACTATTAATTTAAGCTAAAAAAGTCAAAATGACAGACAAAATTTAATTTCTTTGTCATTTATCAGCAGTTACAACTTTGGAAAAAAATGTTTTAAATTGTTGTTTAAAAAAAAAAAATTTTTTAAACAAATTTTGAATTGTTTTCTATCTGAACTATTAATTTAAACTGCATCTCTGAAAAGTTTCAGCAAATATTCGAAGTTTTTCGATAAAATAAAGCAAATTTTCGTTTTTTTTTTCTTGGAACATTAGTTTACAATTTTCATAATAAATTATTTTGGAATAATTCTTGAGAAAAATTTAAACATTCTCTAGAAAGTTACCTTTCAATTGCAATTTATCAAATTTTCTTCTAAAATTTTTCAATCGCTCCTTGTAAAAATAGTTTCTAATACATTATTTAAAGCAAGTTTTATTTTTTCAAATAAATTAATTTTTATAATCGATACTCTTGTTGTGTTCCATTACTTTATTTTCAGATAACTGACACGTCTTTAAACAAGCAAATTATATAATAGTCTTTTAGAAATATTCAATTTCTTTTTTATGGAAAATTTAAATTGTCTAATAATTGATTGTTGCTTTTTCAAATAAATTTCAAATGTTTGTCAAATATTTTTTATTATTATATTCTCATAAATGAATAATTTAAAGCAATTTTTCCAATTAAAAGTTGATAACTGTTAAATTTTCAATTGTTTTCTTAAAAAAGTAACTTTTTGAGAGAACATTTTAAACTTTTTATTTAGTTTCCAAGTTTTTCAAGCAGTTCAGCAGTTTTTTTAATCAGGAAATTTGGAACAAAAATAGGCGAAATCTTGAAATTATAGAAGAAAATTAAAAAAATCTGGAATAAAATTATTATTTTTCTTTGCATAATATTAGCCAAAAAAGATAAATGATAAGTTGCTCAAAAATTCTATAATAGCCCTATAAATTATTGTCTTTTGCAATAGAAATTGCTGTGAAATTAAACAAATCTTCACACAAAGTTGCTAACAAATACTTGTCTAAAAAACACTAACAAGTAAAATGTGGTTGTAATTGTAAAATAAATAATACTAAGAAAATGCAAGAGAAATTGCTGGAAAGCTGAAAACTCTTGAAGAAATTTATTACAATTTTGAAAACAAATCCTGAAAAACTGTTAGGAAATAAAACATGAATTGCTGAAAATTTTCCGAAAAGTTTGGGATAAGTTGGTAGAAGAAATCTTAAAGAAATTTGTATGAATTTAGAAGCGAAAATTTGATACGATTGTAAAAAATATTATCTTCTTTCTAATTTAACTTATACAATTAGTTAGAAATGTTAGCTGAATTTGCAAGGCTAATAATAAGGACTGAAGACAAAATATTTGCAGCAAGAAAATGTAGATTTTTTAATGGAAGAAATATTTTTAGAAAATTATTTAAACCCTCAGAATTTGATGATGAACTTTTTTAATAATAATGAAAAATTATCAAAAACTAGAAATACCTAAAATTTGTATACATCTACAAATTTTTGTTACAAAATTCTGAAACCTTAAAATAATAAGGAAAAATTACGTTACGATAAAAATAAAAATGGAAAAATGATTTTAAAAAAAATCTCAAAAAATAGGAATCAAATTGCTGGAACACTCTAGAAGTCTTAAAGAAAACTCTAGTATTTCGAAAGGGATACTGTTGTAAAAATCTGGAAAAAATATTTTTAATTTTATAGATGAGTTTCTAAAAAAGTCTTTCTGGAAATTTTAAAAACCATAAAGAAAAAAGTGGAGGTAAAATGGAAATAAAAATACTGGAAAATTATAAAACTCTAGAAAATTCTAGACCTCGAAAATGATTTACTTAATTTAGAAGAGTGATTCCTGGAAATATACCATAAGATCATATGATCATATCATTGATACAATAATCACCAAAATCAATTCATCTAAATCCGTTGATAGACAAGCGCTCATTAAAAAACTTTTCAACAGATTCATGGATTTATACCAAATCGACACTCACGTCTCATTTTCCGGTAACATTGTTACTGATGGATAGTATTCGCTTTTTTTCGGCAACATTAATTCGCTTCCAAAAAGATCCCATCTATTATCCTACTACCTTATCAATAATCAGGTTGTAGTCAAGTTATTAGTAGAAACTAAATTAAATCATTCATTTGGATTCAGAAATTAGAATACTCAAATTCCGTCATCTATCGTTAACCTAAACTTACCTCCACAGTAGTTTGGTAGTAGCCCATCCTTCACTATCCCTAGAAAAATCTTATTCATTTCTCTCTCTACCTGTACATATTTCTTGTATATATACATCCAAATTGACATATTGATGATACCATATTCGTAAAAGCATCTTTACATGATCACGTGATTATAGTGGGCGTCTAAACTCAAACACCTGCATGCATTACTCTCTCAGTCAAATTTTGTCCGCATTCCAACATTTATTATGAGCGTGCATCAATCCTTTACACCTGATATTCTTCTGTGTACACACAACATCCGACATTTATTAAGCCCGGAAAATTGATTCCCGATATCTGCTCAGATCACCTTTTCCTCCAATTTGATTTAAATCTCCAAGTTCTACCACTTCCATTACCCCCTGACGAACTTCATCAATCTTCATCCACATACCACTCCTACCTCAATATCCCAATTTTTTTAACCCTTGTGAACTCAATTGAAAACATACACCTAAATATTACAAACAACATTTTAAATATCCACTACTCAAATTTCGTGACACAAAACTTGACAACGACCCAAACCTTAAACGACAATTCAATAGGTTAAACAAAGACTTTCATCACATGATTTCTCAATATAAGAAGGAAAAATGGGTAAATGCTTGCTCAAATATTAACTATATGAAGGGAAAAAACTTCTGAAAAGAAGTAAAAATGTCAAAATACAAAAAATCAGACTTCATTTTTCGACAAGATATTGATAACAGAATAGCTGACGTGTTTGCAACTCATTTTAAAAATACCTACAAAGAGACGTTCACCCCAACTTTGACAATAACTTTTACAGACAAATCAATAACTGGTACACGAGGCGCACTAAAATACATACATCTCCACCCATATATGTTCGAATAGAAGAAGATGATTATTTCACCATTTTGCACTCAAAAAAAATACGGCTCCAGGATATGTCAAGACACCCAGACAAATCCTTAAAAATCTATCCGATGATATACATGTATACATTATAAAAAAATTTAATTACTGTTATGAACATCAATATTTCCCATTTTAGTGTAAACAGGATATCATAACTTGTATTATTTATTTATTGAAACTTTACAATATCCTGTTACCATACATATAAAACTAAAAACCATATAAAAAAAATCACAACAATTTCACATTTCACAGCTATGTGTTCTTCCACTCAGACCCAATATTTTTCCTCTTCTGTAGGTGCCTCTTAACTTTAGATGATGGGAAAATGTGCTTTTTTGCCATTTAGACAATATTATAGCCAATTTTGGCTCATTTATTCCCAATTTATGGGGGATTCTTTTCTGAGATTTTGTTGTTAAATGTGATAACAATTCATCTCACTTAACTAGCTATCGTTCTATCACCCTCCTTCCGATAATTAGAAAATTATTTGAATCCCTTATAAAACAAAAACTGTTACCTATTGTCACCCTTCTTATTCCTGATTATCAGTTTAGATTCCTTACCCAAAGATCTACCACTTTACCCTTAACAATCCTAACTTTAAATCGCCAAACAACTCATCTCGAGGGAAAAAGTCCGCTATTGCATGTTTGGACATCGAGAAAGTGTTTGACTCGGTTTGGCACCATGGTGTGTTGTACAAATGCCCTCTCTTTAACATTCGTTCCTACTTTATAAACATTATCGATAATTTTTAATGCAATAGATCCCTTAAAGTCCGAATACACGAATCAAATGCATACCCCTTCATCCCAGAGCAGGGTTTCCCTCAAGGATCACCTCTATCCCCATTGTTTTACAATCTTTACTGCTCTGACATATATAATCCCAATCCCACGTTATTAAATCCTTCAGCGTATGCTTTATTGTTTTCAGATAATACTGCGCCAATCACACATAGTAAAAGGCTTGAGAAAGCAATGACAACTCTACAACAGCTAATAGATACTTGCAACACTAGTTCGCAAAATGGCGAATAAAAATTAACTCCAATAAATCCAGCTCCTCATTCCTTACCATAAACCTTCATAATCATCACCTACATTGATAATTAATAACTTGCATATAACCCATCCCAGCAATGCAAATATTTAGGTATTTGGTTTGACAACAAACTATCATTCCAAAACTATAAAAAGCAAAATGATTACTAGAGTAAAACATTTTAGAGCATTGACTTACAAAAACAAGGGCATATCAATTAAAACGCAATAGAAATAAAAAGTGATGGGAACGTCTAGAAATCTAGACGTATAATTACAGGAATACTTTAAAAACTTCTAAGAGAACTCCTAGGAAATTCCTATAAAATAAAGTTAAAAATTGTTTTAGATTCTTAAAAAACGGCTGAGATGATAGTGTAATTCTATAATCATCGAAGAAAATTCTCACAATGAGAGAATTTAAGAGAGAAATTGTTAGAAAATACTTGATTTTTTAATAGAATTTGCTAGAAACCTTTGATAAAATGAGTCACACACCTATAAACTCAATAAACGCCAAGACGCCCAACGATCACCCTCCACTTGGAAATCCACTTAATGCAAGAAGCGTATTTAATCACACCACACATATTAATACCAAATTCCTCTTGATCTGTCCGGTCCAATCACGAGCTGCAAACGCTAACCACAAGCACAACCGCACTTTTCCAACAAACCCCGAATGCTCAACAAGATAAATACTTATAAAATAAAAATTATACTCTATGTCGCCAGACATGTATAGAGTAAAGTATAAAGACTGTGATTAGAGAATGAAAAGAAATAAATCTTCGCAGTGACAAGAAGTGGCAGTATAAATAAAAAAGCCAGAACGAAATCACATAAAATTTTCAAATTTGTAAAAATGTAATAAAAATGAGAATTGATTGCGCAGATAAGAAGATTTTGGAAGTCCTGCTAATTGCCGTTCGAGGGACGCACCATTTTAAAGCAGAGCATCTCGACTTCTACACTTAAGCCAGACGTCTCCACTTACCTTACCACACCAATTGGAGGCCAAATCCAATTGATCCCATCACACTGTCCAAAACCTTACTGGAATTCCCGGACTTTTTCATATTATCAGGTAACTGATGACATCACCTTGTACTCTTTGTTTCTTACCTTATTTTTATTTTTCTGCTTTCATCCCCTTTTCTTAATTTTATTAATAGAGGAGCATCAGGAAATTTCCATTAACTAGACCCATATTCTTTTGTGCAGATCCCTCAGTTTGATTTATTCAAGTATTTAAATTGGATTTTCTAAATTCATGTAACATACCACAAATTCAGTTCAAAAATTTTATCGTGCAATCGCCTCTTTACCTTCAGAAGTATCATTATAAGTTAAAGACCTTTTAGTCAAACCATTACAATATGTTCCTTATAAAAATCATTAGAGGGACTACCTTTTTGTCCGAAAAGAGAAGAGAATCAAACATCTTCACAATTTTTACGAAAACTCCAAGAATGTCTCGTCACAACACGTATTGATGACAACCTTTTCGAGCAATTATTCTCAGCAAAAAATCCTAATCTCAACAAAATCCACACCGCTACCCAATTTGGCAGAAATTGCAGACCAAATTTTAGAAATTTCTTCACCTACTACAATTTGTTCACTTCCTTCAATATTAAAATTCAATACATCGATAGGCTCTTGTGAATCAGATATTAGGTTACTTCAAAATCAGGTTTCAAAATTAATCCAAAATTTAGAATTAATAACGAACGCTTTAGGCTAACGTTCATCAATTCCTTCTAGGCATAGAAGTAGATCTTTCTTAAAGATCACCATATGTTGATGATGTTGATGTTTCATTATAAGCTCCGCAAATGTATACAATCTTGTGAATGGAGAAATAAGCAACAGCGGGACTAATTTTGGTCCATTCCTCCGTTGTCTTTCTAGGTTTATTATTTTTTATTGGCGGTACTAATTCTGGGCCAAAATATTTATTTGACATGGGAGCTGAAGCTCAACTCTTTGCTACACTCATCGTCCATCAACAGTTTTATTCACCACAATAAGCAGTTATTTAATACCGACATAAGGCTCTTCCAAATAACTTTACAAATCGATCTAAACCTAACATGTAAGTGAATGTTGTAATGATGAACTCATTAAAATATCACAATCATAAGCCATTGAGAAAGAGTAATTTGTATTCGAAATGTATCATACAACTGGTAATAATAAAATAAGTGACGCAAGGTGTTCATCATTATAGAATACTTCAAGTAATGTGAAAACTTAGTTGAATTTTATAATTGCTAATGTAAATGATTCATTTCTTGGCGCTTACTTCCTTGGATCTTTCAATATTGATGTTGATATCATAATGGATGCAGTGCATTAAAAAAATCTACAAATCATTCAATTTTCAAAATTCCTGCAACAATTTTTACTCTCACCATCTTCTGGACTGGAAAAATAGTCTAATAAATGATTCTAACTCGGTTTTGTGAGGCCTTAATCTAACCCAAGGGAATTTCCATTTCATCTTGTGTCTAAAGGAGACTATAGTAGTTTAAACAAAGTTACTGTTTATCACCACCATTATATTTTATTTATTATTTCACTTTCACCATTGTTGTGGTTGTATCACCAAATTCCATTTCAACCAAATGAGATTCTAAAAAAGAGTTTTATTGAATAAACAATGATGAGCTTTGGATTGAGAAATGTCACTCAAACATTTTAATTTTAATGTAGTTACTTGAGTACGTGTAGGTTAATATCACAGTGAAAAAATAAAAAGTGAAGAAAGAAATATAACTGTTTCAATTAAAAAACATTTTAATGATGTATGGACTACCATTTGTTCCATAGAAAACATTTTGGTCTTCAGTAAGGTGAGAAGAAACCATTTATCACTTGCAATCAATTTTCTACGCTTTACATCTTTTGATATTCAAATTAAATATGACAAATATGTTTTCAGTGAAACCAAATTAGATTTTTTCAATCCAAAGTTAACGTAACTCTGACTTTTCACAACCCACTGATCAAAAAGCATTACAGCGATTTCTTGAAATCGTCTATTTCTACGATGAACCATTTCTACTATAGATTTATTGAATCATGCTTAAGAATTTCAGTACCACTCAACCAGCTTACAACAAAAACTCCACGCAATAAACTACTACTCTGGGCTTCAAGCATTTAGAACAATTAAATCTGCACTGGCCAACTGTGTTATCTTTGTTTTCTCTCTTGCGGATTTAAATATTATGGTAGAAGTAAGGTTAGAATAAATACACATTTTTTAATTCACAACTTCATTATTTTGCATTAACAAAAATTAATCATCCTTTTTCGATTTCTTCTTATCACCACCTTTCTGTTTCTGTTTGAGCGCATCCCTAACTTTCTTCGAATTAATTCTCCGAACGTAAATTAAATACAAAAACATCACCACGGGACACAAATCCAAAATGGCTTGTTTTTTCAGAGTGGCCACACAAATAACGAGGATTATTATCGGAACATAAATTAATATTCTCAACAACGTTACCCTCATTAAATCATCATCGGTCATTTCAAACGATCTGCGTAATCTCTTAAATTCCTTTCTTAAAACACTTATAAAAATGAATAATCCTAATAAAAATAATATCGCCATTAAACTCAAGACATACGAAGATACAAACGTGGTATAATAAAGAAAAGCCATAACGCCTGCACTCACTATTAAAATTACTGATGAATAAATACAGGCTAACACTTTCCAACTTTTCAAACTCTCAGAATTTATCACTTTGTCAGATGCAAGTGCTGCGATATTAACTATTTTACTGAGTGCGTAAAATGCGTAATTTGCACCGTAAATGACTATAAATATTAATGCGTCCTTATATGTGACGGTTTTACGATTGTAAATTAGAGAGACTGAAAATAAATGGAATGATTTAACAATAAATTCTATTACAAAAATATTTGCGAGTATCGTCCTTATTCTAGAATTTATTTGAAGTCCGATTATGCTGATGAAGTTGCTGATGATCAAGCAGAGGTTCAACAAGTCCAAAATGAATAGAAGTTTTAGTGTGTCGGTATATAGGTAAGGTACGAAGTTTGTAAGTTTTTCAGCTAATTCTTCTTCTAATGGTACATCGAGAGCCTACAATAAACATTCATGTAATGACTTAGGTGTTGTTAAGTTTTTAACTTACCTCCATTATGAACCGATGTTAAAGTGGTTTATTTCACCTTATGAAATGAAATATAGTTTATTCGACCTGGCGTGTTTGAGCTGCCTAGCGTATGACTGGATGAAATATTTTATCGTTTTATTACGTAATGTAATACATAAATGTGATTAGATATCAATCATACAGATATTCACTTTTCAAGTGGACGCCAAGTAGTTTATTTTTAATGTCGTGAATCACGCAACACTATTTTAAATTTTCTATTTGGTTTTATTAAAAACATATGACTTGCGGTTGCAATTTAACCTTTATATAGAGAAATATTGTTACAAATGTTATTCATATATGGTAATACAGTTTTATCAATAACTATAAATATTTAAAAAATACGAAAACATTTCGTAAATATACAATAATGAGTCTCAAAATAAATTACTTATTGGAACAACTACTTTTCCCGTTACTCTTTTTACCTATTCAAAAAAAATTGTATCATATATATATATATATATATATATATATATATATTAATAAATAATTCATTTCGATGACACCTATCACAAGAAACTCATTCATTATACTAACGCATTCTTGACCTAGACTAATAAATTTTTCATTGGTATAGCGTACCCCAGACCTACCCTAATATATTATGCATTGCCGTAGCGTATTCTTGGCTTATCCCAATAAATTATTTATTATCCAGCGGCTACTCTATAAGCAGAATGCATATACTGTTAATTAGCATTTTGTTGTTTGTTTTTAATGTGTTACTTATATTCATTTTAATAACGACTTGTAGTACCTCATTTTAGATTATACGATACGCTTGTCATACCATTAACAGCACTCGCCTTTATGCCTTTTCAATGTTTTCCTGTATATTTCTGTCTTTATGGACTATTCTAATGCTTTATATAGTGGATGGAATGTCTTACTGAGCTTGGTACCCTTCCAGTATGGAACCCTAGATCCTTCAGATTGGACATAATCCTGACCAGGCTCATTGCCAATTTTTTGGCTTTGTCACATATGTTGTCAAGGTGTGCTTTCGTCCCAGTGCTTCTACCTATATATACTCCTACGTATATGAACTAATTTGTTTTGGCTATTTGGTCTTTAACCCTTATCCGTGCTTCTTTAAACTTATATTCGCCTTATAAGATCAGTGCTTCTGTTTCTTGGAGTGAAATTGATAGGTTAAGCTCCTCGAGTTACCTTATTTACTGAATCTTGTGTCAAAAACCTAAGATGCGACGATGATTGCCGTATAATCCGTATCTGACTAGTTCAACCTTTTATTGGAGTCTCATGTTCAAGACTTCATTATAGAGTATATTTCCTAGAACGGAATCCAGGACTGAGCCTTGGGGTATCACATATGTTATAGGTATGGTTCGCTTTATGACGACGATCAGTTCTCTGTCTGATAGGTAGTTGTTTATAATTTTCTGCTGGTATGGCTCATCTAGGGCATGCATAATTTTATTCCATTTTGTCTTGTTAAAAGCATTTTTAATGTCTATTGTAATAAGCTAACATAGACTTCTGTTTCTGTTTGCTTTGTCCGTGCTTTACCTCGCTCTCTTAAAGACTTTTGCGAAATCGTTTCTAGTACTGCTTTCTTGGCGGAACCTGTAGTGATTATTTGACAGGTCCCTTTTCAGTGCCAGATCTTCCAGCCTACTGACTATGAGGTCTTCAAAAATTTCCCTCTACTGTCGATTAGCGTAATGGCCTATATGTTTTCCCATCATGAGTGTCTTTGCTTGACTTCTGAATCAATATTAGTTGTGCTTTTTTCCATTCCCTCTATCAAATAATAATGACTGAATACATATTGCAATAAAAGATCTTAAGAGAAATCAATAGATGTTAAACAAATTCTTTCGAATTCATTAATTGAAACACCAAAAAATTCTATTGACTGGAAAAATTGATTCGTCTAATGGTGATAAACTGCTGTGTTTGAATTATATTTTTGTTACTTGTTGGATTGTAAGAATACGTGACGATGTTGATGTTTATAATTAAATAAAACACTAGTGTTTCATTTAATATTTTTGTTGTTATTATTATATCATTATTTTCTCGAGAGTTCTAAATGTTTCCAATAATTTCTTTTATAGCTTTATAGCTTTTCACAAGCTTCTTTTTAAGAGTCTTAGAATTTTGTAACATATTTCTCCAGATATCTAAGTTTTGCATCAATTATTTCTTTTATGATTTTAGAATTTTCCAAATTTTTAGTTTCTTATTTATAAGAACTTTCTAAAAAAATGCCTCTAGATTTTCAGAACATTCCTTCAATTATTTTTTTTTTCTAGTCTATAATAATTTCTTTTGATTAAGAATAAGAATTCACCAATTTCTCTTCTGAATTTTAAGAATTTTCTAGCAAAATGTTTTGAGTTTTTTCCAGGTTTCTAGAGTTTTCCAGTAATGTTATTTCTAAATTTTCAGAATCTTCTTTGAGGATTTTAATTATTTTTTAGCAAATTTCCTCCAGAATTCTAAAATTTTTCAAGAATTTTGTATTAATTATTTCTTGTATGGTTTTAGAATTTAGCTTGCGCCATTTCTAGAATTTCTTGCAACTTCAAATTTTCAATAATTTCCTTTACAGCTTTTCATAAGCTTCTTTTTGAGAGTCTTAGAATTTTGTAGCATATTTCTCCAGATTTCTAAGAGTTTTGCATGAATTATTTCTATTATGATTTTAGAATTTTCCAGATTATTAATTTCCTATTTATAAGAACTTTCTAAAAAAATTGCTTCTAGATTTTCAGATTTTTTCAACAACATTCCTTGAATTATTATTTTTTTTTTTTTAGTCTATAATAATTTCCTTTGATTAATATATCAATTCACCAATTTCTCTTCTAGATTTTAAGAATTTTTTGAGTTATTTTCCAGGTTTCTAGAGTTTTTCAGTAATTTTATTTCTAGATTTTCAGAATCCTTTTTGAGGGTTTTAATTCTTTATTAGCATATTTCTTTCAGAATTCTAAAAATTTTCAATACTTTTACATTAATTATTTCTTTTATGATTTCTAGAATTTCTTGCAACTTAAATTTTTCAATAATTTCCTTTATAGCTTTTCACAAGCTTTTTTTTAAGAGTTTCAGAATTTTGTAGAATATTTGTCCAGATTTCTAATAGTTTTCGAGAGTTTTGCAATAATTATTTCTTCTATGATTTTAGAATTTTCCAAATTTTTAGTATTCTATTTACAAGAACTTTCTAAAAAAATGATTCTAGAATTTCAGAATTTTTCAACAACATTCCTTCAATTATTATTTGTTTTTTTTTTTAGTCGACAATAATTTCCTTTGATTAAGTATATCAATTCACCAATTTCTCTTCTAGATTTTAAGAATTTTTTGAGTTTTTTTTTCAGGTTTCTAGAGTTTTTCAGTAATTTTATTTCTAAATTTTCAGAATCTTCTTTGAGGGTTTTAATTCTTTATTAGCATATTTCTTTCAGAATTCTAAAAAATTTCAATACTTTTACATTAATTATTTCTTTTATGATTTCTAGAATTTCTTGCAACTTCAATTTTTCAATAATTTCCTTTATAGCTTTTCACAAGCTTCTTTTTTAAAAGTTTTAGAATTTTGTAGCATATTTCTCCAGATTTCTAATAGTTTTCGAGAGTTTTGCATCAATTATATCTTTTATGATTTTAGAATTTTCCAGATTTTTAGTTTCCTATTTATAAGAACTTTCTAAAAAAATTGCTTCCAGATTTTCAGAATTTTTCAACAACATTCCTTCAATTATTATTTGTTTTTTTTTTTTAGTCTACAGTAATTTCCTTTGATTAAGTATATCAATTCACCAATTTCTCTTCTAGATTTTAAGAATTTTCTGGCAACATTTTTAGAGTTTTTCCAGGTTTCTAGAGTTTTCCAGTAATTTTATTTATAAATTTTCAGAATCTTCTTTGAGGGTTTTAATTCTTCTTTAGCATATTTCTTCCAGAATTCTAAAAATTTTCAAGAATTTTGCATTATTTCGTTTTATGATTTTAGAATTTATTTTCCGCCATTTCTAGAATTTCTTGCCACTTCAATTTTTCAATAATTTAATTTATAGCTTTTCACAAACTTCTTTTTAAGAGTTTTAAAATTTTGTAGCATATTTCTCCAGATTTCCAAGTTTTGCATCAATTATTTGTTTTAGAATTTTCCAAATTTTTAGTTTCCTATTTATAAAAACTATTGTTTTCTATTGTTTTCTTATTATTTGACGGTAACATCCACCAATGTACCAATGTCTATTTTTCATTGTATATTTGTATATGTGGCTAAAGTGAATAAAGGATATGAATATGAATATAAGAATTTTCTAAAAAAAATTGCTTCTAGATTTTCAGAATTTTTCAACAACATTTCTTCATTTATTATTTGGTTTTTCTAGTCTACAATAAATTCCTTTGAGTAAGTATATCAAGTCACCAATTTTTCTTCTAGATTTTAAGAATTTTCTAGCAACATTTTTGAGGTTTTTTCAAAGTTTCTAGGGTTTTTCAGTAATTTTATTTCTAAATTTTCAAAATCTTCTTTGAGGATTTTAATTATTTTTTAGCATATTTCCTCCAGAATTCTAAAAATTTTCAATAATTTACATTATAATTAATTAATTCTTTAATGATTTCTAGAATTTCTTGCAACTTTAATTTTTCAATAATTTTCTTTATAGCTTTTCACAACCTTAATTTTAAGAGTTTAAGAATTCTGTAGCTTAGTTCTCCAGATTTCTAATAATTTTCGAGAGTTTTGCATTAATTATTTCTTTTATGATTTTAGAATTTTCCAAAATTTTAGTTTCCTATTTATAAGAACTTTCTAAAAAAAATGCTTCTAGAATTCAGAATTTTCCAACAACATCCCTTCAATTATTATTTGTTTTTTTTTTTTAGTCTACAATAATTTCCTTTGATTAAGTATATCAATGCACCAATTTCTCTTCTAGATTTTAAGCATTTTCTGGCTAAATTTTTTGTGTTTTTTTTCCAGTTTTCTAGAGTTTTCCAATAATTGTATTTCTAGATTTTCAAAATCTTCTTTAAGGGTTTTAATTCTTCTTTGGCATATTTCTTCCAAAATTCTAAAAATTTTCAAGAATTTTGCATTATAATTATTTAATTCTTTTAAGTTTTTTAGAATTTCTTGCAACTTCAATTTTTCAATAATTTCCTTTACAGCTTTTCACAAGCTTATTTTAAAGAGCTTAAGAATTTTGTAGCGTATTTCTCCAGATTTCTAATAGTTTTCGAGAGTTTTGCATTAATTGTTTCTTTTATGATTTTAGAATTTTCCAGATTTTTAGTTTCCTATTTACAAGAACTTAAAAAAAAATTGCTTCTAGATTTTCAGAATTTTTCAACAACATTCCTTCAATTATCATTTGTTATTTTTGGTCTACAATCATTTCTTTTGATTAAGTATATCAATTCACCAATTTCTCTTCTAGATTTTAAGAATTTTCTGGCAAAATTTTTTGATTTTTTCTCTAGTTTTCTAGAGTTTTCCAATAATTTTATTTCTAGATTTTCAGAATCTTCTTTGAGGGTTTTATTTCTTTTTTAGCATATTTCTTCCAGAATTGTAAAAATTTTCAAGAATTTTGCATTAATTTTATATCATACATTTTGATCAATTGATTTTAATTTGTGTTTGTAATTCTCATTTTAATTTGTTTGTAATATTAATTGTATATTGTGGCATAGTAACTATAATTAGAAATTCAAGTGTATTTGTTTTGTAGATTTTAATTTTATCTCAATTATTATTGTGATGTTATTTTAAATATTTTAAATTGTATATTAATTGTATTTATTTTTTATTTTTTAAGGATCTGTGTAAGCCATTTGGCATTAGTACTACTAAACATTATTATTATTATTATTATTTCTTTATTGATTTTAGAATTTAGCTTGCGTCATTTCTAGAACTTCTTGCAATTTCAATGTTTCAATAATTTCCTTTATAGCTTTTCACAAGCTTCTTTTAAAGAGTTTTAGAATTTTGTAGCATATTAATCTAGATTTCTAAGAGTTTTCGAGAGTTTTGCATCAATTATTTCTTTTATGATTTTAGATTTTTTTAGATTTTTAGCTTTCTATAAATTCCTTCGTCATTTCTAGAATTTTTTGCAACTTTCAATTATAAAATCTATTTTCAACCATTTTTCTTCGAAATAGGTTAAGAAATAATAACATGAATTTTTACACTTTGTATTGTGACTGGTTTTGTCCTATTCGGACATTATCAAACGAATACAACTCCAATCAATAGCATTTTTCTTCGCTTATTATTTCTTATCGGCGTTCTAAAAATTTCCAGAACCTAGAAAGGAAATTTCAGCAAAATTTTAGAACTTTTTAAAAAATATTGCATAAATGTATACCATTTTTTGGGATATTATTCATCAAGGTTTATTTAAATGATTTCTTATAAATTTACTCTAACTTCGGATTTGGATTGACGACACTAGAAAGACTTGGCCAAAAATTAGACAACATTTTTAAGCATTGAGAAATTTTTGTCCAAGTCATGTAAGTTTTCATCAATATTTATTCAATTGATATATATTTATTCTAACTTTGGTTTCTATTGGTATTCTAACTTTGGTTTTGGATTAAGGACCCTTGATTGTAAGTTTGTATCAAGATTTGTTCGAATGATAGATTTATTTTAACTTCGGATGATTTGGATTAAAGGCTTTGGAAAAATTTAGATAAAATTTCTCAAAGCATTTCTAAGCCTTGAAAAAATTTTGTCTCTTTTTTGCCAAAGTTCGGTAAGTTTTTATCAAGATTTATAGGCTTAGAAACGACTTGATACAAAGGACTTGGGCAGAAATTTCTGAAGGCATTTCTAAGCTTTCTTAGATTGCTTTTGAGACATCTGAGAAAAGGTATAGCAGTGCATCATCATTAATTCGGGTAAGTAATTGGATGGATGACAGGTAACATTCGGCATTGGCGAAATTAGAATTTTGGGGAAATTGTAGCAGTATATAAAATTGGTTCCAAAATATTTAGAGCTATCGTTATAGTGATTAATTAGAAACAGCTATCTAAAATACACGAGGCTGTGCCAAAAAATCTTCACTAACAGAAACTTGAATCTACATAAATTATATAATTAAATTAACAAATTAGTACTTGATTATAAAATAAAGCACTAAAATACTTTCTTCAAAGTGACCATTATCAATGGTTGATAATAAATTGGTACATTTTCTGTAAGGTTTTACCAGAAAATCAAAAATAGTTCCGCTGACTTATAATTGCTCTACTTCGGTTCATTTAAGGTCCCATATTGAACCTATTGAATCTCGTTAGATAATCTAAAGATAATAACAATTGTTTTTATAACCTCGGTGCGGGCGTAACGTATGCAATAGTCATTTAAGCGCCGTCGCTATTATTAGCCAGCCGCAGTCCTTTCGTTATATTCTGAGGACGTGCCAATTGCTATGAATAAAACTGTTGACCAATATCTGTAGTATTTTTACTTTATCCAGTTTACGTTCGGTCCGATAGGCACGCGGTTACCTGCAAGAAAGTTCGGTGTTAAAACCGTTGTTTGGTTTACATCCGTGGTTAATGATCCGGCTGATAATATTCTCGACAGTGTACTTTCAATGTTTTGGATAATAATTATTTAATTTAGGTAAGTGCCCGCGCGATATTGTCTAAGGCGGCGTTTACAGAAAATTGGTAGACATTACGGACACCTACTAATTTCAGGAATAATTGAGAAACTGTCATGGTCATAAATTATGGCTAGTAAATGGATTAGATAATGTGGACTGGTTCTGTTATTTCCTCATTATCTTTGTGTTACTAAAATACGTTTTAATTCTAATTGTATGCAATTGCTTAATAATCATTGGGTATTTATATTAAACACAGTGTATAGAGATTTTAGCACGCATTTATCCTCTATTTTAGTCTTAAATATTAATAGAAAATATGATATTTTATAATATACAGTACAATTATTTGTACATGCAAATAATTAATATTTTATTTACATAACTGGTTTTATTATGAAAAAGAAGTTGAAACTATAATCATGTATAATTTTAGTAAAATAAAGTCATCGTGTCTCTTCGTCATCATATTCGTACCACAAAGTAAACCCATGCACAATTAAATGTTTAAAGGGTAAACCACATAGTAATAGTCGCTACCATCATTTTAATTAAATGTTTGTTTTGTTACTTTAACACAGACATTTTCTTTTCTTTACGCGAAATTGTTATAAACATAAAGTAATGTCAACTATGCTACTGTTATTGTTAACAAAAAACTGTATTATTTAATATTATAATGAAATTGAATTAAACATTTATTTCTATTGTCTATAAATAATTAAAATTGCGTTTATCTGTATTATGTCATTGCTAAAGTACTAACTTCCGTGTTAACTCGCTGTGACCATATATTGTTCTAAAGCTGGAATACATCTCATTATTAACAGTTTCCATTATTATCTCGTTGGCGAAGTTTATACAATTGTGTAGGATATTCCACACACATCGTAATGCATAAAATTAAATAAATAAATAGTATGGTAGTATATTTAATGATTTAATCGTTGATAACAAAATAGCCAAATAAAGTTTTCTGTTCTATTTGGGATTTTCAACAAGAGAAAAATCAACGCATTATGTAAGTAGCCTTATTAATTTATAATCTATACACTCTCACAGAATGTGTGAAAAACCGAACGTTTTCAGAAACTTTAATTTTAATATGTATTTGTGAGTTATGTAAAATTTACTATATAATTAATTAAACACAGTTATATTTCTTACTTCACTATTTTATTTAATCACTAAATGTAATATCAGTTAACTATTGATTATGAACACATAGTATTTGTATTTGATATTTATTTATAGTGTTCGAAATATATATTTAATGATTAAGTAAAATAGTGAAGTAAGAAATATAACTGTGTTTAATTAACTTTAACTTTGTTGATATCACACACATATTTATTTTTTGCACAGTATCTTTTAAAGTTCATGATTCCAAAGTGTATTAAAAAGTAATAGATTCACCATCAGTCATGAATGTTCTCAGATTGTTAGATATTGATCAAGTAAAATACTATAAAATTTAGTTAATATATGTTTATATTGTACACAATTGAATACCAAAAAGATGCATTTTTAATTTTTACTTTTCTGCATACAAAATTTATTTTTTTAAATTAATATTACAAGTTATCAATGATTTAAAAATTACTGAATGAAATATTGTTTTAGTACAATAGATACAACCGACAAGAAAAAATAAAGTCAAATGCAATTAGATTGTTGATTGTTGAGCCTTGAAGCTTGTTTGATAACACCTCTCCATTTCTTCCTATTGCGAGCTATCCCTTCCCAATTGTTTACTCCTACTCTATTTAAATCTTCTTTTATACCATCCATCCACTGGCGTCTGGGCCTCCCTCTTTTTTTCATTGTGCTCTGTCCTTCCGAGAATAATTTTTGTGTGTACCTTTGATTTGGCCTCCTGTAGACATGGCCTAGCCATCTTAATCTCTGTGCTCTAATAACGTTTGTGATGGAGGGGGATTCCTTCTTCGTCTTTTACTCCTCCGTAAGTTCTCCTAAACATTTTCCTTTCCCGTCTTTCAAGTTTTTCTGCGTTTGTTTTGTTCAGCACCCATACTTCGCAGCCATATAATACTGCAGCTCGAATTACTGTTTTGTATAATCGTATTTTGGATTCCCTGCTGATCTCGTTTGCATAAGGTTTTTTCGTAATATTCCCATTGTTTGGCTTCCTATCATTAATCTCTTCTCTATTTATGTGTCTTCTTTGCTTTTATCTGTTAATGTTACCTCTAGATATTCAAAAGTTTCCACCTTTTCACAAACGTACTTTTTGTCGTTACTTCCTGTCAGGTATAAATGTGAGCAGGTTTTTGTTTCCGCTACTCCCATGACCATCAATTTTGTTTTTTCTTCATTTATTGTGAGTCCATAGGTCTTCGCTCTTCTTTCTAATTCTTTAAATGTGTTTTCCAACTCCATTCTCGATCGTGTTAATAGAACAATGTCATCTGCATATGTTAGAATCTGGTGTTTATTTTGATAGATTAACCTGCTGCTTCTCTCATTATGCTTTCGAGAACTATGTTAAATAAAGCAGTTGATAATAGGTCTCCTTGTCTTAATCCTCTGTTTACTGGGAATGGTTTGGATACTGCTCCTTCAATCATAACTTTGTTCTCAGTGCTTTCCAGTGTCATATGTATTAATTTTATTAGCTTTCTCGGAATTTTGAGTGGCGCATCGGTTACGGCCCCGAACTGACGTGCAGCAACGTTGGTTCGGGTCAGTAGTCGGATGGGTGACCGGTACCATTCACCATTGGGATACAATTAATGGTGCTTTAGAGTGACGGGGGCGATCCTTTAAAGTAACAAGCTCATTTACACACACACAAATACACAAATGACACATGGCGGATGGACCACGTGGTCGATAGCCTAACACTACTACTATGGCCATATACATCCTATTTCTATCCACAGAGACGACGCTTGTTTGCAGTCTATAAACAGCATATGTAGCACTAAGTTATGTTTATAGCTGTTGCTTTGGATTTGTTTCAAAGTAAACACTTGATCTATAGTTGATCTCCCTTTTATAAAGCCTCCCTGGTATTCCTCTATTATTTCATTCGTAAAAGGTGCAAGTTTTTCTCTCATAATTACAGACATAATTTAGGACGCTACGTCCAAAACCTCTATAGTTTTTACATTCGGATTTATCACCTTTCTTGTGTATTGGACATATGATGGCACTATTCCAACAACTTGACATTCTTTCCTCCCTCCATATTTGTCTTATTAATTTTATTAATTTGTTTTCTAAATATTTGCCTCCGTATCTGAATATTTCTGCTTGCATCCCATTTTCTCCTGCACTCTTATTATTTTTCAATTATTGAATTATGTTCTTGATACAATGTTCTGTCGGTTCTCTCTCTCTTCCTTTATTTGGTCAATCAGTATTGTTTCGCTGTTTTTATTCAATTCATTATCATTAAGAAATTCCTGAAAGTATTCTGCCCATCTATTTAATATCTTGTTTACATCACCAACAAACTCTCTTCTTACTTTTACATTATACTGCCCGTTTTGTTTTTCCATGGTTGCACTTTTTCACTTCTTGATAGAAATTTCTTATATTCTTGTTTATTAGATGTTCTTCATAATAATTAGTCCATATAATATATGCCATTGAAATAGTGCAAAATATGCAATGCGCAAAATATGTTTGGAAACTTGCTTTGGAAGGGAACGAAGAATAAATATGCTCGAACATAATTTACGAGCAAGATCACAATGTGTATCCCATAACAGATTATTCGAAAGTGTAATCCAAGAAATTTTGTCGTTTTAATTGGACTGTTACATCTGAGTGAAAATAACATCGTGGTTGATTTTTTATTATTTAATTTTAGGCGGTTGCTGTCAAACTCTCAAACGTGTCTCCATATGTAAATCTATAACCACATCTAGACTCTCTGATCTGTTTGTAACCGTAGTGTCATCTGCGTATAATATCACTTCTGCATTCCCAAGTGCACAGGGTAGGTCATTACAAAAAAACAAAAATAACAATAGCTTCAGAATATAACCTTGTGGTACACCATGTACAATTGGTGAAGCGTTGAATAGAGATTCCGGCGATAAAATGCACTGCATACGATTTGAAAGGTATGACAAAACCAATTTGAAACTATCTGGATGTAGGTTATAGAAATACAACTTTCTGAGCAAAATATTATAGGAAATACAATCCAATGCATTCTAAAAGTCCAAAAACGAGGATTTAGTAAAAATTAATAAATAAAAGTATCAATCGTCCACTTCACAAAATTTCTGATTGCTTCTGTGGTTGAACGTTCTTTATTCTTTATTAGCTTCGTTATTCCTGCTAACATATGATATAAATATATACATAAATAATAAAAGAAATGTATTTTACAGGAATAACAAGCGGAGTTCACTGTTTCTGAACGATTCCACTCGACTCATATTCTTCCACTTACAATTGAACACCCTTATTTGCTTCTGGATTCATTTACTTTCTGTCCGTTACACAGAATATATTAAAATATTCAAAATATTCCAGAATTTTTTCGAGGATTTTCCCAAATAAGAGTAACAGTGAAATTGGCCTATAATTACCGAGATCGGAGGATTCACCAGCTTTCTGGAGCGGTACTAATCTAATTTTTAGTGCATACGGAAAAAAATATTTTTTACGCATTAATTATTTAATTAATTATTTTTTCAGTGGAGTAATTATAGTATTTAAAACAGATATTATAACGTCATAACGAATTCCATATATATCTCTACTATTACTATGTTTCAAACTATTAGTTTCTTCTATTACAGTACTTTCTGAAACTTCTACGAATTCAAAATACATTTTACTCGTTGGGGAGATAAAACACATTAAAATAATTGAACCGATGTCAGATTCGGGCAATGACTTAACAATTTTAGTAGTTTGACAAAACTTCATTGAATTTGTTTGTAGTGATGCTAGTAGTTTTATTATTTTTATTGTTATTGCTTGCTGGTCGACTTGAGTTTATTATACCCCACATAGCCTTGAGTTTGAAATTTAAATTTTTAAGATATTTATTATTTATCTATAACTTACTACAAGCAACGATATTTTTATATGTTCGATGGTACATGTTCTTGGTAACTTTTAGTTCAGGATCGTCTGAACTATATTATTACCAGTTTCTGTAATTAGTGAAAGTGTATTTCGCATTTCGTTTAAATGTGGATTATACCATTTAAGTTGAGTTTTGTTTCTCTCATTCGTTATTTTCTTTTTTGGTAAAGATGCATAATAAAGTTCTAAAAATAATAAGATGAACTTTTCGAAACATCCATTTACGTTAGAAATTTCTTCTTGTCAAGCAAGTTAAAAAGATTTATTTACCACATTTTGTAATTTATCTTGTAATTTTAACTCTTGGTATATTAAATATTTCCACAGTGGCAAAATAAATAAAATACCTATGTGATCGGATAACTCAGTTATCTATACTGACTAATTTTTCATAGAGTTTGTACACACATCATCATTGCAATTGCAATTGCGATATGTAGGAAATTGTACCAGAAATGTAAACCAAAGTTCGCTGCAAAATCTGAAAGTTGGGACTTGTTGGAATCATCACCAATAAATCTGATATTAAAATAAGCTGCTAAATATACGGTCTTGTTGACTAGATTCAGGCTATTAAATACCTTTGATAATATGCTTAACAATAATTGAAAATTATCATCAGGTGAACGATACGCTGTAAGTATTATGGTATTGTTTGTGGTTATTCCACTAATTTCACAGTCCTTCTCAGAAAATTAATTTGAAAAATCAAGAGTCGAATAGTCTACGCTGTTTTTAACTATGATTAAAGCACCATCGTGACGAAATCTCTTTCTTAAAAATTATGTAGCTACGAGAAAGTTAGTTATCACAGTAGATATGCACTTCTTGTGAGTCAGCCAATGCAAAAGATATATTGTAGTCATCATCATTTAATATGGCATGAATTTTATTTTTGATTTTGGAGCAAAGGGACTGTATATTGATATGTGGACAAACTAGTTCTTTGTAATTTATGTTGTCGAAGTTTAAATCAGGTTTTTTGGGATGATGAAATTAATAAAATACCATTAGGGAAATAACACACAAATGTTTGCAAATAAGCATAGCCTTAGCTAGTAATTTATATTTCGATAAAAAAATTATTAGTGTATTAGTATTGCAAAAGGTAATCACTTGCACAATTCATTAATTGTGTATTAGCCGCAGATATAAATTTATTCAAAATAAATATTTTACAACAAAACGGATTTGCGATTATATGTACATTCATTCTTAATGTTGTGTTATTTAAAAGTTGTTTCATTAAGGTAATATTTACTCGTTATCCTTTAAGAGCATCTTTATCTTTATTTAAACTTTATCAAACATGGTTAAATATATACAAATAAAATTCACAATAATGATGGAATAAAAACATACATATAATTTTAACACTATGCTGACGGGCGGAGTTCACGCTTGAAGGTGATCTTCCACTCAAACCCTTTTCCTGTCCTCCACTGATCATACAACACCAGCTTCAGATTCATATATTTTTCATTTGCATGCTTATTTTCCCTTTATTGGACGATAAAATAAAATTGTGTCATTCTGACATTGACAATAAAAATTAATATCGATGGTACCAGCCAAGATAAATACGTGGACATCTTGAGTGAAGTGTGATTGTCGATATTTCTAACACTTCGGCAATACATATAAGGTGTAGAAAAGTAATCCATTATTTTTCCAATAGATGGCTTTACTTACTTGTATCTCGCATTGTATAAGCTCGATCGGGTTCCATTAGATGGCGCAATAAAGATCAGGTTTCGTACTAAAAAAACTTTTCTAGCAGTTTTGTGATTAGTTGCCTCAGTTTTGTTTGAGTGCGCGTAAAAGTTCGACACTAGCAAAGAAAAAATACCCCATATTATACAGTTTTTCTTCGATAAAGGCAAAAACGCAAGCCAAGCGGCTGAAAATATGAATAGTATTTATAGTCCTGATACTGTAAAAGTCAATCACGCGCAATTTTCTTTTTTTCGATTCCGTTCCGGTAATTTCAGTTGTCAACGCAAGGATTTTCTGCTAGGAAGGTTTTGCTGTGTGTTTGGTAAGATTAGCAGAGAAATATCTACTATGAGAACTCGGAACTGTACTATCAATAATTGGATTATCTGTAGGAAACAATCGTCCAAAAGCCAGCTTTGGCCAATAGGAAAGGAATTATACTCCATCAGGACAAAGTCAGGCCACACACATCTATAGTGACTTACCAGAAGCTCCGAGAGCTTGGTTGTTAAGTTCTTATGCATCCACCTTATAATCCACGCCTGCCACCAATTTATTAGCATATGTTTCTGTCCATCGCAAAAATGTTGCTGGTGAAAATTTTGCTTCAAAGAAGCTTGTGAAAATCGACTCTCAGTGGTAATTTAAGGCCTTTAATCTCATTAAAAAACAATGGATATATTTTTACTACACCTACTATTAAAGGTGAATGTACTAAATTGCTCTTAGTTTTGAGTTTTACTTAGGCTAGCATGTGTTAGAGTAGATGATAGTGTAAAGTCACATGGTGATAATGACTTTACCTTTAAAACCTAGCACTCACAAAGCTTCTCGAATGTTTTCATTAAAAAATAATGAGTATATTTGTTGAATTTAGTTCTCGTTTATCACGTGGTGAAACATTTTTAATATTTGGGGTTGTTTATAATGAAGCACTTGGTTGAAACTAGTCGGAATAAATTGTAAAACCAATCAACTGCATCAGTGTAAACAACCCTTCATACTAGTGAGTATGATTTGGAATTGCTGTGTTCTTTCTTATCTAAATTTACTACATAAGTTGCAAGAACTTTTTTTAGAAACTATTATAACATTTCTTTTTCAAATATTTTAAATCTTTTTTGCGGTTGTATAATTTTCTATCAGTTTCATCCTAGAATTCTAAAGATATCTCGCATTCTTTTTAATTTTATTAGAATATTTGGAACGTTTGCAAGAATTTTCCGATTTCTTGGACTTCAAGAAAGTTTTTTTGCAATACTAAGTTTGTTTTAGCAACACTTTTTAGATTCTAAGTATATTATTGGGACTTAAATTTTTTAAAAACTTTCCTTCCAGATTTCTTTAATATCCTTTGAGGATTCTACAATTTTCTAACATTTTTTAGATATCTACAATTTCCAGGGGTTCTTGTTTTAGTAGTAGTAGTAGTAGTGTTAGGCTATCGACCACGTGGTCCTTCCGCCATGTGTCATTTGTGTATGTGTGTGTGTAAATGAGCTTGTTACTTTAAAGGATCGCCCCCGTCACTCTAAAGCACCATTAATTGTATCCCAATGGTGAATGGTACCGGTCACCCATCCGACTACTGACCCGAACCAACGTTGCTGCACGTCAGTTCGGGGCCGTAACCGATGCGCCACCACCGGCGTGTTTCTTGTTTTATTTTATAAGAATTCCTTTTTTTGTATTGCAGAAATTTCTTTCAAAAAATAAAATTTTCTAGTAACATTACTTCCAGATATCAAAAATGTATAGAACTTTTTAGAATTTCTTTTTAATTTCTGAATGTTTTCAGCAGTTCTTGATTAAAAACTTCATATCTCATCCAGGCTGTAAGGAATTTTTAAAAACTGTTAAGAATTTTCCAGGTTTCTTGAATTTTCTTTAAATATTCTAAATATTTCCGGAAAGTTTTTCTTTGAAATTAGGTTTTCTTACGTCTTTTGTTTCGTTTTATTAGAAACTTCCGAATATTTCTCATCCAACTTGCCAGTATTTCCTCTATGGACTAGAATTTAATGATTTCTTGAATTACCTTTGAGGATTTCAGAAGTTTAGAACGATGTTTATATTAAATTACATTAGATTCAGCATTTATTGTTAAATTTTATCTGCGTTTCTTTCTAGATTCCTTGTATTTCCTTAGAGGATTTTACATTTTTTTTTTCACTGATAAGAAACTTTTCTTCTAGATTTCTTGAATTTTCTATAAGGGTTCTTAATTTTTCTCTCTTTGTGTATTACTAATAGATTATTAAAGTTTTCTAACATTTCTTATTTCATTTGATTAAAATTTTACAGTATTTCTTCTATGAATTAATTTTTAGACTTCTTGAATTTCCTGCGAGGATTTCAGAAGTTTACAACCACTTTTATGTCAAATTACCTGAGATTTTCAGCAGTTATTGTTTAATTTTATGTAAAATTCCTTCAAGATTTCTTACATTTTCTTTGAGAGATATATATTTTTCCATCAATTTTTCTTCTACATTTCTAAAGTTTTTCAATGTACATAAAATAGAAGTCAAAGTAGTTGGAGCAAAACTATTTACCTTGGTTAAAGCGAGATGCGGGAGGAAGAGGAACATTTTCTTTGAGAGATATATATTTTCCATCAATTTTTCTTCTTCATTTCTAAAGTTTTTCAGTGTACATGGAAAGGAAGTTAAGGTACTTGGAGGAAAATTGTTACTTTGGTAAAAGCGAAATGCGGGAAGGAGAGGAGAGGGAGAAAGAAATGAATGGGCCAGGGATACGGGTAATACGTGCTATGAAAGGATGAAAAGGAAACGTGGAGATATCTGGCAGAAAAATGTAATAGGGGAATAGATTAGGGTTAGGTGGATGGATGTAGCTGGGTGAGAAACTGGATGAGAGAAGGAAAGTCCAGAGGAAAGTGCTGACAAGGCTTGGATGGAGAAGTGCTTAAGGAATATTATATATATACTCTTAACATCCTTACATCCCACCCTGGATAAGTTATTAAACAACAGAGATTAATAAAAAATAGATTAGTACATTATGATGTTCTATCAAGATTCAAAAAATAGGTTATATCAGTAGCATTGTTGTTTTAATATATTTTTTTTAATTTCAGATTTCCATCACTGTAAAGAAATGGACGAAGAATTCGATTTGATCTTCGAAAACACAACCAGTGCCTCCTCAGTGCCATCCTACCTCTTTGTCCACGATGGATTCTCCATATTCTTCGCCCTCATCGGAATCATGGCGAACGTTCTGCTCGTGTACATGATAGCCAGTAACAAGAAGATGAAGACCAATACGAATTTGATTTTGATGAATTTGGCAATCGCCGATGGCTTGGTATTGACGTCTTCCTCGCTGAACACACAACTGATGTTAAGACTTTTACACATACCGATGAATTCTCGAAAAGTATACTGCGTGCTGGTTGATTTGGACTCGATTTTTCATATAATAGCAGTCGGCTTTGTGTTCGCGTTAATTTCAAGCACGGATTTACAACACAGCATTAAAGTGAATATTATTAATATTGTTGTATTTTACGTTACAATGCTGGCGGTATTAATTGTAAGCCTTATAACGTGCGTCTCAAACGTGCACTTCATGTTTCTGCCGCTAGTTGCCGTACTGCTATACCTAGCCCTATTTTTCATGGTACTCGTTAAGGAGGATATATGGATATGTTGCGGCAGCAAAATTGAACCTTTGAGTGCTGAGATGTCGATGAGATTCAACGTTGCCAGAATATACACGTACATCACAATGTTTGGCGTGATTTGCTACATTTTGGTAGAAGTTGGCGAAGATGATTTTATTCGATATGTATTTCAGTTTTGCTATTTGCTAGGACATATCAGTTCAGTGTTTATATTGATTTATCTTGCGTATGCAAATAAGAAATTTCAGATTTGTTTGCTTAACGTATTTAGGAACAGAGAGGACCAGTATAACGTGGATGCTACGATTGATTTCAGTGAGGAAGATTGTACCGATGATGATATTGAGTCTGTTCTGAGAAGTACTCAGAGCGATTTGCCTGATAGTAGTGAGGAACGCAATTATAGGGAGGTTCAACTTAATCAATAGTAATTAATAGTTATGTCAATTAAGAATGTTAATAAGTATAGATAAGAGGATGTAATGAGGAGATTGTTTAAAAAATGTATGTTAAGACAGTATGCTAAGAATACTAATAAGGAAAGTTTAGGTTATGATTTTAGAATTGTAGAATTGTCTTAAAATTCACTAAAATAATTTATATAATTGAAATAATTAGAAAACACGAAAACATTTCTCTCTTTTTTTAATTGATAATTGATTGGCAATCAATATTATTTAAGATTTATTTCTGTTTCTTTCTGAGTAATGTTTTAACAAACTTTGCATAAGAGTATTTTTAATATAAGGTCTTAAGATATATTTTTTTATTACCCTGTGTACTGAAAATTATTATAATGATTTTTGAAAAAAGATGAGTATATTCCAGTAATAATTATATTAAATATATTTAAGTGTTTATATTTATATTGTGCGTTTTGTTTATAGTATTTAAAACATAATTAAAACAAGTTTGTTCGTAAAATTCAAGTTTTAATGTTTACTCAAATGTTTTGTTATACATGTTGTGGAATTTTTTGTGTACATTTTGTATATTACCTGTAAATATTTGTATATTATTATAAAAATAAAATCACATTGTAAATATTTATATTATAATTTATTGTGCTTGTTTATGTATATTGTTTTTTTTTCGTAAACTAATATGATTGGTTAAATTAGTAAACTTAATATGGAATTTTAATTAAATTAAAGAATTATCATAATATTCCTAAATGGAACAGATTATAAATTACAGTCCTCAGTTAAGGGATTTATCACTTAAAGGTGCCTTTAGAGGTGAATATAGGAAGAGAACTATAAGTATACTTAAAGTCAGAAATAATCTGTGTTATAAGGAAATGAATATATTTTTTTTAAACATATATTTCTAGATGTCGAAAAGGAATTGTAAAGATACCTACTAACATAATCACACTTAACACTAAATATTAATTTTAAAAATACTAAAATTCATTGTTTATACATTCATTGCTTTGTTATAATTTATTTATCAAAAACAATGGCAACTGACTCATAGCATATAATTTCAATTATTTATTTGTTAACAACATCAACATTAATACATTGTGGTCACACGAAGAGAAAGAAATTTAATATGAACATCAACAACTCGTCAGTTAAAACAATATGTGTGATTATCTAAATGTACGTATTAAAACAACCACATAATTATCCTTCGAACTGAATAATTACTCACGCAATCCATATTTAATCCAATAATCATTATTCACATTCCGCCTATCGTAATCAAATAGTTACAGTCCTAATATTTGCAACAAAACGGATTTAGCCATTTCTGCGTTTACATCAAATGCGTGTGTTTAAATATTGAATGTTCTAACAGAATCCCTCTCTTTATTTCCATTCAGGCAAACTCCACCACAATTTGTGTGGTGTTGTGGTTTATATACCGCAATGCCGCAGTACTTCATGCATAATCAACAATGTTGTTATTTTTTTAAATCGCTTAATGCTTCAGTTAGCTATTAAAAGGTCTATTATTTTCTAAGTTGACAATAAACATGTCAATAATCCTTTATAAAAATATTTTTTTTAAAACTTGGTGGGTATACAAAGTCGTCGTTTATTTTCAGCTTCTATTAGAGAACCAAACCATCATCATTTATTTTTAGATAATAAAGACAAAGCTAGGAAAATGATGAAGACTGAGGTTCAGGAGCATTCGACAAGCCTTGGCGCTGTTATTTAATAAATTCAGAAGTTACGTCAATATGCTTGCAGACCCGAGTTGTAAAGATGTCAACAAATTAATTTCAACACAAGAAATCAGCAAAAATTTCGAGGTAGGAAAAAATTTGCTGTGCATAAATAAATCAGAAATCCAATCGCCATTTGAATAAATTGTTAACAGGAAATCTTGATTAAATTCCTTTTAATATTAAATCACATACCGATTACACCACACTAATTATCATGCGGCATCAGTGTTAATAAACAACCGTACTTAATTACAAAACCAAGCGGCGAACAACTGTTGAATAAACATAATCAAGTTACGGTCAAATTAGATCATCAGAAGTTCAAGTGTGCATCATAACGTATTCATTTTTATATTTGGACATGACATTAAACAGAAAATAGGCTGGACGACGGAATACGAGCCAGTTAGAGAACATCACCAGCGGCGTCGGTAATCTGCGAGAACTAACCATCCGCCAAAATATTTGACAGGTAAATAGTTTCTTCACGCTTTGATAAGCGGCTTAATTAATGTTGTGACACGATTGTTACAAAGCGTTCGAAAATAAAACGGACGTCCGAGTTTATTTGTGTGCGTGCGTGTGTGTGGACAACGTAAAATACACAGAAAACAAATGTAATTTTAGATTTGATTGCTGGTTTAGAGAGAGCTGTTTTATTGTCGTTTCTAAAGTCTGTGAAGGGTGCCACTGCATTTAAAAGGATTGTTATAACCGTAAGTAATGAAATATTGAAACTATTTGATAAATATATATTTATGTTCTGAAATAATTTTACTAGTATAATTAATTTTTAGTTTAGTTACCCATCATAATTCAAAACAATAGCATATCATTATCAGAAAAATCATTTTTGTTTTATAAATTGAATTAATTATTTAAATAGCTTGAAAATTGTTATATAAACAAACTAATAAACGCGTTTAATTTATTATTAAAAATATTTCAGTATTATTTTTTTCAATAGAGCACTCAATCGTATTACGCAACCAATTTTACATTAAAGCTAAACAACCAGTATATATTTTGATGGTTCATATTGAAAGGCTTGCTTGTGAAAAAGTTTGTTAATTCTACACAGTAATTTTTGGTTGGTATCTTAAAGCTAATCAAAGCTAATCACAAATTGAGCAAATTATTAAAAATAGTCTTTTTGCTTAAACCTCATAGTTTTCGAGAAAAATGTAAGGAACATACATTTTTTATTTATTTATTTAGTTACTAATTGATGTATTAAGAAAAACGTTTTACACAATACAACATACAATTAGAACTTAAATTAATTCTAACATCTATTTTAACTCACATACATTACATCTAATGAGAAATCATTAATGTATATTAAAAATAATATTGGTCCTAAAATAGATCCCTGTGGAACACCGTGATTTATTGGTAGAAAAGATGGATTATTAACACAACTACAAACTTGTTGTGAACTATTTTCTAGGTAGGACTTGATTAAATTAATACTTAATTGATTAAAATTATATTTGTGCAATTTATCGAGTAATATCGTCGAAGGTTTTGCTTTAATCTAAAATGTTTGCCATTGTAAATTGACCTGTTTTAAAGCATTTAATTGTGAATACAACAAAATTTTGAATAGCATCAATCGTTGACAAATTCTTCCCAAATCCAAATTGACATTGGGAAAGGAGATTATTTTCTTGAAAGAACGTAGTAATTTTATCCTTCATCACGCTTTCTATAATTTTTGCAATGATTAGCAAGATATGGATACAGGACGATAATTATCTTCAGAATTCGGGTCACCTTTCTTATATATAGAAATTACCTTAGCAACCTTCAAGTTATCTAGAAAGATACCCGTCTCAAAATAGTATATTAAAGAACAAGTTCAATAAGCGCATTTTTTTGCACGCGTCCAAGTTTAGAAAACGACGAGCGTAGCGAAAAGTTTTCTAATGGACAAGTGTAAAAAATGCCTTATGAACGAGTTTTTTATAGTATTTTTTCTATTTTGCACATTATATATACCATTCTTAATAAAAATTCAGGGATTCATAATTTGGGGAAGGAATTGATATTGACATTCAATTTAAAATTGTCAACTTCATTTTAGTAATTTATGTTATCAACGCAAACGGGGCGAATATAATTTTCTCCGTTCTCCGTTCGGTTTTTGAAATACGAAGGGACGAGTAAAGGAAATATTAAAATTTAAGGGATTTCTGTTAGTATGCGGCAATGAAAGTAATAAATTATCTGCAACAGACACAAATATTTGTTAAGGGGTTAGGCCACTCTAGACTAGGTAAAAAAGGTCAATTTCTAGATTTTTTTAAACAAAATCTAAAAGTCTTATTAAAAAACTGTTTTTATCTTTATTGTATGCACATTGAACTTTATTTACAATTTTTTTTTGAAGAAAATTTTCAAAAATGACGTAACAAAATAAAGAAAATGGAGGTCCCTCTCGGAGCGTAGGGCAAAACGGGCGAAAATATCTGTTTCCAATGGACATAGTATAAAAAAGTAAATGTTTTTTGAATCTCTGATGTATATTCTAGACAAATACAGGCCAGATTTTGAAAATTTTTATTCTAAACAAAATGGCGCACGTTGGAAAAAAAAGTTCATTTTTCGGACTTAAATCCTCGTATAAAAACGTTCATAAAAAAGGAATGAAGTACTTTAAAACAAAAAGCTCTCATATTTTTGTAGTATTTTTATGTAGATTAAGGAATACACAGATTTAGACTGATTTAGAGATTTCTTTTCGCCCGATTTTAAAAACATGGTTTCGAGAAAAACGCGATTAAAGTTTTGACTCATAGTTTTTCATAGAAATAATGTATTTATCTCTAGTTTGCAATGCCTGCGCCATAAAATTGACCTTCCAGATTCATTTTCTCATCGTCCTGATCCTTTCTTGTTGATTTCTGCGCCATTCGAGCCTCTTTTGCAGGATCAGTCAGCGCGCGCAAGAATAACTGGATGCGGCGCTCGTCGCAAAAATCGTAGCAGTTTTGTCCGATTTTTATTCCCAGGACCTGCATAACTTTTAGTATGTTAAATAAGCCGTCGTCGAATACACACATGGCCATATTAGCTGCAATATCCAACACCACTTATCAACTGGAAGTTGATTTTGGAGCCATCGACCACGCAAAGGAATTGAAACCCACCGATAAGCGTTACCAAGCCGAAGAATGACGAAAAACCGCGTTTTCTCCATAAATCCGTGATAATTTTTAGATCTTCTTTTTCTGCGCTTTTCATTCTTATTTTGCACACAGTTTCAGTTGCTTCACCAATTGTTTTGACAATTTTCACCAGTCAAATACTTCCGCACGGCTTTAAAATAAATTTTATTCTTAAGACTCTAAACTATACTTTAAGCCAAAAAAGGAATCAATTTTTTCCAAATTCTAGAATGGCCTTACCCTTTAAGAGCATCACAAGGAATGTTGCATTTTACATTATTGGAATTTACATTTCTTTCCGGGTTAATTAAATTCCATATTCTTTTTTGATAATTAGAAGACGCGTTAATATAGTTGTCGTTGTAGTCAATTCTTGTTCCATTATGTTATGCCAATATGGTCATGTGTTCTTCTTATCCGAGGATTCCACAGAAAACGTTGGATGTTTACTAGACACAGCGACAATATTAAACCTATATTTTTGTGGCAACTCCACTCTTAATTCGCGATTTTTACGGTGTTGGTTTTTTGTAGCACTATTTATTACTTCGCTACTTGATGTTTCGTTTGACTTTGGATTTAAGTCACGTGATAAAGTATTCTGTTGAATAGTGAAGGCGATCTAATACAGATGTCGTTGGTCGTATGTTTACTATACTTTTCATCGAGTTTGTTGTTTACATTTTTTTCCTCCAATAATGTAATGGTTTTGTTCATTATTCTAATCTTGTTCCGTAATTCTTCAATCAAAATATCTTTATTTTTAAGAGTCTCTTTGAGATATGATAATTCAATATCTTTTACAATTAGAGCGTGATGGTACTCACATATTCATCAATGGCGAACCGAGTGAGGTTAGGAGTGGTATCTTCTGGTTTACAATAAGTAATTGTCTCTTTATCGACCCACACAATGCCATTTCTTCTCTCGATACATGATGGATGATACACAGCTTCACACACAGCACACTTAGGGCCCGATCGAGCTGTAGTTTTACAGCAACAAAGATTTTTATCTTGAAAGTCTTTAATCACTTCTTTACTCGATGATATTTAAATATAACCACTATGATGGCCACATCACCATTTTTTTATGTTTGTTTACATTTTATAACTTTTAATTAAAGCCATCGCTTACGATTTACTAAAAAAAAGACCTCTATTGGCATACACACCATATTTACATATTCCATATAATTACTATATTATTATTATTACTATTTTTTTTCTTACGATTTACTAATTGGAAGGTGGAATAGAGGCCACCCACCCACCCTACATATATGTACATGATAACTTTAAATACTAATTGTTGATGATTTTGCTGCTTACACAGCAGTAAAATCTTGTATGTAATAAAAAATAAATTATGTATTTTGTAATTAAAGTTCTTGGAAACCGTAAGGCATAATTAAAGCTAATATGTATATGTAAGGTGGGTGGGTGACCTCTATTCTACCCTCCAGTCAGTAAAATATCATCACAAATTATTTGAAATATTTCTATGAATACATCAATTCAAAAAATTATTTTGTGTATGTTTAAATTTTACAACTTCTAACTAAAACTCTCGATTAGGTTTAACTGATTGGAAGGTGGGATAGAGGCCACCCAGCCACCCTACATATACATGATAACTTTATTTGCTAATATTTGATGATTTTGCTGCTAAAACAGCATTTTATGTAATTTAAAAAAATAAAGCAAAATTAAAATTTAAGTTTAAATACAGGGTGAGTTTTTTTCGATGTTCTCTATGGGGATCTCGGAAACTATAAGAGATAGAGAAACGGTTAAATGGGGAAAGAAGTGTAGATTTACGAGACGAATAAAATTCCACTTTCAAAGTTTTCAAAAAAGTCAAGGGTAACTAGATATTTTGAAAAAAGTAAAAAGTGTCAATTTTTTCAAATCAATATATCTCGGTTATTATAACAGATAGAAAAAAACTATACCGGACAAAGTTTTAGATAATTTTATGCAGATTAATAAAAAATAATCAGAAAATTTTTATCGCCATTATTTTCCGAGATATGACGCAAACTTACATTTTTTTAAATGGAAACCATAGTTGGCTGTGACCTCATTCAAAAGGTAATTTTTTTCTCTTTAATCCAATATACATATGACATAGTTGTTTCTAAAATTGAGTGAGTTATAGTCATTTTAAATTTTATTATAAATAAAAAATGGGTAGCCATGAAAAAGATGAAAGTAAAACAATTGCAGTTGTTTATAATAATAGCAATATTATAATTATTAGTTCTACAAAGTTAAATAAAAATGAAAAACCAGCATAAGAATAATAATTTTGTAATTATCAAATGGCCTTCTGTATGTGGTATAAACCCATTTGTCAAGAGGATAATACGTTTCTTACAAAATTATTATGAACAGATGAATCGCGATTCACTAATTGTGGTATTTTTAATCGCCACAATGAACATAGATGAACTTAAGAGAATCCACGAAAAGTTTCACAGAGAAAACTACAAATTAAATTTGGGTTTAATCCATGGTGTGTTTGGATTAATAATTCTCGGTCCATATATTTTTGAAAGCTCACTAAGTGAAACTGATTACTTTCATTTTCTTCAGAAAACATTTGAAGATACGCTCGATTGTTTAAATTTATCATTACAAGCATGATTAAAATGACGGTGCTCCACCTAATAACATGTTGGCTTTACAAATTATTTAAATGATGCTTTTCGTAACTCATAAGTGGGAAGAAATAAACCAATCTCAGGGCCACCTAGATCTCCCGATCTGCGCGTTTTAGAATTTTTTTCTGTGGGGTTATGTAAAAAACAAAGTATATGCAAAATCATATCAATCTGTGGAGGATCATAAACTAGTTGTTATTGAAACATTTAATTCAATTTACATGAGAATAGTCAAAAAGCCATAAATTCAATTTTAAAAAGATATAATTTATGTCATAATAGTATTAATAGTGGACTCTTGACCATATTTTTTTAATATTAAAATTTCTCTCCTATTGATATATTGATAATTACAGAAATACTTTATGCGGTTGTTTCATTTTGATTTATGTCTGTAAAATTAATAATTACAATATTGCTAATATTATAAACAACTGCAATTGTTTTACTTTCATCTTTTTCATGGCTACCCATTTTTTATTTATAATAAAATTTTAAATGACTATAACTCACTAATTTTTAGAAGTAACTATGTCATATGCCATATTGGATTAAAGAGAAAAAAATTACCTTTTGAATGAGGTCACAGCCAACTATGGTTTCTATTTAAAAAAATGTAAGTTTGCGTCATATCTCGAAAAATAATGGCGATAAAAATTTTCTGATTATTTTTTGTTAATCTGCATAAAATTATCTAAAACTTTGTCGTTTACAGTCTTTTTCTATCTGTTATAATAACCGAGATATATTGATTTGAAAAAATTGACACTTTTTACTTTTTTCAAAATATCTAGTTACCCTTGACTTTTTTGAAAACTTTGAAAGTGGAATTTTATTCGTCTCGCAAATCTACACTTCTTTCCCCATTTAACCGTTTCTCTATCTCTTATAGTTTCCGAGATCCCCATAGAGAACATCGAAAAAAACTCACCCTGTATAAATAACTTCCTATCGCTAATCTTATCTAATTAATTAAACTAAAGTTTATATGTATATGTAGGGTGGGTGGGTGGCTGACCTCTATCCGACCCTCCAATCGGTAAAACATCATCAAAATTAGTTTGAAAAATTTGTTTTAATAAATCAATTAAATTTTGCAATAATATTATATTTATTTACGTTTTACAAATTTTAATTAAAGTCCTCATTTATGTTTTACTGATTGGAGGGTGGGATAGAGCCACCCACCCACCCTACATATACATGACAACTTTAGTTGCTAATCGTTAATGATTTTGCTGCTAAAACAATCAAACCCTTTATGTAATAAAAAATGAAACAATATTAAAATGTAAGTTTAAATATAAATGACTTTTTACAGCAAATCTTATCTATCTTACCTAGTCTGCCCACCCATCATGCATGAAATTTTTACTAATATACTCACTCAAATGTTTTACGTTTTTAATTTCTTTTTATTCAAAAAGTTTTGTAATGAATTAAAGTTTATTTCTATATCTAGGGTGGGTGGGTGGCCTCTAACCCACCCTCTAATCAGTAAAACATCATCAAATATTATTTGAATAATTTGTTTGAATAAATCTATTAAATTTTGCAATAATGTTATCTTTATTTACGTGTTACAACTTTAAATTAAAACCCTCGCTTATGTTTTACTGATTGAAGGGAGAGTTAGAGGACACAGACCTACACTACATATATATGATAACTTTAATTAACCCTCGCTTATGATGTACTTATTGGAGGGTGGAATAGTGGCCACCCACCCACCCTACATATACATTATAATTTTAAATACTAATTGTTGATGATTTTGCTGCTTACAAAACAATGAAGCCTTGTATGTAACAACAACTAATGCATAATACAAATTTTAGTTCAAATATATATATATATATAACTGATAATTCGCTCCGCATTTAAAGTTATTTTAAGTGAAATTAATAATTAAAAAGAAGTCCATCACATCTCCGTAAGTACATTATTTCATATAGTACAGTAAGACCACCATGCCATTTACGAGAGACCAGTTAATTGACCTTAAAGAAATAATTAAGGAGCTAGTAACCGATTTCTTTTAAGTAATAGATTTCTATCGAGTATTTTCGAAAAAATTCCAAAATCAATTTTAAGAATTTGTCGTGAAGATATCTGCGTTAAACAAGGAAAACAATTTAATGCAAAAGCGAATCGATCAACTCGATCAACTCGTGGCGTAGCCTTATACATACAAAATAATATTAATTTTGAATTAATACACATTCCAGACAATAATACCGATAAACTCTGAGTAAATTTTACAATAATATCTAATATAGGTGTTTATGCATTTATTGAATCTTTAGATAATTCTGTCAGCCATATCTTACCACTGTGTGATGATATTACCTTTTTAGAGATTTAAATATTAATATGTTAAATATTGAATCTTACAATACTAAAACATTTTGTGATTTTTTGGATTCATATGCAGTTCATCAGGTTGTTGAAGAACCAACACATGTTAATGCATATTCATAGTCAATAATTAATTTAATTGTTTTAGCGAATTTAAGTAAGTCATTGTAAGGAAGCTGGTGTCATTAAAATCCATAATATTGCATATTACGATTTAATATATTATACATAAATTAATATTTAATAGCGATCAATGTAACAAATTCATAACATATAGAAAACTAAGAGATATTAATATAACACATTTTCAAAATGATCTAGGATTCATAGAAATTGATAATTTACTTTATTTAAGTAATATAGATTATAAAGTCTCCTTTTTGAATGATTGTTTATTAAACCACCATTCACCTTTAACAACTTCACATTTAACTAAGAAACCTGCACCATGGCTGACAAATACAATTAGACATATGATGAAAGCTCGGGATGACGCATACATAAAGTTTAAAGTAGGCTAAGACACCAATTGATTTTAAAAATTAAAAAGAGTGGCTTAACTTAATGACATCGGCAATTAAACAAGGAAAAAGAGCCTACCTGTATTATCTGATCAATGATAATTCTACAAATATTTGGAAGTGTTTGAAAACTAATGATGTGCTCAAACAAAAAGTTCAGCTTCAGCTAATGATTATAATGATTACCTCTTAAATTTGGTTACTAGCACCTTTGATGATGATCTTATAAAGTTATGCAGTTGCAGTGTTCTTCCAAATATTAAAACTTCTTACTGGTGAGCACTAGTTTAGTTGAATATTTATTATTTAAAATTACAACGAATACCACCGGATCTGATGGTACTAGTGCAACAATGATTAAAATGTGTTGTCCGTATATTATCTCGTATATCACACACATCATAAATTGTTGTCTGGAGATGTCCGTTTTTCCGAATGTTGGAAAATTGCTACTTATGCCTAAAAATGAAAATCCAGAAGAATTAAAAGATCTTAGACCGATTAGTATCTTAACGGATCTCTCAAAAAATTTAAAATGGGTAGTAAAAGATCAACTTTAAATTTTCATTGAAGAAAACAATTAATCTGTATTTAGACCTCTTTAGCAAACGTTACTGATGGTATTATTTCAGCCACTGATAAAGGATTACTATCTTGCTTAATATTAGTTGATTATAGTAAAACTTTTGACACTATTAATCATGACTTGTTACTAGCTAAGCTAAAATACATTGGCGCAAGCGTCCATGCTTTATTTTATAGTTGGTCCCAACAAGTAAAAATCAATAATATAATATCTAATTGTTCTACTCTTTGTGCAGGTGTCCCTCAAAGTTCAATTTTAAGGCCTATTTTATTTTGTATATACACCTTAAGATTAAAAATACTGATCTCTATAATTTATTCAAAATATCTCATAGACATTCCTTACTTTCAAATCCTAATAAAACTTCTACTATGTAATTTGGTCCTAAAAAGAGTCTTGATATTGCAAATAGACTTCTCAACATAACATTAGATAGTGTATCAATACCTATTGTCGATTCTGTACGTAACTCAATTAAAAAATGCAATTATTTTGTGTATGTTTACATTTTACAACGTCTAATTAAAATCCGCGATTATGTTTTTCTGATTGGAGGGTAGGATAGAGGCCACCCACCCACCCTACATATACATGATAACTTTAAGTCCTATTTGTTGATGATTTTGCTGCTAAAAGCAATCAAACCCTTTATGAAATAAAAATAAAACGAAATCAAAATTGAAGTTTAAATATAAGTGACTGGCTATAGCTAATCTTATCAAATTTAGATTTAAAGTCTATCCATCCATCATGCATCAAATTTTTACTAATTTACTTACTCAAAAATTTTACCTTTTTAATTTCTTCTTTATTCAAAAAAAATTGTAATTAATTTCATTGGATACAGCGACACGATAAGGAATTAAGGGTTATATGTATATATGGGTTGGGTGGGTGGCCTTTATCCCTTTATCCCAAATATAGGGAAATTACTATGATGACCACATCACTATTTTTTACTCTAAATTACTATTGTGTAATTAAATAGTTTTTATTTTATTATTATTTGCAAATTGTTTAGTTAAGGATAGTTATTGTTTTTTTGTTCCTTTTTGTGAAATTGTTATGTTTTATGGGTTAAGTGTTAGAGTAGCCTGAATGGCTAAACTTCGCCCATTTTTCTTTGAATAAATACGTTTATTATTATTATTATTATTAAAGTAATAAATATCTGTATGGAAAAGATGTATTGACAAAACTGGTTTGCAAAATTTTGATTTGTCAATTTTTATGTTGAAGATGCATCGTGATGATGATTAACACTGCTAATTTAGAAGATTACAAATCATATTTCTAACCCCTAACATCATATCACTATTATTTGCAAAAATAGCTACCTGATTCTCCCAGTAATCCTGTATGGGTTTCTAAAAATGTTGGAAATTTTCGTAATAAAAGTAAATCTACCCATATGAAAGATTAAAATTAGTTTAAGAAGAATTACATTTTTATGTCTTCCAAGACAAGCTGTGGATATTTTGGAAGTTCTGCATATTCTCAAATATCCATAATAATTATAATTAGTATTTTTAAACTACAATCTCAATATTTTATTACTTTATACGACTAAAATTAAAATTACTTAATCATTAATAAACATATTATTTAAGCGTAAACATTAAAATTATTATCGTTTAGCTCGAAGACATTAATCATTTAGCAATTTTTTTTAAATTGAAATTATATTCATTAGGATAAACTAACAAAAATGAATATTATTTTATTTGTATTCATTATTATTTCAGGTATTAACCAACCATGGAAGAATCTTCAACGCCTACGAATGAAACCTCATCGGACGACAACGGCCCAATAATCTACACCGCTATGGACGCATTTATGGACATCGTCATCTTCCTAGTCATCCTCACCAATTTTCTAATGATTTTCGTGATCTTCACCAACAAACGCCTTCAAACTAGAACATACTGGATCTTTCTCAACTGGGCAGCTAATAACATATTCTTCCTCTTGCTCATCGCGCTACGAGAATGGATCCACCTTTGGCTTTCAGGATGTATTTTTGTACACCTCGACATTCTATTCCCATTAAATTGCACCCTACTTATGCTGATGATAATTTCAAACACCATAGTTAACGGAAATTATTCGCTAATGATCATTTTAGGTGTTACTCAAACATCCACTATATTACTGATTACAGGCTTTATCTTCTTGTGTATGTCAATGAAATCCTTAATGCCAGGTATATTAACGTTTTTAATTATTTCTTTAATTCTATTCGGAACGGTTTTGATTAAGGAGTGTAATAAATGTAGAAAAATGAAGGCGACTCCGTTACGCGCTAAAACTGTCTTAAGGCTAAATTTAGCTCGGATATTTATTTACAATTTCGTAGCTGTTATATTTTTATACATCTTATTTGATAAATTTATTGGAAGTAAACTTGGAGCCCAATCCTGCATGGTTTCTTTCCTGTTAACGCCCGTTTACGAATTAATTTACTTAAGTGTTGCCGATAATAATTTCAAAATTGCTACAATAAATGTTTTTAAAAGCGCCAATGATAGGCAGAGGCTCGATACAGAAAATAATGTCACTGATGATGAATACGTTCTTCCATCTAATGTTTAAATAAACATAATATTAATAATAATATAATTGAATAATACAACAAATTATTTATTAATGTAATGCTTTTATGCCTGTAATAATATTTATTACATGTAATTATAATGTACCTAAAATAAATTAAATAAAGATATTTCACAACAGTTGATTTTACGTAAATATTTACTTATTTATTTCAGAAAAGGACGAAATTTCTGTCTAAATTTTGAATAACGTTTTATTTTTTATATTGTCATACATCGTATTTTGTCAAATTTGTTACTAAACTATATATTTCTAGAGCATTATTAATTTGACCTGTCTAAAAATAAGACTTTTAAAAAGTATATCTTGTTAAAGTAAAAACTATGTATATTAAGAAACTAAACAATGCATTTAAGTGGTTCCTTGGTGTTTTTATCAAAACGTCGTTTGGTATGGTTATTTTATTGGTTATTGCCTTTTAGAGGAATTATTGTAAATGTCTAGAATGTTCAAAACCATGAACAGTTATTTAGTTTTATTTATAATTATCCAAGGTAAACGCAGAATAATTTGAGGTCTTTATATGATCAATCAAGGTCTTAATTAAGTATTTCATTCAGATGATTTAAGTTCTTTAGACGATCATTCAAGAATCATTGAAGGTAATACAACGATAATTATCAAACTGACATTTAACAGTCATTTAAGCATATCTAAGTTCTTCAGATAACATTTGAAAGCCATTTAAAGATCATGAAGGTTACTTTATATCATCTAACAGTAACTCAAGGTCACTTAAGGTCAATCACAGTCAATCATCCAATATTGGATCGTTTGTCTTTAAAGGATTATTTAGTCATACTAAACGGTTACTCAAAATCATTCAAGGTCCTCAAGATCACTTAGTCTTCAGACAAATATTCAAGTTTATATAATATCACCTAATGATAATTTTCTTTTTTGGCAGTATCCAGTTAGGATATCAGTCAGTGATTTTATGTTTGACCTCGACAGAATAAAACAATATTGAGCAACTTTGGCGTTTGGTGTATTGTGTTTCTGGAATGAGCACAAGTAGAGACGTTCTTCCGCATTGCTTTGTGTTCTGCTAGAGTCATCTCTTGCATTATATTTCAGAGATTGCTTTTGGATAAAGGCACAGGTCTCTTAGGGTTTTCAAAGATGCTCTCTCTTTTCCTAGAACATCCGTCCTATCGTACCCTCACTTATATCACTTACCTTTTTTGAACTAAGACAAGTTTTCGATCTTTTTCCCCTCGACTTAGAAACCGCTACCTCTTTTTGTATACAAATGATGCAAGAAATCGCTGATCTCTCCTGTTGCTAATGCTAAACATCTCCACATTTATAGACATCAGGTTTCACTAAACAGGGTCAAAATAATATCATAAAAGTGCCTAATCTAAATATTAATAAGATCCAAAATATTTTAATCCGGCCTATGGCTGTTTTTGACAGAGGACAATATTTAATGTTTAAATAAATAGTAAAATTATTAAGATCGGATATGAATACCTGAAATTACTTCTGTTTGAGTTAACATTACTCTCTTTGTGTGGTTGTATATCATTGGTATTCTGGACACTTTTTTATTTTTTATTTTTTTCTTTCTGTGATTTTGTATCTAATTCAGGATAATCTGTACTCAGATATGAAGGCTAAACATTTAGAAAAATGTTGTAATACGACTTGTTGGGTCAAGTTTGATACAATGAGTTTTTGTTTAAGAAGGAAATCTTTGTGAAGCAATAATTCGTATCTTCTTTTTCTGCATAAGCAGGTGATGGTTTTCTTTAAGTTTAATTTTAAATGTCTGTTGGAATAGACTTAACGGGCAAATGAACATGTAAACGTACTCTAGTACTCTAGTGGGTGCTGTAGTCGGGATAGGGCATCTGCGAAGACATTCTGCTCTCTATGAGTGTGTTTGATCCTAGCATAATATAAAAAAAAGTATATTCACCATTTGGCTAAGATGTTCGGCGAGCCTGGCCATAATTCTCTAAATCGGCTCTAAAAGCTATTTTAATCCATGTTAGCGCGGGTTCGTGATTATTCATTCCAGTGTTTTCAATTTCGTTCCCATCACGTGTAATATTCTCGTATTTTTTTTTATTTTAAGTTTTCTGTGACGTATTACTCTGGATTTCAGATTATCTCAAGAAATTTTTCGATATATAAGAATCGGATAATAAATAAAAAGACATATCACGAATTGTTCTAGAATCTCACTTATTTTTGTAAGAATGTGGAACATGTTCATTTGCGGTCCAGAATCCAAAATTGCAATTTCTTTAAAATTGTCAAAATTGTTTCGAATTCTTGGTGTTCCAATCTTTCTGGCCAATACTAAATATGCAATCTTGTGTTGCATTGACGACTATAATTTTCTTGAAATTTCTTTGCGGTTTTTTCTACTAATTACTCCAAGTCGAGAAATTTCCCGAAAGGGCTAAGCAAAAAAAATGTGAAGGCTCAGTGTTCTGCCCTGATGAACCACTATGATGATTACAATAGGATGTAAACCATCCCAAATCAATGAAATGGTCTAATGCTAAGAGGTCGTGGAGCCCATTACAATCTAGAGTAGGGGTTCCAATTCAATAGATTCTCTTTGCTTCGTTTATGATCTGTCGTCCTCCCTTGGACAACTCTTTGGCTGACTTGACCTTATTCGGCCTTCAAGTTTATTAGATTTCGAAGAATAGGGTTCTTGGTCTACTCGTGACAGGCTATAGTATCGAGCCTTGGGGACTGCACTAAGATCAACAATCCTGGTCTACTTGGCTGAAATATCTAAATTGTTGCTATCAGTGGTCTTGCGGGATCTTGGTTTCAACACAAAAAAACAAACGCAATCTAAGATGGCCGATGGTTGCATGGCTAAAGGGAAGCTTCGTCTGATCTATGCGGACTATGGGCATCAGGCGACCCTAAGTTTCAATAGCCTTATTATGGCATGCGGAGCTCTGCTAGAATGCACCTTTTCGTTCTCTAGCTACTGGTATAACTTACATGGACGATAATCATGAAGTAGACGACTTCACAATGTTCCAAATGTTCAAGGACACTGAAAAGGAGATAAAAGGCAATATGGGACTATGAAAACTTGTGAAAAATCAGCAGAGGATGAGCTGTTGGCTAACAGTGAAAATGAGCACGTCGGTGGCCTTAAAGGTATAAATAAACATCAAAGACCAAAAGTTTAGAATGCATGGTGCCGCCCGTAAGAGGATAACATTCCTCATCAAGAGCCGCATGGAGCCAGGGGAAGGTCATGCAAAGGCATTAATATTCCTTAAGAGAACAAATAATTCAATCTAAGATTGAACAGAGAAACTACCAAGAAACCTCAGTCAATTGGAAGTACAGCGGATCACGGCCGAAGGGTGAAAAATCAAACCGCTGACAACCCTGTTTCTTACAGCCAGACAGCAACTGATGTTAAAACAGGTATTCCAGTATACCTCATGACTACGAACAAATTGGAGGATTGAAGAAAATTGTAGATAGAATAAATGAGGACGAAAAGAAAAGAACAGTAAAGCCCAAATTCCATCAGTTTCATCATAGTCCAGGGAGACTCGCACTATCGTGTTGTCACCGTGCCTGAGCTGATTGGCTAAAGGGTACTTCGGTTCATCCCAAGCTGTGGGAAAAAGCCAATATAAGAATACTGAAAGATGCAGAGATACCTCACCCTAAAGTCAGAATTGACTACTTTTCCAATAGCGAAGGTTACACCAATGAGAAGATAATTACACTGGTTGAGGCCTAGAACGACCTGAAGACCTCCAACTGGAAAGCACTAAGGAGAACTCTGAAAGGACCCAAGATGGAGGTCAGGCTGTCGAAGGATTTACAGTCCGTTGACAAGGTGGAAAAGATGGGCTAAAAAATTAACTATCGATTTAGGGAGCAAAATGACGTGGGGCTTCCAAAAGAGCCTCGTCCAAGTTCATCCAACCAAAAAAACCTAGAAAGGGTCGTCCATTATCAACTATATAAACCACACTAATGGCATGCATAGGCTTAATCTCTATCACTCTAAAGCGGCATCAAGTACTCTTTATTAGAAATTCGTAATAACAAAATTTAACATAGGCTGCCTTGAATTAATAAGAGAAAGGTAAGAGGCTTACCCCAAAAGACAATTGTAATCTGGTGTATTAAACGGACTGCATTACTCCAAGGGCAGTTCTAATGCTGAGGAAAGGCATTAATTATACATTTCAGAATTCACCACATGGGACGTAGAAGCAGCCCTAGAAGAAGTGCCTACGAAGAAAGGCAAGTTGCAACTTGTCATAGCCTCGGCCTATTTTCCGGAAGAACAAAGAAGAAGAACTAAGGTAATAAACACCTCCTAATTCGTTGTGATACCAACGCCCCCAACATGGTATGGGGCAACGCGCAAACCAAAACCTGCATTTGTGAATGCATTCAAGCCTAAAGTATTGGTCATTATTCTAGCTAATGCCTTCAAAGCAAACATTACTTAATAGAGGTAGCGAGCCTACCTTTGTGAATGCAATCAGGCATGAAGTGTTAGTTATCATTCTAGCTGATGCCTTCACAGCAAATATAATTCAAACTTGGAATGTCGTGGAAAAACCCTTTTTGACTAATTGAGTTCAACTTAGACGCCATAAAGAAAAATGCAATGGAATATTGGATCGATGAGTCAGTTACTTGTAGAAACTCCATGGTATTACTTAATAAAACGTTAATACAGTGGAAGGTTCCAAAAAATTGTTTTTATTGTTCTACAAAAATTGTTTTGCAATGCAGTGGTTTCATCCAGTAGATGACAAATTTTTCTCTTTTATCTTATTAAGCCACTGGGTGACGAAACAATTTTTGTAGAACCATTTTTTGAAACCTTACACTGTGTCAGTGCTTTAAATATGGAATATAATTTCTAAATTAACATAATTAAAAATTCAAATCTGTTCATAAATAACAATTATACACTCAATATTTCTATGAATATATATTATTTCGCAGGTTCTAGTTTACTGTTGACTTACCAGAGCTCAGTCGTACTGATACTTATCCTATTCTATCGATAATATAATGGAACTCAGGGAGATGAAACATACCTGAAAGAAAGATAATCCTTGATTAGTATTTTCAATGTTTTAAAATGATAAATTCATGACACACATTTATATAATAAACTGAAGCTCAAAATAATAACATAATAATGTAAGAATTATTAAGATTATTATCCAATTAATTCATTTACTAAGCAGCCTCCACAATTACCTAATTTTATAGAACAAACGTATTTAAGGGTATAAAATAATAGAACAAACTGTTAAACATTTTTTGTGCGACCTTAAATGCTATTAATGAAGAGGAAATCAACAATTATGCGACGGACGTATTTCTATGGCGAGAACACACAAACTATTAAAATGGCCGAGGTTGTCTGCGCGGATCGTCAAATTAAGCATTTAATTTCTAGCAACCGAAGCGAAATAATGCACTTTAAAAAAATAAACACTCGTAATTGTTAGTGTAATTAACGAAGTGGTTAAGTTCAGTTCAGAATAATTATCAGAGGTATGTATAACATCATTTTCAATTAGGTTTAAAATATATATTTATTTAAATCGTAAATTAGAATAAATCATCCTAACATAGACAAATTATTGATTGCTTTTTTAATTAATTTAACCTCATATACTTATAATTAAAGCAAAATAATAATTATTTAATATCTGAGAAATATTATTTCTAATAAAATGTACAAAAATAATTTTAGATTAACATCATTTTTTATTTGAATACTCTTTTTAATGTATCATGAAGTAGGCGCTTCCAGTTTAAAAAAAAGTAAAATAAATAACCTTTAGTAATTACCAAAAGATACAGCTTAAAATATTTTATTTTATTAATTTTTTACTGCTATAAGCAATTTTGGAATTTGGGATATATCAAAATCTAAAACCCTTTTCTAATTAATCTAAGAAATTATAATCTTTATTCTTATCATAAAAAATGCAGAAAATATTAATAAAATTTTTATAATCATCAATTTTTATAATTATAATTAAAAATCTTATTGCAGATTGTGTATCAACATGGATGAAATTCCAATACCTACCAATGAAACAACACCAGATGATAATAATCCAAGTAACTATACTACTGCTGATGGAATAATAGACGGCGTCAACTTTCTAGTTACTCAAGTGAACCTTTTAATCATCTTCGTCATTTTCATCAATAAACTCCTTCACACCAGAACTTACTGGGTCATCTTCAACTGGTCGATAAACACCATATGCTTTCAGATGTTAATTTTATTCAGACCAACCCTTCTACATATGTTCTCAACATGTTCACTGGTTTACATAGACTACCTTTTCCCAATAAACTCCACTCTTCTGATGCAGATGTTAATTTTCGACAAGCTCCTCGATGGCAAGCATTCGCTGAAGATCATTTTAGGTGCTACATATGCGTCAACTTTTGTTTTATTAACTGGTTTCACGTTATTATGCGTATTGATAGAATCCGTAATGCCGAGCTTTTTAGTTTTTATAGTAGTCTCATTCATGCTATTTATAACAGTGGTGGTAAAAGAAACTGAAAATTGTAGAAAAATTAAGACGACACCTCCGAGTGCAAAACGTACTTTCAGATTGAATTTGGCTCGGATCTTCATTTATAATTTTATGATCGTAGTATTTATGTACATCGTTTTTGATAAACCATTACAAAGTACTTTAGGATCTTTGGCATGCATGATTTCCTACTTATTGACGCCGGTTTATGAATTTGTTTACATAATGGTGGCTGATAAGAATTTCAAAACTGCAACATTTAATATATTTAAGAGTGCTAGTAAATGGAAAAAACTCGACGCCGAGTTTAATTTAACAGATGATGAATGATTACATCATCCAATTATTTAACTCAATTAAGATTAATTTTAATATTTATGGTACTTATATAAATATGATGAAATAAATATTAGTTATATTATTCTAATTGTTTATTAAAATATGTTAGTTAAGATAATTTAAATATTGTACTTGATTGTAAATAATAATAAAATAAACAACGTATAATTATGAGAAACGTATTTCTTTTAAATCAACAAATTAAAAATTTTACGTGAACTTTAAACCCACAATTTCCTAGTATTTATTATGTATCAAAATTATTTTGCTTTCGCTATATTTTATATGAAACTGTTTACCCACTCAGTGGTCCATTAGACAGTTACCAACAATACGCTCACGTTAAATAAAATTTCCGGTAGATTTCGATATGACGCAACCAGGCCACCTTTAAACATTTGTCGGAATTATGACTGATAAGCGTATGTTTTTTTAGTAAATTTTACCAAGTATTCGCATCATTTCTCGTGACAGATTAACTTGATGTATAAAGGTCAAGTCAGTAATCAGTGCGTCTTTAGAGCCGTAATATAAACACCAGTTAACGTTTTATGTGCTGACAGTTAGCGGCTTTTTCAGACAAGTATGGATAATTTTACCGAAGGTAAGGTACTACCAAATTTTTATTAAAATTTTTTAATTGTGATTTTTTCTTAGATGTATTGGAAAGTGAAATTGACACTAACTACGAACATTTTAAGCAACCCCTCATATACGTCATTTTTGAAATACTTGCATACTGCTCAATGGTAATTGGATTATTCTGCGACGTGTTAGTGATCTACATAGTGAGCGCTAATAAGTTGATGAGGACAAGAACGTACATTATTCTTGCAAATTGGTCATTATGTAATTTATATTTGTTATTAAGAATCGTATTAGAGACAATAATACATGTATCATTTATACTCAGAGATCACTTAGTACTATTACAATTTGACTTTATTATGTTGGCTAATAATAACATTTTAATGTTAATATTATTATCAACATGGTTTGGTAAATATGAAAAAATCCCATTACCGCAATTATTAGGCACCCTTTATACAATTGAAACAATAATTATATTCCTAACGTTTTTTATTCCTTATGATTATGTAACGTTCTGTATAATCAATGTTATTTCTCTATTAATAGTTTATCTGTTATTACTGCTAACACTGTTAATTAAAGAAATTGTTCGATTCTATAAACGAAATCGAAATCCGTTCAGCGCCAAAACAAAATTTAGAATGGATATTGCTAGAATTTTTGTATATAATATTTCTGTTGTTTTTATACTTAAGTACTTTTTTGTTATTTCATCAAGATATATATTACTAGATTGTGTTGTACTATCATTATTGTTAAACTCTTTGTATGTACTTATTTATATAGTTAAATCGGATAAGGATTTCGAATTGTGTTTCTTAAATACGTTTAGGCGTAGTGTATATAAGTATAATGTGGCTGCGTCTTTAGGAATTAATGACGAGGATACTGTAAGATTGAATTGTGAATAATTAATTGTTTTCCTTAATGTATAATATTTGTTTTTATTTATTTTTTTATAACGGTTAATAAAAATCATAATAAAATTATTATTATTATTATTATTATCTTTGCTTCTCCTGCTTACAAATTACAAAAAAATATATAATATACATACAATCAAATAATACACAAATAATTTGATTGTATTGGCTTTTAATTGTTGAAAGTTCATTTGAAATATTTTTTCTATGAGCTACCTTAGATATAAAAAAATAGGATTGTTGTACTTGTTAGAATGTTCTATAGTTATAAGAAAGAGTTCCTTACATTCAATTAGCTGGAAGCATTTAAATTTTTGAAAATAATATATTTAATTTGAGACCTGACCTACTAATGAAAAAACCAACCAAATATTGAGATAGCAAATTAGTCGTATTTTTCGTATATCCTTTGGTCATTGTGTCTTCCTTTTAAGTGAAAATTGTTTATATTTTAATTTAGATCTTCGGCTATGATACTTTTTGTATTCTTCATGCTTTTAGGCTATCGTCCTTAGATCTTTCTGCCCAGTCATTATATCTATCACTGGAACAGCATTGAAGAGATCGTTGAGCATGTAACAATTTATAATTTGTGGAGATTATAACCTTCCACAATGTAAGCCAGGTAATGTAGCATGTACTCAACTTAACCCAACAGTCCAAACTGTTTTAGTTGTTTGAATGGTTCTCAAATATCATATCTAACTATACGTGGTGTATACTTCTAATACAACTAACGTTACTATATTCCTTACTGATCAAAATCTTCTCGAAACAAGTTTTCATTACTATGCTTACAACATGGAGGTTCCCATTAGTGGTACTATAATATGGTTACTACAGAGAAAAAATACATTTTTTAGCTAGCAAACTATGAAATAATAATAAACGCATATTTTAATTCCCTCAACTGGGATTTCATTGACCTTTCTCAAATATAGAAGCTGTTCTGATTAAATTTTACAATATCATCCATGGGGTGAATCTGATGAAGAAGATGAAGGTGAATTGGATGACGACGACAATTCTAATTCAGGTAATGGTGATGCAGAAATTGGAAATTCTAATTCAAGTGATGGTGATGATGAAATTAGAACAAACCAAGATCCTGTTTTCCAAATGCAACATCTAACAGATTTATGGTCTCCAATTTTACCAAATTATATTCCCGAATGAAAATTTCAACTATTAGGAATCCTGAAGTGCTTCTACGAAACGTTCAGTCGACTGAACTAGACATATTATTAACATTTTTTCCAAAGGGTGCATATACAGGGTGAGTTTTTTTCGATGTTCTCTATGGGGATCTCGGAAACTATAAGAGATAGAGAAACGGTTAAATGGGGAAAGAAGTGTAGATTTACGAGACGAATAAAATTCCACTTTCACAGTTTTCAAAAAAGTCAAGGGTAACTAGATATTTTGAAAAAAGTAAAAAGTGTCAATTTTTTCAAATCAATATATCTCGGTTTTTATAACAGGTAGAAAAAAACTGTAAAGGACAAAGTTTTAGATAATTTTATGCAGATTAATAAAAACTAATCAGAAAATTTTTATCGCCATTATTTTCCGAGATATGACGCAAACTTACATTTTTTTAAATGGAAACCATAGTTGGCTATGACCTCATTCAAAAGGTAATTTTTTTCTCCTTAATCCAATATGGCATACGACATAGTTATTTTTAAAAATGAGTGAGTTATAGTCATTTTAAGTTTTATTATAAATAAAAAATGGGTAGCCATGAAAAAGATGAAAGTAAAACAATTGCAGTTGTTTATAATATTAGCAATATTGTAATCATTAGTTTTACAGAGATAAATCAAAATGAAACAACTGCATAAAGTAATTCTGTAATTATCAATATATCAATAGGAGAGAAATTTTAATATTAAAAAATATAGTCAAAAAGTCAACTATTAATACTATTATGACATAAATTATATCTTTTTAAAATTGAATTTATGGCTTTTTGACTATTCTCATGTAAATTGAATTAAATGTTTCAATAACAACTAGTTTATGAACCTCCGCAGATTGATATGATTTTTCATATACTTTGTTTTTTACATAACCCCACAGAAAAAATTCTAAAACGCGCAGATCGGGAGATCTAGGTGGCCCTGGAATTGGTTTATTTCTTCCCACTTATGAGTTAGGAAAAGCATCATTTAAATAATTTGTAAAGCCAACATGTTATTAGGTGGAGCACCGTCATATTGGAACCATTTTAATCTTGCTTGTAATGATAAATTTAAACAATCGAGCGTATCTTCAAATGTTTTCTGAAGAAAATGAAAGTAATCAGTTTCACTTAGTGAGCTTTCAAAAATATATGGACCGAGAATTATTAATCCAAACACACCATGGATTAAACCCAAATTTAATTTGTAGTTTTCTCTGTGAAACTTCTCGTGGATTCTCTTAAGTTCATCTATGTTCATTGTGGCGATTAAAAATACCACAATTAGTGAATCGCGATTCATCTGTTCATAATATTTTTGTAAGAAACGTATTATCCTCTTGATAAATGGGTTTATACCACATACAGAAGGCCATTTGATAATTACAAAATTATTATACTTATGCTGGTTTTTCATTTTTATTTAACTTTGTAGAACTAATAATTACAATATTGCTATTATTATAAACAACTGCAATTGTTTTACTTTCACCTTTTTCATGGCTACCCATTTTTTATTTATAATAAAATTTAAAATGACTATAATTCACTTATTTTTAGAAATAACTATGTCGTATGTCATATTGGATTAAAGAGAAAAAAATTACCTTTTGAATGAGGCCATAGCCAACTATGGTTTCCATTTAAAAAAATGTAAGTTTGCATCATATCTCGGAAAATAATGGCGATAAAAATTTTCTGATTATTTTTTATTAATCTACATAAAATTATCTAAAACTTTATCCTTTACAGTTTTTTTCTATCTGTTATAATAACCGAGATATATTGATTTGAAAAAATTGACACTTTTTACTTTTTTCAAAATATCTAGTTACCCTTGACTTTTTTGAAAACTTTGAAAGTGGAATTTTATTCGTCTCGTAAAACTACACTTCTTTCCCCATTTAACCGTTTCTCTATCTCTTATAGTTTCCGAGATCCCCATAGAGAACATCGAAAAAAACTCACCCTGTATGTTTTTTATCTATTGCACTACCGAAAGAATGAAAAAATTGGAGAAGAAGACCAAGAAAATGTTCAAATCAACTGACCATTCTGAGACTAACTGGTGTTATGATTGTGATGGCTTATAATTCATTACCAAGTCAAAGCTGGTATGGTCTCAACATCCTTCAATAGGTAATACTACTATAAAAATGCCCTATCAAACAATTGATGTCCAAATAATATTTTAATCTACCAGAGAAACTACAAACCTGCAGCAAAATATATTATATTGAAGAGTTTTGGAATGTTTCAAGCACACGTTTCAGAAAGCTAGGACAGATGCAATATTTCAATCATATTTGTTTCAAAGAAAGGATGGGGAACTGAATTTATCTTTTACTTTCGTTTCCACCATTTCACGGTTTTTTTTTTCACAAAATTCCGATGCTCATGTTTCTCCCATAGTGCTTCTAAGCAAGATCTTCACTCTTCGAAGCGTACTGAATGATCGTTTGACGGTCGCCATAGTGCATGGAATTGTGCTCAAAATAAAGACTGCTTTTTTCAAGGCGGGAAGAAAATATTTAGGTAAATCCTTCTTCGTCCACAAATTATATCTTAGGTTAAGTTCTCCTGTGATGTCATCCAAATGATAAAAATCTTGAAACATTTTTGCGTTTTTTTTGTAAGTCTGTAATACTAGTTTTCATGTATAAAGCATGTAGTTTTGTTAAAGCAAAAGCTGAGGTATTTCTTGGGAAAATAGAGTATTTAACGATAACGTAAATGAATCAAGATAAGGAATAAGAAGTGAACATCGCCAGTATTCATTATTATTGTCTGATGGAGGATTGCACCTGTTTGCTTTTAGAAAACGTGGGACAGAAATTTCTATTTCCAATTCCATTGAAATGTCTTGCGCTTTTTTGAGGAATTGGTCAATGATTCGATCTGCTTCTTGACTGTCTCTTTTGAGTACTTCAAAAATTCTTGTAATGTTCTCCTACAGCAGCAAAGACCATGGATTTGCTGCTGTAGGAGAACATTACAAGAATTTACAATTCCATTGAAATGTCTTGCGCTTTTTTGAGTAATTGGTCAATGATTCGATCTGCTTCTTGACTGTCTCTTTTGAGTACTTCAAAAATTCTTGTAATGTTCTCCTACAGCAGCAAAAACCATGGATTTGCTGCTGTAGGAGAACATTACAAGAATTTACAATTCCATTGAAATGTCTTGCGCTTTTTTGAGTAATTGGTCAATGATTCGATCTGCTTCTTGACTGTCGCTTTTGAGTACTTCAAAGATTCTTGTAATGTTCTCCTACAGCAGCAAATCCATGGTCTTTGCTTGCAAGACGTTAACTACTGATTCTAACACTGCCGAGTATTTTGCTATTGTAACTAAGATAACGACAAACACTGGTTTTGTAACCGCTGAATGAATCTGAGATGCAGATTTTCTTGTAGCATTATTTCCTTCTGTGGATAATCTTTCCAGCGCTTTTACAAGCTCTAGAAAATTTTAAGACAATTTTCTAATTGATTTATATTTTTCCGACCATCTCGTCTAACACATTCGTGATTCTACGACCAGTCGATTCTCTCAAAAAGTTTATTGTGTCTTTTACAGCGGCAATAGTATCTCTAATTTCCGGTTTCTCGTTTGAATCGTTCACTACAAGATTTAGTTTGTGGCTTGAGCAATGAAAATATAACTCGAGAATATTTCTTCCTTAAAGTTGCTTGTACACCGCCATCTTTGTCTGCTATTGTAGAACAGCCATCGAAACCCAATCCTAAGTAATATTCTGGTGATAGATTAGAGCTAATCAAAAAATTGCTTCAGCGATTGATGAGATATCTTGTGCCTTTAGTTTCACGAAACCTACATATTCTTCTCGGATTATCCTCTTGCATTCATCGTAGAACCGCAAGCCAATTTATATCAGTTATTTCCCAGCTATGTCCGCTGTTTCATCAGCTAAGGCCGCGTAAACCATCGTTTTTTTTAACATCACTTATTATACTCTCCCTAATAACTTCGCCACATAAAGAAATTAATTCATTTTGTGTTTTTGGCGACGTATAAACTGCATTATGGCAACACTTTTCTAGATGAGTTTTCAATTTGTATCGCCAGAATCGATTCGTAAATTCAATAAATCTAATATAACAAGTTCATCTGCTTCTTTTCTTCTAAGAAGCATATTATGTATACCGCAAAATACTATACAAGAGAGAATGGATGACAATATTTGCCTGTTTTCTTCGTTTGCTTTTTGGTGGCCATTTCAACTGCAAAGATATATTCTGAAGAAAAGCCGTTGCATCAACTGTTGCAGATAGGTGGAGGTTGAAGGTGTCATAATTTCGGCAGTATTCGTTCATTTCTTGAATTTTGTGAATGACCTGATCACGAATGTTCCTAAAACTCCTCTAACAGTACCAGTGACGGGAGGTAACAGTACACAGTGCTTGCAAAAAGCACCTTTTAGTCGCTTGGAATATACTAGCCACGGTTCATATTGATCAGTTTCAAAATCGTAATTCCTTGGTGAAACCCGTGGATTTTCTAACAAATCCTTCTCCTTTTCCACTGTTAACTGGGTAGCCAGTCTAACATAACGACCAAATCATTTTCGTGACAGCCATCATTTATTGTAAGTTCGTAAGTTCGGGATTGACACAAGTTTGTTGAGATGTTGATGGAGAATAATCGACAGGGGCAGCTATGTTGACAAGTACTGCTGTAAAATTTGGTGGTTGCCCGACATACACGTTATCACAGTGACCTGTGACGTGGCAGTTCAGTGTCATTATGGTTACGATCGCTTCCCCTTCGCCTGCTACTGTATCGGCCCTTTTTCCTCTTATTTTCCTTATTTGTGTCTATTGAAAAATTTTAAGGTGGCCATCATGTAACTTTCTCCGCGCAGCTGGACACACTACACACAAACAGACATTTTCCAAAAATGATCGGATTCGTTAGGAGAATCTCAAAACAGATAGTTAAAATTTCGGACTTTGCATGAAAACAATATCTTCTCCTACGGAAAAATTATCACCCAGCGTAGAAAATTAGGAAATGTAAAACACGATTTTTTATGTTATTCCTGACTGACGTTTTTGCAAGAATTTCCTGATATTCATTGGATGCCGATAATAAATTCACTTTACGACCGCAGCAAGTAAGTAGTTAAGTTATTGTTTATCACTTAAAACACAATATTTACTATTTACTAGTTAGCTCCAGAAGAAATAGGCGAATACGCAAAAAGAAATCAAAACTCACATTCACATAAACTGATCATACCACGATTTCATACCTGTTATGTTACAAGTGAGCGAGTTTAGAAAAGTCTGAAACTATCTCGTGACTAAACTGTAAAGTCTGCTACATTCGAGGAATAGCGCGTAAAAACAAATGCACGTGCAAAACGAGACTGCATACTGCACAGGGCAAGATTTGGCGGGAAATATCGTCGGGTTTTTTTTGTGTGTCGGCTAGAGTGTAGAGTCCTTCTAGAGTCTAGTCTATCTCGTGCATTATGGAATGAAGTATCCATCTTAAGTACAATTTCAGAACTGCTCTTCGCCGTTCTCTTTGCACCTGAAGACGCTTTGCGGCGTGATTGGTTCTAGGGGGGCCAGCTGACGCCTACCCTTCGCTGGGTACGCCCTTGTCTACACATATCATTTTAATTACTAATTGTTGATGGATTATTTATCTTTTTTACTTTCCCTATACAGAATATAGGGAATGTATTGTTTTCGTGAAATTTTTTTTATCAAAAATATCTGTTTCGAGGTCCCTTGAGTTCATTAAACTATACGACTTAAATGAAATTTATATAACAAGTAATTGTAAAGAATAGCCTTTTTGCATAAACCTCATAGTTTTCGAAAAAAATATAAGGAAAGTATTATGATAAACCCATCACTTGCTTAGAAGGCTATGGCAGACGCTTCACCTTTGAGCTGCTTTGTTTGTATGTTGGAGGCCAGGATAGTTAAAAGGAGATTGATTGTTTTTTTAGGTAAGAATCCAAATTGTCAGTTAGGCATGGAAGAAATTGTGAATTTAAGGATTTTCTGTTTTAGCTGGGAGTAGGATACTGGATCGGCAATTAGCAACAAATGACGGATCAATGTCTGGTTTGGGGATACAAACCATTGTTCCTACCTTCCATGCAAGAGGGGTGTATTGGTAGGTGTAGCAAAAGCAAAGGATTTTTAGGATAAAATCATGGACAGTGTTAGATAATTTTTAAGTATAGCACACGGGATGTTATCGTAGCCAGGAGTTGAATTTTTACCAGAGTTTAGTATTGTCAAGTAGTCCGTTTCGTCAATTTTGTCGTCGGTTAGAGGAATAATATGATTTTTGTCGAACGACACGTTGTTTATTGAGTCTCCTTTCTGATCTTTCTTTAATCAGGGAAACAATAAAAGTCGCACGGAGCCTAGTCAACACTATAAGAGGTTTAGAGGCCCACAGGGCGTTGCTCCTGACCAGGAAATTGTTAACGATGAAATACGTGTAGGTGAAGTCATTGTCATGGTGGAGACTGGCCGTATCTTTGATTTCAGCGCTCACGCACGCTTCAATATTTTGAGCACCAGCAAGGCTGAGTTGATAGTTTCTCCCTGCGATACAACTGAAATGTGAGACTTACTCATTCGTTCTTCCTTGGGGCGGGGAGATGATTTTATGCGTCACATGCTACTCCACCTTTTCGTTTCTAGGTCGTACTTGAAGGACTCTTGAGTACACAACACTTACTTGCGTATCGCTGTTCAAGCGAACACTTCATTGCACTGTCTTACAAAGTCTAAAAACATTTCATGAAGATGAACGTATTTGAACTTAAACTGCTCGAAGCAATCTGACGAACGGCTGCATTGGAAGAGCATACCTTTCACCACATTTCACGATCTGTTTTACCCCAGTGCGATGGATAGTCGCGTCACAATGAAATTACTTTCATAACGATCTGAGTCATAATCCGGTATCACCTACTGGTCCAACCCGGATAAACAGCGAAATGGACCATGCGGGGAATATTGATGATATTGGCCTTGGTACTTCACCAGTTAACGCATCCTACAATCCTCTTTACATCAACAGTTTCAAAGGAAACCAACAAAACGGTGGACTAGCCATCTTGAAGATGATTGTACAGTCATAACAATATACTACTAGAACGTCCGCGGTTTAAATTCTAAATGCAATACGGTTTATTGACAGGGTGTCATCAGCGATTATTCAATTTTAGCTTTTACTGAAACATGGCTTAGAAGTAATATTGCTGATAGTGAACATTTAGGTAATAAGTACACAATTTATCGTAAATATCGTGATTAAGTTCTATCAAATAAAAAAATCTTGCGTAGGAGTTCTATTAACTGTCTATTTATCTATGCTATCCTTGGAAATCTCTATTCATGCAATCTATTTATTTGTCGTGTATTGATTGGTTGGTTGTAAAAAGTGATTGTTGATAAAATCGAATTTTATATTATTAATGTCTATTTTAGTCCTACCAATATGCTTCGATCAGTGAATGCTATTTTCTATTGGTCTTGATAGGTTATATAGTAATATAATTATTATGGGTGATTAATATGAACCAGTACATTATTGATCCCACTGCAAAGAACTGTTGCAGATGCTTATTGAATTGTGTTGAGCTTTTTGATCTGGAACAACTAAATGCTATAAAGAATTAGTTTGGTTTTGCTATAAAGAATCATTACGGTAGGATTCTAGATTTGATCTTTACTAATACAATATGTTCTGTCGATGATGTACAAGATCCTATCATTAATAAAGATAAATGTCATCCACCACTCGAACTAGAAGTTCGTATGTCAATACCTAAGAAAACAAACAATAGGTTTTCTAATGATCCGAATTGCTTTGCTTTCAACTTCAAAAAAGCTGACTTTATGAAATTGTATTATTCAATCGCTGACAATACTTGGACTGAAATACTATCTTGTTGTGTAAGCACTACTTGCAAATTATGCTACGACAAAGTATAAACTACATTTGAAGATTGTGTTCCTTGCACTCGTCGATCTTTCAGATGAGCTAAAGTTTATATTAAAGGAGAAGACAAAATATTTCAAATTTATGAAAAAGCATCCACTTTCTGTATATTTTATGTTGAAATTTAGGCTAAATCTCGCACAGATTATTCAATGTTTATATCTGAATCCGAAAGAAACTTATGTAATAATCCCAATCAATTTTAGAATTTCATTAATGTCTTAAAAAACGATAGTTCAATCCCTCCGATAATGTTTCTGGATGATATTTAATTATCGTCACCAATAGATATAGTCGAGGCCTTTGCTACTCATTTTGCATCATCACATCAAGCACTTTCTGATCATAATCCTCATTTTGAGCACAGCAATACTACGAATAGGAAACGCTCTCAACAACTTAGGATCTAAATTAAGTTCTGGCCCGGATGGCATACCAGCATTAGTACTCAAAGACTGGAGATTTGTTTTATCAACACCACTTAAACACATATTTAATATCTGTTTGAAACAGCCACTTAAACACATATTTAATATCTGTTTGAAACAGCCAATCTGGAAATTAACACGCATTATTCCTGTATTTAAATCAATATTGCAAAATGTTTTTAAATTTCATTATGTACCTCTATCAATACCTTCATTAAATCAAATTTATCGTCTCATTAGCATGGATTCAAACCAAATCGATCTACAGTTACTAATTTACTTATTCAGACTCAATTTTTATCTAACTATTTAGATCGCCAAGCTCAAGTCGATGTTATCTATACAGATATATCGAAGGCATTGGATAAAATTTTACCCAACCTTTTATTATTCAATTGAATTCTCCTAATCATTTTGTGAATCAAATAGAAGTTACCTTGACAAAAGATCGTTATACGTAAAATATAAAGAATTTAAGTCTATCACTTTCATTGCTACTTCCGGTGTACCACAAGGCTTTTTAATTGTTTCATTAATGACCTGAGTTCGAGATTAAATGTTGAAGTTCTTATTTGTTCATTACAAGAAAATATAGACTCGGTACTTAATTGGTGTGCTGCTAATAAACTTTCGTTAAATTTATGTCATTTGCAAGAAAGAACGTGGTTATTGAGCATGACTAAAAAATAAATGATAAATTATTAGGCAAGATGGCTGCATTCAAGGATTTGGGTATTGTCTTTGATTCAAAATTAACTTTTAATAATCACGTCGAAATTATGGTGTCTGCTGCTAATCGCTTCTTAAGATTTATATTTTGCAATTGTAGATATTTTTAAGGCATTGAAGCAGTATTAGTTTTATATTTCTCATATGTTCGGTCTCCACTCGAATATTCGTGTGGTATTTGGAATCCCTTTTACAATAAATTCTCAAAAAAAGTCAAACAGACTATTTTCTAATTTATAATTATCCCGAAATGTATTCCTTACTTTATAACAAATTAATTCGTATTTACCAATTGCCGATGTTTGTCACAATTAACACATGATTGTATTAATTAGTAACATAAGGATAGCTAAAAATAAATGATTAGCTAATTACGATCCCCAGAAAAAGTCAAACAAGTGAATGATTCAATAATTTCCTAGTAATATAAAGGTAATTGTAATAAATAATTGTTTATTAGATTCATCAGTAGTAATAATTAAATTGTGCATTCGATTTACTTCTTTATTGAATATGATGTTTATTATCTGCAAAGGGTTATTATATTATCTTTAAAAAAATCTCACAAAAGGCAATTAATTTCAAATAAAAATATAATTATTATAAAAACTGCTAGGAATATGATTTATCTAAATGTAATAAATTGAAAAATAAACTTTTCTAATTAATCAATAGAATAAATAATAATAAAATATTAAGATTTTAGAATACAGGTTAATAGAACCTTTTTAATAAATTAAAATATAATATAATTTTATGCTAAATTGCAAGCATTTAATTATTTATGTTCCAAAATCGTATTATTTAATTATTAATTTATGATTGAGCTAAACTTAAATTACGTTCCTAGTATCATGAATAAAATGCGCATAATTATAAACAATTTTACACCATGAATGTAAATTATTTTCATCCCACGTGATATTTGAATCGCATATAAAGCTAGTGTCGTCTAAAAATGGATTCACTTCATTTCGTATTCCCTAGATTAACGATTAAATTAATTTTAAATTCAGCACCAACCAATTCACAGCCAAACTATACATCTATTAGTATTTATTTAGTTCAGTTTATCTAGTTGTTTAGTGAAGTGCATTACTCTAGTCAATGAATAACTCAATTAGAAGGTCAAGTGAAGTAATTCTTTAGTATCCTACAATTATGAATAATTTCATCGAAGGTAATATCAGGTAAAGTAAGGAATTATAAATAAACGTGATTTTTTTAGATATATTAGAAGACGAAATATATAGGATTCGTGCGGATTCCAATGAACTTAGCACAAAACAGGTTTTTGAAATACTAACCTATTGTACAGTGATAATCGGATTATTATGCGATGCTATAATAATCTACGTAGTATGTGCTAATAAGTTAATGAGGACAAAACCGTACATTATTGTTGTAAATTGGTCAATAAATAATTTGTACACATTAGTTAGGGTCGCGTTAGTGACAGGGTTAAAATTACCATACATATTCCATAGTTACTTATTTATTACGCAACTTGACTGTAGTGTTATATTTAATGAAGAATTATTAATGCTCGTATTATTATCAACATTAATATACGAAGAAATTCCATTACTGAAATGTTTAGGGATCATTTATTCTCTTGAATTAATAATCTGTTTATCAGTAATATTTATTTCGTATGAATTCATTTTTATATTAATTGTCAACGGATTTTTTATAATAGTCTTTCTCGTATTTTTACTGTTTACGTTATTAGTAAAGGAATTTATTCGTTTACAGAATCCATTAAGTGCCGAATCAAAACTAAGAATGGATATTGTTAGGATTTTTGTTTATAACATTATTTCTCTTTTGGCACTTGAATATATTTTACATTATTATACAAACGACATAATGTGCGATTTTGTTGGACTGACAATTTTGTTAAATTCTTTATACATACTTTTGTATTTAGTTAAAGTCGATAAGAATTTTCAATTGCTTGTCTTAAATATGTTAAGATGCAGTGTTTATGATCGTACTGTAGCAGCGGCATCTTTTAAAACAAATGATAATGACTGTGTGAAGCTCGATTTATAGATTATCAGAGAGTGGATTGTATTTAATTAAGTTATTTGTTTATAATTAATTTAATAAAAAATAATAAAATATTTATTACTAAGAAGTGAATTGTATTTAATTATAGGACTAGTTTATATTTAATTTGATGAATTTAATAAAATATTATAACACATGAAAGAATGTATTATTAATATCTCACTTAAATTAATGTTTCTTCAAACTCAATGCTTCACTTAAGGTGGAAATATTGTTTTTAAAAAAAAAACTATATAGTTTACTTAAATTAATTAATAGTTTTAGAAATTAATAGAATTTGGATTCAATTAAATATTTTATTTAAAACTGTTGGAAACCAACAGACTACGTTTTCCATTTTATTTGTTTTTTTTTATGTTCTATAGATTTTTAATTGTTACTATTAATTTATTTCGCTCTTCTGATTTTCGTCTAATTTTTTAACAAGTTCCTTTATTTAATTTTATAAATCGCCTCTTGATCTTTTTTATTCCCAAATTTAATTCACTTCTCACTTCACTAGAGAATTCTCTCGTGTGAATTTTTTTAAACTTGAAATTTGGTAATTTATTTAACATTCTAACTTATTCTAATCATCTGTATTGTGTTTATTAACATTTTTAATAAATTCATAACTAAAGATTTACATCACCGGTCCATCTCTACCGATCCACGTGTGAAAGCAGCCTTTCTAAATGTTCTCATAAATTAATAATTAGGCTGGCGCTACTACAAATAATCAACTATTTTCAAGAAAAAAATATTTATTAAGGAGCTGTAAGTTAACTATAAATAAAACATACTTCTTCACTAGTTTAAAATATTATCCAGGAATACTTGCTCTATGTTTTACTGCGTGGAAGGTGGGATACTGGCCACCCACCCACCCTACATATACAGTTTTATTTATCCCACTGCTACTAGTTTATTTTTTCCTGAAAACTACAATTACAAAATTATTGAGGTTTAAAGTAACAACATTGTAGTAATTTAGGTTGAATTTTTTTGTATATGTAGGGTGGGTAGGTGTCCACTATTAAACCCTCAAATTACCACAACATACACAAGTATTTGACGAATAAAGCGCTAATAACCTTTCTTCACAATTTTATTTGAATTACCAAATGTATATTTCGGATACAAATTGACTATTATCAACAACAATTATAATGGTTTGTATCCGAAATAGCAATTCAAATAAAATTGTGAAGAAAAGTTATTATTGCTTTATTCATCAAAGAAATATGATCTTCATGTAATTCAATCAACCAATTTATAAACAAGTATTGTTAAGAAGAAACCTTTTGATAACAAGGCATAGTTCAAGATTAAATAAGACATATATCGTTAGTTATTTAATGTATTATCCAAGAATACTTGCTTTACTTTTTTTCTGATTAAAGGGTGGAATAGTGGGCACCCACCCACCCTACATATATATTTATACATCTCCCACTCTTACAACTTTTATTTCATGCAAACTATATCAATGTAAAACAATATTATTATAGTTATTGAACTTAAGTTTCTCTGTATATGTAGGGTGGGAGGGTGGTCACGAGAGGGTGTGATCTCTCGTTACCACAACGATTTTCAAGAAGAGATAATTTTATAGGATAGAATAAGTAAACTATAAATGAAGCCATCATCTTCACTAGTTAAACAAAATCAGGAATAGCTGCTCTATGATTTACTGATTTGAAGGTGGGATAGCGGCCACCCACCCACTCTACATATGCATACTTACTTCTCCCACTGTTACTACCTTCATTTTCTGAAAACTACACCTGCAAAATTATTGATGTTTTAAGTAATATAATTATAAAAATTGAGCTCAATTTAATTTGTACATGTACGGTGAGTGGATGTTACATTATTACACCCTTCATTTACCACAACTTAAAAAAAATATTGTCAAACGAATTTGTTTTATGATAAGGCATATGTAAACTCTAAATAAATCATGAATCTCTACTTGTTTAAAAAATTATCCAGTAATACTTGCTCTATGTTTTACTGATTGGAGGGTGGGATAGTGGCCACCCACCCACCCTACATATACATTTTTATTCATCCCACTGCTACTAGTTTTCTCCCTGAAAACTACTGCCACAAAGTTATTAATGTTTCAAGTAATATAATTGTAGTCATTGTGCTTAACTTTATTTTTATATGTAGGGTGGGTGGCCACTATCACACCCTCCAATTAACACATCATAAATAACAATTTTCAAGGAGAAATTATTTAATAAGGAACAATAAGTAAAATATATATAAAACATATATCTTCAGTAGTTAAAAATATTATCCAGGAGTACTTGCTTTATGTTTTACTTATTAGAGGGTAGGATAGCGGCCACCCACTCACCCTACATATGCATACTTACTTCTCCCACTGTTACTACTTTTATTTTCTGAAAACTACAACAGCAAAATTATTGATGTTTTAAATAATGTAATTATAAAAATTGAACTCAATTTTATTAATACATGTAGGGTGGGTTGGTATTTACTATCACATTCTTCATTTTCCACAAAATAAATAAGTATTATCAAGAAGATTTTTTTATAACAAGGCATATGTAAACTATAAATAAAACTTGAATCTCTACTTGTTTAAAAAATTATCTAGGAATACTTGCTCTATGTTTTACTGATTGGACGGTAGGATAGTGGACACCCGCCCACCCTACATATACATTTTTATTCATCCCACTGCTACTAATATTCTCCCTGAAAACTACTGCCACAAAGTTATTAATGTTTCAAGTAATATAATTGTAGTAATTGGGCTTAACTTTATTTTTATATGTGTAGTGGGTGGGTGGCCACTATCACACCCTCCAATTATCACATCATAAACAACCATTTTTAAGGAGAAATTATTTAATAAGGAGCAATAAATAAACTATAAATAAAACACACATCTTCAATAGATAAAAATACTATCCAGGAAAACTTGTTTTATGTTTTACTTATTGGAGGGTATGATAGTGGCCACCCACTTACCCTGCATATGCATACTCACTTCTCCCAAAGCTTAACTTTATTTATATATGTAGGGCGGGTGGGCCACTATTCTTCACTAATTCATTTGGTAAGTATACCACACATCCAAAACTTAACTTATACATTCAAACCCACGTTCAAAACAACCTACGACTCATGATATAGTTTTCTTATACAGTCTACTATTCAACTCACTCATGTCCTAATATATATTATACTAAATCCATTTTCGATACTCCCTAAAAATAGCGTATGCTACAATTTTTGAATCACTTCCATTTCTCTCTGTACTATTCTAATCAGAGTAAATATTTCATTTATCATTCCTTTACCTTTACCCACTGAGTTTCTGGTAACAACCCATTATCCTATACCAGTTCTTTAACAAGTTTATAGCAATTATGTCCTCAATTCACATAACTGGGAAATTTTAATTATATGAATTATTTTTCAATGTGCCATCTATTGTCTAAGTGTTGTACTAGATCCCTTATTGAGTGGATAACCACCGACAAATCAAGGCAACTGTCAATAGCGACAATTATAACAATCTTGATTGACAATTTACCCGAAGAGTTAAATACTCCAAAGTATAACACGTTTCCTTATTTCCTCTTCCATTTTTCACCACTACCCTTAACATTATCTCTTCTATTCCACATGATGATCAATAGATTCCTCTCCACCTTTGTGTCAATTTTGAGAACAAGGGTTCTAATGATCTCGATTGTAACTATTTTTAAAATATTCCACATTTTTTATTAATTTTTACGTTTAACTTATGTATTTTTAAGGTTAAGTGATATATTATAAGTTAATAACATAAGATATTTCATATATATATATATATATATATATATATATATATATATATATATATATATATATATATTTGTTATGAATTTTATAACTATATTTTATATAGCAACAGTGCTAAATAAAGTTTTATTATTATTATTATTATTATACTTCACTCTGCCACCCCCACTTGCTATACATACTGCCATTGCCTTCCTTCGCATGTAGACATTCTACAGAACAATGAATAAAACGCTTACTATGTTTCGACTTTTGACGGTCATTGATAATGACCGTCAAAAGTCGAAACTTAAGTCGTACAAATTGTAATATATTTATATATTATAATAAATTATAGTGGTTAAAAACATAGTAAGCGTTTTATTCATTGTTCATTATGAATTACCACATAGTAACGGTCGCAACCATCATTATTCTACAGAAGTTCGAGGAGACAGGATCAGCAATGAATCAACCACGATCCGGTCGACCTAGAACATCAAGAGATCCCGAAAACGTTGAGCGTGTAAGAGCGTCTATTCGTGAAAATCATGGACTCTCTACGCGGAAGCAGTCTAATTCCTTAGGTGTGCTCAGAACATCTTTGATTCGTATTCTTCACAAAGATTTACATTTACATCCGTACAAAATCCAAATGGTACAGCCTCAAGATCACAGGCTCCAATTTGCAAACGAAATGTTAAAGAGGTTCACCAGCTTTACCAACATTTTTTTCTCAGACGAGGCATTATTGAATCATACTTTTTTGAAGATCACCAAAGAAATGCTGTTACAGAACTTTTTTTCACCAGCGCTACATGATTTCGATGGTTTTAATCAACGATTGTGGTTTCAGAAAGATGGGGCAGCATGCCATACTTCCAACGACTTATTAAGTTCGCGAAATTTTTGCACAAAAAGTGATATTCAAAAGAGGTGCCATTAACTGGCCACCTCGTAGCCCGGACTTATCCTCACTGGACTCCTTTCTTTGGGGATACCTTAAAAGTAAAGTTTTCAACAGCAACCCAGTGTCCCTAGAGGAATTAAAGGAAAATATTCAAGAGGAAATGCAAAACATTCCACGAAACACTTGTGAAGTCGTCATTTAAAATTTACTTCTCCTTAATCACAATTAGACTTGACGCATTACTTTAATCAACCTTGTAAATATTTTATTCAGAAATATTACTACGTTATTTTGTATTAGATAGACTGATTAATTCTTGTAAAAAATTATCTCAATCTACAAAGGTCAAGACATGAATCAGTGGTACTATGCAGTCGTAATAAATCCCAGTTAATAAGTTCCGCGCTGTTGTGTAACGATCGAACAATTAAATACAAACATGGAAAATTTTACCGAAGGTAATGTACCATAATTTAACAACAATAATAATGAATTTAATTTATTTAGATGTTTTGGAAAGAGAAATCGACACAAACTATAACCACTTTAACCGTCGCTTCATTTACATAGTTTACGACGTCCTAGCCTACTCATCAGCGCTCACTGGGTTGTTTTGTGATGTGTTAATAATCTACATAGTATGTGCTAATAAACTGATGAAGACAAGACCTAACATAATTCTTGTAAACTGGTGTGTATGTAATGTATATTTATTGTTTAATTTTATACTTAAACCATTGTTTAGACTTGTAGATCACCTCGCTTTATGGCAACTACATTGTGTAATGTTGGTCAATCAGGAAATGTTGATGCTCATACTATTATCGACGTGGTTGGGAAAATCTAATAAAATCCCTTTACTACCATTTTTCTTCGATATTATAACGACCGAGTTACTAATCATTTCAATTCCGTTTTTTATTTCCTATTATCACATATCTTTTGTCATCACTAACGCCTTAGCTATATTACTTTCTCACGGTGTATTACTATTTGTATTATTCATTAAAGAGATTATTAGATTTTATAAGCGTAAGCGAGATCCCTTTAGCGCCAAAACAAAAATTCGAATGGGTATAGTGAGGATTTTTGCTTATAACATAACGTCTGTTATTATAATAGCGTATTTCTTACTTACTTCAAAGTTTTATGTAATTGTTCATTTCGTTGCGATATCTTTGTTATTAAACTCTGCGTATATCCTTGCGTATTTAGTTAATGTGGATAAGGATTTTAAATTGTGTTTTATAAATACTTTTAGGCGTAGTGTTCATAAATATAACGTTGCTGCGTCTTTAGGGATTAACGATGATGATAGTGTAAGAGTGGTATTGTAAATTAAATATTAAGTATTAAAATGTATTAAATTAAAAAATATATTCCCTGAATTTGGTGACTTATTGTTGAATTTTAAGGATATTCATGTTTTAATGGAAGGCATTTAATATAACACAGGATGAAATTATTTATTATTAATAACTAAGCCAAAAAAATAGTTAGTTATGGCTGATAAATGACAGACAATAATGGAATCTCAAAAGAATCTACAATAAAGGAAAAAAACGATTATGTTACTAAAAAATGGTGATGTGGCCATCATAGAACTTTCCCTATATTTTACAGTTACTTGTTATATAAATTTTATTTAACTCATATAGTTTATTAGCCATAGGAAAAAATGTTAAAATTATTAATTTTTAATTTTTTTAATGAAATTTTTGTTAACTTTAGTCTTATTTTTTTAAATTTTAAATTTTAAAATTAGTTTCAATAAATCTATTAAATTAATGTTATATTTATTTACGTTTTACAACTTTCAATTAAAACCCTCGCTTATGTTTTACTGATTGGAGGGTGGGTTAGAGGCCACCCACCCACCATACATATTCATATTAACTTAAATTATAAAATTTAAGTCGAGGAGAAAAGTTATTTGAAAAGTATTATTACTGAAATCAAAACCTTACAATTTAGAAGAGGTATTTGGGAATATTAAAAAAATGTAAAGCTAAAAGCTAAACATTACTAAAAAACATTTTGAAAACTAATTTCTAGAATTAAAGTATTTTAGATACTAGAATTAATTTTTTTGTAAAGCTACGAAAATAAAAATAAATCCGAAAAGATAATTGATAAAATGTTGATAAATTCTCGGAAAGAAAAAGTACAGAAATACTCATGAACAATTATTAGACGAAATCTAGGAAAAAAGGGCTATAATATTCTAATAATTTGGAAAGGAAACGGTTGAAGAAAAACATTAGAATTAAGAAAATTCATTACAAAAAAAAATTGATACTACAAACCTATAATTTCTCAGAAAATTATCTGGAAAATCTGGAAATTTCGAAAAAACTTCTAATCTGAAACATTTTATAAACCAGAAAGAGAATCCCTAAGAAAGCTCTGTGAGAATTTAAAATAGAAAATTCATTTAGAATTCAACAGTAACGTTAAAATTGTATGGAAGAAAAATATCAAAATGTTATGGAAATAACGAAATTCATAAAAATGTTCCTAAAAAATTCTAATAAGATAATTGGTAATAATTTTTCGTAAAATCGTCCAGAAAAAAAGTTGTTTGAAGAGTATTACTGAAAATTCTACAATTTAGAAGAGGTTTTTGGGATATATAGATAGCTTATTAATCCAAGAAACAACAATGTTTTGGATAAAAATCATATACTTAAAACAAAACACATAATATATATATATATATATATATATATATATATATATATATATATATATATATATATATATATATGTGTGTGTGTGTGTGTGTGTGTGTATAATTCTAAATATACGGTAATATATGCATAAATACAAATACAACATAACTAATAATTTCTTTTATAAAGTAAATGGATTTTAACAGTTTGGATTAATCTTAATCGTGGAATTGTTGCATATCAATTTTGAAGTAATGTCCAATGTTGTAAAACTCTGCATTAATTAAAAACCCTTTCACAATTTGTTTAAATTTTACTTCAGTTTTCTTAAATTGTCTTTTATTTTAAACTTTTAAAATCTTATAGCTTGAACAATAAAGCTTTCATTGGTTTTACTTATTCAGAATATACAGAAAATGAAAAAGAAATTTAATTTCTAGAACTAAAGTATTACTAAGAAACAATTTTAAAAATTTATTGTTTTAGAAATTTTTACAAAATTCTCATAAGATAATTCAAAAAATGGTGATAAATTGTCTAACAAAGAAAAGAAATACCAAAAATTTGATAAAAAAGTAAAAAAAGTATTAAAAAAAGATCCCGAATTTTAATAATATAATTCTTAAAATAGTGATAACTTCTGTTATAATTAAAAGAAAATTTACTCGAAATTTCTATAAATCCCAAAAAAAAGTTAAGGATATATATTCTAGGAATTTGAAAGATTTAGAAAAGACATTCTGGAAAATTTAGAACATGTAAATTACACAAATGTAAAGCTTATTTCTTATATTACAGAAAAATTGATGAAACAAATTAGAACAATTTAACAAAATTCTTTCAATTTAAAAGAAAAATTCTTATAAGTTGATAAATAAATAGTAAAAAATTATTAAAAAATGATAGGAAACTTGCTGTGAACCTCTAGAGATCTAGAAGCAAAATTAGTGTAGGATTGTTGAATCTTTGAATAGTTTGAAAATAAAAGTAAAATTTAGAAAAGAAATATTTTAAAATTCCAAATAATATAAAAGCAAAAATATAAAAAATTTGGAAAGGAGAGAAAAAAATGCATTCTTGAAAAAAGCAGATGACATAAAGCAAGAAATATATAAAATTCTTACAGCCCACGCACAATCAATCAAATCCAAAATCAAAATAAGAGCTCGTCATTTCCGTGCACTCACTTACAAAAATCAAGGCATTTCCACCAAAACAGCCACACACATTTACAAAACGATTTGTCGACCTCTTATTGATTATAGTGCGATCCTATTTAACCAAATCCGCCCTTCCACCCTCCACCACTTTAACATCGCCGAAAGGTCAGCCCTACGTACCCTTACCAAACTAAGACATCCTATCAACCCCCTTCACAATCCTTCTAATGCTCTCCTTTACGAAACCACACAAGTCATCCTAATATATCAACGTATATATAGCCTTAGTATGAAATTTGCCAAAAATCCCTTTAATGTAACCCTCCTCAATAAATTCTGTACCCCCCGAAACCCCAACATCCCCCCTAAACATAAACACCCATCAATCACGCTACATCAATACATTAGTTCGAATCATCAAGACGGTTAAGCTAGCTAGCAATGATATTTATTTTTTGAAACATAACTTAGAGTCAAGACAGGGCAGAAAGACCGATGGTCGATAGCCCAAACGGACAGACTAACCATCATTGAAAATCATCTGTATATATTCCCCATATTGTATTTCGAATAAAGATATTATTCTCTCTATAAAATTCTTGAGAAATTAAAGACAAAATAAAAAAAAATTTAGAACACTTAAATACAGTTCTAGAAATTTAAAAAAATAGTAAAAAAACATGTGATGAATTATCATTAAATTAAAGAAAACTTGTTGCAATATTTTGCATTGTTGAAAAATTGAAGAAATAGTGATAAATATAAATTAGAGATCTCTGGTCGATAGCCTTTAGACAAATTAATACATTAACACCTCATTCATTATTCATCAATGTAAATATGTACAAAATTTGTCAATAAATATATGTTACTACTAAAAAATAGAAGAAATTTCTAAAAATCAGAAAGATACATTTCTGGAAAAATTTAGAAATCCTAACTAAATTTGGGGTAAATTCTAAAGTATTTGAGAAACTCTGGAAAGAAAATCTTGCAATTTGAGAAATACATTTGGATAATATAAAGTAAAATGTGTTAAAATTCTTGAATTTGCAAAATTCCGGTAAGATATCTTCAGAAAAGGCAGAAATTTTTCGAAAAATTGAAGTAATTTTTCCTAAAAAAAAGTATCACAATTTATAAAAGACATTGCCGAAAACTATATTAAAAGCAAGATATGTTATTATTTTTTCGAAAACTGAAAGAAAATATTATAGAAAAAGAAAATTGACACATTTTTGAGTGTAAATTAATAAAAATTATATGAAAGCTTAAACAGCAAAATGATCAATAATTGTATTTAAAGTTATCGTGTATATGTAGGGTGGGTGGGTGGCCTCTATCCGACCCTCCAATGAGTAAAACATAAGTATTAAAGCATTAAAAGATGTAAAATATAAAAAAATACAAAATACTTGCAATTTTTAGAGATCTATTCATACGCATTTTTCACCAATATTTGATGATGTTTTACTGATTGGAAGGTAGGATAGAGGCCACCCACCCACCCTACATATATATAAATTTCAGTTACTGATCGTTTCGCGGTAAATTTTTTTAGTTAATGAGTGAAAATTTTATGCATGATGAGTGGGCAGACTTTAAATCTTAATTAGATAAGATTAGTTTTAGAAAACTTATTGCATAAAGGGTTTGACGGTTTCTAGCAGCAAAATCATCAACGATTAGCAATTTGGGTTATCATGTATATGTAGGGTGGGTGGGTGTCCTCTATCGCACCCTCCAATCAGTAAAAAATAATCGAGGGTTTTAGTTAGAAGTTGCAAAATGTAAGCAAACATAAAAACATGGTGATGTGGCCGTCGTAGTAATTTCTTTACATTTCTCTCGAAAACTATGAAGTTTGCGCAAAAAGGCTATTCTTAATAATTTGTTCACTTTTGAATTCTCAATTATTATTTGTAATATAAATTTCATGTAACTCTAATAGTTTATTAGCAATTAGCAAAAAATCTTAAAAAACAAAAAACGCCCTCGAGTAAACATCCACTTCCGATTTTTGAATGTTCACCAAAAGCTTTTCAGTTTTAGTTTTTAACGATTAAACCTTAAGTTTAAAGTTTCACCTCAAAAGGATCATTCACTTTTGAGATACAGCGCCCACAGACATTTTCATGCACGAAAACAATACTTCCCCTATAGGGAAAGTAAATAAAAAATTCTTAATGATTTGTTCACCATTGAATTCTCTATAATTATTTGTAATGCAAGCTTCATGTAACTCTGACAGTTTATTAGCAATTGGCAATAAATGTCAAAATTTTCAATTTTAATTTTTTTTCTCAAAAGTTAAGAATTTTATGAAAAATATGTTTGAATAAAACTTGTTCAGTTTTTTATTACCTTTAACTTTTGTTTGGAACATTTTTTAAATTTTTCATATCTAGAAAAATAAAACGAAAAAACAAAAAAATGCCTCGAGTAAACATCCACTTCCGGTCTATGAATGTTTACCAAAAGCTTTTCAGTTCCAGTTTTTAACGATAAAACCTTAAGTTTGAAGTTTCATCTCAAACAGATTATTCGTTTTTGAGATACAGCGCCCACCGACAGACACACAGACACACAGACACACAAATTTTTACTTTCCCTATATAGAATATACAGGGTGTCCCGTTAATGCGGGGAAATGGCTGGACCATAGATTCCTGAGGTCAAAATATGACGATTTAACGCAACTTATCTATATCCAAAAATTTACGGTTAAGCCGGAATTTAGCTTCAAAGTTTCAATTTTTTTTATTTCTTTTGTTTATAACAATTGAACGCTTTATTTGATTTGAATAAAATTTATTATTCATAAGTACCATAACATCATACATCATTTCAGTTATTGTTGACATTAGTGATTGACAGGAAGTATAAAAAACAGTAGTACCACCACTTAAAAACTAAAATATTTTTTTATTGGTGGATCTAATAAAAACTAAAAAAATACTACTTGAAAGACCATTTAATTTAAAAACTTTTTTAACTCCTACTAGTTTTTGATATCTTGTACGGTTTTTGCACAAAAAAATAAAATATGAATATAGTATACTCATTATGCACTCATTAATAAGTAAATAAACTTACTCTATTGAATAAAAATTAAATAATATCAATTAATAAAATAAATCAAAATAACATCTAACACTTTTCAAACAATTTTCTTTGCAAAATCCTAATACAAACAAGATATCTGTTTGTTCCAAATATGAATATTTATAAACTATAATAAAGTTAAAAATTAATTGTTAAAAGAGACTAAATAATTATTATTATACATAATTTACATTTTTTAAACAAAGACGGCCACGAATAACATTTTATTTTCGATTCGATGAAAAACTTGATTTTGTTTTTACTAGATAAAAAATATACATTTTATTTTTTTGTGGGAAAACCGTAAAAGATATCAAATATTATTAAGAGATAAAAAAGTTTTTAAATTAAATGGTCTTTCAAGTAGTATTTTTTTAGTTTTTATTAGATCCACCAATAAAAAAATATTTTAGTTTTTAAGTGGTGGTACTACTGTTTCTTATACTTCGTTTTAACCAATAATAGTCATAATAACTGAAATGATGTATTATATTATGGTAGTTATTAAAAATAAATTTCATTCAAATCAAATAAAGCGTTCAATTGTTATAAACAAAAGTAATAAAAAAATTTGAAACTTTGAAGCCAAATTCCGGCTTAACCGTAAATTTTTGGATATAGATAAGTTGCGTTAAATCGTCATATTTTGACCTCAGGAATCTACGTTCCAGCCATTTCCCCGCATTAACGGGACACCCTGTATATTACTTTCCCTATATAGAATATATAGGGGAAGTATTGTTTTCGTGCGTGAAAATGTCTGTGGGCGCTATATCTCAAAAACGAATGATCCGATTGAGATGAAACTTTAAACTTAAGGTTTTATCATTAAAAACTGGAACTGAAAAGCTTTTGGTAAACATTCATATACCGGAAGTGGTTGTTTACTCGAGGCGTTTTTTTGTTTTTTCGTAATATTTTTCTAAATATGAAAAATTTTAAAAAACCGTTCAAACAAAAGTTGAAGGGAATGAAAAACTGAACAAGTTTTATTGGAACATATTTTTCATAAAATTCTTAACTTACGAGAAAAAAAATAAAAATTGAAAATTTTGATATTTTTTGCCAATTTCTAATAAACTATTGGAGTTACATAAAATTTATATAACAAATAATTGTAGCGAATTCAAAATATTATTAAGAATAACATTTTTGTGTAAACCTCCTAGTTTTCGAGAAAATCATAGGGAAAGTACTATGATGGCCACATCACCATTTTTTTTCCAGAAATTAGTGCAATGGACTCAGGGGGCCTCAAAACGGATATTTCCGCAAAAAAAAAATTTGAAAAAAAAATCACGAAAACAATACTCCCCCTATATACTACGTGTATAGGGAAAGTAAAAACGGAGTGGAGTTTTGTGGCTTGGGATTCTAGGAATATTAAAATTTTTCAAAATAAATATTATGGCTGGAATAAAGAGAACTATTAGTTTTAGCCAGTGTGAGCTTAGAGATTGCATTACCATTTTTATCCCATATATAGATTTTAGCATCATGAATGGTAATTATTTTATCGCTTTTAATAATTTAAATTGTTAACTTTAACCATTTCCGTTCGTCAATTCTTTCTTATCAATATCCAACTTGTTTTATTGACTTTTCTCTACAAATTTATAATATTTACAAAGGTTTTTGGTGTTATTGCATTTAATTGCGTTGTCGAGGTTTTTCAACTGCTTTTATAAATTATATTTGTTACTAGTTTTTTTTATCTCTATCTTCCAGTTTTTCCTTATATTTTCTTCTTCTATACTGTTGAATTCTTTTTCTAAATCTACTAAACATATCTGTATTACCTTTTATAAACTTTTTAGAGTCTCGCTTATTTATTTTATTGTGAATATCTGATCTTTCTAAATATCAATTCAAAGAATCATCTCGAAGCTTTCTTCTGCTTTGCTCACATTCTTAAAAATTCTACAAAGAATTTTGGCTGACCAATATGTCAGTATTTTCAATCAGTAAGTATAAACTAGTTTAATAAAATGTATTAAAATACTTTAGTTCGTTGTAGAAAATTAAATAATAAATTTAAAAATACGAAAACATTTCGTGAATCTACAACAATGAGTCTTACTAAGACTACAAAACAAATTAATTTGAAACAACTACTTCTCTAGCTAATACTTCGACAGACATTGAATAATACAAATTAATTTGCGTGTTACAAATAGTACAACTATCAAAGCAACACTAATTTGAATGAAATTATTTCTGTTGAATAAACTAATAAATGATAAAATGTACTTTAGATTGTTTAAATGTAATAACATGAAAAATTCATTTTTCATAATTTTTCATGTTATAGTGTGATTCAGCAGCAACTCCTTGTTCGCTCCTCCATATTTTTCTCTACGCTTATCTCTGTAATTTATTTCTATTATTTATTTATTTATTTGTATTGCATATTTTTTGAACTATTTGTAAATTCTGTTTTATTTATTCTACTTCTCCTTAATCACAATTAGACTTGACGCATTACTTGAATTATTCAGAAATATAATTACGTTATTTTGTACTATATAGACTGATTATTTCTCGTAAAAGATTATCTTAATCTTCAAAGGTCAAGACATGAATCAGTGGTGCTATGCAGTCGTAATAAAATCCCAGTTAATAAGTTCCGCGCTGTTGTCTAACGATCGAACAATTACATACGAACATGGAAAATTTTACCGAAGGTAATGTACCATAATTTAACAGCAATAATAATTAATAATAAATTTAATTCATTTAGATGTTTTGGAAAGTGAAATCGACACAAACTATAACCACTTTAACCGACGCTTCATTTACATAGTTTACGACGTCCTAGTCTACTCATCAGCGCTCACTGGATTGTTTTGTGATGTGCTAATAATCTACATAGTGTGTGCTAATAAACTGATGAAAACAAGACCTAACATAATTCTCGTAAATTGGTGTGTATGTAATGTATATTTATTGTTTAATCTTATTCTTGAAGGTTTACTTAAATTATTGTTTAGATCTATAGATCACCTCGCTTTATGGCAACTACATTGTGTAATGTTAGTCAATCAGGAAATTTTAATGCTCATGCTCTTATCGACGTGGTTCGGTAAATCTAATAAAATCCCTTTACTGCCATTTTTCTGCGTTATTATAACGATCGAGTTAGTAATCATTTCAATTCCGTTTTTTATTTCATATTATCACATATCTTTTGCCATCACTAACGCCTTAGCTATATTATTTTCTCACGGTGTATTACTATTTGTATTATTGATTAAAGAGATTATTAGATTTTATAAGCGTAAACGGGATCCCTTTAGCGCTAAAACAAAAATTCGAATGGATATAGTGAGGATTTTTGGTTATAACATAACGTCGGTTATTATAGTTGCGTATTTCTTAGCTAATTCAAAATATTATGTAATTCTTGATTTCGTTACGATATCTTTGTTATTAAATTCTGTATATATTCTTGCGTATTTAGTTAATGTGGATAAGGATTTTAAATTTTGCTTCATAAATACTTTTAGGCGTAGTGTTTATAAATATAACGTTGCTGCGTCTTTAGGGATTAACGATGATGATAGTGTAAGGGTGGAATTGTAAATTAAATATTAAGTATTAAAATGTATTAAATTTAAAAATATGTTATTATTGAATTTACACGATATTTAATGGAAGGCATTTAATTTAATACATGATGAAATTATTTGTTGGCATATTTAAATTATTAATAATTAAAATTAAATTAAACATACATAAACAATTGAAGACGCATTATAATGGTATTTGTTTAAATAAAAATGTATATATTCAAATGTGAATTCCAATTACAGCCATCTAGATGTGAATAGAATAATCTAGAACATTCCCGAAACAATGAGATTATTCGGTTTTGAAAGTACTACTTACGCTATCCGTTAAGAATAGTGATTACTACCCCTGCATATTTTTAATTGTTATCATCAAGTTTCGAGATCGTAACAATAATGTACTGTTACTATACAATAGTAGTTGAGTTAATTTTAGAAGACGGGTATTCAGCGTCTAGACTAGAGTTTACACATAATGGCAGGACAATTCAATCAATTTTCGTCCTTACTGAAGAATTCACAATGTCTCAAAGAATGGAAGATTTCAAAACACCTTGTCTAGGAATCTAACGATTGTAGTGAACCCCAAATAATTAAAAGGAAGGATAGAACTATGGAAATTACAACCAAAGGATTGGAAGATTTCGCAGAAATAGAACAATAGAACAAAAACAATGTAAATATTTACAGCACAAACAAAATTGCACAGGAGGAAAGATGTCAAGGTAATAGGTATTAAATATAACAAAAATATTCAAATTAAAAAAAATTGTTCGCATTTAGAAAAAATTAAATTTACAAAATGTCTCATCCTATAATATTCTGGTAACAGTTTCTCCATTAAGACTCTCTTTATAACGATTGACCAGATTATTTTCCAAACATGGCCTTTTTGGTCCTAAAAGGGGATTATTATTTGACACTCAGGGCCATATACAAGGCAATAATATGAATGAAAACAAGTATGGAATAAGATGCCTTAATAACTAAACCAAAAAACGTTAATTGGCAATGGTTGATTAAATACTATGTCTAAAATAAAGAGAATTCTTGAGTTGCCCAAATTTTTAGTTTTAGTCAGTGTCAGTTTAGAGATTATTACATTTCCAACTTTATCCCATATATAGATTTTAGCATCGTGAATGATAATTAAGTATTTTATCGTTTTTAATAATTTAAATTGTTAACTTTAACCATTTTCGTTCGTCAATTCTTTTTTATGGTTTTATTGTCTTTTCTTTTCTCTAAAAATTTATAATATTTTCAATGGTTTTTGTTGTAATAGCATTTAATTGCTTTGCCCAGTTTTGTCATTGTTTTTCTACTACTTTTATAAATTAAGTTTATCACTAGTTTTTTCGTACTTCTGATTTCCAGTACTTTCCACATATTTAATTATTTTTTATATTTTCGAATTCCTTTTCTAAATCTACAAAACATATGTGTTTATTTTTTTAGTTTCTCGCTTATGAATATCTGATCTTGCGTACTTATTCCCCATCTAAATTTCTTTCACTCTGATTTCCTTTCTTCTGTTTCTTCTAAATTATATCTTAGCCATTATTCTAAAATCTTATTATTAATACTTTACATGGTATACTTGTTATAGTGATATAATTTTAACAATTTATTTTATCTCCTTTCTTGTGTATTGAGAGTATAATTTCTGTGTTCCATTCCCTTTTCGTATTCTATTATACTCTATGCATTTCATAAATTCAGGAGTCTATCATTTTTTGTAGTTTTTTCAATTATTGCTTTATCTTTTCTGTCGCTATCATATTTATCTCCTTTTTTTTCTCCTATTTTGCTCTCTTTAATTTCTTGATCTCTCAGATCTTCGAAATATTATCGCCATCTTTGGATGATTTTGTCTTCGTCTGTATTAATGATCCCATATTTGCCTATTCAAATAGTAGTGTTATTATTTTTTTCTTTTTTGGTTCCTTTAATGTTCCGTAAAATAGTTTTTGGTTTTATATGTTCTCATTCCTATTTCCAAATTTTGCCCATGATTCTTGATAAGCTTCTTCAAATTGTAAGTATGCTTCTTTCCCTTTTTCCTTTGTATTTTTGCTAGTCCGTTATTATTTTAGTCTGTAGTTTATTTTTCGATTTAACTTTTCTGTCTTCTAGTTTTTTCTTTATGTCTCCTATCCACCAATTAGTTCTCTTTACTTCTTTATTTCCTCCTCCACTATTGCCACTATAATTCTTCAAAATGATCTCCAATTTCCCTTCATTGTTATTTCTCTATTCTTTTTCTCTAATTTTTAGTATTTTTCTTTGATTTGTGCTTCCTTTAATTTATACCCTCTTATCTTCACTTTAACTGTTTTTTTTTGTCTGATATATGACTATAATTCTACGCCATGTCCATTCTTAGCAAGTTATCACAGTCTATTTTTGTTACGTTCTTAACATTGATATATATATTAACAGTTACTGTTTTTTCGTTTCTGGTTGGTCGTGCTCCTATAAATTTGTGAATGTCTTAATGTTAATTTTAAGCTCGTTATTGTATGACAGAACTTGTGCGTGTTTAATATGTAGAAGTGATTTTTCGTGCATAATTTTAACACAGCATTAGGTTTTCCGCAATTTCTATTACTGCTTTCGTCCAATAATATTTTTTAGCTAGAATGCTGCGTTTTTATGCCAAAAAGGAGAAATCAAATGATTTCGACAATATTTTGGAGGCGATTAAGCATGTGAAAATCCGCAAGAACTCAATTAGCCAAAATTCAAAGTCACAGAACATTGCGAAATTGGCTTGGCATTTTCCGAATTTCGATAAGGTAAGCATTGGTACAGCTAATGTTGATGTGGTGAAGAATTTACTAAAAGAATATTCGACGACCCACAAAGCAGTGAATTGTTTTTTTCATTTAACTTTTATTCAAGTACAAATAAATTCGTTATTATTTCAGATTTTCAATACGTAACACCTTGCTGAAGTTCATACTGCGACATTAACAAAGGATTGATTTTAAAGAAGCTGCGGAAACTCGCATACCAAAATGCAAAAAAAGATCGACATTTCGTATCCGGACTCATAGGACGCTAACGGAGAGACAAGTACAGACTGGAAATTGGTCTTAATGAAACGTCGCCGGAATTTAACAATACGAACTCCAGAACAAATGAGTCGTAAAGTTCTTCAGCAAAGGGAATGTCGATGCGGTCTTCAGCAATCAGTCGTCTGTACGCAATGCCATACCGTTTGGCCCACATCGAATTCGGAACATGAACGTAGATGCCCGATTCTGCCAATTAATGAAGTCAAACCACAGCACATTAAGAAGACACGACTTTCGAGTTATCTACATGCGCTGCACTCACAACCCCGTTTTGACTTCTTCGTTTCAGTTCAAAGTTTCAATGGCCCTACTCAGATTAATTAGCTCTTCGGCCAAAACTACAGAGTCAGCAAGCACTACAGCGTGAAATCGGCCGTTTTGACATCTCCAAAAATTCTGACTGACTTATATGATCAAGGCAAGAAGAAACAGAAAAGAATATGACATGCTAGTAGCAAATTGCGTCGTTGCTACCGTGGCAAATCAAGGATTCGGCAGCAGAAAATACCTTCTCTAACTGAAACTGACGTTGATAAACACATTGATTTCTACATAACTTCCAAGAAAAATATGACGAAAAGGGATTACCGCATAAACACATTATAAACAAATTTTGTCCCATACCTTTATTAGAAAATTTTGCATAGGTGTTTAATCTGCATCAATACAAGTGGTTGCTATTTTTAGCGTGTTTCTATTCTACTAAGTCCAGAACAGTTTTGTATCAGTTTTTTAATCGTGTAGGTCATAAGGCTTCAATTGTAAATTATTGCCCCGACCATAATAATATTAACCGACCAACAAGAAATATTGCTGCGTACTCTTAATCCACCTCAATAAACTATACAATAACTTCTCGTCCATAGCCTTGATTTAACTTAGGAAAACACTTGTTGAGGTAGGTCAAGAGTAAGCTGGACGGTGCAATGATTTTATATGATAAGATAAGTTTATTGAAGATTATGTAGTTATTTGCGGCCAAGAACGAACTCCTCAAGTCCTTGTACTGCGTCATGTGAGTCCAACTTTCTCTTCTGTAATTTTTGCTCCTTGATTTAGCTTTGTGTACAATTAACTCCAACAATGTGCACCATAAATCCTTCCTCTTGTACCTGTACAATGACATTGTATCGACGAACACAGTTTCTGTCTCTAGTTCGAATCCCGGGGTACTATCATAGTCAAGGACTGGAATGTTTCTTGTTTCTATGGTCTTCATTTGGCTTTTGTAGTGGTAAAGCTTAAGATAATATATCATTAAACCTCAATCGATTAAAACATTTTCTACTTAATAAATGGCATTGGCAATCATTGAAATCCTGGATTTCGACGTCACCTTCCTCAAAATTAAGCAGCTGCAGTAGATTGGTCCGGAAATGGTCCAGTAGATCGAGTTGTAAATCTAAGAACTGCAACTTATGCCCTGGGGGGGATGGGAAGTCATAGAGCAATGTGGACCTAACCTCACGCTCTCATCGGGTAACTCGATTTGCAGCAAATATTTCGAAATAATCTGCAATTTCTGGATGTTGGCTAGGGTATTACCAATGAAAAATTCGCATCCACAAACGGCCACCATCGTATCTGAAAGCTATTTTAGTTATTTTCTTAAGAGTGTTGAATTGTATCTTGTATTTGATTCTCATTTTTCACTTGGTGAAACATTATGTTAATAAAAAAACAAGTGAATTTTTTCAACAACCTATTAGTGTTGAATTGTGTTAAGTTTTTCTATGAAAACCTTTGAATCCATTCTCATAGGATCAGGGTAAATTTGTAGCTTCAAGACCTCAACGATTTTTGCTACGCGTCTTCCTGGAGGTTTCAGATTATCTGTCTTCTTGAAGAGGTTTTTGATTATAGCTTCTGCAACTTCTTCCTTCAATCTGGGCGTGTCTCTTGCTCTCTCAGACTAATTCTTCATCAGATATACTACGCCCATACTTGACAATCTCCGTTTTAGAACTTTTCGTCGCCGTACTCTGCATTTATAGAATTTATATTCCGCCAATACTTGGTAATCTCCATTGTAGAACTTTTCATCGCTTTTTATGTTATTGTCTTCAAGTTGCTCTGCTACCATCGGAAATTGGATTGTCTTCTTTTTTCATCACGGACTATTGAATATTACGAACTTCAAATAATCAATTTATTAATTATTTAAATTCCTAACGTATCTGAAAAATATAATATTACTCGATTTATCATCAAGCTTGGTAATTTGATGATTACTTCCGTAAGTAAAGAGTAAGATATAAACGTATCTCCTTCGAGGTTTCTATCTTTCTAATTATAGCTTCCTCGACATTTGAATCAATCTTGTCGTTTCTCTGACTCGATCAGACTAATTTTTCATTAACTTCAGAACTTCTCATTACCAAACTCTGCATTTCTAAAATTGCACTCCCCCTGATTCTGTAAGATCTTCTTTACCTTCAAGTTGCTCTGATACGATGCGGACTGGATTGTCTTACTTTCACTTTCCTGATCTTCCATATCTTTATTTTCTTAAAAAATATTATTTGTTATTGTTATTTCTATTTACAAACCAAAATAATTCATTTATGTTTTATCTAATTGCATTTATCCTATACGTTTGTTTCTTCTTCCTCGCGGCCTTTATTGTCCTTGACAGTTTTTAATTATATTTATCAATACGTGAAAGATATGAAAAGTCGTTACCAAAAAAGGTCATGCAAATCAATCTTTTAAAACACTAAAATTTTAACTACGCCACTGGCTTTAAGAATTTTTGATAATAACGTTTTAAATAACTTTTAGCGTTAGGTTAAATTACGCAATGTGGTGAAACGTGCAAAACACACCTCGACGAGTCTTTCCGAGATATTAAAAAAAATGTTCACTAACAAACAGAAAGCGCAGTGAGAAATGTTATCGACTGCTGCTCATTATCGCTAAGCGGAAATTCCCAAACTCGTACATTTCTGCTAATATCTGATTATGAATAATAATGAAATGTTTTCCTATTATATAGTTATATGAAGGTCAATGCAGTGAAAATAGTAAACTGAGCCGCTATTGCGGCGCCCACCAAATCAATCAACATGGAAACATACAATGAAGGTATTGTAACAGTGCAAAGAATATAAATAACACCGATCTATCTAAATAAAAACATTTTTAGTGCTCGACAGTTTGCAACTGTTTGTGCAGCCGATCACACCGATCTTCACCACTGACAATTTGTTAAACACGTTTGGATACTGTGCACTGACCGTTGGATTATTTTGTGAAGTGCTTATTGTATACACAGTTTGTTTAAATTTACTGATAAAACCAAAACCTTACACAATTGTCATAAATTGGTTAATATGCAACATCTATATATTATTCAGGTTATTGTATTTAATCACAGAAAGCCCGACTGATGTAACAAGATGCCACATGTTACTACTTCAACATGACCTTTTCATGATAGTAAACCAGGAAATTGTAATGGTAACACAGTTGTCAGCATGGTTCGGTAAATCTAAAACGATACCTCGCTTAAGTGTAATTTATAGTGCTGAATTAATCTTAGTTTTATTAATGATATTTGTTTGGATCACTGAAGAATTTATTGTCAAAGTTAATTTCATCATTATATTAATCATTAATGCCATTTTATTACAATCGCTGTTGAGTTATGATTTGATAATTTATTACAAAAGACTACAAGTGACATCAAACACCAAAAATATATTTAAAGTTGATACTATATGTATGCTACTCTTTAGTGTAATAGTTATGATCCTTCTCTATAAGAATAGTTTTGGTCCGCAATATAAATTTATGTGTTTTCTGTTAATGTTAAATTCATTTTATGTTTTCGTTTACGTAATCAAGGCAAATAAAACGTTTGGGTTTTGTTTTGTGAATATGTTTAGGTGTAAGTTTTATTGTTCAAATAATAATGTTGATAATAGGGTCAAAGACATTTAGGTTAAGAATTATAATTATATTTTATTATTTTATATTTAATAAAGATTGTTTTGATACTAACACGAACCTATAAATAATTTTTATTTTACTTATGAGTCTATATTGTATGAAACAATTTAATTTTCAATTAATGTTCTTTGTACAGACAATTAAAAAATATATATAATGCCAATATTTAATCATACATAAACAATTAAATAGTGTTTGTCAGTCTAGGATATATATCTTTCGTTTTTATGGCCTTGAAATTACATTTTAAATAATTAAAATTAAAATACAGTTAATATAACCCGCACTTATCAGTAAGTATAAAATAAACCAGGTAAGGCTAATGAAAGTCTAAAATTAACTTAATTATTAAATCCTTTCGAAAAGCTCATTTATACACACAAGAAAAATAAGAAAATAACAGTTTTCTGACAGAATTACTCTTGCTGCTTAATTAAATATGACTGTAGTTATTAAAATTCACAAAGCCAAAGCAATATATAATTGACATTAATAAATATTACATATTAGACAATTGTTTAATAAATCATGAAAAGAAAGCCACAATGAATTATTTCCTTCCTTTTTCCTTCAGAAAAAGTAATTATATAAATATAAAATTTTCTTTCATTTGATTTCTGTGTAAACCTTTAAAAATAGACTGAAAATTTTTAGTTCAGTTTATTAACTTTACAAGTCCTACAAAGAAAATATACATATTGACATACATTTACAATAACTTTATTACCATTGAGGTAATATTTTTGCCATTACTAGTACCAATTTTTGTCCAATTTACTTGGAGTTATTTTATGGCATGTATGTCAATGTGACAACAATCTTACTATTGATGATTTTTTTTAGTTTAAAAAGCTTATCTCAATTATTAGATACAATTAAATAAAAACTGTATTAATCTAATTTTAATTAAACCAATTTTCTAAATATGCTCCTATATAAATATTAAATACACAATTAACCATAACAGTAACTTTTTCAATTGTATGAAACATTATAATGCTTTAGGAACAGTACAAAGAACTGAAAATCACAAGGAGATTTTGTTTATCTTCCCGAAGCTGATCATATTTGATCATTTAATTATAAAACAATAAATAAAAAGTTCAACGAATTTCTTTCATGCATGATATATCATAACGATTATGAACAAAACACTTTTTCATGCCACTATATTTTTAAATTGCGATAACTTAATTACAATTTTAACTACTTCAGATTGATGTATTCCAGAACTATAATTATTGTAGTGCAGCTATTATATTACAGTTTTTCATATTTTCTTTACCTTATATTTGTATTTGTTTATTGTATATTTGTCTTGTAATTATGACTAATTTCCTGTTGGACAATAAAGATTTATTTATTTATTTATTTAAAGAAATTGTCACTACAGTTTAAACCATTAAATATATAGTTATTTTAAAACATTATTACTTGTGGGACAATGTTATAGGGTATAGTGCCATGAAACAGTTCAAACAGTTTTATCATCTTTATTTTGTTTACTTCACTATTTATTTTTTTTTTACCATGTTAGAACTTTATTTTTCTTAGTTTATTTGTGAAGAGATTAAATAATCCAAGTTTCCTTTCTTCACAGTATATACTCTAATCTAAGTTGTGATAGGTGAGAACATCCTAATTTCTTATTAAATAATTAGTAGCAGAAAAATATATTATTGTAACATAATTAAAAGTTGCTTAATCAGAGCATAAATTAAAATCTCAGTTATTCTTCCTGCAGCAAACTTTGTCACCTTCTTAACGACACTCTTTATCTTGATATCTGATTTTTGCTTCTTTAAGCGTATTAATGGCCCTGTCGATTAGCAACTGATATCTGAATTCCCTTAATGAAATAACTTTCTGTATGTATATTTTCTATGACATTCAGTATTTTTGAGGTTATGCTAAATTTAAATAATAACCTTTCTGAAGGTGTTAAACAGTGTCGCCAATTGCTAAAAATTAAAATTTAAACAAACTTTATTTTCCACAATAAGTTTTTCCTTCTTATATTTATTTACAAACATTAATTAAAATAAATAATATAATCATTTTGTAAAACTTTTCATTTATTATATAAAATATGAATGATTTAAGTTTGTAATTTATCCATTTATTATATAATTTTGTAAATTAAAAATTTTTATTTACAATTTGCTGTGTTTTTAAAATTTCCAATTTGATACAACTAGGTGCATTTATTTATATTTTAATATGTATATACTATTAAGTTTATTTATATTTAATTTATTTCTTTAAATAACTCGTTGTGTATTGTTATATGAGCAACCCATTATACATAACTGTGACTAATATAGAAAGTTTATTTGAATTTAATTTTATTCCCCAAAACTGGTTAACATAGTTAATTGGTGAAATTTAATCATGATTTAGTTTGTCGCCTAGTAACATTTAACCAATAATATTTAAAAAAATATATTTAAATAAATGTACATGAAGTTAGCACTTTTTATGCTCCACAAGTTTCGAATGTACATGAAGTTATCAGCTTAATCTGACATTTTTCATATTTTTAAATTAATTTTGTTTTCGTTTTTATTTATCCAAATTGATGACACAATATCATAATGTTTCCACATTTATATAAAACTATTTACAAAATTTTGATCAAATTTGAAAGGCACAATTTAGTGATTTTCTACTGGTATCTTCAATTACACCTATGATGGGTTATCATTGGAAATCTTCATGATATTGTATCTTGTTAAGGCAAGATGCTCTTACATTTCGTACACACAAGTCAGAAATATTAATAACAATTATAAAAAACAATAATAGTAATAATAAACTACATATTCAGGAGCTAAGAACTAAAAACTTAGTATCTTGTATATATCCGTATTTTATTTAGAATTGTGAGTATACTACGGAAAGAATTGTTTTCGTGAATGAGAGAATCTCAAAAACGAATTATCCGTTTGGGATAAAACTTTAAAATTAAGGTTTTATCATTAAAAATTAGAACTAAAAAGGTTTTTCTAAACATTACTAAGCCGGAAGTGGATATTTACTCTTTTTTTCTCGATATTTTTCTAAATTTGAAACTGGACAAGTTTTATTAAAACATGTTTTTCCTAAAGTACTTAACTTGCGTGAAAGAATTAAAAATTCTTGTAAAGAATCCAAAATTGAGCAAATTATTAAAAATAGCCTTTTTGCGTAAACCTCATAGTTTTCCAGAAAAATGTAAGGAAAATATTATGATGGCCAAATCACCATTGTTTTTATGTTTCTTTACATTTTAAAGCTTTTAATTAAAAGCCTCGCGTATGTTTTACTGATTGGAGGGTAGGATAGGAGCCACCCACCCACCCTACTTGGAGTTTGGGATAGGAGTCACCCACCCTCCCTACATATACATGATAACTTTCCATGCTAATCGTTGATGATTTTGCTGCAAAAACCAATAAAACTTTGTATGTAATAAAAAATAATAATATAGTGATGTTATGTTTATTTACGTTTCCAACTTTTAATTAAAGTTCTCGCTTATGTTTTACTGATTGAAGGGTGGGTGGGTGGCCTCTAACCCTACACGTACATGATATCTTTAATTACTAATTGTTGATAGATTCTACACCTTTTTTACTTTCCGTTTATATATAGAAACTGAATACGTTTAATTATAACATGTTTTCATAAAGTTTTTAACTTGCGAGAAAAAGATTAAAAATTAATAAATTTGACATATTTTGCCTTCTGCTAGTAAACTGTAGAAGAAAATATAGGGAAAGTATTATGAAGGCCACATCACCATTTTTTAGTTTTTAGAATTATAGATTACGTGATTATTTTGCAACAAATAATAGTTAATACACTTTAATAAGAGTTAACGTTTATATAAACAAACGAACTTTTTTTTTTGAAGAATATGAAGGATAACTATTTTGATGGTTAGATTACCAGTTTTAATAATTTCAATTTATATTTAATATTGCATAAATATACTTTCTCATTAATATCATGTTAATTTAAGTTTATAACCAATGACATAAGTTTAAATCATATATTGTAGAGCAATTTTAATGTTCTATGTTAAATATTAGAGCTGCCAAGTTATTCATATAAATTTGCAATGTATTTAGCTTAAAAGACCATTTTTTTCAGATAAAAGCATTATAAATTGAAGTGTCCAAGACTATAAAATATTATATAGAATTATTATTTAAAAAAAATTATGCAACCAAATATACATTTGAGTTTACCATCAACAAACATTAGTTTTTACTATTATATTATGAAATCACTTATTGATAAAATATAACACAAAACATTTATTATGTTTATTACATTGTTTGACTTTTGCAATTACATTATAATTAAATCACCATAAATTAATTAAGTATTTTTTTTCTAATTAGTATTGTTTGATAGTTGTGCTAAATTACTTTTGTATAATAAGTTATTTCAATAAGTAAAACAAGTAGATTAAACAAATGTTGAGAGTATAACCCTGTGTAAACTGCATATTACATACGATAAAGTTATTGCTAAATACAATTATAAACATTATATTTCTACACTTACATCATCGTGTTCCTTATTATAAACTGATGATTTATTAACGGTGTACTTACTAGTACTACGCTTAAATATCGTCTTAACGCACTGTCTATAATTTTTATCGGCGTACATTAAATATATAAAAATATAGGTCGCATTTAATACAATTGAAATTTTACTAAAATCAATAGATACAGTACTAAATGACGAAATCAGAAGGAATATAAGTACCACTAAACAATTAAACGCAAATATCCTAACAATGTTGATCCTAAAATTAGTGTCATCACTGAACGGATTGTTCCTTCCTCTATAACAGCGCAGAAATTCTTTAAAAACTAATGTTAACAATAAAACAGCGAAAAAACCAATTACCAGGGAAATGTTAGCCGAGTATAAATCTTGTAAATAAGGGAAGTAAATAAGCGATACCGTTATAATTATTATGAATTCCAACGAAAGAATTGTACCAAATACATACCATAAAGATATCTTTTCAGTTTTTCCGAAAGTAGACGATAATAACAAGAACATGAAGACTATAGTGTTTATTGCAAGGCAAGCGTCGATTTGTACGATGGTGGTATGGTATTCGAAATTAGCACGTAGCCACGCTGACATCATTAAGCTTATTTTTATCAAAATATCATTAATAGACCAAGCCGCCAATATTTTGTAAATTCTTTCTCGCGCTGGTTTTTTCGCGCATACTACGCAAATCAATATTAAATTGAATATTAATCCAAGACCAATAGATGCACAGATCGAGACCTGGATTATTCGCCACAGCACTCTCTCACCTAGAGGTTGTTCTATTTCGAAAATAAGTTCCTGGGTATCTTTTTCCATTTTTCTACAACAAAAATAGATATTATTATTATTAACCTTTATTATTTTTGTAAGTAGTCAATAATCAAAATCCAAGAATATATTTTACATCCTATAATATTTTACCTTACATGTAAATATAATTTGTAATTTAATCTTTATATTATATATTAAAACGTGTTTCTATTAAAGGTCTGTGTATGACTAAAGTTTTGATATTTTTTTTAACCCGTGATGCCGTCTGACCTCTTGTTGATAATTATTATTATCTGTTTAAACGCGACGTCTTTCATAAAAGGCCAATAAATAAGCCTTCTACGTTAATAATTGTTATCGCTATTAAATAATAATTTTCAATAAAAGTACTTACACGTTTTATTATTACGTTGTCGTGAAACCTTGTTTCTTTCGAAAAAATATATGTTTACAATAACTACACGTATTATAACAATAGAGAGGAATTTATAAATGGTGGCCAGGATGCAATTATTTAATTTTCAAGAAGTCAATTCACTGCCGCCGTGTACGTCAGCATACGAAGCTTTGGGAAGTGTGGAATGACTTTTATTATTATATTCCCTGAGTTAACGATGTGTTAAAGGTGTTGGTTGAATTCGAAAATTGATTGCAGAGACGCGCGATACTGAACTAAATCAGGTAACGTACACAAATATTTGCTTTTGTTTAAGTGAATGAAATCATGCGTGAACTATGGTTTATTTTAATTATAAAGAAATTATCAATTAATTACGGTCAGCTGTTATTTACTTGAAATATTTAAGGTATGTAAATGTTAATAAATGTCAGGTAAATCAAATAAATTTCAAATAGCTTTAGAACGTAAATGATTCTATAATTGATTGTAAACTAAAGAGTCTAGTATACTGTTGAATAATTGCCCATAATTATGAAAGTGGTGTAAATCATATATTTCTTTATTTTCCATAAGAAGTATGACGTGCTCTCATATACTGAGAAACTTAAATTATTTTCTCGTATAGCCCTTATCATCTGTTTTTCGCGAAGATCCAGGCAACTTCCCCTGATGATCAGTTCCAGGTGTTTAGAGCATTCAAAGCACGAATTAAGTTTAAATGTATCTAAAAAAACATTCTGCAAATCAACACTTTTGAATTATTATTTAATGACAGAAAATATTTGTAGATGCATTTTCTCATAGGACATTCTGGAAATCAACACTTCTGAATTATTATTTCCTGACAGAAAATATTTATAGATTTGTAGCTGTATTTTCTCAGGTCTATCAAAAGTTCTGAGTCTTCTTTGTTTTATTAATTATCGATTAACTGTAGCACATAGATATAGTTTCTGGATTTCAAAATCTTTTTAGTTTTCAGAAACTATCAAAATTATATCTAAACATTTTCTTGCGCAAAAGCAATCGGTATTTTTAAACAATTTTGGCATTTACAAGCTTTAATTATTTTTGTTGTGTATTCTTCGCCACCATTTCTCCTAATTATTTTGATATTTTGTGCGTAACTGACTCCATTCCTTAACTTTTACTTTTCATATTTGGCACTATTTATATTTTTTACCTTGCACCATTTCTGGGACTTGTAAATTTGTAGTGATGTCTTGGTGTGGCTCATCGGAAGATGATAATTGTGTTATTCTTTCCATTTCTTGGAAGATTATGTGATCGTAAAATATCTGCAAATCATTATCATCATATTCGTTGTCATTCACTCATCATATATAAATTATTTGTTCGTCAATAATTAGTTCGAACTGGGCTCTTAAATAGAACTAAATGAATTCTATTTTTGTATTGTTACGTATTCGAAAGTATTTTCGATTCTGTTAATTTAAAGGTTATGATAATAACATTCCTTAATTTTTTTAAATGTTTTTTTTGGATGATGCTATAAAAATTCATTGAATTAATTTATTTTAATATAATGTGGTTACTTGTGCTGTTAAGTTAAAACAAAACCAAAATAAATAAGAAATGGTGAAATCATAAAAAAAACAAACAAAACGTGCAATAAAATAAAATACTTTATTAAAAGTGCACTTAAATAAATTAAAAAAAACAAGAACAAATTGGTAACAAAAAGCATGCAAAAATAAAAATATCCTATTAGTGACTTTAAAGGGCGTTTTAAAAGCACGATTTAATTTAAGTAACAATCCAATTTATTTAAAAAAAATGCCATTCTAATTGCGGAACTATATCGAATACGCAAAAAGTATTTCAGTTCCAGAAATGATAAATGAGAAGCACTTAAACTAAATCAAAAACTATGAATGATGAAGCTCTTAAGATAATTAATACTCTGCGATGTGTAAAGAAGTCGTTATTGGACGCTGGTGCTGATTAGCTCGTTGAGATGTTCGCTCTTTCCGTTGCCGTCAACTTCGTCATCAAACGTGGTCGTTTTGCATCTAACCGCATTCTTTAGACACTTATTGATCTTTTTATCGCGTTTGTACATGAAATTAATCAGAATGACGGAGACTAGAGGCGGTAATAGGTCGAGGAGTTCGGTGAAGAGGAATGTATCCATCATCCTATCTAGGAAGAAAATAACGATGAAGAAGATCCAGCTGGAGTAGTTGATTCTGTCCAAGGCGTGTTTGAATCTGGTTTCATCATCATGATGCTTGCTCGTGCACTGAATGTAAACATCAGCGAACAGGGATAGCAATAAAGTGCCTAGTAGTACGAAAAATGCAACGACGTAAGTGAGATGAATACGCTGGACGCTGTCACGAATGCAGAGTTCGATGTTAGCAAGGATGAATACCAAGGTCATACTGTATTGCACCGCACAGGTTATCTTTACTGATAACTTCGTGTTCAACACGAAGAACAGCAAAAGGCAGTTGATGGCGAATATGTGCTTGGAATTAACCACGACACACATGGCGGTATCGTCAGGATGCAGGAAGAATCTGGTCAATAAGGGCGCCATAATGGTCGAAATCGCGTCACTCACTGCCCAATTCGCCATTATCATATTCGTCCTCGAGCGCATGCTCTTATTTAAGCACACCATGTAGAAGACGAACGCGTTCGATAGCAGCCCTATTATGGTCGCTATAGCTACAAGAACGTCGAACGTGGTTTTTAGTCCGGGCGATGCTTCCACGTCCGTTTCGTTGAAAAATCTGAGGAGATCGTCCGCCGCCATTTTTAAGGGCTAAAAAGTTGACTCTGAAACATTGTGCATTCGATTTAATTCTAAACTCTTAAAGATTGTCACGCAGCAGCGGAAGAATTGTAGTCCTTGGCGAAGAGTAGAAGATGCAGAGATTTTAAGCAGAAAATTACATAGTATTAAGTAATTTATTTTTGAAGCAATAGTTTTACACAAGAAATTATAGGAAACTTAATATGTAATCTAAATGTTCTGTTATTATAAGCATCGCATTATTTTTTGTACAATGATGTAACCAGACAAATTACCTTATTACTACAATTATAAATTATGTACATTATATCTGAATCACTCCAAATTATTCAAGGTTTCGTGTCAATTAAAGCGACAGTAATTGAAAGAAAACATTAAATGTTGAATTCCTTAACATATATTGAGAAATTTGTTGCTCTAAAAAAACATGTTATTTGTAATATATTATATTATTATTATTCATTATATATGCTTTAAATATAATGTACAGTTTTATTAAGTATCACATTAAGGTCGTATTAGATACAACCATAAATTTATTAAGCTGTTTTAATTTTCATTAATCAATTAATTAATTTGAAAAATAATTAATTGGATACTGGATGTCCCTCCTCTATGCCATCAGTTAAATCATCTTTGCATGTCCAAATTTGATTGATACAAAATTTAAACTTGCTATCGTTGCGGTAAATATAAAACAGTATAATAACAGCCATCATTGGAAGAAGGCAAACCAACAATTCTATGATAATCAAAGATCCGTAAATCTGATCAAACGCGAAAATACTAACGAATACTATCTGACAGGCGTAATGCAATCTCAATATGCCCAGCCTAAACTTTCCATCGTTATTCGCATTAAATTTCTTCCAAGAAATTACAACATCAGCGACTACTGATACAAATATTAAGAATACAACAAGTACGAATAGTAGGAAGAATTGAGTTTGTGAATGGTAAGTTATTGTACGAACACTAGTGTGTATAGCAACTATCATCACTGAAAGGATCAAATTATAAACCAACAAGCACATTATTTTCGTGGCGATGTTAGAGTTCATAAGCAGCACTATTATTAAATAGCACACAGGGAAAACGTTAGCGGCGTTGTAGAGTATTATTCGGAGTGTTCCATCATAAGCTAAAATGAATCTAGGTAATATAGTATCTATGATAGTAGCGGTCGCGTGAATAATTGACCAATTGGTGAGGAATAAATTTGTTCTTGTCCTCATATATTTGTTGATAAAGACTATGTATATGATAGTAGCGTCTGCTACTAGGCCTAAGCATGATGTTAGAGCAGCAAGTATGTCTATCATGATATAGGCCAAACTGTCAACATTCTGCTCCATAGTGGAGTTTGTCAGCAGTATCATTTCCTCTTCCATTATTTAGATCTGAAAATTAAAAGCTTTTTATAATGTTTGTTAAGTGATTCGTGTAGGAAAATGAGGTTTTGATGAAATGTTGATAAAATTTGTATTTGGTCCAAAAATATTCATAAAAATAAAAAAAATTGTTTCTTTTAATAAAAATCAAAACAGCTTTACAGAAAAATAGTTTATTTTAAGTTGTTTTCTTTTTTTAATTAATTCACCCAAAAGCATAGTGTTATCATGATATTTCCTATGACACTATTTAGAATTTCTTTGCTTGTTTCCTTTAATAAAAAAGGTTTTTATGGAATAAGAGATGTAGAGAATTGTGTTATAAATGAATACTTATATAACAGATATCTATATATATTATACTATATAAACATTTTTTGTAAGACATTCATGTTTTTTTAAAAGAAACAAGCAAGAAAATCCTAGGAATCCTAGGAAATTAAACAAGGTTTTACTTGATTTTACTTCTTTGAAAATCAAATATTTTATTATTACTTTCGTATAATAAGTTAAAAGGACTTATAAATTGATAAACTTTATTTATTATTTTAAGTAACAAAAATATTTATCATTTGTAATTTTAATACAAAGACTATTTATAAACTAAATTATATTCTACAAAATTTTTGCTATTGTTTCAATTGTTTAATGTATTTCTTTCAACGAAATCATTAATATCATCATCAATATTCGAATTACCTTTACATATAAACATTTGATCAATACAAAATCTTATTTTGCTATCGTTTTTGTATACAAACACTAATGTGAGGAGGGATACCATTGGAAACAGACACATTAATAAATCTATGACAATTATAGACCCTAAAGCTAAATCAATTGAAAATATACTAATGAAAATCACTTGACTACAGTATTGCAATCTTAACAGTCCCAGCCTAAATTTACCATCTGTATCTAAACTATACTTCTTGCATGAGACAACCACGTCCGCAACAATTGATAAAAATATCAGGAGGAAAATTAGTACAAAGAGCAAAAAGAATTCCGTCGTTGAATGATCATGCATATTATGCAAACCAGTATAAATTGCAATGGTGAGTGCTGTACTTATGAGGCTGTAGACAAGACCGCACATAATTTTCGTAGGAATGTTGGTGTTTAAAAGTAATACTATAATCAAAGAACACGCTGGGAACACGTTTGCGGAATAAAACAATATTATGATAAAAATTCCGTCGTATGACAAAAAGAATCGGGGTAATATAGGTTCCACGAACGTCGCAATGGCATCAATGACAGCCCAATTGACGAGAAATAGATTTGTTCTCGTCCACATACTTCTGTTCTTTAAAATCACGTAAATAATTATAGCATCTGCCATCAGGCCCAAGACTGAAGTGAATGCAATGATAGTGTCTATTATTATGTAGGCGACACTGTCAACTGTTAATTCCAGAGTGGAATTTGTGCGCAGTACCATTTCTTCTTCCATCTTAAGTTCTGAAAAATTAAAGAACTTTTGTAATTTTTTAAATTTTAAAAATAAACTCTACAGATTATAAAATGAGACTGCTATGAAATGCTGATAATAATAAAAATTATATTTTCATTGTATTTCTTTATGGTTAGTATGAGGATGATAGACGGAATGTTTATTTTAAGAAATTTTATACTACATACAATTACTCGCCGTTATTCATAACAACATTAACAGCGTCAACGTTATAGTAAACACGTCTACTTTTAAATACGTTCATAACACAAATATTAAATTTCTTATCCCCGTCAAACATGCACCAAAAAACAAAAACGGAAAATAACGGCCCGATCAAACTCATAATGTGATCTATAATGTAAGTGAAAAATACCAAATCAAGCACGTAAACAAGCAGATATATCGTCCATCCGACGTAAACAATTCTTAACAGACGTAAAGTATATTTTTCCTCAGCGTGTAAGGTACGACGCCTATTTTTATAAGAACGATAACAATCCATGACCAAAGATGTAATTAGTATTAATGTCAGTATTGATACTAATATTATGTGAATGATAGGTGGCGACAACGTTGCATTAACAAAAAAAATGTAATGTAAACACGCTATTATCCAAACTACAACAATACTACTGTAAACAATGCAATACATCCCATTAACAGAACATTTACTATTAAGTAAGTGCATTATTATAATGCACATTATCGGAAATATCAATTTTGTTTTGTAGAGTAAATAATGGTACAAATAGAAAACGTTCGATAATAACGCGTCAATTGCGATCCATATTATATCGTTTATCGCCCAATTTACAATAAAAATATTATTTCTCGTTCTCAGAACTTTGACTGAAATTAGTGTGTATATTATAAAAATATTTGTCATAAAGGCAATCAAACATTCGATTGATGTGAAGACTCGGAGGACGATGAAAATCCATTCGGGCACACCGGTTCCAAATACTATTTGTTGAATAACGGTTACGTTTCGTTCTTCCTCCATTTCGAGTCTGAAATTTTAATAGATTGCAAATGTAAGTGTTACGGTATGTTTTTATGCCGGTGTGATGGAATGAAAGATAATGAAATATTTTACTGAAAAGACTTCACTGGATGCAAATTACAACACTAGTTTTAATATTTTTATTTGAATGAAATATAATTTTAAAATGAATAACGTAAATATATTGAATGCCATATTATCGTAGTTTGGTCTAATTTCTTGATTGATAAGATTCAAAGTATCCTATGATGTGGATTAAGTTTTTTTTATAAACTGCTAGCGATTTAAATATTCGGAGGAAAGCATTGATTTGATTAGCTCTATGTCCCTCGAGGTACTTAAAGCTAAACATAATCTTGGATTTCCTATACTTAATTAATTAAGTATAATAAAATGTATAAAAATCCTTTAGTTCGTTGTAGAAAATTAAATTATTTTTACTTATTTGTTAATTATAATTAAGTATATTCTCCACTAGGTTTTTTCTGTATAAATTAAACAAAAAACACTGTTGTAGTATTAAGAATGGTGTCAGTATTTTAAACCTCTAAAGTTAACAGTTGAAAACATGGAAATGGAATATTAATGCGAAGATTTAAAACTACAATTTCTTATGAAAGATTTCATTTTTAATGGGCAAATCTAAATACTAAAATAATAACTTATTAAAGGGTATAAAATTTATAAAAATTAATTAATTTAAAATAATTAAATACTAAAAAAACTTATTTATTATTCCCAACTAACATCGTCAATATGTCTTGTAGTAGCTAACCCATCATGACTCTCATAATGATTTTGTTTCGAACACAAATTACAAACAGCATGTTTAAACGCATCATTCCATAACATTAAATACCAAAACATCACCACCGGAATTAAAGTTACAAAGATATTTACATAAACCAACAATTCCACGAAATTAAGGTTATTTAAAAAGTAGTAAAGAACTAAAGACAAAATCCACAATCGATAACCCAATCTGAAAAGCCCGTGACGATAATATTCCTCTTGCGATAACAATTTTGATCTATTTTGAACGTACAGAATAATATTATTAACACAACAAGTTATCAATAAAACGAATATCGCCGATTCAGAAATTTTGTACGTAATGTACATTACGTCAAATTCGACGACACATGTTGTGATATTAAATGCGGTTACTCCAACAGCTAAACAAGCTATGAAAATGGCCGTTGCGTTAATGGAAATATTCCAAATCATAAATAACATTATTAGCAAGCAACAGGATGGAAACAGGAAGCCCGTTTGCGTGAAGACGCACTCCAGTTTTTGGTGGTTGGGCGTAAAACTGTGTATGGTGGGTTCGCTGGTCGTTGAAAGAAAGTCGCAGATCGCCCAAGCAGCAACAAATCTGTTCGTTCTCGTTCTTAAAGCCTTGTTGGCAAAAATTGTGTATATCATTAGTGCATCTGTGATTAGTCCAATGGAACATCCGGTAAATTGTAAAGTGCTAAGTATTATGTTTGGATTGTTCGGGGAACTAATGGAAGTGCTCTCGTTAAAATGGTCCATTTTGTTTCTGGAATTTTAGAGAAATAAATATTTAGAGTAGTTGTATAATAAAAAAAGTATATTGATTATTAGAGGAAATGAGTCGGTTCAATGTATGTTACTATGACATAATGTTGTAAATTACGTATTTTGAAAATGAAATATAAGTAAATATAAAAGTTGATTTCTCTGAGTAAACAAAAAATGTAATTGGTAAAATATCGTTACAGTTTTCAGTAGTCTTTAGAAATGATAATTTTTATTGTAGGTTTTGAAATGCATGAATTTATTCTTTCTTTATAAAGCTGACTTATTTAACCCATTGGACAATTTTTGACCATTTCAAAATTGTATAGTTTCCTTCTAGAATGAAATAATATGTAAAAAACTTATGTAACTTCAGATTTATTTATTTGTTTGTTTATTTTAATTCAGTGCTAACAAAAAAACCTAATATATACAGAAGTAATATAAATAATATTCACTAATAATTTAGACTGACAAGAATTAGGCAGTTGATACTAGAAGAAGTAAATTCTTCTGCTAACGCTACTGCTGAACAGAAACGAACCATATTTAAGTTTATTTTCCCTTATATTCAGGCATTTCTGTCCCTAATCTTGGAATTAAATGTCAACTTGACTGAAGTTTATTAGTTAAAATCATGTTTGGAAATAATTGATTGCAATACCTCCTGAAGTAATTAAACGATTTGTTTAACAATTTTTTGAATCATATTCTCCTTATGTATTTAGAAAATCGTTTGCGAGGAAGGGCTGTTAAAGAAGAACTCAATACACTTGCTCAATGCAGAAATGTTAATGTATAAAGTATCAAGATGTTTTATCATCGTTGTATAAAGAAAATCTTTATGTATGAGGAGGGTTTCAGTTGAAACGCTTTGGAAAAAGGTACAACCCTCATGAATGGCGATAAATACTCTAAAATACCAGTAAATATTAGGTTATTCTTTATGCAAATATCCAAAATAATGAAGTCCTCTTCATATGGTTCATAGTTGGTAAAAAGAATGGAACCAGAACACCCAGATTTAAATTTAAACCAAGAATTATATTGTTCACTTGCTATTTTCTTCTTGATACATGTTTTAATCTCTAATTTTTTAATCATTAATTTTTTCAAATGGCAATTTTCTTTTACGATGTTTCTCCATGTTTCATGTAAATTCTACACCTTAAGCATAATTTACAAGACAAATATGAGTTTTGTATAACTCTTCACATAAAAATGATACACTCCGATAAGTTTTAGTTTTAGTGACAACAATAAATTCAAGCTAATGAACTGTTTTGAAATTCCACATTTTGACCACTTTCTACTTTATGTAACTTTACACGCGAAAAAGAGCCACTAAGACGGGTTTTTGTTCTAGTGTTAGCAATAAATCTCAAAAAATGAGGTGTTATTTTTAGAAACGAGAAGGACCTTTCAAATACAGCCATTAAAGTAATCCTTTATTCTTTGGTCACGCTCTTGTCGGTATATCAAGCTCCGTAATTATTATAAATTGCAGAATTAGCATAGTTGATGAGAAGAATAGAACCAGAAAAAGCAGAAATATATTTTAAGGTTGATTATCTACATGTGACACTTCAGTTTAGCTTTTGAACAATTGTACTCTCGTTATTTTTTGTTTCAAGTTGTATAGAAGAAACTTTGGAGTTTGAAACATGAATCAATATGTGTGCACTAAAACGATAGAGGACCGTTTTAGAACTAAACTGAATAGGTAGATAGGGATGGAAATAGAGATGCAGAACAAGGTTTCAACTATATTGATTGTAATATGTTGGCGAAGATATATATGCAGCAAAATATGTATGTCTTCTCCAACTTATTTTAGATAAGTACAACTGAATTAGTGAGAGGCACAGGGAAAAGTGTGAAGAAGAAAAGTGTTGTGACAAGGGTGATTAATAGAAGGGACACAAAATAATTAGATGAGGCAGATAATAGGAGACAGTGAGGAGACAAATAATTATTTGTGGTTAAAACATAGTGAATTTTTCAATTCAGTGTAAGTATAGATTACCACGTAGTAACGGTCGTAACCATTCTCTTTATTAACAATAAGTGTTTGGAACGTAGCGGGAAGAAAAGACTCGGAGGAACGACTTCGTCGTAGAGTGGACGGAAGGGAAAGACATAGTGGGATTAGTGGAAACATGGGTGGTGAAGGAGTGAGCAATGGGCTACCAGAAGATTTCAGATGGGAAATGACAGCTAAAAAGAGAAAGGTCTTCGTAGAGTGGACGGAAGGGAAAGACATAGTAGGGATTAGTGGAAACATGGATGGTGAAGGACGAATGGGAATAAGTGAGCAATGGGTTACCAGAGGATTTCGGATGAGAAATGACAGCTAAATTGTCTCTCCTAAAAAGGGGACAAAATAGGTAAATAAAAGCATCTATAAAATAATCTGGATGTGTAAGCGGATATTTTCTCCCTTAGCATAATGAAAAAGTAAGGGTTCGAGTAGAAGAACACAATTTCTGATTGTGAACACCGTCCGGATTTTTTTCGCTAAAAATTTGGCGTACTTTATTTTCAAATTGATTTGTTATATATGTAATTTTTTATAAAGATGCATAAATAAATAAATTCACCGAAAGAGAGAGCAAACGGGGGGATGATAGTAGAAATAAGGAAAAGCAGGCAATCAAAAAAGGATAAGGATACGGAGAAGAAATAGTGTTCGTAAACAAAAGTTGGAGGGAGGGAAGAGAGGAGATAGAAAAGAAGACAAGCGAAGGAGAAAGGTGTGTGGTGGCAGGAGACTTCAATGTGAGGTTAGGAGAATTAGGTGGACAGATAAACGAAGAGGAAGAAGAGATAAAGGGAAGTCTCATGAGAAATATTTGTACGTAGAGGATAGAAGGATGCAAGAGTGGACGATGAAAGAGGGATGGGAAATACTATAAGGATATGCCTTCCTCCGCAGATCGTCCCAATCTGGAAGATAACGTAAGTAGGGCCGAAACTAGGATCGGTAATAGATTATATGATTGTCAATAGAGAGGTGAGATGCTCAAGGTATTGGCTACTGAAGGTAAACATAAGGATTGGGACAAAGAAAAAGGAGTTAGAAGAGCAGAAAGAGGAGAGCTTGGGGAGCGTAGAAAATGCGTTGAAGGGGATGAGAGAGAAACTGAAGGAGGTTAAGTGGGATGAAATTGCATCAATGGAAGAATGGGAGGAAGTAATAGAATCAGTTATTATTAGGTGTCAAAATGGAGCATAGTGACACTAACCGAGAATTATTAATTAATAAGCTTAGCAAATTCCGCAAGCTTGATTCTAATAGAAATGATCATTTCAAAAAGTGTACCACATGGACAGCAAATAAGTGAGCTATTGGCTAGTGTTATGAATCCTGAAGAAGTTCAACACTTCACGCAACACAAATACATCCAATCTGATGGAAATCTACTACCTAAAAAGGGAATCGCTCGTGAAACAGCTTAATGCACGGATTACCGATCAAGTGGCTATTATCGATCTACTGAAGGAAAGTAAACATAATTCTCAGGTTAAAAAATCAAAATCAAAACAAATAAATGGAAATAATCGTGATATTGAAATTGTGGCGTCGTCTACTAACCAAAGAGGTATAGTTGAAACAAAGATATTACTTTTTAGGGTATTTAACTTTTACTAATTTTTATGAAGGACCGACCGCAAACTCTCATCCCCAGCCTCCAATAGATGGTCCGCAACAGATCTACCTAACGCTATCCCAGGCCCCGTTTTGGTATTTTTTTTTAATTAAGAAGCCTCTTTAACTTTAAATCCGCGTTCCTGCGCCTTGAAAATATTTTCGTTTTCATAATCTCTAATAACTGCTTCTTTGAATAGGATTCTTCAAAAAAGAGATCATTTGCATGCAGAAATAAGCCTTTGCAATATACACATATGTATAGAGAAAATTATACAATGCGGTCCTGACCTGCACGAGAAAATTTATTGGTTCAGTTTTATGATATGATGGCCCTTAACTTATTAAGGCAGTCAAACGGTGAAAGGCCATAAACGCCTTATATCTTTGGGTCAACTATAAATCAACAGATACAGAAATCAACAATATTAAAGATTCCTGTAAAGAATTTGACAAAATTAAAGATTCCTGTAAAGAATTGGACATTATAGAAATCTGTAATAATACTCAAACCATCAATTGTTTTCTCTCGACACCTGCTGTACGATCAACTGACTACTTAACCAAACGATCAAAGGAGAACCGATCCAAGGCATCAGGTATTATGTAATCTAATGGATATTATCAAAGAACTGTGCTAGTTATTGGCTCAAACACGGATGTTAAAAGCGTGAATGGTACGATAGAACGTGTAAAACGTTGCGGAAATATAGAGAGTACTAAAAGCGGAGGAAGGAAGAGACAGGTCGAGGTGGAGCTTAGAAGTGGGTGGGGAAATGTAAGAACTCTTTCTTAGCGGAAATACAGGAAGGGTAGAGAGAAAACGAGGAAGGGGAAAGGTTGTAGATTTTACAGAGGAGGAAGTGAGGGGAAATTTTAAACCGGACATGGAGAGGAGGAGATCCCAGCATTGTGAAAGGTGTGGGCAATATGTTCTATACATGAGGGTGGTGACAGAGGAAAAGTGGATAACTATAGAGGTGTGACGGTGATGAACACCGGATATAAATTAGCGATGAAAATTTAAAAAACAGGCTGGATGAGAAAGTTAAGAAGACACAACTGGTGCCAGAAGGACTGGGAGGTTTTAGAAAAGGCAGAGGAACAAGGGAACAGATATTTACTCTGGCTAGGATTTTAGAGCATCCGATGAAAGACAGAGGGAACGTGTATGCAGCTATTTTAGATCTGAGAGCGTCGTATGATTTAGTACTGAGAAAGAAATAGATAGAGTGTCTGAGAAGGGGAGGGTAGAATTTATGAGGAAACGTGGCGAAAGTAAGGATGGGCGAGAGATATGGAAAATGCGTGCTGTATGAGGACGAGAAGGATTCGTGAAGTCATCTGGCAGAGGAATGCAGATGGTTGGGTAGTTGGATGTAGAAGCGTGAGAGAGTGGATAGGAGAAGACAGGGCAAAAATAAATATACTAACGATCCTGAGGCAGAAAGAGGGAAGAAAAGGGAATGCAGAATAGTATAGTTCTTAAGTCATGTATTATTATATTATTAATAGAGAAAATTTCAAATTAAGATTTTGTATTTATTAGTGAAATTAATTAAGTGTATGTATAAATCAACTTCACACAAAAACAAAATGGATGTTTGCACAAATCATAACTGCTGTGAATTATTTTAAATATTATAGGTTAGCTACATATACATAAATATTTTATAAACCAGTGTTGAGAACAGTTAGTAAGTTGCTACAGAGATTCTAAAGCTTTAGGAGGAAATTATATTAAATTTTGACGAATATGTAAAGGTTGATAGAGATGATCCCTTAGTTATTGCATTATTATTGACCTTAACTTCGAGGGATCTGTTTGATAGAAATTATGCAATGATAAGAATAAAACACACAGATATATTACGCAGGTTACATACGTATAAAAAAACCTCAAGCATTAATCAATATGGAGATAATTGTTTTACTTGGATTCTATATTACTTTATAGTAGAATTTTTTCCAGTCTAGTGGATGGACGAAATTAAACGTGTGTCATCTTTACTTTCCTTTTAGATGTTGTATTTTCTTTATTCACTATTGAATTATTAATAAGTTATTAAACTGAAGAAAGCACTTGCTTGGTTGGGCAGAGTTCATCCTAGATGATCTTTCTCTCGTACTCTTGGAGTAAATTCTTCTGCTAACGCTACTGCTGAACAGGAACTCACCAGTATGAATGAATAAACCATTTTTTAGATTATTTTTATTTGCCTTATATTCAGGCATTTTTGTCCCTATTCTGGGAATTAAATGCAATACTGACGTTGAGAACGCGATTAATTTGTTTGTATTATAATTCATTGTGTTCTTATATACTATATAATGTTATTTTATATATTTTTGTAATGCTAAAGCAAACACAGAGAATGTTAAAGTAGGTAGATTTATATAGACTCAAACAAAAGCTTAGTACATATTCAATATTGTATAATAAATTTATCAAATATGTTGAAAGCACGCCAGAATAATACACTCAGAAAAACAGGACCTTCAAAATGTCGTGAGATAAAAGCGTCGCGAAAAGCATGCAAAGTTGGAAGTTGAAATGAAGGTGAGCTTAGTTAATGCTGAAAGAACGTTACGTACCTGTGAAGTAACTATAAATATAAGGGCTTCTCAGTTTCGTGGAAGTTTTTTGCCACTTATTATCTGTCTTTAGGCTCCTTAGACATAAATATGTTTCACTGAAAGTAAAATATAGTCTTAATCTACGTATATACAAGAAAATTTTTTATTTATTTTTTAATTGTATATATGATGAGAATAGAGTGAAAAATTATATTAATATAAGAAAAAATTTTGGCTGCTAAATGTGTATTCAGTTGAAACATTTGAAAACAAATACACACAGATTAAAACAATTATTATGTTTAATATGGATTGCCAACCATCACGATGATTTGATGTGATAGTGATTAAAAATGTTCACTTAGCGGAGAAATTTATATCTGGAGTTTTAAATAAAGAAAATGGATTACTAATGATTTTATTTCCTTGAGAATAACGGTCGACATTAGTCGGAGAAATATATAAAAATTATGAAACAAAACTAAGAGTTTAATTAACCTCTAATTATTAATGGTTTTAGAAATATATTTCTCGAGTAGCATAAAGATTATTATAGTAAAATTTTATTGAAAATTTTCTTCACAAATTTGTGAAGAAAGTGTTAGTGTTTTCAATACAATTTTACTAATGGTTTCATTTTATTACGATGATTTGAAATAAATATTTGAAGAAAATTATTAAAAAATTCCTAATAAATCTATTAAAAGTTGAAGTAAACACATCAATTAATACATTAAAATTTTTATTTTCAATATAAATCGGAAATAATGTAAACAAGTTTATAATTGAAAGCGTACGCGTGTTAATTAACGAATAACGAAACTATCATATTTGATTAAAATTTAACATCTGTTTTGATAATTGATACCCGCAGCAAATATTAAAATAAATAAATGTTATGTAGCGAAATCCTAATTTTCGTCGATTTGTTGGAAAGCGCTGAGATACACAATATTATTGAGGTGGAATAAATATTAATTACAGACGAAATTTAATTTGAATTAATACGTTTTAGTAATTTAATATAGTTGTTAATACAAAAGATTATTTTAAATTAAATAAAAAGTATTTTCACTATTAATTATATTTAACCCTCATTAATCTGATTGATCTTGTGTTATACATATTTTTTTAAATTACAAGTAAAAATTGTCGTATTAACGTTAACGGAAAACATTTTTTGATAAAATAATAATATTAAATTATTAACGTAACAGATTATATGTTTTGATACAATAATAATAATAATAAATTATTTGCAGACGATTGCAATTATAAATTATACATATGATTATATATTTAGATTATTCTAATTATATTATTATATGTATAATTTATAATTTATTACATTAAAATGGTGTTCTACATTCAGAGTCCTTGGATTTTTATACTACTAACAAGAGATAAAGAGAGAAAAAACGCATCGATTACTTTCGCCATTTGAGCCATTCATTTAGATTACACGTGACTATCAGTGTAATGATAAGGGATATGAAGAAATCATTTGGTAGATTTATTATAGTAAGAAATTACACATTTGTTTGTGTGAATTATAGGTAATGTTTTTCAAATTGGTTTCATTGTAAACACTACATATGTTTCGCCACACTGTGGCTTCTTCAGGTGAAGAAAATATTTTCTAGTGTTTACAATAAAACCAATTTGAAAATCAAACAGTTTTGTTACCTAAATAATGAATATGGATTTTCAACACTTAAAATCCTCAACAATCAATCTATAGGTAATGTACTGTATTAATTACTTAAAAAATACGCTTAATTACTCTTATAGTGATTATTATTATTATTATTCAGAAGTTATTCATTTTCATATATAACATTAGTAGTACTAAATATTTTATTTTCATTTTACAATTAAATCGGAGAAAGAAACTTTTATTTAGGCTCTAAGGTATATTAAAAATTGTATTGAAAACACTAACACACAAATTTATTTTTATTTACTTTATTTCGAGTACAAAGTACATCTAGTAAATAAAAATTAATTTGTGAAGAAAGTGTTAGTGTTTTCAATATAATTTTACTATAATAACCCTCACGTAATTCGAGAAATATATTTCTAAGATATATTTTGATAATTGTAATTTTATATGTATAAAATTATTTGAGTTGATCTGTCTAAACTTTCATTCTGAAGCAAGTTATACATTTTGAACATTCAAATTGATAATTAATAGAAGCAAATTGGTACAAACAACTCTAAAGTGAGACTAATCGTTTGATTGGTACAAGTGATATTCGATTAGTTTGGTTTTACAGCTCTAACAATTTGGCATAACCTTTTGTCTTTAAATTGCGCATTATTCTCGTCGTGGTTTCGTAATTTTTTAATGTTCATATTCATAAGCGATTTTATAAGTTCAAATTTCATTTCTAGATCGTTAAGAAAAATTTTAATTAAAAATGTTGCCTTGGTTTTTTTAGTATTGTAATGCTTTTGAAATCTATAATAGAATCGATTAGATATTTATTTTACATTTTTATTTTCTGTTTACCTAAGCTTCTCAGAGTTTCTCGGCTTTATTTTCATTTTCCTTTTTTATGAAATCATAAGCTCTTATATATTAACTATATTTTACAACCTCTTAAGACCATTCCATTTACGAAGACTTCAGTAAGACCTTTGATAAAGTCAATATTAATTTTCTATTGGATAAAATAAAAAAGTATGGTATTTGTTAAATAATAATTCTTAAATGGTTGTTCTTATCCCATATTGATCACGCTACATCTGGGATCCCGCAGAGGTCATACTCGGGCCTTCGTCTCTTCAATATATACATAAATGATATACACGTTGGGATAAAATCTTAGATATTACTCTTTGCGGATGATTTGTAACTATACAGACGTGTTTCTTTGGATAATGATGCGATATTATAATCAGATCTTTCAAAAATATACAATTGGGGTGTTAAGAACGATATTAACCTTAATTTAAATAGATGTAATATAATATTATTTAGTCGTATAAATAATAACAATAATCTTGTTTACCACTTAAATGAATATGTATTTGCGACTTATGTGAAGTTTACTATTTAATTAAATAAACACAGTTATATTTCTTACTTCACTATTTTATTTAATCACTAAATGTATATTTGGAACACTACGTGTCCATTAAAAATAATAAAATTTTGAAATATGTAGAGGTAGTTAGAATCTTGGAAATTTATTTAGACAGAAAACTTACATTTTCCCATCATATTAAAACTGTTGTCAAAGCAAACAAAATGATCGGATTTATTAAACTTACTACTAAAAAGTTTACAAATGTACAATGCTATTTACATCTTTAGTTCGGTCTGTACTCGAAATATTGTAAGGTGATTTGGTCACTGCATTTTAACTGCTATATAGACAGTTTGGACCATGTACAAATAAAATTTCTAAAAAGTTTAAGATAAAAATTATACTTTCAATATATAATTTTGGATTTAGACAATATTAGATTATACGCCAACTTACCAGCCGGAAATTTGATGATGTTTGTTTTTCAAATAAAATACTCAATATTGTAATTAATTCTTCCATTTGTTTAGAATGTATGTTCCAGCATATACAACTAGGCAGTCTCAATTATTACATGTTACATTTTGTTGCACGTCGATTAGTAAAACTGTGTAATACTGTTAACAAATATTGCGATAAACTTAATTTGATTAATCAATCCTTCGCTATATTAAAATATAATGGTATGTATTTTATTTGCTTGACTTTTGTATGTTTATAATTTGTCTATGTAATTTTTTTATTTATTTAGGACTTAATAAATAAATAAATAAATATATTATCACTGTACGTGACTGAGAGTTTTTTGAAAAGTCAAACCAGTGAATTTTGAATGAATATGTTTCGACGCGTCCTCACAATAAGCAGTTTAAGTAAACACTATGTAATTACTTCTAATGCAAAGGTAAATATGTCTTAAAGGATGATAACATAATCGTTCTTATTAAGAATTGGAAGTATTGAAGAAGATCCGAATTTATCCATTCCTTGACGTTCTCAACAGTTAGGGTTATCCACAATGACCAGATGGCGCATTTTGCGTAAGGATTCGGCTTTTAAACCTTACAAGGTGCAACTGTTACAAGAATTAAAGCCGGTCGATTCATATAACTGTATATTCGCTGAATTTTTTTCTGAAAAAATAATTTTTAGAGATGAACATCGGTGGCCCGTCGGAGGACAAGAGAATACTCCTGCTGGGAGCAGCGCAAGCCAAGCTGCTATGCACCGCACCAGCATGGGTCAAATGCGTCGAAGTACAGAGGAGCTACTGAGAGCTGGTCAAATAGCCTCCACCGAGGTTGCTGAAGTACTGTACTCCTCAATCCCTTCGGACCTGGAGATCGTGGCGAGAGAAGAGGTGTTCGCGGAGACAAGGAGTGGAACTGCGGAAGGTTGATGGACCAGTGGCAGGAGCGTTGTGGCCCTAACCAGAAGAAAGGCGCTTGGATGAAGGAGCTGATCCCAGCGTTGAATGATCAGGAGGCACGACGAGCTGTCTTTCCACCTAACTCAAATCTTGTCAGGACACAGGTGCTTCGGTAAGTACCTTTACAAACAACGACGTGTTGGACTAGGCGCGACACAAACTTTTCGTGAGTGTCCACGGTGGGAACGGGAAAGGGATGAGCTAAGCAGGAAATGGCAACACTGTATATCATGCGCCCTTCAGTCGGATTAAGTCCATTTAAAAAAAATGAAAAAAATATAAATAAAGCTAATTTTCATTTATCTGGATACGTCAAATAATCACAGAGCGATTATTGAGAAGCCTTTGCGTGCTCAACGTGTCATTGTATGGTACGCTAAGTAGTCTGAAGGCGTGATCGGGTCGTCTTTTTTTCGAAAATATTGCTGCAATTGCGGTTACGGAAAGCCTTTCTCTCAGAGGCATCTGGGGCAGTTGGGGCAGTTGGGGTAGCTGGGGCAGGCGGTGCTGGCAGGATCGCAAGCGAGGATGAGGAGGTAGACTCTGAGGTTGCACACCAAATTTCTCGATCACGAAATTCAGCTGTTAAGTGGCCTCATGTCCGAGGGGGATTCGTAAAATAAGGTTCCCTATGCTGCTGAGTAATAATGCGACGTGCTGGGAGAAATGTAAAACACTGTCTTACACTGTTAAATCTCCCTCTCTCTACTCCCGCAACGCTACATCGCTCAATGCCGGCCTATCAGCCTTCAAAGATGGAGCTCTCTATCGCCGTTACCGCCAGATGCGAAATTCGCGCTGTGATACGTTTTTTAAGTGCAAAACGGACTTCACCTATTTCATTAATCGTCAGTTAATCGAAGTTTATGAGGAAAATTGCATATATGTGTTCAACAGGTTCGGAAATGGTGCAGAGAATTCAGTGAAGGCCGCACGGGAATTCACGATCAAGACAGGAGCGGAAGGCCTTCAGTTTCAGATGGAATTGTCGAGAAAGTTGAGAGAATATTGCTTAAAGATCGGAGGATTACCATTAACTTCCAACATTACAATTCATAAGATTTTAACTTTTGATCGACTTTTTGCCTCATGGAACAACAGTAAACTCCGACAAATATTGCGACACATTAAGAAAACTGAAACGCGCGATCCAGAACCGCCGGAGAGGAAGATTGTCCAGTGGTGTTAGGCTTCTCCATGACAACGCTCGATCTCATGTCTCACATCAGACTCAAGAACTGCTGAGAGATTTTGGTTGGACTGTTGTGAACCACCTGCCCTACAGTCCCGGCCTAGGCCCAAGCAATTATCACTTATTCTCAAAATTAAAGGAACACTTTTGTGGTTTACGCTTCAATACCGATGATAAAGTCAAAGAAGAGGTTACTCGATTCCTCAAAGTATTGACGGCAGAATTCTATAACATGGGGATAGAAAAACTGGAGCAAAAGTGTTTGAACAGAAACGGCGATTATGTAGAAAAATAGCATTTTTTTTTTTCAATTAAATGTATTTATTTTCTTCAAAATTACACGGCTGTATACATTATTTGTTATTAACGTTTAGTTGTTTTGTTCCTTGTAATTTTAAAGCTTTAAAATTATGTATAACACTAAGAACAAAAATATAGCTGTATATTATTAAAAATCATGGGAACCTTATATTACGAATTAACACCATTGGATTATTTTTTGTGGGCTATGTTAAAGACACAGTCTATATGGAGCCAATTGAATCGATTGCAGACCTAAAACTCAAAATTAGTGACGTGATTAACAAAATAAACCAGCTATTTTGCCAAAAAGTTATTATAAATTCTGATGAAAGAAATAAGTAATTGTGGGGGCTTTCACTTCGTGATACATTTTGATAAATTCAAAATAAATAAACAATTAACTTTGTTGGTATCACTTTTTATTTACACTTGTCACTATTGTTTGATAATGACAAGCTGAAGTTGTCGAAAGTATAGTTACAAGTGTAAATAAAAAGTGATACCAATAAAGTTAATTGTTTATTCTGATGAAAGAATCAACGTAAGTAAGTGTAGTCATGGTTGATATGATTTTTTATTTATATTTGCCAAACCTTACTCTTTCTAATGCAATAACAATTTAAATAATTTTCTTCTAAATTATTTCTTTTATTTTGTTTTGAAAAACAAAGTCCTTGTTGAAAAACAATTTTTACAGTAGGAATTAAATTTCTGTGGATGTGTGTAGATCAATAAGTAGTTAACAAGAAATAAATTAGATAAAATTAAGAAATCTCAATTTCTCGTGATTAACCAACTTATACAAGGCACAGTGTACCAATAAAAAATTCGGTCGTGCGTAGTATTCTAGAGCAGCAAGCAACATGATTTTTACATTGGTGCCGAACAAAAATAAATAAAAAGATCCTAAAAAGCACCGGTGGAGATACGAATTTCTAAATGTAGTTAAAGAAAATATTGAACTTATTTTTGGTGATGCCCCCAGACCTCATCAAGTTGGCATTTTTTATATAACTCTTTCTAAAATTAAAATTTATTAGGTAGAGAATAACACTTGTTTTGTTCCATATTGTTTTTATTTTCAGTTGCCTGACACGTGTTTCGGTCTTCGCAGACTATTATCGAAGTTAAAACGTTAAAACGTTAAAAGTTTTAATCCACCTAATAGTAATATCTGTTTCCATCAAGAGTGTAGCGCAACAAGCATTAACTTTATTAAAATTTATATTTAAAAGATTAATCATATTCAAAAATATTCAACTTTTGCTAGAAAATATATTAGGGACTTGATTTTTTTAACCATTATGTACAGTATTATGTTACAAACAATTGTGTTTAAAATTGCACATAAAATGGCGTAAAATTAAAGTTTTCTACATCGATCAAGTTTAAGCGTTACTAGCAAATAATATAGGGGATTAAAAATATAAATACCCAAGATCCAAATATGTATCTACATTCGAGTGGCTAATTTTTTTCAAATTTTTCAATTTAATTTTTTCCTTCAAATCGTTCCCCCCTGTGGATTTTTTCAAGATGAGGAAAAAGATACATTAAATAGGTTGACATATGATGAATTTTGAAGTAATGGATTGGAACTGATTTTTCAACACTATCAATAGCACAAATTTAATTATTATTATTGATAAAATATAACTTAATTTCAGTTAGTGTATAATACGAGCATGGAAGAAAGATAGGCTTCAAAATTAATTAATAAATTAATGTACATTCAAGCACAATTCGATGTAAAGTATGCGATATATACGTCATAAAAATAAAAATCTCTTTTTGGACCTACTTGAAAAAGCAGGAGGGTGAAAGAATGAAGGGCTAGTAATAATCAATTAATCAGTATTTTATAATACAGTCTTTTAAGAAGAATTCACTTGGTTTGTTTCACCGATAATAAAACGTTAGAATTTAATTAAATATAAAGTTTATGGCACTTAATTGACCACGTTAATACCGTCAGCACATATTAATTGCTCTTTTAATGAACACCTACATATCACCAATATTTATAATCACCATTCACATCTTATTTTCTCTTATGTTTTTCTCTCGGATGAATATATAAACCATAAACAATAGAATGCCTCAGAAAACAAACTTTCACAAATCAAGCCTTTTACTTATGTATAAAAAAGTATCTGAATGTAATTGAGCTGAAGTGACTATGTAATGACGTTGAAAGTTCCTGTAGTGCACTTTATCCAATTTTAGTTGTGTCCCTAAGCAGAAATATATCGTTATCCATGTTGGTTTAGTTGTGAAGTTATTCATCTTATTAGGATGAAAATTCATTGTATAATAAACGTAAGTTAAATTTATACCATGTTAAAATTTGTCAGCCGAGGCGTGAAATTCTGAAGATGATTAATAGGAACCATGTGAACTTTTATTTATTATTTGTCATACTTGCTCAAAAAACTTAAGTTATTACAAAATAGACATAAAACATTGAAAACATACAAACAAATTTTGACTGCAAGTTAAAGGTCGGAGTTCATCTTGTAAAATGTTCTTCCACTCAAACCTACGGATGTCCATTCCTCCACTGATTCATAAAACCGGAAATCAGTTTCAAAAAAACTTTTTATGCATTAAAATGCTTGTATTTCCAAATTTTTTGGGATATGTTTACAACGATTTGTCACTTTATAAGCATAACAAACCATTAGCTTTAAACCAAAACATGTTGGAATTCAATTGTAAAATAATCTAAATAAATGATTGTAAATAGTTTTTTTTATATATCACATACTTTTAATCTTCATTTGTGATTATAGTTTTGACAGATTTTCTGTCATTTTCAAACTATAACTAAATTTTTTTTACAAACAACTTTACAAACAATTTAGATGGCGTTGAATAAAGGAGTATATATTAGGTCAGTTTGTCCGTTTATTAGTAGAACGTTTAATTTTATAAATTTCAAGAGACTAGGGTAAATCCATTTTTAAGCTCTTTTCATCGAAATGAATTATCTCAAGTACAACTGTGTCGTCAAAATTGTGATTATTGTTTAGTACATGATTAGCCAAAGTTGATTTTTATTTTTGTTATTGTATGAACTTACATGTTCTTTTAGTCTAATTATAAAATTGACCAATATATACTCCTTTACATGTGTTACAAGTTAATTTATAAATGCCTGATTTATTTATTTTATATATCGGAGTTTTACTATTATATATAATTTTAAATAATTTGTTTGGAGATTTTAGAGAAACGGTAATGTTGTGTTTTTCGAGGATATTTTTGATTATATTGCTAATTTTACCAAAAAAATATCAATGATTTAAATATTAAAGGGACTTTCTTATTATCGGTATATAAATATTTTTTAACTGAGTTTAGTTCTTGTTTCTTAATAAGATTATCTATAATGTTATTTTGGTAGCTGTTATTAATTGCTAGTGATTTAATTATTTCTATTTTATTTGTATACCCTGTCATTTAGTGGGAAAATGGGTCGGAAAATCATTGCATTAAATGCAGAAAGTTTATGTTTTAATGGATTAATTTGTCTAACCTATCCTCCAGTATTCAATACATTCTCAAGAGTTTCGATCAAAGCATCTTCAATTATAAGAAGTTGTATACTCTTTTATTTCAAATAAGTAGAGATTGTGATGGATGTAAATAATATGTAGGGTGTCTGGGTGGCCTCTAACCTACCCTCCAGTTTACAACGCGTACTCAAGAGTTTCGTTTAAAGCATCATTGCTTATAAAAAAGTATACTCTTATGTTTCAAGTAACTATTCTCCAATTAAACAATTTCTTTTTAGAGAACCGTTGTTTCAATTTTGGCAATTGGAGGGTGTGATAGTGGCCACCCACTATACTGGCTGCTTCGTCAAATCTTAAAAATAACTTAACATTTGGTCCTGATCAAATTTCTTTATTGTACGTGACTGTATTCACTCACTTTTGGTCCCATTGAAACATATATTCAATCTAATAATTAATACTTCATGTATTCCTTCTTGTTGGAAAGTAGAACGTGTTACTCCAGTAATGAAGTCTAGTAATAAGTAAGATATAAAGACCTATCTCCATATTCAACAACTTCTCAAAATTTTTTGTAATCATTATATCGATTAAAATTTAAATTGTCGCCATGAATTGATTCTGGTAACACTATTATTTAAGATTATTAATTACGGAATTGATGATACGAATTTATTGTCAATAATATTCGCGTTCAAATCTTTGCAAGTAGAAATAATTTAACATATTCGATACTTGTTCTGCTACTCTCTTGATGGAACCAAAGTTTCAAATTAGAAGAAGTAAAACTCTTGTTATGTTCCATTACTTTATTTTGAGATAACTGACACGTGTTTTGATCCTTGCGGATCATTATCAAAATTAAAACTAAATTGTAAATAATAAAAATTCGTTATACATATATATACAAATAACATTAATTGTAGAAAATTCCGGCATTAATAATATTATCGGTACTGACGATTTTGTGCTTATTATTAAGATTATTTCAAACACAACGTTCAGTGAAGAGCAAATCAAGTTGATGGAAAAAGGACTTTAAATCAAATCACTTTATTTTCCCATTAAGCCATTCAGTAAAATTTCTAATAATAAAAACATTATAAGTACAATAATAAGACCAATTAAACTAATACTTAAATATACTCATTGATTTAATCATGTGATAATCAAATTACTTTTGAAAATACTTTTGGTATTCAGAAATTGTATAGAAACTTTAATTAGATAAAATTTCTTTGAGTTTAATACTAAATTTAGTGATAGAAAGATTCTTAATTGAATCGGGTAACAAGTTTTAATTTATTAAGCCTTAATGAACTGGTGATTTTTCATGATAAGAGTGAGTGTACTTTGGGATATAGAAGTTAGTGTTATATCTTGTTGGGTATGATTGTAATTCAGAGTGCGTTTTAAAATCGGATTTATGAGAGTGAATGTAAACTAATAATTTTAATATATAAATGCTACATAAAGTTAGTATTTTATTTGTTCTAAATATTTCTTTGCATGAGTCCCTTGACTTCATGTCAAAAATTAGTCTGATTATGCGCTTCTGAATGAGGAAAACTCTTGTAAAATTTCTGCTTTTACCCCATGTTATAATATTGTATGCTAAGTTAGGATATACAAACACATAATATATATTTAATAGGCAATTTTTATTTAGTGTATTTTTTAGGGTTAGTATTGCAAAATAGGCTTTATTTATTTTAGAACACAATTCAGAAATTTGTTTTTCCCAATCAACATTTCTATCTAGATGTGAACCTAAAAATTTTGTGGTGTTATCAATTTCTAATATGGAATTATTAAAGGAAATATTGTTTTCTAAAATGTTACTTCTATATGGTCCAGTGAATTCTAAGCAAACAGTTTTGTTTAGGTTTACAATTAATCATTTTTTTTTCACACCATTGTTGGAATTCAGAAATAGCTTTATTAGTATTGCTTAATAGTTCGACCTTATTTTTAGAATAACAAAGAATAGTCGTATCATCTGCATACAAATAGGTAGGTCGTTTATGTACAAGAGAAATAATAAGGGGCTGAGCACACTTCCCTGAGGTCGACATCATATTCCTTCGAGTATATATCCTCTATTTTGACTATTAATCGTCGGTTTTTTATGAAAGTGATTATCCATTCATTTATAATACCCCTTATGCCCATATTGTTTATTTTCTTTGACAGAATAAAGGCATCCAACGTATCAAAGGCCTTAGAAAGGTCAAAGAAAACCCCAACGACAGACTCTCCCTTATCCATTTTGTCATAAATTAACTGAATAAGATTCGTCGCCGCAGTTTCCGTTGACCTCTCCTTGCGAAACGCATGTTGGAAATTTGATAGTAAATTATTCTGTTCCAAGAAGAATATTAGACGGTTGTACATGGCTTTTTCGAATATTTTGGAAAATATACTAAGTGTTGCTATTGGTCGGTCATTTTCTATTAGTTCTGGATTACCTTTTTTATAAATAGGAATGGTTTTAGAAATTTTTAAGAAGCTGGGGAATTTCCCATTTTGAATTGACAAATTGATTAGTTCAGTTATATATGGGCTTACTTCAGTAGCGCAGTTTTTTAGTAATTTAGTTGGAATTTCAGCAAATCCGGTTGATTACTCACCTGCCCCTACTAACCTTAAGAATAACTTTTAAGAGTTAGCACTGGAAACGGAAATCGCAATAAACATAGGAGGAATAACGGAGAAAGTAGACAAAATTCCTTTGTCAAACATAATAATCAGAGGCCTTCGGAAAGCATCGAAACCGAAACCAATCAGAAATAAGGAAGAACAAACTATTAAACAAATAAAACAGAAGTGCAAAAACTACAATCTCAAAATATTTAAGGAAGACAAAGAAAATATAATTACAATGTATGTACAAGTAGTGTCATACTCATATATTTAATTATTTTCGCTTTAACGACAAATTTTACCTCCAGAAAGATGGTCTTCCAATGGGGTCCCCGTCGTCACCACTATTTGCAGAAATCTTTATGAAAAACTTCGAGGAAAAATTCCTGGAAACCAATAATCAAACAAAGAAGAACATAATACATTTGTGTCGATACGTGGATGATGTGTTCTGCATATGGGGAGGTTCGGACCGACAACTGGATATGTGTTTACATACACTTAACAACACCAACAAACATATTCACTTCAAAATGGAGAGCGAACAGAATGGTAGATTCAACTTGCTGGATCTTACAATAAGTATTCAAAATAACAAACTGCAGTATGAAATATATAGAAAACCAACAACCACAGATACAATAATACCGAATGATTCGTTCCAATCACACCAAATTAAAAAGTCAGCACTTAATTCATACATTCACCGCCTTTTATCAATTCCTATGCCGGAGCAAGCATACAAAAAGGAATTGAACACAATAATACAAATAGCCAACAACAACGGATATGACCAAAACCTTGTATTCTGTATGTTAAAAAAGCAGAAACGTTTATTAGTGAAAAAAATACTTTACAATGAAGAGGACAAAACAGACATCGAAGGAAGCATATTTGCCGCTATACCATTCGTTAACAACACCAGCACTAACATCAAGAGACATTTATTATCACACAACATAAAAGTAACAATAGTCAACAGAAGAAATTTAGGACAAAAAATCATAAACAAGAAAATAGAAAATACAGACCCATTTAAAAAACCAGGTGTATACAAAATACAATGTTCAAATTGCGAAGGTTATTACATAGGGCAAACGGGAAGAATAACCACAGGACACCACATATTAAGTTCTAGTTCTGATACTAATACGTATACGATTTCCCTGGAATTAGATGTATTGTCTGTTGTTCATAAAATATTTCTATTTCAGAACTATAACAGAATAAGCATATTCTTATAGTGCATTAACCCTTAGCTGCACCACTTCCAGGACCATAAGTTGAAAAATTGCTTAAAAAATTCTTCTATCCTCTATATAGAACTACAGAACTGTACAAAAGTGTTAATTGGTACATTTTGGACTGGAAAAATCAGCCATACAAAAGAGTTAATTCTTTTCCCTCGAGTATTGAGAAAATAAATTAGGAAAATTCTTAAAATGAATTTTTCCTTTAAAATTCGTAAAACTATTATTTTGTTATATGTAAACTTCAACTTGTAGGTAATGGTGTATTTTATACTATATTTCAAAAAAATAAATACAGTACAAGGGCTTCTTACAAAAAATATTTTTGCAAAAAACTAGAGTCAAATATATATAAAAAAAATTCCATATTTTTAATAAAAAAATTAAATGCCACAACAATGAAGACATAAATAGACATAAAAAATTAAAAAGTATTTTTAAGAAAGGATGGGGTCCTTCAGGACCCCCAGCTGCAGCTAAGGGTTAAATGTATTAGCAGTAATTTTATATATTTTGATACTTGGGGCTTAAATTTATTATATATTTTTACTTTATTTGTATTTTTTATTCCTCATTGATGACATAATCATTTATTGTTAAATCATCTATTATATTATTTTCAATATTATCTTTCGCAAATTTTCAGAATGGAATTGATCTTTAAACATTGATCGATTAAGGCATTTAAATATTACAAATTCATAATTTAATATTATTATTTATTATTATTAATGACTTCTTGAGTTGAAGCCACTGTATGTTAATAAACCAAATTTTAAAATCTGACAATCGTTTGATCTTTAACAACATTAAAATTTTGTTTATTTGAAATCGTTGTCGAGAATACGTTTTAATTACATTTTTCTGTTTGTTTTTTTTGTGATTACAGATTAATTTATGAACGTAATAATTATCCAATTAATGCCACATTTACTTCAAAGCTTCAATCATTATTAGTTTTATCAATATTGATTGGTAAATTTATTTTATTATGTGTAATGTAAATATTTAACATTAACATAAAAATAAACAGTAAAATAAAATATGACATGGGAAATTATTTAAGCTACTTATTATAAAATATTATTATTATTATTATTTTTACATGCCATTTATATAAACTTATAGGAAAGCAGAGCAAAAAATGTAAAAAACTACTTAATAAAATACAATTTAAAGTTTAACCATCGTTATTCACTGTTTTGTTACACCAAAAACTTTAAATATTTATGTGATGAATAGATTCTCAATGAATGAATATATATTTATAAAAATGAATCTATTAAAGCAAACATTAACTCATTAAAAACATTTGTTTTTTGAAAAGTTTTGACGTAGGACCATACAAAGCCATTTTTAACCTCTTTGAAAAATTAAAGAAATAAGTAATATTTGAATTGTATTTTTTTTATATTCTCTTATTTATTTCTAAAAATGTTTCGGTAATATTTTGAAAATTACGTAAACATCAAAACAATTTAAATATCAAGTACTCACATAAGATAATCCTTCTCTGGCGCCACGCGAATTCAGTTTCAGCGAAAAACAAACACACAATCATTACGTGCGGCACAGAAATATTACTCAATTACGTTCGTCGCATTTCAGATAAAACGCGATAATTCCGGACATTATTCAATTCATTAGTGGAAATTATCCAATAAAGCGTCAGTAAAAAGCAAAGAGTGGCGATAGCGAAAAAGTAACAATGGCGTTATTATTACCTCTTTGATGACTAGAGGAACGTCCGTCCGTTGGTTGTGTCGTCGACGCTTTGACGGATGGATGGTGTTTTGGGAGCGTGAAGTGAAGCCCACTAACCGCTGGTGATATCTAAATTACTCAAGTCTTTCTGACACATATAGTTGTTATTATCCGCCCAGATAAATTTATCCAGCGCAAAATAATTATAAACCTTGAACCGTGCCCCCCAATTACAGTTTTTAATTGTCTCAACGAGATGCATGCACTTTTACCGAATTTTTGAACACCACCGCAAAAAGTAAGTCATATAATTCCTATTTTTCTAAATTAAGTTAAAACAATACACAGAGAAATAATATACAGGTATAATAATTTATTTAAACATAATTGTTACATATTGTATGGTTTGGTAATATCTAAACTTCTCTGTATTTAGGATTCAGTAGTAGTATTTGTAATATGATCTATTGTATCAAATATTGATAATTGGGCTGCAAGCTAATTGAAATCAAGCGATTCTGGCAAATCGAGGTTATCAATCCACTAGTATATGCAAATAATAAACATTCGTTCTCGGTAAGTGATTATTGTAATTTTGAAGTTTAGAATAATGTTTATAAAGCAAAAAAGCTTTTGACTTTCATGTATGGTTTTATCAACGCGTTTCAAGTGAATTGTATTACAAACGCAAACTTCGTTCTACTTATATTTTTACAGACTTCTTCTATTTGTTGAATTTTGTTCTCGTTTATCACGTGGTGAAACATGTTTAATATCAGGCACTTGGTTGGTTTCACAATTTTTTACAATTTATCTTGACTAGTTTCGATTGTTACATTATTATCTGGGGAATAGTACAGAAGACAAAACATCGATATTGGCTGACTGCCTATTTGTACAGTGCGAATTGCATCATCCTGCTTTAGAATTAAATAATAAACTATAGAGGAGTGTATTTGGATCTATAATGAAACATATTTTCTAAAGCTGACTTTCTGAGTTTGAACAATATTTTTATCAATACAAATTTGGTTACATTATTATATAACAAATCACTGAATGATCAAAGTGATATTTTCTATAGTGTCTCCTATGAAGCCTTTAACAAATACGTACCTCTGGTTAATTCGAACTCTTCATCTAGTATCGCTACCCTAAATGGTTCTGCTGCGAACTGAAAAGGCTAGTACATTGCATGCAAAGTTAAAAAGTCTAATCTAGATTCTCATTACGATGAATTCAACAAACATCGGGGTAATTTAATCTCTTGTTCTGCTACCTGACAAGAACAGAACACGAGTTTAAATTTCCCTAATGTAGACATACAGTTCCATCAAGAATGTAGCGTACCAAGTATTGAATTTATAAGAAGTCAAAAAAGCTCGATCTGACTGTAAAAACATGTTAAAAATATGTCACCGAGAATACTTGCAATCACTCGACGATTTTAACATCAATGATACCAGATTATTCCAAAACTTCGAACTCCGAATTTCCAAATTGTTTTAAATTTAACGGCAATAAAATAGATTCTGAGGAAGAAGTTAACTCATTTGCAACTTTTTTTGGGTCTAAAATTTGAGATGAGCCACTCTCACACACTTGCTCACCTTACCTGAGGTTAAGATAACCTCCGTACTTGATGAACTCTCACACATAAAACCCAAGGACTCAGTGGGCTGTGATGGTTTACCCGGTTTGCTTCTAAAAGAATGTGCATTCTCACTTTGGCGCGCTATATGGATTACCTTCAATAATTTTCTGCATACTGGAAGTATGCCATTATTACTCCTATCCATAAAAGCTGGGCAAAGAATATCTTTAAAAACTACCGCCCTATTTCTATCTTGTTGCATATCCCCAAAATGTTGGCAAAATTATTAACACATTTGCGGGATGATCGACCCATTAATATCAGAAGCAAAGTGTTGACCTTTTTTCAAAACCTTTGTGATATAATCCGCCTAGATAAAGAGATTAGTACCATCTTTTGGTTTTAGACGGGGCTGCTCAACACCTACTAATCTCTTAATCTATGCGGATTATATCACAAAAGTTTTGGAAAAAGGTCAACAGGTTGATTTTATACATATCGATTTTACCAAGGCTTTCGACACTGTCAACTAAGGTGTTATTATCTAAATTATACAAGCTTGGGATACATGGTTCAATCTTTCCATTCAAATTTTCAGTATATTTTGTATTATATTTATATATACATGTGTATTTTGTTAAGAAGAAAGATAGGCTACAATAAATAAATAAACTTCAAGTGTTCCACAGGGTTCACACCTTAGCCCTGTGCTTTTCAAAAATTTTATAAATGACGTCATTACCCTTTTTGTGATTACTAACTTCCCTAAACAGGCTTAATGATTGGTGCACCTAAATATTGACAAACACAACATTATTTCTTTTTTTTTAAAGTGAATAAACCAACATATAATAACTATTCAATTAATAATATGAATCTTATTTGATTAAGTACGATAAAAGACATTGGTGTGACCTTGAGAAGTGACAGGAGTTTTTCAGAACATATTAGTAAAATAACTTCTAAAGCCTTTCAGATGCTGGAATTTCTGAAACGTAATTTTTAAGTACTTCATAATTACATTAATTAGATGCTTTCTATCATTAATCAGGCACCATCTTGAAAATTGCTCTGTTGTTTGGTGTCCATAGACTTCGCTGGATGTTGATGCAATTAAATAAACAATCAATTGACTATACTTTTAGATGCTTTTGATTGTATTTGCTTTACCGACACTTTTCCAGAATCTTGTCATGATGCCATATTGATAAATATTATAAAAGCCAGTAAAGATCACGAAGAACCAACAAGTTATTGATCTTTAGTACTTACTAGTATTGTCTAGCAGACAATGTTGTAGTTTCTGGATTGCCAGATCTCATAAGTAAAGCAAAGTGTCGTTTCCGGAGAGAACATACAAAGTTGAACATCTCATATCTTTGGAGTCTGCGATCCAAAATGCCTTCATTACGAAACAGCATATCGTGGCACATTTTTTCGACATTAGAAAAACTTAGGATACTGCTTGGCGTCTCGAAATTCCTCAGAAACTTTCCAAATGGGGCATAAGAGACCATATGGGTAACTTTATTAAAAATTTCCTAGCCTTTCGTCTCTTTCAAGTTGGAGCATGTTCGAACTTATCAAATGTACACATTCAACAGAATGGTGTCTATCAAGGCTCCGTCCTGAGCATCACTTTATTTAGAATAGTCATCAATGGTATTGTTAAAAATATTAAAAGCTCCGTATACGCGTTCTTATATTTTGATGATTTTGCAATTTATTGCTTATCAAAGTCATTATGGACAGTCGAAGGACAACTACAATTATCCATTAATAAAACTAATGATCTCAACGATAAAAAAATAATTAATTGTTGCCTTTTAATTCTAATTCACTAAGCACACATTTATCACATTATGAAATGATTAAGTAAAAATAATCCCAGTTAATTCTATTAAATTAAAATAAACGGCACATAATTCGAAGATAATACGTAACAGTTAATAAACCCACGAAAAAACGTGGCCGAGAAATTCACGACTATTTAGCACAAAAAGAGCCTTACTCCAATTATTACCCGCATTCTTTAAATTACCCGACTAATTTGAATTTATTGCTCCTAGTTAGAGCACTCCTTGTCCGTACTCACTTACACTGTCTGTGTCACAAATTTGAGGAGGATGAATAACTTTCCATGACATAATAGTTGAATGAAACCAACTAATTTGCATAGTTTTTGTGCTGACGAGACGCCCGCTTTAATAAATTGGACTTCATATTGGACGTGGGTGGATGGAATTCGCGGAAGATTACATATGTTGAATTTTCCCACAAAACGTGAACTGCCTGAGTTACTTTGAAAGCACAAATTCACATATAAATTCCATTTATAGATGCAGAAAAATTTACATTTACAACTATTTGTATAGAAAGTTAACAAAGCGTAATAATTTAAAAAAAATGTAATAACAAGAATATTAAACCTTGATTATGAAGAGCATTTTCTGAAAACTTATATATAAGCTTCACTTTTCATAAATGAAGGATTTAAAAATATGTCATAATAAAAAATCTCAGTCAATAGTAAATTAAGTATGTTTTCATATTATTAATTTATTAATAAATTAAGTAGTACTTTTTGTTTAAAACATGTTGACAGAGCAGAGGATAATAACCACAGTTGATTAATCACGAAATTTACGTTTACTCAATAGAGTCCTTAAATTGTGTTTATAAACCCGTCGTTTTGCTCAATGCATGTTTATATAAATTAATATTTGATGTAATTTATTTCATAAAGGCGGAGTGTAATTAAAATCGGTTTTCGATCGTTCAGTCGGCATTAATTAATTCGCAACCGTTGAGACGTTAAGCGTATGACGCAATAACGTCTTTATTAACGTGTTCTCTTGCCAGTTTTCTGTTACGTTTCAATAAAACGTCTAATTGAAACTGGGACTCCTATTTATGTGGATGACTAAATTGCGAAGCTATTTTTATGTAACTGGATGCATTCAAAAGCAATAAAAACGAGTTAATTGTCCTTTAAAGCGCTTAACGTCGGCGCTACTGCCGCGTTTTGTTCAATCAACGTACGGAAGTAACGCCAAGTTTTTATCACTTAATCGATACAAGTATTATATCCATTAATTTTAATGTAGAAAGTTATATTGCACATAAAATAAATTTGAATTAATGCAATATATCTACTTAAAGCTATAAATACACATGCATTAATTCTTGAACTCAGGAATGAAAACAGATTAATGCGTGAAGAAATTAACAGACGTCGTGTGAACCAACAGATAATATCATTGCCTTATTTGAAAAATTGAAGGGCGATCTTTTTGGAACAAATCAAATTGTATCGGAGATAATAAATAATTCAACACCTTAAAATATAACTGATTCAAATTCAAATTCTATTTCTCAGCCAAGAGATGTTGAATCCATTGACTACTTTAATTCAAATACAACTTGTCTATCAAATAGAGAGTTATTACTTTCCGCTGATAATTCATTACATTTTCAAATATCTCTTCGAAATCTACGGCATCTCAGAGAGCCACCTGCATTCCAAAATCAAGCAGATTAAAAATGTGATGTGACCATTGAAGTACTTTCCCTATATTTTTTTTGAAAACTATGAGGGAAAGTCAAAAAAAATGTAGAATTCATCAACAATTATCAAAAATGCCATTTACCTTTCGGTGTAGGCTATGAATTTTACATTACTTCGTTACAATACTTTTATTTTATTTATTGGTGAACTCTTTCTACTCTCTTCTTTTCTTCGCCAATTCCTTTGCTTGTTTAACTGTCTTTCCTCTATTGTTTATTATTTCTTCTATTTTGTTGTCCCAGTTTTCTCTTGGTCTTCCTCTTCCTCGTTTTTGCTTCCCGAATTTATTTTGTTTGATTTGTGCTTTTCATCCTGATTAGGTGTCCCCACCAGCTGAGTTGTTTCCTTTCTATAAACTTATCTAATAATTCAATTTCCAGTTCTTCTCCTACGTCTTTATTTTTTATTCTGTCTCTTCTCGTTACTTGTTTTACTCTTCTCAAATATTTCATATCTATTGCCTGTAGTCTACTTTTATCTCTCTTTGTTAGCTTCCACGTCTCACTTCCATATGTCAGAATAAGTCTGTAAATTGTTTTATATATACTCATTTTTGTCTTTCTACTTATTTTTTGTTGTTGTTAAGTATGTTATTCATTGCATAGTAGATTTTTATTGTGTTGTTTATTCTGTGGCTTAATTCTATTTTTCTATCTTCTGTGATTTCTACTCCTAGGTATTTAAATTGCTCCACTTGTTCTATCAAATGTTGTTCTATCTTTATATTTATGTGTTCCTTCCGTTTTCCTACTATTATTACTTTTGTTTTGTTGTAGTTTATTTTCATGTCATATTTATTTAGATGTTTATTCCATACGTTCAGGTTGTGCTGCAAATTTCTTTAATTTTCTGTTATTACTACTATATCGTCCGCGTATGCTCCTTCTGATATTTTGACCACTTGCATATTCTTGTATCCTACATTTGTTTTTATGATTTCTGCTTTCATTCTTTTTATTATTTTATCCATATATATGTTAAATAGTGTTGCGCTTAGTCCTCCTCCTTGTCTTAGTCCATTTTTGTCTTGAATGTTCTTGATATTTGCCCCTTGTATATTACCGCATTGTCCCTTGTTATTACCTGTTGTTGTTGTATATGTTCTGTATTAATTTGACAGTCTTGTTTTCTATACCTCTTTTGTCAAGTATTGTCCACAGATTCTTTCTTGGTATCATGTCAAATGCTTTTTCTAGGTCTATAAATCCTAGATATGTGTTTTTATTATTTTTGATCCTTTTTTCTCTGACTTGTTTTATTGTAAAGATGTTGTCTTGTGTGGATCTTCCTTTTCTAAAACCGCATTGTGACTCTTTAAGCTTGTGTTCTATTTTAGCTATTATTCTCTTGTTAATTGTTTTTTCTAATATTTTCATTCTTATGCTTATTAGTGTTATACCTCTATAGTTGGTGCATTCGGTCTTGTCGCCTTTCTTGTATATTGGAACAATTAGATCTGTTTGCCAATCTTTTGGTATGTTATTTGTCTCGCATATTTTGTTCAGTAATATTACTAGTTTATTTTTACCTATAAGTCCCAATTGCTTAATAATTTCTGCTGTAATCTGGTCGTGTCCTGATGCTTTTTCTGTTTTCAGTTCCCTTATTATTTCTAGTACTTCATTTTCGTTGATACTCTCCGTTACTGTTTCTGTGTTACTTTTATCGCTGTTTTGTATCTCTTGCTCATTGTCGTTATTTGTATCTAGTAAGTATTCCAAATATTATTTCCACCTTTATATTATTTCTTCCGTATCCTTCAAAATTCTTCTGTGTTTATCTTGTATGTATTTCGCCTCTTGCCCTTTTCTTTCCTGCATCCTTTTATGATTTTGTAGAATAACTTTCGGTTTTCCTTTAAGTTCTTCTCTATTGTCTCACCGAACTTTTCCCAATCCCTGGTCTTTGCTATTCTGACCTCGTCTTTTACTATTTTCCTCTTTTCTTTGCATCTTTCGTAGTTATTATTGGTTTTGTTATTTAAGTACCTTTGTCATGCCTTTTTCTTTTCTTTTATCTTTTCGTGTATGTGCTCTGACCACCAAGCTGTCTGTTGTTTCTTGTGTCTACTCTTCTTAACACCGCAAGTCTCTTGTGCCGCCTCAAGCATACTTCTTTTTAGATTATTCCACATTTCATCTACATTGTCGCTTCCTTTTACCACTGCCAGCCTGTCCTCTACTGTCTCCTTATATCGTATTACTGTTTCTTGATCACTTAGTTTATATGATCTTATCTTGTTGTAGTTTATTGCTGTAGTTAGTAGCGGCTTTTCTTTTTCTTTATCTTGACAATCTTTCTTAATTGTAGTTACTACTAGGTAGTGATCACTTCCTATTTCGAAGCTTCTCTTTACTCTCGCATCTATTATTTTGCTCTTTCTTCTTGTGTTCTGTCACTACATAATCTATTATAGATTTTTCGTTCCTATTTACTACTTCTCTGGTGTATTTGTGAATCTCCTTGTGTTTGAATAATGTATTCGTTATTACTAGATTGTTCATTCTACAATAATCTAACATTCTTCTCCCATTAGCGTTTATTACGTCTTCCCCATATTTTTCTCTCATCGTATCGGTGTCTTTTATGACTTTGCCGATTCTGCTGTTGAAGTCTCCTGCTACATACACTTCTCCAGTGGCTGCTTCGGTTGTTTCGTTGAGCTGTTGCCAGAAAGCTTCTTTGTTGCTCGCTAAATCGTCTTCACTTGGTCCATATACTATAATTATTGTTCTGACTCTGTTGTTACTTTTTAATGTTACTGTTATGATTCTTGACGATATTTCTTGCCATGTTTCTATTTGGTGTTCTATGTCTCTGTGTATAATAAAACCTACTCCTTCAGCTGCATTTTTATTATTTTCTACCTCACTATATATTATTTTGTGTTTGTTAATGGATGTGTATATTCCTTTTCCTTTTCTTTTTGCCTCTGTTATTGCGAGTATCTCTGCATCCATTCTTTCGAACTTCTTTTCCAGCTCTTCCTCTTTGCCATGTATAATCCTTATATTCCAAGTTGCTATTCTCCATACCTCTCTCTAGATTAAATTTCAGCTACTATCATCTCGACTCTTTTTCCTTTTACAATTTATTAGCCTTGAATACTTTGGCTTCTACTTGTAGTGTTTTCTTGCAGAACTTCTCTACTCCATTCTTTATGTTCGCTTCCCTTATATTATGTCTTTTTATCACGATGTTGTTTCTTCTCTTATCTTTCTCCATATTTTCTATTCTATTCTCTAATTTTTCGTATCTCTTTTCCATGTCTTTTTTAACTTGCTCCCATTTATCCTCTTTCCTCTTCATCTCCCGCCTCATTTCTTTTATTTCTTCTCTTAATTCATCTGTATTTTTTTCATCTCTGCCATCGTCTCTTTCATTATTTCTTTCAATTTGCAAAATTTAATAGATTTATTCAAACAAATTTTTCAAATAATTCTTGATGATGTTTTACTGTCTAGAGGATGTAATAGAGGCCACCCACCCACCCTACATATACATATTAACTTTAATTACTGATCGCCCGGCGGTTTGCTATAACTTTAATTAGAAAATTTGAATAAAAGAAAATTGACAAAGTAAAATTTTTGAGTGTGTAAATTAATAAAAATTATATTCGTGATATATGCGCTATAAAAAATTGCCCGTTTCAATAGTTTAAACGCTTGTTTATACTAGGTTAATTTACATTAAAGTCACGTATTTAACTAATGACACAAACTAAATATACAACAATTAATCTGATAGTGAAGTTAGCTATTTTACTATTCGCAATAAACTAAAATATTCACGATATTACACCAAGTGTTACACAAGGCAAGTATTAATAATATATGATTCTAGAGCTCCCTGCAGATTGATTAAGTAGTAAATATTTAAGCTTAAAAGGAGCGTTGCTTCTACGAGCGGTAACTATATATTTTTCATGACCTTTTACGCTCCCGACCTTTGAACTGAAAATCAACAAGCCTTCCATCTACACACAACCCTCATTAAATTTAATGCACGTGGCACGCTATACTAAATTTTAGTAAATATTTCATTAATTATAATAATAACTAAATAATATACATGTAATCATATATACTAAATTTTACTAAATATTTCATTAATTACAATAATAACTAAATAAAATATATATGTAATCATTCTTATTTAAATTCTATTTAACCACATACTAACAGTACTAATTTTTAACATTTCATTTCAGATAATATGGCGTATGAGGGTGGCAGAAAATCTACATAATAGTGCTTGCCTTCATAGATTTAGCTGCAGATGTAGTCTAGTCTACACAATAGCAAGGAACACGATCCTAATATATGAATTTGTTAATAATACGATTTCCTGTAAAGACATGTTTTTAATAAAATAAATTCTTGTTGGCAAATTTAGCAATTTTAATTGTTAAGCGATTGATAAGTTTTGTCATCGCTCAGATTAATTATTATATCAGAACGTTCCTGAATAAGAAGAAACATTTTTAATAACTAGTAAAGGTAATTACGTGTTTTAATCTAGTTTAACCATTCAGAAATAAAATAATTTTCAAATTAAAAGTATCAAAAAACAGATTTTTCTGTGACCTTTAATCACCAACGGACAACTAACAACATCAACTTACAAAGACTGGCAGAAAGACCATGGGTCGATAGCCGTAATAAAAATAAATTACGATTGTATTGTACAAAACAAATGTATTCAATGATAAATAAAGATGTTTGTCTCTCTCTGTGACCTTTATAATGTGTTGTTTAAGCAAACAAGACTTATCCAAAAAAAAACATTGCATTTATTATAATTATTAGTACTATTGAAATAAAATTAAAAATAATTCTGTAAATTTTTTCGCTGTATTTTTGCGAGCGTTCGGCGATAAAGCCAAAACAACACTTATCGTCGCTGGCTCGAATTCAATTAAAAATAAATGCAAGATATTTTTCTCGCTAATTAGATAATGATGCTGTAGTAAATATTATTTTACACACGAATCGCGATTGGTTCGCTCCTAATTAGGATTCCAAATGGGAATTCAATACGTCCATAAACGGCGGCCATCTTGCCATCACGTAACACCATATTCAAAAATGTTATCGGCTCGTTACGCAACATCAAAATCATTGAACACATGGGAGCAATGTTGAATATTTATTATCAACAAAAAGTCAAATGGCATACAGCTCTCAATAGTGCAACATATTTTCTCGTGGCGATTATCAAATAAAACAGGTACGTTTAATAATTTGATTATTATCGTAAATTTTTGAACGTATTGTGCTTAAAAGCGTGATTTTAATTAAAAAATAAAGAACTTATTATTCGTTAAAGAAAGGAAGTTAAATTTTTTGTTTAAAAGTAATCGTGCATGTTAAAATTTATATTGAAAACAATATTATAAAAGTTCTCTTTATTAAACAAAAAATTGTAATATTTCAGTCTTAAAAAATAGAGTTACTTTTTTGTTGATTGAATTTATCAGTAGTTTAAATTTTAGAATTTGCGGTTTTAATTAAATCGTATTTGTATATAAAATTAAAAAAAAATGTTTGTATTGACCTAATTAAAATGTTTGATGCAATCTATAATACACAAATACAAATTGATATTAGAATGAGGTTGAATTGTTTAAAAATTAAATTTCTTTTATGTTGGATATTACACCCGTTACGAATGCATGAACCAGAATATATGCTTAGAAATGTAAGCATTTATAGAATTTATTTAAACAAATCTTTGCATTAAGGTTGAAATTTTGGTCGTTAAAAAGGTTATATTTATAAATAAAAAGAGTAATGTAAATTATTGCGCCTATAATATAAAATTTGTTTAAGTGTGTAGTCTGTTTCTTCTTCTTATTGTCACTTGCATAATTATATGAATTAAATCGTTTATTAGGTCATTTTTATTTGTCGTTTCCTTTTAGAGTCTAACTTCACTGATTTGTTTGGATTTTTTGGATATTTTTAATAATTCTATCTATTATTCCTTCATTATATTAGTAGAATTGCGCTTACCATTATTATCTCTCACATATGTTTTCATTTGAGCTGTGACCTTGTCTATGTTTAGGCTATCAATAATCTTATTTTTGCTGAAATTTGACTCCCATTTATTTTATTATTATTATTTTATTGTTTTTTTAAAATAATTTGTTGTTGAACCTAGTTATGGTTTTTAATTTTTTGAAAACGGTGTGATTTTTAAAGTTATGAAGAAGAAAAAAAAGTATAGAGATTTGGAACCCCGAAGTATTATAACAGAAAGTTAAGCTTTTGAAAAACTTTTACCTTATTTGTTTATTTTTTTTTTGGAAACAGCGTGTTTTTCTAAACTTAGCTTTTGAAGAAGATAAACAGCAGCAGTTTGGCAAATCAGAGTATTATGGCAGAAGTTATTGTTTCGATGGTAGGGGATTTATTAAGTAGTGTCATGAAAATTTTCGTTTCCTCCAAACTAAACATATTTTATCAATATATGATTGATTCATTTCTCACTTAGTGAAACACTATTTTATTAATTATATTGATTAAAACACTTGTTTCATAAAGTTATTTATTTAATATTTTATATTTACGAATAGTTTTGACCGATGTGACGGACACTAGCTAAAAAAAATAGTGAAATAAAAACCAAGTATTCTAATCAATCAAGTTAATATATTTATAAATGAAAATTCATATTTCACGTAGTAGAATTACATCAATCGTACATTTTTATAAAATATGTAATAACAAATATATTTATTTGTTTAAGTAAAATGGAGGAAGCGTTGGAAAATGAAGTAGTTAATGACACGATGAGCGAAGAGTATTACTATCGTCCACATTATTACCACCTACTACATCATATTGCATTGGTACTATGCGGATTCGTAGGGGTGGTATCAGACGTCCTCATCATATACACAATCGCCCGAAGTAAAATACTTCGCACAAAAACGTACACCATTCTGATGAACTTCTGCATAAACGATTTAATTTTCCTTCTGTTATTTCCGATCGGATCTATCTTCCTGTACGGCCTTGGATCGCATTGCTCGAGAGAAGCTGGAATAACTTCTATAATAATTTGCATAATTTTGGTTTTCATACTCTTAATAAATCCTATAATGACCGCAGATAAAATTACAACGAAAACACTTTTAGCCTCTATATATATTCCATCTATTACATTTGCAGTAATTAAATTCGCTTTATGTTTTCATCTATATGGATTATTTTACGATGAATATATTTTGATGTTTTTGTATATATCATTATTAGTCGTCACAATTATATTCGAAATTATTACATATTTCAGAAAAAAGTTTAGTGTTGTCGATAAAGATTACCTATTTAGATTTAACTTGTGTAGAATTTACACATACAATATGACAGTTATAATCGCAGACATAACTCTGAGTTACATACATGCGTACGTTTCGGATTTATTAGATTTTTTAATTTTATCAGTTTTTTTAACGGGCTTCTACATGCTGTTATATGTTATGCATTGTGATAAGAATTTTAAAATGTCGGTTATGAGCATTATAAGGAGGAATCGATATAATATTGACGCGAATTTAAATAAGGAGCAATGTACTATTCAACAAGAAATGTAAAATAAAATGTTTACTGTATTTAATTTAGTGAAAATATTTGTACATTTATTATAAGATCATATACAATAATTGAAACTATTATGTAGACTTCTAATATGTAATAATAAATGAGTATATTATTATAAAAGTAACACTTTCAATTTTTTTCAACACCTTTGCTCTAAGTTATTATTTTTATTTAATACTATTCGCAAGAGATTTTGCATTTACTTTCTTTTATTTTTTGTTCTTGAGTTTGCAACTTTGTATTTAATTCATTCATATGACTTGTTACATCAACGAGAAACGAAAGTTCGCAGACCTAATTTGTGTTCTGTAGCTCTTGTACAGGTTTTTCTTTTATATCCATAAAAACAAATACCTCATCTTTCAAATCATAAAATCATTTATTTTTAATTAACATTTTTGCTTTACTTAACCAGCGTACTTCACAATAAAATGTCAGATCTTCAAATTCAGACTGCAGTTCTTCCAAAAATGTTTGGAACTGACGGTGGTGAAGTGCTCTTGATTTAATGAAATTTATGCAAGAAACTACTGTTTTCATTACATGTGTAAATTTTGCACACAAATTTTGTTGATGTAAAATGCAGTGAAATCACTCAAATCTTCAGTGTCAATATTCCTACTATTAAGTTTCAATTTAATTCTATTGGCAACTCCTAAATTAGAAGCAACCATAGCTGGAGCATCATCAGTAGAAATTCTACTTAGATTCTCCCATTTAAGTTCAAATTGATCAAAAACTGCTCTTAGTTCTTCGAAAATGTTTTCTCCTCGTGTGGCACTTCTTCTAGCATTAATCGCCAGAAGGATTTCAGGGCTTTCTAAAGAATTTTTTCTAAGCGGGTTTCAGTTACTCTTGTAGAGAAAATTAGTATCTACAGTACGATCATGGCCAGAACCGAATTCAATTTCTCGCTGATATAGATATTATACGAGGCTGGGGATAGAGCAAACCCCTGAGGAATACTGAGCTAATTGGGCGATAGTTTTAAGGAAATGTTGGCGATTTTCACGCCTTGAAGATGTTTACCACTGCAGCCAACTTTCAAACAGATGAAAAAGAGCCCAGTCACATAGCCACATTTGCTATATTAAGCAGAGCGATTCTATCCTCTTTGGCAAGATTTTTCACCATTAACGTGGAGATGCCGTCGTGACCAGAAGCTTTGCGATTTTTGAGCTCGTCCAGAATAGTTAGTTAGAATAATAGTAGAATTATATCTTCTGGCGGATCTTATGATATCATTAATGAAGTTGTAATTATCGCTAGGGTTTAAAGTAAATTGTCACTCTAGGCTGTCGACGAATTGCTAAAAAAGGTGAGTCACCTCTCGCCAATTAACGCTTGGTTATTAGGTCTTCTTTCTTGAGCATTTTGAAGAACTTCCACACAGTAATGACCCAATCCATCGATTCAATTGCTTATTACTCAGGATGCGCAATTTTTCTCCCGCCCAGCAAACGAATCGATTAGCTTCCGTGCGGAGGAATGAATCACAAATATTTTGCGGGGCTCGGAGAAGGAAATTCTTCAAATCGTTTACTCTTTGAAAGCTAAGAGCATGAACATGAAGACCTTAGAGATTGCTGCTTTAAGTTCGATCGTCGAATTGATGACAATAAGGGGAATGATTAAATTTTCCACCTTCAACTTATGTTTAAGCCAGATGATAGATTTAATTTCTTTAGCTGGTCTAGTCGTTCTGACTGTTGTCCAGAAATATCGGACCTGAGTTCCTTTGACGACTAGATTTCATGGTCCCAGATCGAGAAAACGGCGTTATCTATGATATCAGGTCGGAAATTTGAAGTGGTAGAATATTGGGCATTCAGAGATAACCGCTCTGATATTCGGTTACAGTTGTTGATGAACTATTGAAGAGTTCCGCTATTGCGATTTGCAAGTTTACTACTCCACTTAGGGCTCAGAAAATCATTAGACAGACCGAAACTGAAAAGTGACTTTTCCGATTCATTCGTTACTTTTAATTATAGTTTTAAAGGTTCTGAGATGTTATGTTGAATCCTTAAAATATGCGTAAGTATTTTTGTCTGATAGTTTTGAGAATGAGTTATGAGTGTTACCGGCGTTTAGTTTGCCTGAACGTCGTAAGAAATGCGTAATTATATTTTAATCCATTTTATGAGCTACCCATTGCTCCTAGCGTGGAAGCTCAATCATGTAGCACTTGCGGGAAACCGTTTAATCGAAGCCTGCGGCTGTCAATCGATGGTGAGCCTCACCAGGGACCCATGTGCCGCCTCCAGTGCGTGTTGGTTCCAGAGAGTACCGCAGTGATACTTCCTTGCCAGTCCATCCGCGTCCACCGTTAACATAATCAAAATTTGTTATTTCTTCTGATAGTTTTAAACGTTTAGATTCCAAAACTTATTAGGTTTATTTCTATATTCTGAAAGGGTTTTTAACTAACGTCGAATGGCTTAAATAATAACAAATTTATTTACTTTTTCTGATTGTTTTAAAACATTCCAAACAAATTTGGACAGAATTCATGACTTTTACTGATGGTTGAAAAGGTTCTAAGACATTGTACCGAATGATCAAACTACGGATATTTGTTTTTGTTTTGTTGATTCTCTCTGATGTGTATGGTGCTGTTGTTTGGTGTATTATGCCATGATTCTCCAAAAACTTCTAGAATTCTTTATTACAAAATTCGTTTCCTCTATCAGATCGTAGAATCTTAATTTTTACTTCTCGCTGGTTTTGAGGACTTGTTCCTTAGATGTAACATTCCAAAACCAAAAAAATAAGGCCAAAATTAATGACATTTACAAATAGTTTCAAAGATTATGAAACATTACACTGAGTATCCAAACAACAAGCAAAATTTTGAAACTCCACGAATAAAAATAGCTAATTGTGCGGTATAGATAGTATCTTTGTTCTCGCCGAGAGCAATTGAAAATGCCTCAAACTTCTGCGACGCACGTAAGTCGTTAATATAAATTAAAAACAGTAGTGGTCCTAGAATGGAACCCTGCGGGACCCCATATTTTATTGGCAAAGCATCTGACATTTTCCAGTTTAAGTGAATACATTGCGTTATTCCTGAAAGATAAAACATTAATAGTCTACAGCTTTCAGGGTGTATATTATAGAAATATAATTTCCTCAATCGAATTTGGTGGGAAACACAGTCGAAAGCTTTCGACAGATCCAGAAAACTGGTTTTAGATTGTGAGCCCCTTTTAAAGCAATCTATAGTCATTTTCACAAATTTTAAAATTGCATCCGTTGTTGATCGTCCTTTTCTAAAGCCGAATTGCTCTTTTCGTAAAAGATTCATGTCTTCAAAGTATTGCACTAATTGCAGTTGTAGAATTTCTCCCATGATTATCGCTTAAGATGAGGATTCGAGAGTTCGACTTGAAGATTTCCGGTTGATATATTTGTTCGTTCTTAAATTCGTCTAAACTATGCGTCAATTCAGATAATTTGTCTTGGAGTTCGTTGTTTTGTTTGATTACACTATTTATTTCATGTGATTGTTTTTGTATCTTGCACTGTAATGTGACGCAATTTACGCACTTATTAGGAGTTGGCGAGGGCGATGAAATTGAATCAGTTTTGGTACGGGTAGGTCGCAGTTGCTCTTCCTTATAAATATTTAGTTCATCTTGGAGATCCATATTAACTCTGTTAACTTTCACCAGTTCGTAGTTTAAATTTTTCAGGTCGCTTTGTAATCCACTGATTGCGTTTGTTAGGACTTCTTCACTTTCAAGGGCTTCGTTTTCAATTAATTTAATTCGTGAAGTAAGTTTTTCAATATGTTTTGTTTTATTATCAAGTTCCAATTTTAGTTCATCGATCATTTCCTGTTTTAACGATTCAAAATTATTATTTAGTGATGAATTATTTAAAGTCCTAGCACAACATATAATTTTATGCTCACTTAGTTGCTTAATCTTTTTATTTTTGTTCGCGCATGCTGGATGATAAATGCTGTGGCAGTTTATACATATATAATTTTTAAAGGTAACGTTATTATTTTATTATTATTTTACAATAATGTATTGTTGAACCTAGTTATGGTTTTTATTTTGTTGGAAACGTTGTGATTTTTAAAGTTATTAAAAAAGTAGAGAGATTTGGAACGTCGAAGTAATATAACAGAAATTTCTGAACGTTAAGCTGTTAAAATTATTTAACTTATTTGTTTTTTTTTTAATTTTTTGAAAACTGCGTGTTTTTCTAAACTTAGCTTTTGAAGAAGATAGACTAGCAGCAGTTTGGCAAATCAGAGGATTATGACAGAAGTTATTGTTTAGATGATAGGTGATTTATTAAATAGTGTCATTGAAAATTTTCGTTTCCTCCAAACTAAACATATTTTATCAATATATGATTGATTCATTTCTCACATAGTGAAACATTATTTTATTAACTTTATTGATTAAAACACTTATTTCATATTATTTTATATTTCCGGATAGTGACGGAAACTAGCTAAAAAAAAATAGTGAAATAAAAACCAAATGTTTTAATCAATCAAGTTAATATATTTATAATTGAAAAGCCATATTTCACGTAGTAGAATTACATCAATCGTACATTTTTATAAAATCTGTAATAACAAATATATTTATTTGTTTAAGTAAAATGGAGGAAGTGCTGGAAAATGAAGTAGTAAATGACACGATGAACGAAGATTATTACTATCGTCCATATTATTACCACCTGCTACACCATATTGCATTGGTACTATGCGGATTCGTAGTGGTGGTATCAGATGTCCTCATCATATACACAATCGCCCGAAGTAAGGTACTTCGCACAAAAACGGACACCATTTTGATAAACTTCTGCATAAACGATTTCATTTGTCTTCTGTTATTTACGATCGGATCTCTCTTCCTGTACGGCATTCAATCGCATTGCTTGAGAGGAGCTGGAATAACTTCTATAATAATTTGCATAATTTTGGTTTTAATACTCTAAATAAATCCTATAATGACCGCAGATAAAATTGAAATGAAAACACTTTTAGCCTTTATATATATTCCATCTATTACATTTGCAGTAATTAAATTAATTTTATGTTTTCATCTATACGGTTTATATTACGATGAATATATTACAATATCTTTTAATATGTTATTATTAGTCGTCACAATTATATTCGAAATTATCACATATTTCAGAAAAAAGTTTAGTGTTGTCGATAAAGATTACCTATTTAGATTTAACTTGTGTAGAATTTACACATACAATATGACAGCTATAATCGCAGACTTTACTCGGAGTTACATGCCTAAGTACGTTTCGGATTTGTTCGATTTTTTAATTTTATCAACTTTTTTATCGGGCTTCTACATGCTGTTATATGTTATGCATTGTGATAAGAACTTTAACATGTCGGTTATAAGCATTATAAGGAGGAATAGATATAATATTGACGCGAATTTAAATAAGGAGGAATGTAATATTCAACAAGTAATGTGAAATAAAATGATTCTGTGCATTTAATTTAGTGAAAATATTTGTACATTTATTATAAGATCATATACAATGATTAAAACTATTATGTAGACTTCTAATGTGTAATAATAAATGAGTATATTATTATATAAACAACACTTTTAATTTCTTTCAACACCTTGGCGCTAAGTTATTATTTTTAATTTATACTATTCGCAAGAGATTTTGTATTTATTTCCTTTTATTTTTTGGAGTTTACGTTTGACTTTGAATGACATCCTCTTAAACGACCTTTCATCTATAGTGTCTTTATATCTACGTTTTAAAAACTAAAATATAAAGTCGATAAATTATATGTTTACAATATGCAGTCTTCCTGGCTTTACACGTTTAGTGGGTGGTTTAGTGGTTAGTAGTCCGTTAGGTGGTTGATGATGATGCAGATAAATGTAGAGATGTAATTATCAATGGATGTTAAAAATTGAAAGATTTTAATTGCACTACACACTAAGCTATATTTCTAATTTCAGATAAATAGTTTTGTAATTAAATAGAATTTCAGTAGAAACAAGTGTGTATGTTTTATGGGTTGGAGGGTGGTATAGTGGCCACCCACTTACCCTACATATATTTTTTAAACATCAATCACTGTCAGTACTTTGATTTCAAGAAGCCTATCGCATTATTACAGTTGAAGTTATTGGAAACTAAATATGTCAGTGATTAAATTTTCATATATATGTAGGGTGAGTGGGTGGCCACTATCCCACCCTACACAAGTGTTTAATTAAATGTTAATTTGATTACAAAAGCAACCAAAATTATCTGTTGATTATTGCTGAATGTCCCCAGGCCAGAATTCTATATATCAAAAAGGATTGAAATAGTGAGAAAAATGCAGTAAGTATGACCGATCTAGGCAAACAGGTTTTCAGCTGCCTTATGAGATAAGTATATCTATACACTTTATTTGTAGTTTCTTCGCAGTATATTTGCCAGTTTAATTTGCCATCCAAATATACACCCAAGAATTTTTCATTTTGTGAGATGTTGGCAGATTTAATGAGAAGGTTAAATTATTTGTTTTTTCTCCATTCACAGTGAGTATCTTGCTGGCAAACCATTTCAAAGCATTCTTTTCATTTAGCTTATTTTATTTTAATGCATTAAATCTTGCGATTGTATCGTCTGCATATAAGAAAAATGTTGAGTTTTTATTTATCGCTGTAAGGTCTATAAATATGAAACCGGAATTTGCTCATGGATATCCCTAGCTATCGATGTAGTTACCTTCAAACTGCGTCATTGGCGCCATTTCCTTGTTGAAATCTGACAAAGATTTTCAACTCACAATAATACAAGTTTCATATAACAGCAGAGTTTGTAATAGCGTTGAACATCTCTAATTTTGTGCCTAGAAACTATGATTTGCGGACAGCATTGATTTTCTGTTACCAATTGAAGAAAACTGCTGCAGAATCGCATCGAATGCTTGTCGAAGTTTACGGTGAGAATGCTCTTGGTAAATCACAGTGCTTTGAGTGGTTTAAAAATTCAAAAGTGGCGATTTTGACGTGAGAAACGAAGAACGCGGAAGACCACCGAAAAAGTTTGAAGACAGCGAATTGCAAGCAATGTTGGATGAGGATGACGCTCAAATGCAACAACAACTCGCAGATCAATTAAATGCGACACAAGAAGACGTCTCTATACGTTTGAAAGCCATGGGCAAGATCCAAATGATGGGAAAATGGGTTCCACATGAACTGAATCAAAAACAGCAGGAAAACCGAAAAACCACTTGCGAAATGCTGCTCGCCAGGTACAAAAGAAATTAATTTCTTCATCGAATTGTAACTGGCTATGAAAAGTGGATGTATTTTGAGAATACTAAGCGTAAAAGATCATGGGTAACTCCAGGCGAATCATCGACATCGACAAGGCCAAATCGCTATGGACGAAAGACAATGTTTTGTGTTTGGTGGGATCGGAAGGGTGTGATCTATAATGAGCTGTTAAAACCTGGCGAAACCGTTAATACTGAACGCTACCGACAACAAATGATCGATTTGAATCAATCTTTGCGTGAAAAACGACCAGAATATGAAAAAAGGCAACACAAAGTGGTTTTGCTTCATGATAATGCACCATCACAAACAGCAAAACTGGTCAAGGAAACGATTGAGGCGTTTAGTTGCATGCGGCATATATCAAAAAAGTAAAGGACCAAGGATGGATCCTTGCAATACACCATACTTTATTTCTTTTTAATCAGAATTTAAGTTATTTACTATAACAATTTGTTGTCTTCCAGTTAAATTCGAGTTTATTAATCGACAACTACTAGGATTAATGTTATAAAAATATAATTTTCGAAGGAGAGTGCAATGGCAGACACAGTCAAGGGCCTTACTGAGGTCAAGAAAGGATGTAGCAGTGTACATACCTGTTTCAAATCCATTAACAATTTCCTCCGTGAGGCCAATGTGCATCCGATGTAGATCATCTCCTTCGAAAACCGTATTGTTGCTCCGATAAAAGATGTTCAGTTTCAAGATAATATAATAACTGCTGCGAGATAATTTTTTCAAAAACCTTTGATAAAATTAGAAGTATTGAAATAAGTCTATAGTTATTAGTATCCAGTATGTTTCCACTTTTGAAAATTAGCGTTATTCGAGCTAGTTTTAACGATATGGGAAATGTACCGCTATTAATACATACATTTATTAATTTTGTTAAAGAAATAGTTATGACATTGACAACTTTTTTTAATAGTACTGTGGTTATACCATAAATATGTCGGCTATTTGAGTTATTAAGATTTTTTTATAATATCCCCCACTTCTATGAAAGAAACTTCTTTAAAAGTAAAACTGTTTTTGCCGCTACTTATATTTGCTTCAGCCATTAAGTTTATTAGATCGTCTTTAGATATAGGTAACTTTTTTGACAGATCATCCCCTATGGTTACAAAAAAAATATTTAACATATTGGGATTATTATTGTTACATTCTTCTTCAATTTTGTTACAATTATTATTTATGATTTTCCACATTGCTTTTATATTACTGGAGGCACTGTCAATAAAAGATTTATTAGCTCTAACTTTTGCATCTTTTAGAGCTATATTATATTTAATTTTCTATTTAAGATACACATTTTTCGTCTCTGGAACTTTTTCATGTGCTTCTTTTAATAAATTTAAGGTTTCCAGCATTTCACGAAGAGTGTTATTGAACCACCTAATTTGTTTTTCCCTCTATTTAAAACAACTTTCTTTGGAAAACTGTGTCTGTTGAGCATTTTGTTTCGTCTATAAAACTCCAGTCTGCTGATTCTATTAGCAAATAAAAATGATTAATGCCCTGTCTAGTAATTGGCCTAATTTTTACTTTATCTGGATTCTGTATAGTCAACTTTATTTTAATACTTGTGTGAATACCAATATGGTCTGATAAATTAGCATCACATGGTAGAGTAATTCTGCAATCTGAATTTAGACTAGAAAAAACATTATCTATACAGTTGTTTTTCCGAGTAAATAAAATATAAACTAAAATATAAAGAACATACATCGTTTTGTAATTAAACATAATTTCTGTAGAAAAAAATGTATATATTTTAATAAATTTAATATTTAATAATATAATTCAAACAATTTTAATTGCACTACAGAATCAATATATAAGTTACCTGTCGTCCACAAAAGACAATCCATTGTTTATAATAAATTAATTTCATTATTCAATTATGTATATTCTTATATTATGTTTAGTTGCTTATTTTATGCTTATCTAATTTCCGCCAGATGTTCTTACGCTTAGCTGTTAGTTTTATAATTATATAAATAGGAGTAGCATTAATTCAATTCATTAAGAAATAGTTAGATCATAATTCAAGCCGTTACCACGCCAGTCGGCATTATTGTCAGTCGTTATTTTAAATGTAGTAATTAATTATAACAAGTCTAAATCTAAATCGCTAAATGTGCTATAGAATTTCGGAAATAAACAGTTTTTAAAAACTCAAAGTTCGACCACGAAAATATAATTGGCGCAGCCGGTAGGATTTTTCCAAAGAGGGCCTGAGCGAATATCAAGCTCCTTTCGTTTCAACGATTAATTGGAAAGAAACCTACATCATCTCCGTCGCTTCCGCACCAAGGGGTCTTCCAGACATCGAAGAACACAGCTCCAAGGGCAGCAGCATCGAGAGACGGCATCACCAGTTCCACAGCATCCCTGAGGGCATATCAGGCAGATGGACAGAGTGATCATTCCGTGGTAAGACACATCTTTTTTAGAGGCTTTTGTTTCGCGATATTTTATGTACTACAGTGATTCGGATTCAGACTCAAGTTTTTCTCCCATAATACTTTCTCCAACCCGCGTACATTCTCCCGTAAATTTTCTCTTAGACGAATTAATTAATAAAATCGATAACTTAAATTTAAACGAAATGGAAAACGTTAATTATCATTTACTTAAACTGAACGTTGACACAATCCCTTCCTTCGATGGAAGTAACGAATTAGTAGAAATTTTTATTTCGCGGTGTGAAGCCGTATTAGCCCAGTTTAGGCCTTTAAATAATGAACTTGTAAACACTTATTTAATAAACGCAATAATCAGTAAACTAAAAGATCGCGCGTTGATTGCAATAGGTTCGCGCACGGAACTAAATACGTGGCCAGAAATTAGGAACCACCTTAGACAAAGGTTTGGCGACCTTCGTAGTTATGATTGTCTAGTACAAGATTTAATCAATTTGAAACCACTAAAAAATGAAAAGTATCTCGATTTCGGCGAACGAATTCAAGTTTTGCGAAGTAGGCTAGTTTTAAAAATTAATTCCTTGTCCGCTATAGACATGCCAGACGCGACAAAACGCGTGCATATAAATAGTTACGATGAATTGGCGTTAAAAACTTTTCTCCGTGGCATTCGCGGTAATATTCAGAGCGTTATAAGATTACGCGACCCGGCAACACTCGAAGAAGCTATTAATTATCTCATAGAGGAAAACAATTTCCAAAATTCTCTTGAACCTGTTAATGTTTTCAATTTCAATAATAATAATAATTTTAATCGCAATAATAATTTTAACAGACAAAATTTCCAACGATCAAATTTCTCAAATTTTAATAATAGACAAAACAATCAAACTCGGAAACAACAGCATTTCCCAAGTCAACCAATCAATCTTCAATTTCGATCACAAACGCAACAACAGTTTCCGACTAATAGACAAGTATTCGGTAAACCTCAAAAATTTAATAAGCCATTTAGTAATAATTTTTCTCCAAATAAACGTCCGCGGTACGATAATAATTATAATCCTAATATACAAAGAAATCATAATCAATTTAATTCCAATTTCAATCAACCGCCTCAGCAAATTTCACAAAGGCTACCAGAGCCAACGCCAATGTCGGTCTCCACGACCTACACTAACACACCAAGGCTCTACAACCTTGATGAGCCCGGACATTCTCGCGCAGTAGATAATAATATGATTAATAATGAAAATAATGAAAAACGTACGGATAATTTTTTAGAATAGATAGCCTCGGGAAAACACCAGTTAATTTTTTAGGAATAGTTAATAACGCAAGCGCATTACCTTTTATTTTAGATCCCGAAAATAAACTGAAAATCATTATGGATTCCGGTAGTACGCGCTCTTTTATTAATCCCCGGTTAGCAAAAAAATTAAACAAAAATTTATTTAAAATTGACCCTTTCGAAGTTTCTAGTGCCCATGGTACTTCTCAAGGAACACACAGTGTTACCATCTCACTTGAAAAATTATTTAAGAATAAACAAGCATCAAAATTAAAATGTTACATCTTCGATTTTCATTCTGCCTTCGATATTTTGTTAGGAGTTGATAACATGACTAAAATTAACGCTTGCATAAACTTTAAAAATCAAACAGTAGTAACTCCTTGTAATAAAATTCCACTTCTTTATTTTAATGAACCACGTTTTATTGATAAAATTAGTGATAAAAATATTAACAATAATAAATCTTATAACATTGACTTAGCTGTCCCGGCGGTACCTAAGCGAATATTAGTGCCCGCCCAAAGCCAGCAAGTTTTAGAAGTAGATATAGAAAATATTAAGAACGGCGAAGCCGTTATTCCTAGGATGAATGTTACGAATTTCTTAATCACCGAATGTGTGACTTCGGTTAAAAACGGTAAAGCATTTTGTACGGTTGTAAATAAAACCGATTTAGATAGGGAAGTAACCCTCAATAGACCTTTCGTGGTGTCGCCCGTCAGCGAATATGATGTGGTGTCGCACCCACAAGGTACAAATATTAAATTAAACACAAGACGCGATAAATATAGTAACTTTAATATGTATAACGCTGAAAAAATTAAATTCGACTTTTCTCTAATCAGATCAGGGCATATGAATGATGAAGAGAAAGCCGCAATTAAGAAATTAGTTTTTAAATACGCAGATATTTTTCATGCTAAAGAAAATGATCTAACCTTCACAAATAGAATCAAACATAGAATTATTACAACTGATGAGGTTCCGGTCTTTACAAAAACTTACCGCTACCCGGAAATTCACAAAGCCGAGGTGAGCAGACAAATAAATGATATGTTAGAACAAAATATTATAAGACCATCACATAGCCCATGGTCTTCCCCTATTTGGATTGTTCCAAAAAAAATGGACGCATCAGGCCAACGGAAATGGCGTGTCGTCTTCGATTACAGAAAATTGAACGAAAAAACAGTAGGTGACCGTTATCCCCTTCCTAATATTAGTGACTTATTAGATAAGCTAGGTAAATGCCAATATTTTACTACCCTGGATTTGGCCTCAGGGTTTCATCAAATTGAAATCGATGAACGGGACGTTCCTAAAACAGCATTTAATACAGAAAATGGCCATTACGAATTCTTAAGAATGCCTTTCGGGTTTAAAAATGCCCCTGCAACTTTCCAACGGGTTATGGACGATATTTTGAGGGGTATCCAGAACAAACATTGTCTCGTCTACATGGACGACATTATAGTATTTTCAACTAGCTTACAAGAACACATAGATCAATTGACAGAACTTTTTAATCGATTAAGAGACGCGAATCTCAAAATTCAATTAGACAAGTCAGAATTTTTAAAAAAGGAAGTCGCATATTTAGGACACATAGTTACACCAGAAGGTGTCAAGCCCAATCCAGACAAGATAATGGCTATTCAAAATTATCCTATTCCGAAGACTTCAAAACAGATCAAAGGTTTTCTTGGACTTTTAGGGTATTACAGGAAATTTATAAAAAACTTTGCCGAACTGACCAAACCCATGACAAAATGTCTCAAAAAGAATGCAACCATTGACGTAAATAATTCCGATTATCAAAATTGCTTTAACTTGTGTAAAAACATTTTAACCAACCAACCCTTACTACAGTACCCCGACTTTTCTCGACCGTTTATTTTAACGACAGACGCTAGCAACCAAGCTCTTGGTGCCGTACTGTCTCAAGGCAACATTGGGTCAGACCTACCCATCGCGTACGCTAGTAGAACGCTTAACGATTCGGAAACCCGCTATTCAACCATAGAAAAAGAGTTACTCGCGATAGTTTGGGCCGTAAAGTACTTCCGCCCTTATTTATTCGGACGAAAATTTCAAATTGTAACAGACCACAGGCCACTCCAATGATGTCCATTAAGGAACCTAATTCGAAATTAGTTAGGTGGAGACTTAAACTCTCCGAATTTGATTATACTATCGTTTATAAAAAAGGAACATTAAATAGAAATGCAGATGCTTTGTCCAGAATTGAATTAAATATTAATGAAGAATATGCACCCAACCTTGAAAACTATTTAAAAAATTTTGAAGATTTAAAAAACGAACCGTTAAACCAAATTGTTGACGATAATCCATCATCCTTAATAGTAGAACCCGCAGAAAACACGCACGTACATATTGACGAAAATGATGGCGCGACCATACATTCCAGCTCAGAACAAACAATAGTAAATATACCCATTTCGGATAAACCGGTCAACGTAGGCGACAATCAAATAATAATCACAGAAGTAGAGCATTCACCATCTCGACCAAAAATCACTAATCTATTCAATAACAAAAAAATGAGAATCAATGTTCAATTTTCGAAAAACAATTTTGCTAATGAAATAATTGACTTCATAAAAGAATATATTGTACCCAAAGTAAATTACTACTTATATTTCAAGAGCCCAATATATGAAAGGTTTAGTAGTGTCCTCCAAAAATATTTCAAAAATTCTGAGGTAAAAATGACAAAATGCAATAACTTTCTTACGGATATTGAAGACCATAACGATATGTTAGAAATCATCCAAAATTATCACGAGGGTAAAACCAACCACCGTGGAATCGATGAAACTGAATTAAAACTAAAAAGAATATATTATTGGCCTAGCATGAGAAAGTCTATTCAAGATTACATAAATAACTGTGAAGTTTGCTTAGTCTCAAAATATGATCGAAAACCCCTAAAATTAAAATTCAGTATATAAACTAAATTCATACCAGGCCATTGAAATAGCAACAAATTTAATTAAATTCTTCTGCCATCATGGCATCCCGGACCTAATCGTTTCAGATAATCATCTTGAGTTTAAAAATACAGTAATTAGGGAACTCCTGGAGGTACACAAAATTAAATTGCACTTTATCAGCTCACAACACCCCGAATCCAACGGAATTGTCGAACGTGTACATTCGACAATAATCGAACATATAAGACTGTTAAATAATCAAACCTTATTCAAAAATGAACCCATCGAAATTAAAGTCCTTTATGCCATCCTC